>CM038670.1:551897013-552492013 GCA_021605145.1 Aegilops bicornis | reverse complement strand
TTCTTCTTCTTCTTCTTCTTCTTCTTCTTCTTCTTCTTCTTCTTCTTCTTCTTCTTCTTCTTCTTCTTCTTCTTCTTCTTCCTCTTCTTCTTCTTCTTCTTCTTCTTCTTCTTCTTCTTCTTCTTCTTCTTCTTCTTCTTCTTCTTCTTCTTCTTCTTCTTCTTCTTCTTCTTCTTCTTCTTCTTCTTCTTCTTCTTCTTCTTCTTCTTCTTCTTAGGTCAACAAGATCTCTGCGGACCTTGCGGCTATCTAAAACTCACCACGGGCATCGAGGGCGGCATATTTTATCCTTCGTACTTTAGGGATAATTCTCCCATCCAGGGCGACCTTAATGCGGCGTCTCGTCACCCTTAGAAGATTTGTTCCTAGCACAAAATTTTCTCGTCGAATAGGGATGGTGTTGGTTTATCACAATCTTCTCTGAGAATTTTTATTACGGTTTTGTAGGTCGTGATGCTTTTCAAATCAAGGTTGTCTGGCTCCAACACATTTTGTCCCTTGCGATGGCTGCTTACAGTATATGTCCTCCGAGACAAGAAATAGTGAAGCTACTTTGGTATGGAGGCGGCGTGTATGATGTGGTACACCAAAACATCATCTTGAGGCACAAGCGAAGGATAGCGGTAGCGTTGGATCTTCCAGTGTACGCTCTGTGTACTCTGCGTCGAGACCGATGACATTCATCTCCATCTTTTGGAGGAGTTGGATACATTGTTGATCCACTTAGAACAACCCTTGGGTGGTCGGTGATTGTTGTGGAAACTATGCCCAACGAGCCTTGACGAGGACATGTTGGATGGTAAAAACACGCATCTCGATCTCTTTCGCCATTTGGAACATTTGGACGGAGGGCTATGGTTTGGAGAATTAGGATTAGATGGCTAATCTAAGCTGAAGAAGATGATTATTTATAGGGGCTTGAATTACTCCGAGGAGGATGTGAAGAGGTTAAAACAATGTGAATGCGATGTCGTTTGGATGCAAATGAAGATCAAGGAGTAGTGAAAAAGCGAGGAAAATCGGTTCCCGATGGAGAAGTAAATGTGAAGTTATGCACATGCATGAGGAGAGGTGCGGTGGTTTATTGCTGCATGCAATGGATTGGACGGGCTCTTGGTTGCCTTTTCTCTCTCCACCCAGCGCCTGAGTGGCCCACTTGCATGCTGCAGTTTATTGGCTGGAGTCAGTACTGCGGCTGCTCATGCGTCACGCTAATTAATCTTTGTGAATCACGGGGCATGGAGGAAATGGGCGCATGCAAAAGGGTATATCTGTGAGACTAATTAGAGAAATACCGAAAAAAAGTTATCTTGTGAGACAAAAAGAGGACTGGAGGGAGTACTACTCATGTTCCTACTACGGTTAAGGAATATGCGGTTATCCTCAAAAAAGAAAAGTCCTTCTTCGCGCTTCCGCATGCACGAGAATTTGGTTCTGCTCACAATATGGATGATAGCTGGATGATGAAGTGAACCCACAGGCATGCTAGCACGGGAGTGTACTCATGTTCCTACTACTCGTACAAGTAGTAGTAGTACAACTGTGTTACACTTGATGGTCAAAATACTATTATTCATCTGGTCCTCACAGTGAAGTGACAAGACCACAATACTGAGGTGACACCCGGGCCAGCGGCGTGTCAGGGTTACCAAAGTCAGCCTCACCTTGTGCCTTTGTGCGATCACTTTGTCACCGCCGTTGTATAGCATGCCTCGCCTCGTCTCCCTCTCCCCTAGCACCACTCCATCTCCATCTCCGTCTCATGGGAGATCACGAGAACACTCTTCATCATCTCACTATGCCCACAGCGTCGCTCGCCTCGCTCGCCTCCCAGATTACCACTATTCCCTCGCTAGCCGCTCCGGCACCGACAACCTTCTCCCAGTAAATCAAGCCCCCAAACCCCACCTTCCAAACTCCACCGTGGCTGAACGCGAACTTGCGGGATCCATATGAGCATGATTGGAGCTATCTCCCAGTGATGTCCTCGACCTCTGTTGTTAGTGTATGGATATGTTGGCGCCTGCTTGGCTGCATGCTCGAGGGCATGCACACGGCCATCATTGAAGCGAGGCCTAAGCTTTTCAAGACACCACGCTTTGCTGCTATCTGGTCTTGCGAGATTGGATCACCATGATATGAGAGGCGTACATGATGCCCCTCGACTTCAATCCGATCTCCATTAGCGAAACTTCTTCTGGTATGTAGTGGGTCGCCGTACATCATTTCCCTCTACTTGATCCGATCACCATCGCTTGAAACTTCTTGGCAGGTATGTAATGGGTCGGCATGAACTCCCCTTGGATGGCTGCCGTCAGAGAAGACGGTAAAAAGGTGGTGCTCGTGAACTTCCAGACCTCCCATGAGATTATCCTTCCTCCGTTGGATTATACAGAGTATTACCATCACGGTCCTAGTCATCTAGATTACCGCGTCAGTTGGACGGACCTTGTTTTGCAGAAGATTGTAATCTACCAAGTGCCCACACGACATGCGGATTACGTAGACTTCAAGCTAATTGCCTTGTTCAACAAGGGACTCGCCTATCTTTACGCTGGTGCCTTCTTTAGATGGAGACAACTCAGCTCGCAGTGGATCATCGTCAAAGCTGATACACACTTCTGTGATGCTATTGAACACAATGGCATCATCTACGCGATCGACAAAGTAGATGGCACCACGTATTGCTGGGACGACACATGTAAGTTGTTTCCGTCTCATGTTAATGATGACGCCATGACACTGTTTGAATTTTTTGTGATGATTGGCATATCCCTGTTTGAGCAGAATTTGAGTAGAACTATGGCAATGTATTAGAGACGCCGTAAATCAGCTATATTTGGAATGAGTTAATTCATGCAATTGTGATCATGTCATTACAGCCAATTTGTACCCCTGAATAATCAAACGGTTAGGAATATATGAATATGCTCCTTATTTTACAGTAATCTATATACTACTACTAAATATGAGTGTGTATCAATGGCCATGTTAGTTTCCTCATTTTCATGATGTAGAAACATGCACCACACTATTGGTTTCATCTAACCATACATTAGGGAAGTAAATGTGCATATGGGGAACTCTATATTTGGAAGTAGTGAAATCTGTAATGCTTACCATGTGTACATACCTATATTCGCCCTTGACAATCAATGGCTAGAATAATATCCTCACAAAAATTTTGCCCACAGAACACGAGTATATAACAATGCATGGTGCATTAGTTACCTTGAAGAATTTGTTTGTGAGGGCGAACATGATTCCATAACATGCATGACATGGTAGTTTCCTGTAAAGAATCGGTTGCGAGATAACATCGGTATAACCATGCATGGCACTTCTATATTTTCGAACCCGGTATACATTTCCTGTATTTTCCTCCCGGTTCAACGAGGACATATCAATGATGTTTCTTGCATTATCCTACTCATACTACGAACAATGCTGATCTTACATTAACAATGCACTGTCCTTTTTGATATGATGCACGGTGTTCCTACGATTCTGCCCTTTGTAATCACACCACCTTTGCCAAAAACAGGGAAGCACAACTGGTTCCTCGCTCGATCAGACGACGACAAAAGACTGATGATCATTCGGACACATGAGCCGGAAAAATTATATTGCAAAAACCCCACTGTATACAACCACCGTGAAATACGTGAGTATCCGGACAGCGGCTGTTACGTCTATGAGCAGGACACCAACTTGTTGGGGCCTTCGGGATTTTTTAGTTGGAGGCGGGTAAACAGCCTTGGTTCAAACTCTCTTTTTCTCAGACTCAATTATTCGATTAACCAGGAGATCACCGTTGGCAAGGACCTTGATGGCAGAGAGGCTCTGTTTGCTATGGAAAACTATGTCTACATGGTGAGCCCTAGGAGTTCGGGAGCAAACTCCCCTGATTGTCAACAATACAACCTGCAGCCAAAAGAAGGTGAGAATGACAAAGGCATCCGGACTAACTTTGATCCTTGGATGTCTCAATTACGACAGGCAGTGATGTGGTTCAAGCCTTCAGGTTGATAGGTAATTGGGCTATTGCGTTGAAAGGGTGGAATCTTTGGTGTCTCCGGATCATTGGTGTTGAAGCGGGCTGCAAATTATGATGGTGTTGGATCATCTCTTCGAATGACTTTGTTGTCTTTGCTGTTTGTTCTGGATGGGTAGTTCTTTCTTTTGTTATGCATATTCCTTGTCATTTGTTCATCCTCGTCTTTAGAATTTCATTCCCGTCTGGATCACGAGAGTCTGAGCGCTGCAGATGGGTGAGTTTTGGTGGTGTAGCAAGACTTCTTATGAACTATCATGTCTTGCTGTTTATGTCAGTAGTAGTCACTAGTTAGTGTTTGAATGTTGTATATATCGTTGTTTCGAACTGTTTATTGTCTCGAACTACTGGTAGGCTAAATGAGGGCATCACCATTCTCCAGTGTTCAGAGTATATCTCCTTTTTTCAAGTTACATAATTTGAGCTCGGTGTCTTTTTCGATGATGTACACTTGTTTGGGCGATGAGGTGTCGTTGAATATGGGTCGAGTAGTAACGCCAATGCCAAAGCAGGTCAATTATGACTCTCGGTAGGGCTCTCAAAAGATCCTAAAAAAGGCGGGCTCTCCAAAAAGAAACAATAAGGACTCTTAGGCCCGACATGTAGGCGCCCACCGGTGTTTTCGTGCGCTTAGCAAAGGAAACATATTAGCGGCGTGTTCGAAATTCAAGCTACCTTTTCATTCCCAATCTCCCGCCCCGCCCCCACCTCTAGAATCACGATTCCGACTCCAGTTCCCCAAATCCCCCTCACTGTACTCACAGACGCCAAGCTCACTATCATGTCGCGGTCAATGCGGATCTACGAGCCGGAGATCCCGAGGTCCGTCCTGCCTTGATGGGTGCGTCTTTGTCGCTCAACGATGGCATGGCGGCGCAGACGACCCGGTTTCTTGGCAAAGTCTTGATGGTAACCATCAACGGCGACCGACCTCCCGTCTCGCCGGACGACCTTGTCAAAGCTCTTGGCATTGCACACGGCATCCAAATAAGTGACTTGCTCGTCGAAGTGCATCCGCCACCGGCTGATTTCTTCGTCGGAGTTCCGGACAACTTCACGGCTGCGGTTGTGTGTTTGAATCTTCCGGCGTTTGTTCTGCGATGGCGCTAGTGAGCTTTGATTGATGGCACCCGGGATGGGGCTCGGTGCCCTCTGAGCTTGAGTTTTTAACAAAGCTTACCTTCCACGGCATGCCTCGACGTGCTTGGAACAACGAGTCCATGAATGAGCTTATCAACGACCTTGGAGGTGAGCTCGTAAGTATGTTTGTTCCTCCAGACAGCTGGGCTCTGACGGTTATGGCATGGATGAAGAAGCCATCCACCATACCGAAGGTGATTGGTGTTGAGATACCGGTGCAGGAACCGGGGTTGTACTATTCGTCGCCACCAAGGCCGCCGCGGACCACGTTAGGGATGTGCACATGTCGAGTGTTCATGCATGTCGAAGAAGTGGTCAATCCATCAATCGAAGTCCTGCCGCCGCCCGCTGGTGCGAGTCCGTCGGCGGCGTCCATTCAGAGTCAACGTCGGACTTTCCCGTGTTGCTTTCGAGCGATGGATGGCACAGGGCCTACTCCATCGCGCGGCGGAGGCCACTGCTTCTTTGGGAGAAGAGGCAGGGCTGGCTGTCTGGATGTGCTCTAATTTGAGGTAACAACTAAATCTTGTCAGACACTAGTTAAATCCGAGCTATGGGTGTGAAGCACTAATGTGCCCGTACATTTGATTGTGACCTGTTCTAATTTTGTACCTGAACTTCTTTTAGAAAGGGTTGTACGTCAACTTAATGTGCTAGCAGAACTTATTGTGTTATGCATGCATTTTCTTTGCACAACATTCAAGATATTTCCTTGTCATTGATAAAGAAGATGAATCGTTATGTACGAGTTCGTTGGTTTCAACATAGCCCTACCCGTAGCGATCCACTGCTTCCATCCTGATTGTGCCGCCTGCGTGAAATTTTTGTATGCAAGTTAAGTGTGCTATGATGTTCTATATGATTGTGTCAACTATATAAGTTTTTACTGAGCATCAAAAATGCATATGGCTGGAAGATGTATTTACGAGCATCGACCGATGGGTCTCTATCTCTCTCACACACACACACACACGCACACACGCACAAGTGGGACCCGTTGAATTATTTCTTTGCTTCTGACAGCTTTTAATTAAGTTCCACTGTAATCTAACTTTTTCCTTAAGTTATTAATTGAGCTTAGTGCCTTCAAAACGTTGTACAGAAGCCTTGTTTGGGCCTTTCAAGCGTTGCTGAATGTGGGCTGAGTAGCCATGTTAGGTTGTACTGTACTACACATGCCTTCTTTTTCAACATCAGTAATGCAACTGGGCCGACAGTTGTACACAATATCCGGGTCAACTTGTTATTCTCCGCCCCGCTGGCTGCAAACTTTCCTAGGAGGTATGCATTAGGCTTAATAAGAAAATGGACTTTAAGAAATAATAAATGAGATGTAATTATAATAACTGGGCAGTAACTATAAAAAATGCACCGAACGCGTAATTAGTTTAAAAAATATATTATTTTTGGAATTTGAAAATTTGAATTTCATTACTTGTTGCGCGCACAATATTTTGTTGGATTTTAACGTAATACAACTTTATTTTGAAATTATATTTAATCTGACTAGAAATTTCGGATAAAAGTATTTTGGATCCCATAAAAATGTGGGAATCTTTTTTGAATTCTGTTTTGAGCGGTTGGTTGAAATTATTAATCGTTGTCCTAGCTAGAAAATGGGTTGTACTTTTAACAAACTGTAAATGGGTTGTAGTAAATTCCATTAGAATTAAAAAATGGGTTGTACATTCTTACAAATCGCAAATGGGCTATATGTTCTCTGCCACACACTTGTGGGCCTACTAAGTTGACGCGTCCCCTAAAAAAACTAAGTTGATGCGTATGCAAGGCTTTGTCAACAACACTGCAGTTACGGCAAATTTGTGGCGTTGGATGTCCATCCAATGGATGTCGTGCTTCTTCTTCAATCTCAGATATTCTTGCTTCAGCCACCCAAAAAATGATTCCTCCCCCTGACATCTGGGGCGCACCGTTTCGGAGGCTGACCTATGGGCCTACTAAGTTGACGCGTATCAAGGGCTTTGTCAACTTAGTAAATATAAACGATTCTAGTTGCAGTGACCGTACGATGTCCATCCAACGGCCGCAGCGCTTCTTCAACCTCTGTTATTCTTGCTCCAGCCGCCCAAAGCAGCGCCGATCGTGCCGTGTGCTCCTGCCTCCCGAGGCCGGCTGTGATGCCGCGGAGGCCTCACCACCCCCTACTACTCCCACCGCTGGCCAGGACATCCCTTTACTCACCCACACCCCCTGTTATTTTGTGGCGACGGCAGCCTCACACCACAGCCGAACCAGTGAACCCTCATACTCCTCTCCGCGCGGGCTCCCACTGCTGCATCTTCCCCGGCTCCGCGTCGTCCCCTTCCTAGGCCTCGCCGTCGTCCATCGCCCTGGTGCTCTCGGCGCGGCGTGGTCAACGTAGTCAAGGAACGACTTCCATCGGACGTGGACTCTACGTGGAGAGGCTGACAGCTGGTCCACGATGGCAGCAAGTGTCTCCTCATTACGCGGAAAATAATGATTCCTCCAGCTGACAGCAGGGACCCACCGGACGGGCCACCGTATTTCGTGAAAAAAATGTGTCCCCCTGACTACTGGGACCCATTGGACGGGCCACCGTATTGCGCGAAAAAACGTCCCCCCCGCTATCAGCTCGGACCCACCGGAAGTGCCTCCTTATTACGCACAAAAAATGAATACTCCCCCTGCTGGTTGGGGGCGGGAGGGTGACTTGTGGGCCTACTAAGTTGACGGGGACGGAGTGCTTTGTCAACTTAGTCAATATGAATGATTCTAGCTCCAGTGACCGTACGATGTCCATCCAACGGCTGTAGTGCTTCTTCAACCTCTGGTCTTGTTGCTCCAGCCGCCCAAAGCAGCGCCGGTCGTGCCGCATGCTCCTGCCTCCCGTGGCCGGCTGTTCTGCCACGGAGGTCTCACCGCCCCCTACTATTCCCACCGCTAGCCAGGCCCTGCGGCGACGGCAGCCTCACACCGCAGCCGAACCAGTGAACCCTCGTACTCCTCTCCGTGCAGGCTTCCATTGTCGCGTCTTCCCCGTCTCCACATCGTCCCCTTCCTAGGCCTCGCCGTCGTCCACCGCCCAGGTGCTCTCGGCGCGGCGTGGTCAACGTGGTCAAGGAACGGCTTCCATCGGACGTGGACTGTACGTGGAGAGGCTGATAGCTGGGTCCACGGCTGCAGCAAGGAAGTGCCTCCTTATTACGTGCAAAATAATTTTTCCTCCACCTGACAGCGGGGACCCACCGGACGGGCCACCATATTTCACGAAAAAATGTTTCCCCCTGACTGCTGGGACCCACCAGCTACATCTTCGCACGCAAGGAAGTGCGTCCGGGAAAAAAAAGATTCGCCCCCCTGACTGCTGCGACCCACCAGCTACATCTTCGCACGCAAGGAAGTGCTTGACTGTCGGGACCCACCTGGTCGAAGCGTACGTAGCGTTGTCATTCTGGTCGCGAATGTTTACGTACATACTAGTCGATGTAGAGGCGCGCGTAGCTTTAACCTGCGTCACGCATACAACGGCGATGTGCAAGAAAGAAAATCTGACCACATACGTACATACTGGCAGGTCTCGAACGCCTACTACGGCGCGCTCGTCTGGCCCGAGGCACCGTGTACATGGCTGGGTCGAGCGGAGAAGCGGCATCATTAAATGCGTGTTCATGGGGAGCCAACCGGCTGGGTCGAACGGAATGCGTCGTCGTGTTCATCGGGAGGGCTTGGGCGGAACAGCCGATGGAAGCAGGCCTGTCGCATCTGCAGAAACAGAGAAGCGGCCTTGTGTTCGACCGGCCACGCGTTTGAAAGCAGGATCCTGTTTTATCGGGAGAAGTGCAGCGTGCCATAAGCGGAGGAAAGCGGACCTCCTACGGTCGAAAGCGGGGTCCTGTTGATTGGGAGGGTGTGGCGTACCGCCAAAGCGGAGGAAACAAACTTGTGTTGGCGCTTCACGGTTGAAAGCAGGGGTCCTGTTCGCCGGGAGGTGTGGCGTGCCGCCAAAGCAGGGACTCCACGGGATACTCTTCATCTCCACCATCGACCCCTCCGGCCTCCACAGACTCTGTTCATCCACCGTCGACCTCCTCCGGCCTCCACCTGCATTTGTTCATCCACGGGCTCTGTTCATCCAGCCTCCACGCTACTCCACCGGCCATCTTTATTCAACCAGCCCTCTCCACGAGCTCTGTTCAACAAACCCCTCCACGGGAATCTTGTTCATCCAGCCCTCCACGGGTGGTCACATTCATTCAGCCCTCCACGGGGTCCTGTTCATCCAGCCCCAACCGGCTCGTCGATCGAAAGTCTTGTTCATCCAGAGGCAACACCACGAGGTCCTGTTCATCCAACCCCACCGGAAGCTGTTCATCAAAGCCCCCCAATGCTCACTGTTCATCCAGAGGCAGCATCGATCGGCTTGATTAGCGGCGGTAGTGAAGGAATCGCTCGATCGGGTTGATTAACGACCATCGATCGATCGCTCGGGTTCGATAGCAGCGTAGCCTGCGGTAATCGCTTCGGGTTCGATTAGAGCCCAACGCCTCGCTCGTGTTCGATTAGAGCCCAACGCCTACACACGCACGCACGACGTCTGACGAGAAAGCAGCGCGCCGCTTCGCCCCGAATACCCACCGTAACCGGGGACTCCTCGATATTTTCCGCACCCTCGCTTCTACCATGGTTTTTTCCGTCATGGACGGCCCAAAGAATGTCATGCAGCTGCGTCTCCGGCCCGCCCAGGACAAAAAGTCCATTTTCTGTCATGATTTTTTGTCATAGAAGTAGGACCCCACCACATCTATGATGATACCGGGTTTTGTCACAATTATCATCATAGAAGTGTCATAAGTATGACCGAACTTTTTTTCGTTCGGCCCAAAATGTCACGGATGTGTCTTTTTTTTGTAGTGTCTCTCGGTCTGTCCATCTACCTGCGGATGAAAAGTTGTACTGAACTCCAGCCTGGTACCCAAAGTCTGGTGCAGCTGATGCCAAAACTTTGAAGTGAATTGCGTTCCTCTATCTGGTATGATGGTCCTTGGAACTCCGTGCAGACATACGATCCTGATCATATATATCTTGGACAACTTTGCACTTGTATAGGTGGTTTTCACTGGGATAAAGTGAGCCACTTTAGTCAAGCGATCAACTACTACCCAGATAGAATCATATCCCGATCGGGTCCTGGGCAATCCGGTGATGAAATCCATGCCAAGCTTATCCCACTTCCATTCGGGTATCGGCATAGGTTGCGATAATCCTGAAAGCTTCGATGTTCTGTCTTCACTCTCTGACATACATCACATACGGCTACATACTCGGCAATATCCTTCTTCATACCAGTCCACCAGAAATGCTCCTTCAAATCCAAATACATCTTGGTGTTTCCGGGGTGAATTGAGTATGGTGAGTCATGGGCCTCCTGGAGTATCAAATTCCTGATCTCTGCGTTGTTGGGCACATAAATATGGTCCTCAAACCATAAGGCGTCGTGCTCATCCTCACAAAAACCTTTGGCCTTTCCTTTGCTCATTCTCTCTTTTATCTCTGCAATTTCTTTGTCATCCTTCTGAGCTTCTCGAATCTTTCCCAACAATGTAGACTGAACTTCCAATGCTGCAACAAAACCTCTAGGGACTATCTCCAGCCGTAGTTCCCTGAGATCCTCTGCAAACTCCTTTGGGAATCCTTCACTTACGAGGGTATTGGCATAACTCTTCCAGCTCAGAGCGTCGGCTACGACATTGGCCTTTCCTGGATGATAGTGCAGCTTCATATCATAATCCTTTATGATCTCCAACCATCTCCTTTGCCTAAGGTTCAGCTCCTTTTGGATAAAAATGTACTTCAAACTCTTGTGATCCGTGTACACATCGCAACGGTTTCCAATAAGGTAATGTCTCCAAGTCTTGAGTGCATGCACTACGACTGCTAATTCCAAATCATGAGTAGCATAATTCAACTCATGTGGTCGAAGCTGTCGAGATGCATACGAAACAGCTCTTCCGTCTTGCATAAGTACACCACCAAGTCCTAAGCGTGAAGCATCGCAATACACTTGTAAGTCCTTGTGTATATCCGACAGAATCAACACTGGGGCTGTAGTCAAACGTTTCTTCAACACCTGAAAGCTTGCCTCACATTCTTCCGTCCATTGGAATTTGGTATCCTTCTTCAATAACTCCGTCATGGGTTTTGCAATCTTGGAAAAATTCTCAATGAATCTCCGATAGTATCCTGCGAGTCCAAGAAAACTGCGGATCTCGCTAACTGAGGTGGGTGCCAACCACTCGTTATTTGCTGAACACAGGTGGAGTCTCTTGCTATACCTTCTCCTGATATAACATGTCCAAGGAATCCAACTTCCTTCAACCAAAACTCACATTTGCTGAACTTGGCAGACAACTGATGTTCCCTGAGCTTCTCGAGAACTAGACGCAAATGCTCCTTGTGCTCCTCTTCATTCTTCGAGTATACCATTATATCATCAATGAACACCACTACAAACTTATCCAAGAATTCCATGAACACCTTATTCATCATACTCATGAAATAGGTAGGGGCGTTAGTCAGTCCAAATGACATGACCTATACTCATATAACCCGTACCTTGTGGTAAATGTTGTTTTTGGTATATCCTTTTCTCGAATCTTCAGCTGGTGATATCCTGATCGCAGATCGATCTTCGAGAACACTTTAGCTCCTTGCAGCTGGTCAAACAAATCATTGATCATCGACAATGGGTACTTGTTCTTGATTGTCACCTCATTTAGTGCACGATAATCAACAACCATCCTTAAGGATCCATCCTTCTTCTAAACCAAGAGCACTGGGACTCCCCACGGTGATGAACTTTGTCAGATGTAACCCTTGTCCAATAACTCCTTAATCTGCTTCTTGATCTCCTCCAGATCATTTGCGAGCATCCGGTATGGTCTCTTCGATATCGGTCCGGTGCCTGGCAACCATTATATCAAAAACTCGATGTCTCGATCTGGCGGCATTGTCGGATGTGGGGTTCCGCAAACCCTTAAGGTTCGAACACTGGGGTGCGCGCGAAGTCTTTCCCCCCTACCAATCTACGCCCTAGCTCGCTAAGATCTCGCGGACGAACTCGATGAACTCGCAACACAGAAATACACGAGGTTTATACTAGTTCGGGCGACCATTCTGGTGTATTACCCTACTCCAGTGTGGTGGTGGTGGATTGCCTCTTGGGCTGATGAAGAACAATACAAGGGAAGAACAACCTCCTGAGGTTGAGGTGTTCTTCTGGCTATGGTAGGCTCTCGATCGGGTTGGATCAAGCTAAGATGAGATGCCTCTACTATGGTGGCTAGCTCTACTTATATAGGCCCTGGTCCTCTTCCAAAATATCGAGCGGGAAGGGAGCCAACAACGGAGGGAAAATTTGAAGGGGGACAGCTAGTACAAGCTTACCTGACAAACGTGGTCTTCGCCTGCGAAAAGCTCTGGTGGTGACGCCGTCTTGGGCTCCACGATGACCTCTGTCTTGCTGTCCTCCTGGTCTTGGTCTCGTTTCACCAATATAGCAACCTTTGCCTGATGCCTCGGTACTCTTCGCCTGCGCTGGCCTCCTTAGCACCAAAGATGAAATAAGGACGCTGCGCCTGGCTGGCGCCCTTTGGTGTCGCTTCGTCATGGCTCACGTCCACGAGAGCCTCGTGAGGTTTCCGCCTTGATATCTCCGCTCCTCGTGAGCCTGCACAGCTAGGCCAGTCGAGGAAGGTATTGCGTCATCCGCCTCATGAGGCTTGGACCCTCGCGAGGGTCTTGGATGCCTTGTTGATGAAGATGGGCCGTGCGGCTCTTTGGCTTAGCCACGCTGTGGGGAGGCGAGCAAGTTTGGGACCCCTTTCCGAGCGCCGACAGTAGCCCCGGGCCCAAGGTGCGCTTGGGCTTGGCAGCGGCAAAGCCAAGGGTCAAGTTCGAACGCATGAACCCCAAAAGCCTGCGGCCTCAGTTGACGTGTGGCGGTCGATTGGACATGGGCGTCTTCGCTTCCCCATGCTGCCTCGACAACTGCATGACTTGACATGTCCCTACGACATGCAAGGAAAACCATCATTACCTGCGATCCTGGGAGACGCCGGTTGGCCTTCTTCCGCTATAAGTATGGAGGAGGGAGCGGAGCCCCCGTCGCCCATCTCTTACTTGCTTGCTTTCTTCTTCCTCCTTGCTCCACTGCTTGCAGCGCCACCGATGGCGCCACGAAGGAAGTTCTCTGCCGCCGAGAAGGGAAAGGCTCCTCGCGAGGGACCCGGCTCCCCGGCGCCCAAGCGCGGTCGCGGCCGTCCGCGCAAGCATGCCGCGACCCCCGCCGTGGCCCACCATCGTGGCGGCGCCGCACCACGCGGAGGGGATCGTCCCAGCCATGGCGGTCCAGCCGACGAAGGGAGGCGTGCAATGGTGGCGCGGCCTCCCCGTCCGTGCTTCCACTCAGCAAAAGTGTCGCTGGAGTTAAAGTAAATGCGGTGGGAGAACCCGACCGCAATCGGCTCCAGCTCCGCGCTTCTTCTTCACCGATGAACTGCCGGCCCCTGGTCCAGGCGGGCTCTGGTTACAGGCGGATGGTTGCTGCAGCAAGGCCTCTTGGGTCGCGGTCGAGACTTCTGCCGCGGGCAACATAGCCCTTGCCCGCGGCTGGCAGATGTTTGCCCACGCGCGCGGTCTAGGAAGGTGGTGCATGCTCCACTTCAAGTATGAAGGTGGGTCGACCCTTTATGTGAGGGTGTTTGGGTAAGATGGTCGCCGCGCCGGGTGCTGCCCCGAGACGAACGACGGTGAGGAGGTGCTCGGCCTTGGTGACGGTCGCGACGAGGACGAGGACGAGGGTGAGCCAGCCCTCGGTGGCGACCGTGTCTCCTCCAGCCTCGGCGGCTCTTCCTCCGGCGATGGCTTCAGCAGCGGTGGCTACGACCAGCCATCGCGCCCGCTTCGAAGGAGGCAGCGGGTCATCTCGTCGCCGCGCCTCCGTGAAGCGCGAGGTAAGGTACGGCTAGGCTCGGGGAGCCGCTAAGGGCCTGCCTCCACGGATTGCGGCAACACCGCTTTGTTTAGCTCTTTTTCCTGCATCAAAAAATTAAACCAGTATGGGCCCAGAGGGGCGTTTATCGAACTGTGGTTCCTTAGTTATCGCACTGTGCGTGTTATCTCATGCCATGTTGTTATTTTTGTGCAAAGATAACTTAACCTGGTGCGTCCAGGACGTCCTCTTCCTCACGAGGCGTTTGTTTCCTCGTGTCCGTCTTAACCTGGTGGTCTGTGCTTGCTCGGAAACTGCAAAAATTCTTTAGGGGGTGCGCTAGAGGATTTTCCGTCCCTCCAAGCCTCGACTTGGTGCTTTGTATCGCGGTACCCGAGGGGCACGGATTAGGAGAGATGCGCCAACTTTCAGGCTCGAACGAGGGTGGCTTGCGAGAAGGCAGAGAGAAGAAAAATGCTCACGAGGGCACCTTCCTAGCCCCCTCGCGAGGCATGCGAGAGAGAGAACACGAGCAAACCAGAGCCGAAAATGCGGTAAAAGGCTAGGGAATCAAATGAGCAATGAACACCAAAAGCAACTTCGATTAAGGAAAAGCAAGCCAACTACGGAAAGCAAATGAAAAGCCGCGTCCGGCACCTAATCTAGTCTTCAAGTATTCTCACCAGCGCGGAGCTAAGTGCTACCACTAGGCGTGGGCGGGAGCCCCAGGGCCTGAGGCCGGAGCTCCTAAGACTCCGGGGCGTGTACAACCCCAACTCATTATTATGTGAGAGTGTCACGAGCGGTGATTCTTCACAGGCACCGGGCCTTCTTCACAGGCTCTGGGCCTTTCTTCACAGGCTCTGGGCCTTGCTTCATAGGCTCTGGGCCTTGCTTCATGGGTAGAACTTCCGGAGGTGCTGGATGTTCCAGGCGTTTTGGATAGGTGTCCCTTCTTGCGTCTCCAGGCAGACGGCGCCAGGCCTGGAGATGTGGACGACCCTGAACGAGCCCTCCCACATGGGTGAAAGCTTATGCAACCCTTCCCCGGAGAGGACCCGCCTCAGGACCAGGTCACCCGTCTCGAGCGTCCTGGAGCGAACGTTGCGGCAGTGGTATCGCCGCAGTGCTTGCTGGTACCTTGCCGCCCTTAATGCAGCTTCGCGGCAACGTTCCTCCCCCAGCACGAGATCCATCCCCCGCGTGGCGTCCTGCTACATTTCGTCGAACGCCAGGACCCGCGCGGAGCGATGCTTGACCTCGTGAGGGAGGACTGCTTCGGCTCCGTAGACGAGGAAGAATGGAGTCTCGCCCGTTGGCTTGGTAGTGGTGGTGCGGATAGACCATAACACGGACTGGAGCTCGTCGTGCCAGCCCCTGCCGCAGGGCTCCAGCTTCTTCTTGAAGGTCCTGGTCTTGAGGCCCCTTAGGACCTCTGCGTTGGCGCGCTCAGCCTGACCATTGCTCCTGGGGTGGGCCACCGAAGTGTAGCAGATCTGTGTTCCAAGGTTAGCACACTAGGTTTTGAAGAGGTTACTAGTAAACTGCGAGCCGTTATCTGTGATGATGCGGTTGGCGACCCTGAAGCGGCTCACGAGGCCCTTGATGAACTTGACGGCAGAGCCGGCCGGGATGGTACGGATGGCTTCCGCTTCCGCCCACTTGGTGAACTTGTCGATGGCGACGTAGAGATAGCGATAGCCCCCTGGCGCCCGTGGGAACGGGCCTAAGATGTCCAAGCCCCAGACTGCGAACGGCCATGTGAGAGGGATGGTTTGGAGGCCCTGAGCAGGCTGATGGATTTGCTTGGCGTGGAATTGGCAAGCTTCGCAAGACTTCACCAGCTCGGCTGCGTCGTTGAGTGCTGTAGGCCAGTAGAATCCACTGCGGAACACATTGCCGACGAGGGTCCATGACGACGAGTGGTGCCCGCAGTCCCCGCCGTCTATGTCAATCAGCAGCTCCCTTCCTTGATCGCTGGAGATGCAGCGCAGCGTGACATTGTTCGGCCGTTTCCTGTATAACTCGCCGTCTTGGATGCAGTATGCCGTGGCTTGCCGGGCCACGCATTCCGTGTCCTCCTCCTTCTTCGATAGCGCCTTGTGTGTCAGGTACTCCTTGAATTCCTTGGTCCAACATTCCTCCTGGGGCTCGAGCGCCAAGAGGAGCCGAGCTCCTGAGGTCGGGCCACAAGCCGGGGCTCCCGTGGCCGGAGGCTGTGGGAGCTCCTCCCGAGGCTGAGTAATGCTTGAAAGAGGTGGCGTAGCTGATGGCTTGAAGAGCCGCTCCTCAAAGACACCAGGCTCTTGTGGTTGCCGCTTGGATGCTCTCCTGGTGATGCCGTCGGCTTCTTAGTTGGTGCCCCGGGGCACGTGCTGCAGCTCGTGACCTGAGAGCTGCTTTTCCATCTTGTGTACCTCTGCGAGGTAGGCCTCCGTGTGCTTGTCCTTTGGCTGGTACACCTTGTTGGAGAAGTTGACGAGGAGTTGCGAGTCGCCTCTGACGGTAAGGCGCTTCACCCCTAGAACTGCCGCAACCTTCAGGCCAGCTATGAGGCCTTCGTATTCTGCGATATTGTTGGAGACCTTCTCGCCGTGCTGAAAGCAGAGTTGCACGGCGTAGTAGAGCTTGTCTTGGGTGGGCGAGATGAGCACTGCTCCAGCTCCCATGCCCTGGTGCGCGAAAGCGCCATCGAAATACATGACCCAGCCGTCCGTAGCCTTGCTCCCTGGGGAGGTGGACCGGTCTTCCCCTTCTTCAACTATTGGGGCATCTGTCCATTCTGCCACCAAGTTAGCGAGCGCAGCCCCCTTGATGACCCTGGTAGTGCTGAACTCCAACTGGAATGCTTGCAACTCGGTATTCCACTCAGCGAGCCTTCCAGCTGAATTTGGGCTCCTGAGTACCCTCTCCAATGGGTAAGCTGAGACGACCTTGATCGGGTGCCCCTGGAAGTAGTATCGAAGCTTGTGTGAGGCCACCAAAAGTGCGAGCAGGAGCTTCTGAGGCATGGGGTAGCGTGCCCTCGCGTCTCTCAGTACGGTGCTGATGAAGTACACCGGGTGTTCGACGAGGGCTGGCGCACTATCGAGGCTGGGGTCCTGCGGATATTGGTGCATCTCCTGAGGTGGAGGGTTTCCTGAGACTTGGCCGTCCTCAGGAGCTTCTGCAATGTTGTCCTGCCGAGCTTTGTCTTCCCCAGCTGATGCCTTTGCTGCGTCTTCCTAACCCTGCGCCACTTCAGCTTCGGCTTGGCGCGGCGTGCCCTTGGCTTGGCGTTCCTCCCTGACCGCCACCAGCGCCGCGCTGGAGGAGTATGGGGTGGCGGCAAGGTAGAGTACCAGAGGCTCGGGAGGCCGTGCTGCCACCATCACCGGGGGACTGGTAAGGTATTTCTTGTGGTCTTGGAAGGCCTGATCGGCCTCTGGGGTCCACTCGAACGGGCCTTTCTTCTTCATGAGCTTGAAGAAGGGTAAGGCGCGCTCTCCCAGCTTGGAGATGAAACGCCCTAATGCGGTCACCCGCCCCGCTAGCTTTTGCATCTCTTTGAGGGTCTATGGCGGGCTCATGTCCTCGACGGCCTTGATCTTCTCCGGGTTCGCCTCGATCCCTCTATGGGACACGAGGAATCCCAGTAGCTTTCCGGAGGGGACACCAAACACGCACTTCTCCGGGTTAAGCCTCAAGTTCACCCGGCGCAGGCTCTCGAAGGATTCCTCCAAATCTTGAATCAATGTCCTTGCCTCGCGAGACTTTACCACTTGTCGTCCACGTAGACCTTTGTGTTCCTCCCGAGCTGTCGCCCCAGGGCGATGTGCATCAACCGCTGGAAGGTGGCACATGCGTTGCACAGCCCGAAGGGCATGCAGGTGTAGCAGTACACACCACATGGTGTTAGGAAAGATGTCTTCTCCACATCTTCCACCACCATCTTGATCTGATGATACCCTGAGAACGCGTCCAGGAAGCACAACA
Organism: Aegilops bicornis; assembly: GCA_021605145.1. Lineage (NCBI taxonomy): Eukaryota > Viridiplantae > Streptophyta > Magnoliopsida > Poales > Poaceae > Aegilops > Aegilops bicornis. Next base: position 552,473,873 of record CM038670.1, on the reverse strand, counting down.
AGTCACACTCGGCGGTGGAGTCGACAATTTGGTCGATGCGCGGGAGTGGGAACGGATCTTGGGGGCAGGCTTTGTTAAGGTTGGTGAAGTCGACGCACATCCGCTCCTTCCCGCCTTTCTTTGGCACTACGACGGGGTATGCCAGCCATTCGGGATATCGAACTTCCCGGATGGTGCCTGCCGCCTCCAGCTTGCGTGTCTCTTGGACGATGAAGGCCTGCTTCTCACTGGACTGCCGTCTCGCTCGCTGCTTCATGGGGCGTATGTTGGGGCATGCCCTTAGAGGATGCTGGATCACCTCTCTCGGGACCCCTACCAGCTGATTGGGCTCCCACGCGAATATCTCCTTGTTCGCGCGCAAGAACCTCACTAAGGCTTCCTCTTGTCCCGGGTCAAGGCCGGCTCCTATGGTGAAGGTGGCCCCCGAAGACCCGTCCTCGTTGACCGGCACCTGCTTGGTTTCCGCCTTGTCTTGGGTGAACAACTGCTTCTTCTTGGTAGGCGCGGCCTCCTTGGCCTCGTGGGCACCGGCGCCGGCCGGCTATGCTGCTGCCGCGGTCTTGAAGGTGAGCCTGAGTGCCGTCACGGCCTCCTTAGTGTCCCCCTTGATGGTGAGGACGCCCTTGCTTCCTGGCATCTCCATGAGGTTGTAGGCCGGATGGGTCGCCGCCATGAACTGAGCGAGGGCTGGGTACCCGAGGATGGCGTTGTACGGGAGACCGATGCGGGTGATGTCGAAGTCCACCAGCTCAGTGTGGTAGTTGTCACGTGTGCCGAAGGTGACAGGGAGGCGGATCTGCCTTAGAGAGTGGGCAGCTCCACCACCCACTCCCGAAAAGGGCTTGCTGAGGTTGAGCCGCTCGAGCAGGATGTGAAGAAGGCTGAAGGCTTCTACAGAGAGCAAGTTGAGGCCGGGACCACCGTCGATGAGGGTCTTGGTGATGGCCACGTTGCAGATGGTGGGCATGCAGAGCATTGGGAGCATGCCGGAGCCGGCGGTGGAGCCGGGGTGGTCTTCTGAGCCGTAGGTGAGGTCGGCCTTTGGGGCAGCCCAACCTGGCGGAGCCCCCGGGCGCTTGGAGGCGGCCCTGATCTGATGGAGGAACGGTTTGACGTGGCGATCTGAAGGCGGTGCTTGAGAGCCGCCCAGCAGGGCCGCGACCGCATGGTGCGCTGGCACCGCGTAGCGATCGGTGAAGAGGTCACGGAGTTCCCCCCAGGAAGCCACTGTGGATCCCGGGAGGTTGAGCAGCCAGGCGCGCGGCTCGCCGGCAAGGGCCATGGGGAACCAGTTGGCTATGATCTTGTCGTTGCCTCCGGCTTTGAGGACATCCTCCTCGTACGCCAGCAGGAACGGCATCGGGTCTGCCACGCCGTCGTAACGCGGCGGCATCTCTGGCTTGAACTTGGTTGGCCACCGCACTCGGCGGAGAGCGGGGGCCAGGGCTCGGTACCCAGATGCCCTGCTGCCGACGTCGGTCGCAGAGGTGGATGGCGGGGCACCCGCCATGGGAGCGAAGTGCAGCGGCGCGGGGCGCAGGTTGGTGGAGAGGAGCTTCGGCGCACCCCTACCTAGCGCGCCAAATGTCAGATGTGGGGTTCCGGCAAACCCTTAAGGCTCGAACACTGGGGTGCGTGCGAAGTCTTTCCCCCCTACCGATCTACACCCTAGCTTGCTAAGATCTCACAGACGAACTCGACGAAATCGCAACACGGAAAGACACGAGGTTTATACTGGTTCGGGCCACCGTTGTGGTGTAATGCCCTACTCCAGTGTGTTGGTGGTGGATGGCCTCTTGTGCTGATGAAGAACAATACAAGGGAAGAACAGCCTCCTGAGGTTGAGGTGTTTTTGTGGCTAGGGTAGGCTCTCGATCGGGTTGGATCAAGCTAAGATGAGATGCCTCTACTATGGTGGCTAGCTCTACTTATATAGGCCCTGGTCCTCTTCCCAAATATCGAGCGGGAAGGGAGCCAACAACAACGGGAAAATTTGAAGGGGGACAACTAGTACAAGCTAACCTGACAAAAGTGGTATTCGCCTGCGAAAAGCTCTAGTGGTGACGCTGTCTTGGGCTCCACGATGACCTCCGTCTTGCCGTCCTCCTGGTCTTGGTCTCGTTGCACCAATATAGCAGCCTTTGCCTGATGCCTCGGTACTCTTTGCCTGCACCGGCCTCCTTAGCACCGAAGAGGAAATAAGGACGATGCGCGCGCTAGCGCCCGCCTGGTGTCGTTCGTCATGGCTCACATCACGAGAGCCTCGTGAGGTTTGCCCCGCCTTGATATCTCCGCTCCTCGTGAGCCTGCCTGGCTAGGCCACTCCAGAGGAGGTCTTGCATCGTCCGCCTCGCGAGGCTTGGACCCTCGTGAGGGTCTTGGATGCCTTGTTGATGAAGATGGTCCATCCGGCCTGCTGGCTTAGCCACGCTGTGGCCCGCAGGCAGGCAAGTCTGGGGACCCCCCGTTCCCAGAATGCCGACAGGCATGCCTGGTAATTCCTCTGGAAATACATCTAGGTAATCCTTCACAACAGGCACTTCCTCGTGAACAACTCCTGAGAGGGAATTTTTTTGGGTTCTCTTTGGCGAATGCCTGGATACATACTTGATCCTTTTTCCCTCCATGGTGGTGAGTGGAATTGACTTAGTAGCACAGTCAATGCTTCCTCCATACTTCACATCCAGTCCATCCCTAATATCACATCCAATCCTTGTGACTCCAAAATTTTTAGGTCTGATGGGAAAACATGGCTACCAATGGTTAAGGGTATCGGGTCGCACCATCGGCTGGCCATATACTCTGCCCCAGGTGAACTTACTAACATGGGTGTCCTAAGGGCTTGGGTTGGCAACTTAAACTTATCCACGAATCCCCTTGGTATGTATGAACGTGATGCACCAGTATCGAAAAGAACAAGAGCGGTAAAAGACTTAACCAAAAACTTACCCATAACTGCATATGGCTGTCGGTGTACAAAAAGAGGGGTACACTTTTTGTACCCCTATAACTGTGCACGGGCAGTCTGAGCCACGGACACCGCCGCACTGAGCAAGGCGAGGGAGGTGAGCCAAGGTAAGGCCGAAGCTCGAAAGGAACAGAACGACGCCAAGACCAAGGCCACAAAGAGCGAAGGGGACAAAGCGGACTCCCCCGGCAAGATCCTTGCTGGGGTGAGGTTTTAGCAAACCCGGCAAGACCCTTGCCGTGGCAGTTCGTCCCACACCTACGGAGCGAATCACCCTTGAGTCCACTGCCCCCATGGGGCAAGGATTCGGGAGACATCCCCGTGGTGGCATGCAGATCTTTGTAAAGACATTCAAGATCAGATACACACTATAGAAGGTGACGACCCTTGGCAGGATCCCAGCCAAGGAGGACCACAAGGCCCCCGGCAAGAGCCTTGCCGGGGATGACAACAGGCGCCACGACAAGACCCTTGCCGGGGCTACGACGAGGCCCTCGCTAAGGGCACCCGTAGGGCCAGCATCAGGCCCACGCCAATCAGACCGCCACCACCGTTTGCATGTAGCTGCCAACCCAACCAATTGGGCAGGGACCTACGTGGCGGCAAGCGAATCTTCGTGGAGACCCACCACTGCGCCACCTCAGCTGCCTACCTGCCTACATGGCACCACGTGCACCGCTGGCCGGGGCGCGTGTCAACACGAAAGGGAGCGGCGACGGACGAGACTGGGCTCTCCCCCGTCACCGATAAAGCAAGGACACCTAAGCAAGACGCATTAAATGCGCCTTGTCATGTAATGCGAGGGATAAACTCGCATCGTTGTACCCTTTCCACCTCCTGTGTGCCATTGTGGCGACCCCTTTCCGTATAAAAGGAGGCCCGAGGCGACCAGGAGGGGGATTCGGCTTTTTGGAGCTCCTCACGCCCCATTGCTAGTTCAAGAACACACAGATAAACAAACCACCAAAGCAGGAGTAGGGTTTTACGCATCCTCGCGGCCCGAACCTGGATAAAGAGACCGTGTGCTATCTGTTTGATCCGCTCTTATCACGACCCCACGCCACGCAACCGTAGTAGGGATTCATGTGATCCCATAGGTGTCGTTCCTACACCGACATCTTTGGCGCGCCAGGTAGGGGGCGCAGTTGTGAGAATCGGCTCTAGCAGTTAGTTCGAGGCTTCTTCATCGTCATGGCGCCCAAGAAGAAGACGACGGTGGTGGTTGGCCTGTCGGAAGCCGGACATCCCGTCCCGACGCGGGCGAGCAGCGGACCGGTCACAGAAAGGACCCGGGGCACCGCTTATAACACCAACACCGCCCCAAAGAAAGTTTGGGAGGCGGCGATGTTCGTGGCGCTTCGCAACGGCCGCACGCCGCCAAATCCAAAGACGGAGCTAGGCTCTCCAGCGGGTGGCGCGGGGCCTTCCAAGATCGCTGCCACCCGCCGCAGCGGCGCGAGGGCTTCAAGACTCACGCGGCGCCGACGGCGCATTCTTCTCAAGCGGCGCGCGATGGACGGCGTAATCACGCCGAGGACCCCGGGCATTGCCGCGGAAAGAGCCCCGAGCGCCACTCCCGGGATTTAGAAGACCTGCCCGCTCGCCGAGGCGCTGGTGAAGATGGCATGCGACCGCAGGGTCGTGATAGAGCTCCTTCCGACATGGTCAGAAGTCGAAGCGCGTCGCGATCCATGCAGGTTTCGCTGCCACCAACGCCAGCAGAAGCTCTGGCGCGCGCAGTTGCTCCTCGATTTTCCTCCCACTACGGGGAAACTCGACGAATGGAGAGCCACTATCCGAAGCCTTGTTGCGGTGGCCAACAAAGACGAACCGAGTCCGGTGGAGCCCCCGGGTCGATGCTCCGACGGAGTCCCATGCACCAGTGGCAGGAGAGCCGGCAGCGCCGCAACCATGGTGCACTCGCCCCCTTCTCGCCCGGTACCGCGGACGCCAGCCCGTCGCGACGTTACGGGCGACGAGATCTCCGTAGCATCGTCCGACCCGCGGGCCCATTGTGACCAGCGCCAAGTTCTTCAGGAACGAGAACATGAAGACGCTTGAACCACTATCGAGCGCCGGCGCGGAGCGCGCCACCAATCAGACAGGCGAGCAGGGCCTGCTGTGAGCCACCCGGCACCGGGGAGCCCTGGAGGCCTACCTTACGAGGTAGGCTGTCCGGCTTTTACCCATGAGCTGCGGCAGTTCCAGTGGCCCACTCACCGCACCTTCAAACCCGACGTGGGCGAAAAGTACAGTGGCAAGACCCACCCGTCCGAGTTCCTCAGCGTCTACACCATCGTGATGCAAGCTGCCGGAGCCCGTGACGATAAGGTGCTTGCGAATTACTTTCCGTTGGCTCTTAAACCCAATGCCATGTCATGGTTGATGCACTTGCCGGTAGACTCTATTTCCTCCTGGTCGGATTTGTGCCATGAGTTCGTGGGCGCCTTTACTGGAGGCCACGAAGCCCATGGCCAAGCAAGCGACCTGCACGTCATTCCCCAGAAGGGAGGCGAGAGTCTCCGCAAGTATATACAAAGGTTCAGCCGGGTACAGTACAATATCCCTGATGTTCACCCTGCCGCCATCATCAGCGCGTTCCATCAGAACGTGCGTAACCGCAAGATGCGTGAAGAGCTGGCAATGAACAAGGTGAGAGATGTAGCAGAACTCTATGTTCTTGCTGACAAATGTGCGTGAGCTAAAGAGGGAAGGAAGTACCCCGACGAAGATGCCGGCGTGGAAACTGACTCCTCATATGAGGATATTGCCGCCCCGACGAAGAAAGGCCGGCGCCGCAACAGGAAGCGCAAAGGAAAAGCCGTGCTTGCCGTCGAGGGATCTGATGACGCCGGCTCCACCAAGAAAACCAAGGCAGACAACCCCGGCAAGGAGGTTGCCGGATGTGTCGCCTGTCGGGCCTTGGCGGCTGCCGAGAAGCTAGGAAACTCCGACAAGCGATACTGCAAGATCCATCGCACCAAAGGCCATGCTCTCCAGGACTGCCGACAGGTTGAGCTCCTCGCTGAGAAGCAGAGGGCTGAGTATGAGAGGCGGGACAAGGAGAAGGGCCCAGACGGTGCTGAGGGGTCCGAAGAAGCGTGTGGCCAAAGCGGGCCGTCGCGGCAAGGATAAGCAACAGGAGAGGCCCGCCGGGCGTGGATGTAAAGCCGTAAGGCAGCGATCACGAAGAGGACGACGAATCAGGCGACCAAGAGTTTCAGAAGCTACAGAGGCCGTAATGCGTCGACGGCGGCGCCTCGCTGCATACTTCTCACCGCCGGCTCAAACAGTGGGCGCGAGAGATTACAGCGGCAGAGCCGTCGTTTGATGCCCAAAGGCCGCTGAAGTGGTCCAGCACACCTATCATTTTTGACACTGAGGACGACCCTGATCGCACTACTGCGGTCGGGTGCTTGCCATTGTTGGTTTCACCAACAATACGCAACCTCAAGGTGACTGTCGGTGTCAAAACCGGCGGATCTCGGGTAGGGGGTCCCGAACTGTGCGTCTAGGCGGATGGTAACATGAGACAAGGGACACGATGTTTTTACCCAGGTTCGGGCCCTCTCGATGGAGGTAATACCCTACTCTGCTTGATTAATATCGATGATATGGGTAGTACAAGAGTAGATCTACCACGAGATCAAGGAGGCTAAACCCTAGAAGCTAGCCTATGGTATGATTGTTGTTAGATCCACGGACTAAAACCCTCCGGTTTGTATAGACACCGGATAGGTTAGGGTTACACAGAGTCGGTTACAATGGTAGGAGATCTACATATCCGTATCGCCAAGCTTGCTTTCCACGCCAAGGAAAGTCCATCCGGACACGGGACGAAGTCTTCAATCTTGTATCTTCATAGTCCAGGAGTCCGGCCAACGGTGATAGTTCGGCTATCCGGACACCCCCTAATCCGGGACTCCCTCAGTAGCCCCCGAACCAGGCTTCAATGACGATGAGTCCGACGCGTTGATTGTCTTCGCCATTGCGAGGCGGGTTCTTCTCCAAATTCCATATACTTGTCGAATAGTGTCCGGCTTCTGATAAATGCTGCGCTCCTTGGCTTCTACGCCCAATAATGGCCATCTTCCACGTGTTTGAATGAATGCGAAAAGCCAGGGTATTTTTACACTTAGCCCCCTAGCTGCGCAAATGAGCTGCCTATAAAAGGGGCGAGGATCTAGGTCTGAGTCACACCATCCCCTCTTCGTGAGCTTTCACCGGAGCCCCTCTGAACAAAGCCCATTCCATCATGGACACTCGACGCGGCTCCTCCTCTCGCGCTCCCAGCCCTCAGCCTGAAAATTGGGAGAGATGCTCAGTCCCGCATAGCGAGCTAGTTATACTCCAAACCAAGGGATTTCTTCCCCCGACCTTTATGGTTCCGGTTCGAGCCGGACTTGCCACCTACAAGGGCGAAAGCAAGCGGAGAGTGTCCCCGATCTCTCTAAAGGAAAGCGGGTGTGCTTTATCTCTTATCTAGTAAGAGCACTCGGATTTCCAATCCATCCATTCTCCGGGGGCTCTTGGAGTTCTACGACCTCCAATTGCACCACCTTACGCCTGCCTCCATTTTGCACATCGCGGGCTTCGTGGCCCTTTGCGAACTATTATTGGGCGTCGAGGCTCATTTTATTTGTGGAAGAGATTATTCTGCCTAGTACCCCGTTCTCATGAGGGGTCAATATATCAAGTGGGCGGAGCCGAACTATGGCGCATCGTCGGGACCGGATATCTATCCGGAACCCCGAAGAAGGCGTCCGAAGACTGGCTTTCGGAATGGTTTTACATGGAGGACGTCCCGCTGCCGGATCCTGTTCAGATCGGCCTTCCAAAGTTTAGCAACGCTCCTCTGAAGAAGCGCCTAAGCTGGCGCCCGCGGAGCCCCCAGAGGGAAAATGACCGGAATGTCCTTTACTTGATGAGCCGAATAAGATTACTGGCTCATGGCGGATTGAACATGATTGGAGTCATGGCAATCTGCATTATGAGGGGAGTGCAGCCGCTCCAATATAGGGGCCACCCCATGTGGGACTTCAACGGGGAGGACGATGCCACCCGCTATGGCCGCAAAGGGCCGGGATCGGTCACCGAACTGGTGAAGACCTTGTCTGCCATGTATAAAGGGGGGGGAGGAGGATTTTCTCCGCGTCAACCCATTGAGCAAATTTTCTTCGAATAATCCTCGAAGTTGGGTAAGAAAACATCTTTGTGGCCTGTCCGATCCATGTTCCCGTGATTAAATATCTCATTTCATGGTTTTACGCACGAGGCTGCCGGGCCGTGGAGAAGATACACAGCCCGCCCCCACAACCCGAGGATCCGGAACGGTCCCTCGATTCGGCCTCCGAAGAGGATCCGGATATAAAGGTGGAGTTCATCGACGGGGTGTTCCACCAACTTAGCTTCGACAATGCTTTGGTTGCCATTACGGCCAATTACCCCGGAATACTTCCAGCCTCGCAGGTAACTGAAACCGAGGTCCCAATACTCTGATAATGACCCATCCGTGCTAATTTCTTGATCACCGTATACCAATGGTGTTTCGGAGGGGCGCCGAGGCAGAGACCGAGCTCAAGGGCGGCTGGCCAACAAGGCGTCGCTTGCAGTTAAAAAAGAAGTGCGGTCCGGATCGAAACTCCGCCGCAACGGTATGTCGCGTCACCATATTCCTAGGATTGATTCCTGGAAGGTGTACTAACGCTGGTGCTTTTTTCAGGAAAAAGAGCGCTCGCCGGACTGAGTCCGGAGAGGTTGCCAATCGAGCCTCCGCCGGCCAGGCTCCAAAGCCGGGTTCGGAAGCGGAGGCGAGCACGAGGCGTGCGTCGGATGCTCCTCCAACAGAGGATGCCGACAAATTGTCCGCCACCAACTCCGAGGTGGAGAGCGCCATGAATCACAGGTGCCGCCGGATAGTTCTTCGTGACGCATGTTTCTCCCAAGAGGCCTTGAATGCCTTCAATTCGGGAGATGCGCACCTCCGTGCCGCTCAAGATGGTCTAGCCAGAGCCACAGAGCTGTATGTAAAGGACATACAGGTAAGGAAATTTGATGATTATATATGCCAAGAGCCCCGAGACTTAAACTAGTTAGAATAATCGATTTAAGGATCATTTGTTATCTGAGATCTTACAAAAAGAATACCCGATTGTCCTGTGAGCTTGAAGAATGCAAGGCCCAACTTGAGGCCGCACTAGCCGCTAGCCACAGAGACCCCCTCTGGTAATATATTCTTCAAAAGATAAATAGTTTATGAAGTGCGGCGGGTGTGTAAATCTGACAATAATATTGCAGATGGCGCCGGACTAGATCCAGACAAGCGACAACTCCTGCGCCAGCTAAAGGCTGGCGAGAGTGTGCTTACAAGGGTGCGGCAGGAGAAAAATAACCTCCAGGATGCCAACACCCAACTGGGTGAGGAACTAAAAGATGTTCCTGCCCAGTTGTCTGACTCCGTAAAGGAGAATCGACGGCCGTCGCAAAGATTTTCAGTAAGTGCTTGAGCGAACTTTGAAAGAGTTTGGCGAGGAAGGCGACTAACATAAACATGTATATAGGTTTGCTCACAGGTCGTCCTGAAGAGGAGACGCCCAGTTCTTCGGGTGATCTTCTTCCCGAACTACGTCAGCTGCACGAACGAATTCGGCAGGTGATGGAAGGCGTCGGCCAGGACTTGTGGCCATCTATCTCCCTGCCCGAAGGCATTGGGGAGCTCGCAAAGCGGCTTCAAGGAGCACGACGGCACTTCCGACTGTGGAAGATATCGGCCTGCCGTCAAAGGCGCCCGAGGAGGCCGGGCCATGGTAAAGACGCAGCGGTACGAAGGCTGACCCAAACCACATGGCCGAGTTCGGACCTGTGGGGCCTGATGGGAAGGAGATCCCTGTAAGCTTAGTGTACGGCCAAGTAGAATTGGCCGCCAAGTATTCCCAGCAAGATTATAAATTAGATAGCCTATTAGATGGCATTGAGGAGGAATACAATGAGTCGAGTTGACTATGTAATTAAATATGACATGAAAAATGTCTTCTAGCCGGATTGTAGATCGTTTGTCATAGCGGACCTTTTTGCTTCGACCTCAGGACCCAATAGTCCGGAGTGTGTCCAAATACCTTCGTGGTTATATAAGAACCGGGGTATGCATGGAGACAAGGCGTAGGGGTCATTATTGCTGTATCAGACAAGTGCCCAACTAGTTATGTTATATTACATGGATAGTAAGAAACATCTTCGGGGAGAATAGTTTCGTTAAGGGTTCCTTTTCATTTGGGAGGCATGCCCTAAAGTGCATGTCCAAACTGCTAAGTAAGCAGAAAATCATCTGGGGCAGATGGATAAATAGTTAAAAATCATCTTTCAGTTCACGACAGAATATTCCATTAAGAACGCTTAGCTTCGGCTTCACCCGGTCTGAGGTACACATCCGGTGACCCGGCAGTAACAATCACAGAGGTGCTCCCTTTACCACCTAGCCGAACAATCGGGAACGTAGGGGTAAGCACAGGAGCCAGGCAACCCAGCTTGGCCAAAACTTAAGTCATATCGATGCATATAATGGTGAATAAAAGGTACATGTGGAAGTTTGAAATATGTGTTGGGCATGAAGCCCGTATAAATAAGCTTCTATTAAAGAAGCCCCCAGGTATAATGAGCGCGGACAACACGTCAAAATATGTGCGAATAAAGCGCAAACGAGCCTCTAAAGGCTTCAAGAAGAAGGAGGAAGAAGGAGAGAAATAAAAGACAACAAAAAATAGAAAATGTGGACGGAGGAAGGAGACGAACTTGGAGTCCGGCGCTTAGGCGTAGAATCTTCGTAGACGGGTTGTGTTCCATTGGTTCGGCTCGAGTCAGTTAACCAATGCGTTTCGCAGACGGTATGCTCCGCCGGTCAGGACCTGGTCGATGATGAAGGGACCTTCCCATTTGGGCTTGAGTTTGTCCTTTTTCTTGTCGGCGGGCGAGAACTAGTTCGCCAACGTTGTAAGCTTTGGCCTGTACTTCCCTGCTTTGATATCTTCGAGCTGCTGTTGATAAGATGCAGACGAGCTTTTGCCACGTCGCGCTCCTCCTCCAATGCGTCCAAACTGTCCTGCCGATCGAGCTCGGCTTCTCTTTCTTCATACATGCGCACGTGAGGTGAGTCATGTATTATGTCGCAGGGCAAGACTACCTCTGCTCCGTACACCATAAAAATGGTGTGAATCTGGTAGTACGATTTGGCGTGGTCCGCAGCCCCCAGAGTACGGAGTCGAGATCCTCAACCCAGTGTGTGTTAGCTTCCTTGAGGGACCGCACTAGTCTGGGTTTAATGCCGCTCATGATTAGACCGTTTGCTCGCTCGACTTGACCGTTGGTTTGAGGGTGATAGACTGAGGCGTAATCGATCTTGATGCCCATGTTTTTGCACCATTATTTGACCTCTTCGGCCGTGAAGTTGGTACCGTTATCAGTGATGATCTTGTGGGGGACATCGTAACGATGCACTACCCACGATATGAAGTCTATCACTGGTCCGGATTCAGCCCGTTTTAATGTGCTTGGCCTCTATCCATTTGGTGAATTTATCCACCATGACCAATAGGTATTTTTTCTTGTGGGTTCCTCCCTTAAGGGGTCCAACCATGTCAAGCCCCCAGACCGCGAACGGCCAGGTGATGGGTATAGTTTTGAGGGCGGTGGGTGGCATGTGGCTTTGGTTAGCAAAAAGCTGGCAACTGACGCATCGTTGGACTAAATCCTGCGCATCTGCCCGGGCCGTCGGCCAATAAAATCCTGTGCGGAAGGCCTTGCCTACAAGGGCCCGGGCTGCAGCGTGGTGCCCACCCAGTCCGGCATGAATTTCAGCCAGGAGGGTTCGCCCTTCCTCTTCGGAGATACACCTTTGAATGACTCCTGTAGTGCTTTTCTTATAAAGCTCTCCCTCATGGACTTTATAGGCTTTAGATCGCCGTACTATGCAGCGAGCCTCATTTTGGTCTTCGGGGAGTTCCTGCCTAGTTAGGTAGGCTAGGAATGGTTCCGTCCCACGGGCGATAACCGCCATTATTTCATGGGCGGAGGGTGTTATCTCGGTGGCGAGAGCCTCCGATTGTGTCGAAGTGTTCGCGTCGAGCGGTGCGGTTGGGTCCGATTGTTATTTCGGACTCCTTCCCATAGTACGGATGGCACGAACAGCCGTTCGGGAAAGATGTTGAGCGGGACGGCATCGCGTTTTGCACCGATGCGTGCCAATATGTCCGCTGCCTGGTTGTTATCCCGGGCTATATGATGAAATTCGAGCCCTTCGAACCGTGCTGACATTTTTAGGACCGCATTGCGGTATGCTGCCATTTTTGGATCTTTGGCATCAAAGTCACCGTTTATTTGAGATATCGCAAGGTTCGAATCCCCGCGCACCTCTAGGCGTTTAATGCCCATGGAGATCGCATCATCCGGAGGCCGTGCGGAAGGGCCTCAGATTCGGCTGCGTTGTTGGAGTCCATATACATTATCTGAAGGGCGATTGAACTGTGTCCCGGTTGGGGAGGTTGACGACGCTTGACCCGTGCCGCCAACATTTTGGAGCCGTAAAAGTGCATGATCCAATTGGAGTATGCGTCGTACTCTTTAGGGAGTTCGGCTTCGGTCCATTCGGCCACGAAGTCGGCCAAAACCAGTGACTTGATAGCTCGTCGTGGCTTGTAGGTTATGTCGAATGGAAGGAGCTCTATGGCCCATTTAGCAATCCGGCCCGTCGCGTCGCGGTTGTTTATAATGTCGTTAAGAGGTACTTCGGAGGCTACCGTTATCGAACACTCTTGAAAGTAGTGTCGCAGCTTCCGGGATGCCATGAACACCGCCTCTTTTGATAATGTGGGTACCAGGACTTGAATGGAGTTAGGACAGTGGACACATAGTAAACCGGTTTTTGAAGAGGGAACCGGCGTCCATCCGTTTCTCGTTCGACGACGAGCACCGCGCTGACAACTTGATGTGTTGTGGCGATATATAATAGCATTGGTTCGCCCTCGTTGGGCGCGGCCAGGACCGGATTTGTTGCCAAAATGGCCTTTATTTCTTCGAGTCCGGCCGTGGCATCAAATCCACTCGAAGTGTTCGGTCTTGCGCCGGAGGAGGCGGTAAAGGGGTAACGCCTTTTCTCCCAAGCGGGAAATAAAAGCGGCTTAGAGCCGCCACGCATCGAAATAATTTTGTATTTGTTTGAGGTCTTTTGGAATATCCAATTGTGACAGAGTTCGGATCTTGGCTGGGTTTGCTTCAATTCCTCTACCGGACACAATGAAGCTCAGGAGCTTTCCTACCGAACGCCAAGATGCATTTTTCCGGATTGAGCTTGGTGTCATATTTTCGAAGATTGTCGAATGTGAGCCTCAAGTCGTCTACTAGAGTTTCGACATGCTTGGTTTTGACGACCACGTCATCTACGTATGCTTCCACTGTTTTGCCGATCTAGTTTGCGGACATGTCCGAATCATGCTACCGATATGTTGCGCCGGCGTTTTTGAGCCCGAAGGGCATTGTGTTGAAGCGAGAATGGGTCGTATGGAGTGATGAATGCTGTTGCAGCTTGGTGCAGCTCCGCCATCTTGATTTGGTGGTAGCCGGAGTACGCGTCGAGGAAGCACAATGAGTCGTGTCTGCTTTGTGGCGTCGATAATTTGATCAATTCGAGGGAGGGGGAAGGGATCCTTTGGGCAAGCCTTATTAAGGTGTTTGAAATCAACACATAGGCGCCAGGGTTTGTCCTTCTTTGGTACCATCACCAGATTTGCTAGCCATTCCGGATGTTTTATATCTCTGATGAATCCGGCTTCCAGAATTTTGGCTAGCTCCTCTCCCATGGCCTGTCTCTTGGGTTCGGAAAAGCGCCGAAGAGCCTGCTTGACTGGCTTGAATCCTTTTTGGATATTTATGATGTGCTCGGCCAGCCGACGTGGGATTCCTGGCATGTCTGAAGGGTGCCAAGAAAAAATGTCCCAGTTTTCTCGTATAAATTCTCGTAGTGCGGCGTCTACATCAGGGTTTAATTGTGCCCCAATGGAGGCCGTCTTTGCAGGGTCCATTGGGTGGACTTGGAATTTGACTATTTCATCCGCTGGTTTAAAAGAGGTGGACTTGGATCTTTTATCAAGTATCACATCGTCCACATTCACCGTGGAGCGCATCGCAGTGAGTTCCTCGGCCGCTAAGGCTTCGGATAGTGCCTCGAGGGCTAGTGCGGCTGTCTTGTTTTCGGAGCGGAGTGCTATGTTCGGATCACTAGCGAGAGTGATGATTCCGTTAGGTTCGGGCATTTTAAGATTCATGTACCCATAATGGGGTATAGCTTGAAAAATTGTGAATGCCTCTCGTCCTAATAAATCGTGATATCCGCTACTGAACGGGGCCACTTGAAATGTGACCTCCTCGGCCCTGTAATTGTCCGGCGAGCCAAATACTACGTCCAGTGTGATTTTTCCTGTGCAGCATGCTTCCCGGCTAGGGATTATTCCTCTAAAGGTTGTGCTGCTTTGCTCAATGCGGTTCCAGTCTATTTCCATTTTTCGGAGGGTTTCCTCGTAGATGAGGTTTAGTCCGCTGCCGCCATCCATGAGTACCTTAGTAAGGCGAAAGCCGTCCACTATTGGACCGAGGACCAATGTGGCTGGTGCTCAGGTTGTTCGAATTTAGGTTAAATCACTTTGGCATTAAAGGTAATAGCCGTGTCACTCCATGGATTTATTGTTCCTACTTGGTAGACTTCGGCAAGGTTGCGGAGTGTTCATTTTCACATGTTATTTGATGCGAAAGTCTCGAAGACTGTTAACATGCTCGAAGCTCTTCGCCACTTTTGGCCACCTGCCGTAGTATCCAACATGCTCAAAGGTTATGAGTTGGTGTGGCGCCCTCTGTGCTATGAATTTTGCAGGGTCCGTTTAGCCAACCCTCCAAAGATTCCGTACCCTTTAGGGGTTTTTGTTTTTGATGTATAACCTGTGTGCTTGGTGATGATGCACCCTTTTATTTCGGACTAGGGATGTATTCGGGGCCGGATTATCCCAAAATTTACTTTCGGTTTTCCAAGCACTCTCCATCGCACAATACTTTTGTACTATTGTCACCAAGTCAGCAAAGCGTGTAATTTTGCGATGACTTATGGCGTTTAGGATTCCCTTGTCCGTGCAATTATTGCACAAAAGTGGGATTGCGTCCTCCTCTCGGCAGTCCTTTATCCTGTCCATAACCAGGAGGAATCTGGCCCAGTAATGATGTACTGTTTCAGCGGGCTCTTGCCGAATTCGGGATAGATCGCTAATGTTTGGGTGGGCGGGTGGAACTAGATCCGGAACCCCATCCAATTTAAGACTCAGGGGCCGAGAAGTTTCCGAACTCGGAAGTTTGGATTTTTGAATGCTATCCAATGAATCCAACCCGCCGCCTGACTTTAAGTTCAGGACTTGATCGACATCCGTCCCTCTGCGGGAATCCGGCATGGAGGGATCGGGAATCCGGACGTAGCTAGTCCTTAAGATAGAAGAAGAATCGCCGCATTGCTCCTCTTTCACAGCAACATGATGGGTAGCCTGGGGAGAGTTGATCTCTCTCAGATCGGTTTTAGGCCCAATCCGGTCGTAGTCTGTGGCGACTCCTGTATGCGGCACGATCCAAGAGCTCGTTTACGGAGGAGAGCTCGATCGGATCTAACTGTTCAGCAAGTTCCGAATTGACGTGAAGATTGGTTTCGATGACTCGAGAAGTCATCGTCGGCGCGGTGGCCGAACTGGCGGTCATAAGAAAACCACCTAGCCAAAGAGTCTGACCAGTGGCCAAGGCATCCTTCCTGACGGTGACGGCACAGAGGAACTCTCAATGAAAGCACCAATGTCGGTGTCAAAACCGGCGGATCTCGGGTAGGGTGTCCCGAACTGTGCGTCTAGGCGGATGGTAACAGGAGACAAGGGACACGATGTTTTTACCTGTGTTCGGGCCCTCTCGATGGAGGTAATACCCTACTCTGCTTGATTAATATTGATGATATGGGTAGTACAAGAGTAGATCTACCACGAGATCAAGGAGGCTAAACCCTAGAAGCTAGCCCATGGTATGATTGTTGTTCGTCCTACGGACTAAAACCCTCCGGTTTATATAGACACCGGATAGGTTAGGGTTACACAGAGTCGGTTACAATGGTAGGAGATCTACATATCCGTATCGCCAAGCTTGCCTTCCACGCCAAGGAAATCCATCCGGACATGGGACGAAGTCTTCAATCTTGTATCTTCATAGTCCAGGAGTCCGGCCAACGGTGATAGTTCGGCTATCCGGACACCCCCTAATCCGGGACTCCCTCAGTGACAAAGATGCTAGTCGATGGCGGGGCCGGTCTGAACTTGATCTCGCCTGCCATGATCGAGAAACTGCAGATTCCTGATGGAGACCGCGAAGAGACGGGCACGTTTCAGGGGGTCAACCCGGGAAGAAGCCAACCCAAGGGAAAGGTCACGTTGCGTGACTTTTGAAGCGACCTGAACTTCGGGACGGAGAGGATCGTGTTCGATGTTGCCAAGATCCCTTGCCCTACAACGGGATCCTTGGCCGCCCAGCTAGCCAAGTTCATGGCGGCGTCACACTACGCCTACAACACCCTGAAGATGCCAGGGCCTGTGACGATCATCACCATCCCCTCCGACAAGAAGGATGCGCTGATTTGCGCTGACCAACTATACCAGCAAGTAGTTGCAGCAGTTGCCGCCGCTAGGGCACTTGCTCCTGCCGCTGGGACCCCGGGAGGGAAGAAGAAGAAGAAGACCGGTGAGACCCCGGACACCCACTCCTGCAAGCGCACCTCTTCGTAGTGCAGCGCTGCCGTCGAGGACGTGCCAGAGAGCTCCACCGGCGGAAACAAGAAGCCCAGGGCCATACCGCCGGGAACCAAGAAGGTTTCTGTCAATAAGGACGGCACGATAGGAGCTTTCACCATAAGCTACTCCCTTGACGACAAATAGGAAGACGCACTCGTCACCTTCCTGCGGGCGAGTGTCGATGTGTTTGCATGGAAAGCTTCCGACATCCCCGCCGTTCCCAGGGAGGTGATTGAGCACCACCTTGCTGTCTGCCCTCATGTGCGGCCCGTCAAGCAGAAGGTCAGAAAGAAAGCTTTGGAACGACAAGAGTTCATCACAGAAGAGATCCGGAAACTGGAAGTAGTGGGTTTGGTAAGAGGTGTGCTCCATCCAAGGTGGTTGGCCAATCCGGTCGTGGTGCGCAAGGCAAATGGGAAGTGGAGGCTGTGTATTGATTACACAGATATCAATAAGGCTTGCCCTAAAGACCCCTTCCCGTTGCCGCGCGTCGATCAGATTGTTGACTCCACGTCAGGGTGTGATCTGCTGTCATTCCTCGACGCCTACTCCGGCTACCACCAGATCTTCATGACAAGAGAAGAGGAAGAGAAAACAACATTCATCACCCCATGTGGTACGTATTGTTTCATGCGGATGCCTTTCGGGTTGAAGAGTGCTGGTTCAACGTTTGCAAGGGTGGTCCAGATTGGTTTTGAACCCCAGCTCCATAGAAATATGGAAGCTTATATGGATTACATAGTGGTCAAAATCAAGGACAGGGCAACCCTCATACCAGATTTGCAAGAAACATTTGCAAACCTGCGCAAGATCAATCTCAAGCTGAACCCTGAGAAGTGCGTCTTTGGCGTCCCGTCCGGCAAGCTTCTCGGGTTCTTGGTGTCACAACATGGGATAGAGGCCAATCCGGACAAAATCAAAGCTATAGAGCAGATTGAAGCACCCAAGCAAATCAAGGATGTGCGTCGGCTTGCTGGTTGCTTCGCCGCCATGGGCAGGTTCATTTCCAAGTCTGCCGAGCGCGCTCTTCCCTTTTTCAAGATCCTGAAAAAGGCGGGCCCAATGGAGTGGACGCCGGAAGCCGAAGCAGCATTGCAAGGTTTGAAGAAATACCTCTCTTCCGCGCCAATACTAGTTGCGCCTAGGCCACATGAACCGTTGCTGCTATACCTGGCGGCAACGGACCAGGTGGTCAGCGCTGCACTGGTGGCGCAGAGAGAGGTTTACGACAAGGAGATGGCAGCGGCGGAGCCCGACACCACCAATGCAGAGACGACACAGCCAGTTGGAGGGCCGCCGAAGAAGAAAATGATGCAACACCCGGTCTACTTTGTTAGTTCCCTCCTGCAGGGGGCTAGATCAAGGTACTCCGGCGTGCAGAAACTGCTCTTCGGCCTTCTTATGGCCTCGAGGAAGCTGCGTCACTACTTCCAGGCACACGAGATCACTGTCGTCACTCGCTTCCCTTTGTGCTTCAGCTAACTCAGCCATCCGTTGATCCATCAACAGAGCAGAATAAGAGGAGGAAATCAGGGCCCGGCAAGTACTTTCCCGTCGAGCTCCTCGGAGCCGCCGCAAAGGATGTTGCCCGGGATACTGAGCCCGCCACGGGACGACTGGCTCCGGCGGAGCGTCAAGCTCTTGCCGTCGAGGCAGCCGCTCCTATAGCGGAGGAGATGCCTTTAGTCCTCGCCGTCGAGCCCTGTGCTCCGGCGTGGGCCTGACATACCGTCCGATTCCTCCAACAGGGAACTTCACGAGGAGCAGGAAGAAGCGGAAAAAAGTAGCCCGTCGCTCTACCATGTACCCGGTTAAATCGATGGCGTTACGCTCGCATGAAAAGAGGCCGAACGGTGTGAAATTGAAGTGTATCCCTCGGGAGGAAGGACTGGAGCTGTTGGCAAAGATACACGGAGGCATATGTGGGTCCCACATTGGGTCAAGGGCCCTTGCCGGCAAGGCATTTCGGCAAGGCTTCTTCTGGCCCACCGCCCTCCAGGATGCGACGACACTAGTCACCAGGTGTGAAGCGTGTCAGTTCCATTCAAAGAAGCTTCATCAGCCGGCTCAAGCCCTTCAAACCATTCCTCCCTCCTGGCCCTTCTCGGTCTGGGGGCTCGACATACTAGGCCCTTTCCCCCGCGCCACCGGGGGCTTTGAGTACTTGTACGTTGCCATCGACAAGTTCACAAAGTGGCCGGAGGTGGAGGCAGTGAGGAAGGTCACAGCTTAGTCAGCCGTCAAGTTCTTCAAGGGACTAGTGTGCCATTTGGTGTACCCAACAGGGTTATCACCGACAACGGCACACAGTTCACAAGCTGCACCATCATGCAATATACCCAAGACCTCGGCAGCAGAGTATGTTTCGCTTCCGTTGCTCACCCGCGAAGCAATGGTCAAGCTGAGAGGGAAAATGATGAAGTACTGCGAGGATTAAGGACCAAGACCTTTGACAAGCTGCACAAGAGTGGAAGGCGCTGGATTGATGAGTTGCCGGCGGTTCTTTGGTCGATCAGAACGACGCCAAATCGAGCCACCGGCCAGACACCTTTTGCCCTCGTATACGGGCGTAAGCGATTCTCCCATCGAACTCAAATACGGGTCACCTCGAGTGCTCGCTTATGACGAGCTTGAGCAAGAGCAACTGCGGCAAGACGACGCAGTACTCCTTGAGGAAGATCGTCTTTTGGCGGCTGTGAGAGTGACACGCTACCAGCAAGCCTTGTGCCGCTACCATAGCCGCAAGGTTCATGCCCGAAACCTTGAGGAAGGCGACCTTGTCCTTCGGCGCGTTCAATCGGCCAAGAATTCCAACAAGTTGACGCCAAAGTGGGAAGGCCCTTAACGGGTAATACGAGTCACCAGGCCCCGCGCAGTCCGCTCGAGATCAAGATGCCGTTCGTGAGTAACTCACGGAACATTGAGCATCTTCGCAAGTTTTACCTGTAAGGCTGACTTGCCGGGCCCCGGCAAGCCACCTTTTGTACAAGCATTGCCGATGATTTATGTAACCCTTTGTACAAAGCCAGGCGCAGACCCTGAGCATAAATAAATGAAGCGCTGGCGCCCTAAGTTATAGCATGCATGCTAGGTCGAGTCTCGTCCTTGGTTAGGGTTGATAGTGCTTAACGGCGACTAACCCCTAGCTTAGAGGTCGAGTGTGCATCTCTTTGCCGTTCTTTTGTCTTCTTTGGTTGCGGGACTCACAGATATCCTCGCCGGCTCACCTGAGGACGAAAAAGAGGAGAGGGGCAGACCGACATTTAAACCCGGCAAGCCAGTATTGCCGGGGACTGCAAGTGCAAAGACTCACCCACGGCAAACCAGAGTTGTCAGGGGCTACAGTTTCAGATAAGTTCTTCATACCTTATCATGCATTTCCTTATGGACTGAGGTATGTGAAACCTCGCTTCTTCCCAAAGCTACCGTGCTCCCCTAAAACTCTAGGCCCTAGGGCTCGTTCACAGGGCCAGGTTTGGTCGTAGTCGCGGCAGCAAAAGGATGAAACGGGGAGCCCGAACCCACCTCATCCCTGCCTCCGCCAAAAGCGTGAGAAAGGTCGAGCGAAGTGGGAAGACGGCAGGGCCTGTTGCCGGGCAAGGAAATGTTTATCTTAGAGATATCAAGGATTTAGTCCTTGTCGTGGGTTCTACCCGCAAACAAATGACCCGGCAAGCATCCCTTTTTCATTAAAAACATTCCATTCAGATACAGTCAATGGGGAATGAAAAACATGAATGATGGGATTACAAGTTTTAAATTCAGCTAAGGCCCAAAGGCTTACAAACTAAAAAAAAGATAAGGTGCCCGTAACCCCTTCCTTGTCACTCTCCTCAAGAGGCAGGTCAAGGAGGCGAAAAGGGCAAAAGGGGCGCCTAGGCAAGATACGTGTGGCAGGAGGCACCAAGAGAACATCTCAGTGGCCGTCCGAAGGCTGGATGGTGATGGAGGCGCCAAGAGAACATCTCGAAGATGAGGCGGCAGGACGTCAGCACGCGTCGAAGGCATTGGTGCCCACGTACTCCGATTTGACGGCCTTGTCGCCCGCCCTCTTCCTCTTCCGAAGCTTCCCAACGCCAGCCGCCCAAGTAGACGACCCCGAGAAGTTCAGGAAGCCGGCGACACGGATGATGGGGTCGCCGGTGCCGCACAGAGCGGCGCCCGACACCTAGTCGGACCCGCCATCCTGCTGCCTGCTACCCTCATCGTTGCTGCCGCTGTCCTCCTCACCACTCCCGCTCGAGGAGGAGTCTTCGCTATCGAGAAGAGCTCTCCACGCAGCACCTTGCCCGAGTCCCGGCACCGAAGACCTTGACGGAGAGGAGGCCGCCTCCATCGCCTTGAAATGGAGGGTGAGCCCCGCCGTCAAGCGGTGGATATGAGCGAATGTCTTCCATCCTCGACCAAGGTACATCACGTGAGGGGCTGGAAAGTCGACGCGAACTCGCGTACCGCTGATCCAACAGCCCCGCATGTGCAACCGCAATGACTCCGGCGGATCCAGATCCATCTCGCTCGCGAATGGAGTCGGGAGACGAAGGCGACGGCGAGGCGACCGACGCAGCTTGACGAAGAACTCGCAAGGATCATCACCAACATGGCCCTCCTTGGGGGGAGGAACTACTGGCGGAGGCGGGACCGGCGCGCCGCCCCGTTCTCCTCTTCCCTGAGCGCCTCGGCCTCGCCCGCAGCCTCGCCCCCTCCCCCTTCCTCTCACGGCTGGCTCTGCCACCGCAGGTGAAGGAGAAGGAAGGACGCGTTGTCGAGCGGCGACCCTTGCCGCCACCATTGAAGAGCCAGGATTCCCTCTCTCCATGGCGGATGGAGGAGTGAGAGCAGCTGAAGGAAGGAGAAAATGGAAGAGTGCGGGGCCGCCCCCCCGCTCTTTATAAAGGAACGGGGTGGGGCACGGCCGCCTCGCTCAGCCAATCAAGACGCGGAAGGCGCAGGGAACTGGGACCAACCCGCTGCCCCGGCCAGCGACGGCCCGGTTTCCCGTCTCCACCGTTCGCCACCCCAAGCGCATGAGAACCACGTGGCAGGCATGCGGGACCGAGGCGACGGGTGAGGCGACCTCTCCCCACCCCGTGATCGTGGGGAGTGGATGCCTTGAAGACCACGCCCCGGCCCCGTACAGTAAATGGGCCGCGCCTCCACGCCTCCCTCCGTTTATGGGGAAGGCGCGAACCGCCCCCTTTTACTACGACGTGACCATGCGTGCAGAGCCCAGCCCCACGCATGCCGCCCACGTCACACACGCCTCCCCACGCCGAGCCACGCGTGCGAGGCATGGGAAGCGCAGCGCGCAAAAAGACTTACCGCGGTAAAAACCACCCTACCTGCCCGCGCACCGTTTTTGGGCCTAGCCTAACGACGCGATTGCGCTCACGTGTGGCCCAGGCCCGGGGGCTCCTGTCGGTGTACAAAAAGAGGGGTACACTTTTTGTACCCCTATAACTTGTCGCACGGGCAGGCGAGCCACGGACACCGCCAAGACCGAAAGCAAGGCGAGGGAGGTGAGCCAAGGAAAGGCCAAGCTCGAAAGGAGGCGAGCAGCGCCAAGACCAAGGCCACAAAGAGCAAAGGGGAAGCGGACTCCCGGCAAGATCCTTGCCGGGCGGTTTTAGCAAACCCGGCAAGACCCTTGCCGTGGCAGTTAAATCCCACACCTACGGAGCGAATCACCCTTGAGTCCACTGCCCCCATGGGGCAAGGATTCGGGAGACATCCCCGTGGTGGCATGCAGATCTTTGTGAAAAGACATTCAAGATCAGATACACACTATAGAAGGTGACGACCCTTGGCAGGATCCCAACCAAGGAGGACCACAAGGCCCCCGGCAAGAGCCTTGCCGGGGATGACAGCAGGCGCCACGGCAAGACTCTTGCCGGGGCCCCGGCAAGACCCTTGCTGGGCTACGACGAGGCCTCGCCAAGGGCACCCGTAGGGCCACCATCGAGCCCACGCCAATCAGACCTCCACCATCGTTCGCATGCAGCTGCCAACCCAACCAGTTGGGCGGGCACCCAGCGTGGCGGCAAGCGGATCTTCGTGGAGACCCACCAAAGGCGCCACCTCGGTGCCTTCCTGCCTACATGGCACCACGGGCACCGCTGGCCGGGGCGCGTGTCAACACGAAAGGGAGCGGCGATGGACGAGACTGGGCTCTCCCCCGTCCCCGATAAAGCAAGGACACCTAAGCAAGACGCATTAAATGCGCCTTGTCATGTAATGCGAGGGATAAACTCGCATCGATGTACCCTTTCCACCTCCTGTGTGCCACTGTGGTGACCCCTTTCCCTATAAAAGGAGGCCCGAGGCGACCAAGAGGGGGATTCGGCTTTTTGGAGCTCCTCACGCCCCATTGCTAGTTCAAGAACACACAGATAAACAAACCACCAAAGCAGGAGTAGGGTTTTACGCATCCTCGCGGCCCGAACCTGGATAAAGAGACCGTGTGCTATCTGTTTGATCCGCTCTTCTCACGACCCCGCGCCCCTCAACCGTAGTAGGGATTCATGTGATCCCATAGGTGTCGTTCCTACACCGACACTGGCTGCTCTTCAACCTCCTCCACGCTAACGTGGTTCACTTGTACTTTGTTAAATGGATTGGGCATCTTCCCAGCGCTCCCATTACCATTTCCATTCTTCGCTCCAGGGCACTCTGTGGCATAGTGTCCAGTCCTCCCGCACTTGAAGGAAGTAATGTGACTTAGGTCTGTCTTGGCGGGTGTGGCTAGATTGGGGCGCTTCTGATTGTTGCTTTCTCCGTTCCCATTCCCATTCTTGGGACCATTGTGGTTATGCGAACTTCCTCCATTGTGGGTATGACCTCCATGGTTATGGGTAAATCCTCCCGAGTTCGGGGTTAAACGAGGCTTCTGCTGAGCTCCTGAGTTGTACCTTCCTTGCCCATACTTCCTCTTGCGGCTCTCAATCTATTGCTGCTTCCCTTCCATCATAAGAGCCTTGTCTACGAGCTCCTGGTAGTTGTTCAATGTTGCCACCATCAACTGCATGCTCATCTCATCATTCAGCCCTTCCATAAACTTCTCCTGCTTCGCAGCATCTGTGGCCACATCATCAGGGGCATAACAAGATAGCTTACTAAACTCCTCTACGTACTGAGCCACAGTACAATTTCCCTGGCGCAAGTTGTGAAACTCGCGCTTCTTCATGCTCATAGCTACAGTTGAGACATGGGTTGTACGGAATGATTGCTGAAACTGATCCCAAGTGATATTGGCTATAGGGAAAGTGGCTATGTAATTCTCCCACCATGAAGCTGCTGGTCCATCCAACTGATGTGCGGCAAAACGCACCTACTCAGCATCTGTGCATCCTGCGGTGGTTAACAACCTTCCAATCTTGCGTAGCCAGTCATCCGCAACTATTGGCTCGGTGCTACTAGAAAACACTGGCGGCTGCAACCTCAGAAAACGGGCTAAGTTGTCACATGGAGGTGGTGGTGGCGGGTTGTTGTTGTTGTTGTTGTTGTTGTTGTTGTTGTTGTTGTTGTTGTTGTTGTTGTTGTTGCCTTGGTTCTTGACTAATAGCTGCATCAAGGCATTCTGCTACTGGATCAACTGGGTGATCTCCGGTGGGAAGACAAATCCGGTGTCACGTCTCGGAGGCATCTGATGGGTTTAGAGGGGAGAGATTAGAATAGAAATGAGGTCTAGAGAGAAATCACTACCCATATGCACATGAGACAAAGACAATCATATCACTCAATAAAATCAAGCAAGGGCATACAATCGGTCTAGAACTATCGTTACAGTGCTCGGGCTATACTATATACATGGGAAAAGACTACTAATCATATGGTGGTCATCTAGAAATTTTGATCGGTGGAAGACTCCATGACATTCGCTCCAGCTTCATCTTCAAAATCATCATCACTACCATCAAGGTCGGAGTCGGTGTGGTCGATGATGATGTAGTCTTCAGAACGAATTTCCTTGGGTTTGTCGTCTTCTCCTCCTGGCGCGGGGTCTCCCATGAAAACTCCTATCTTCTTTATTAGGTCGTCATTCTTCTCCAATAGTGTTGCGATTTCCTCCTCATATCCATCGGGTGTAGACTTGAGTTCCACTTCTAGCTCGGTGATCCTTGTCATTGCCTTCTTCAAATCTATCATGCTTGCGCACATCTGGTTCTCCTGGCGTCGAATGTGTTGGTTTAACTCCTGGATGAAAGCTGCAATGGACCTGTCCTTCCTGGTGTTAATCATCTCCCATTGCTCGTCTCGCCGCCCACATATCTGGTAGATAGTATCCTTGAGATCCTTGTGGTTAACTTCGCCTATGCGTCCCATGGCGATGTGGGCTGCCATACTCTTTCCTAGACTCCGGGTGGGTGCATCAAAGGAAAACACTATGGGCTCCGAAACTAGCGTGAATGTCCTTCCTGGAACTTGAACTCGAATCATCCAGCGCTCCTCTTCCTGGAACTTGGAATGATGTTAGCTCAATGAGCTATATGTTGTTAGGAATTACCAAAACCACCTAGGGATAGTTGCACTTTCAATCTCCCCCTTTTTGGTAATTGATGACAACATATAGATCAAAGCTTCGACAAATCATAATAAGAGTGAAAAACATTGTCGCTTTGAGAAGTATGTGATAAGCAAGAGCTCCCCCTAAATTTGTGCATAGTTTAAGATTTGCTTTGGACTGCAAATGCACAAGGAGTTAGGATCACGGGTAACTCTTCCATGTCACATACATCTTGGTGGAGCTCTCAAAATGATAATGATTAAATACATGCACTCATCACCAAGCAAAATGAATGATCATATAGGGATAAAAAGGATAATGTCATCCAACAAGCATAATTGTACCATATGATCAAACACATGATCATCCAGGTATCACACAGACATAATGTATCTCAAAAAGGCAAATAAAGTTCAAGCACCAAAGCAAGAGAGAACAAAAAGCAACACTCTCTCTCGAAGCCTATGATCTATACATTTTTCTCCCCCTTTGGCAACAAGTTACCAAAAAGTTCATAGAAAATGCATAGCACGAAATCGACTCTCGGGCTTGATCTTGGTGGTGGTGTAGACAGACGCCAAGGACGAAAGCATCTGTTGATGTAGATGGAGCTGGTGGAGTAGGTCTTTGGAGCTGGTGGCCTTGAAGGCTGGTAGTGCGGTGAAGTGGCTCGTATCACATCCAGCTACTGCCGGTGATCTGTGAGCTCTAGGCACTCTGGCAAATGCATCTGTGGTTGTCTTGCCCTTGCTCTCTGCATGTCATCCTGAAGCTGCTCAACAACAGGTGGATCTCGATTACCTTTATATCCATGTCATAGAACTTCTGCTCCATGGTCCTCTCCAAGCTCTCTTGGTTTCGAGTCAAGGTGGCCAGCCCCTTCTCAATCCTTAGAGTGGATGCAATCAAGTAGCCAAGTTGATCTTGTTTGCTCTTCAGAAGGTACTGGGATGCCTCTTCCATTGTTGGCATCTTGGCAGCCTTCTCTACCCTTGCCTTCTCCTTTTTAGCTTGTGCTTGCACTGGGGATGGTTCATCTTCATCCATAACCACTTGGTTGTCCTCGAAGTCTGGATAGATAGGCATGTGCTCCTTATCCAACAGATATGTGCCTGTGCCCATCTTGGAGTTTATCAACTCCTGGATCTATGGGGAATATCCACAACTTCTTTTCTGGTCAACAGTTGTCTTTTGATAGTCTCCACTATAAGGCTCATGACCTTGAACTTCTGTGGCGCATCAAATATATGTAGCAAGTTTATTGCATGGCCTCTAATCATTCTGCGATCACCAGACTTGGGCAAGAGAGTGTGCCTGAGGATCCAATTGATTGTAGGCAGACTGACGACCCGATGTTTCACTGATCCAAACTGGTGAGTCTCAAGATCTGCTTCAGCAATCTCTTTGTACATACGTGCCATAGTGTTATGATCCATCTTTTTCTTGGCATAGACATCCGAGTCATCCTCTTCCTCTTTAGGTGCATTGATCAGATTGGACCATTCCTCAATAGTTGATTGGTACCTTGTATCTTCAGACATCCATACTATCTTGCCATCTGGATAGAAGTGGGCTGTGGAGTAGAATTGCATCATGAGCTCCTCATTCCACTTTGTGAGCTTCTGCCCAACAAAGTCTGCAACTCCACAAAACCTTTGAAACTGTCATACACACCAGGATAGTGTTCCTCATTCTCCTTTATGTAGGTCGGTCGACCCACCTCATATCACACACTATAGGCTTCTTGTCCAACAAGATTGTCTCATGGAAGTCCTGCATTGTTCCTTTGTGTGGAACACAGTAATCAACAGCAGTCCTTCTTACGGTGGCATATGGATCGACTCTCTCCATAGCCTCAACCACAGAGTCTCTCCACGATCTTCATGTTCTCGGCCACAGGATGAGCATCATTGTGGTCTGAAATCTTTGGCTTCAACTTTCTCGGGATTTGTTCTTCATCTTCTTCTTGAAAGCAGGTCTAGAACCTTGGGGCCTTGTTCTTCTCAAAGCAGATATGTTTACGGTATTCCTCTTTGGTGCAATCTTTGGTTTGGAGGCAGCTTTGGGTGCTTCTTTGGGCTTTGATGATGCAGCCCTGACTTAATAGCATCACCCATAAGCACGAGCCTTGGGTCTTTGGTGCAGCAACCTCTTCTTCTTCCTCTTCTTCCATCATGGAAGGCTTTCCAATAACTCTGGCCATGGTCTTCTTGACCCTTTCCTTCCTTTTCTTCCCTTCTGCAGCAGCCTCTTTGGGTTGGGATTCCAGAGATGCTTGAGTGGAGGCTCTGGTGAGGGAGTCCTGGATTAGGGGGTGTCCAGATAGCCGGACTATGACCTTTGGCCGGACTCCTGGACTATGAAGATACAAGATTGAAGACTTCGTCCCCTGTCCGGATGGGACTTTCCTTGGCGTGGAAGGCAAGCTTGGCGATATGGATATGTAGATCTCCTACCATTGTAACAGACTCTGTGTAACCCTAACCCTCTTTGGTGCCTATATAAACCGGAGGGTTTTAGTCCATAGGACGAACAACAATCATACCATAGGCTAGCTTCTAGGGTTTAGCCTCTCTGATCTCGTGGTAGATCTACTCTTGTACTACCCATATCATCAATATTAATCAAGCAGGATTAGGGTTTTACCTCCATCGAGAGGGCCCGAACACAGGTAAAAACATCATGTCCCTTGTCTCCTGTTACCATCCGCCTAGATGCACAGTTCGGGAC
The DNA here is from genome assembly GCA_021605145.1 of Aegilops bicornis. Lineage (NCBI taxonomy): Eukaryota > Viridiplantae > Streptophyta > Magnoliopsida > Poales > Poaceae > Aegilops > Aegilops bicornis. Next base: position 552,445,828 of record CM038670.1, on the reverse strand, counting down.
CCCCTACCCGAGATCCGCTGGTTTTGACACCGACATTGGTGCTTTCATTGAGAGTTCCTCTGTGTCGTCATCTTTCGTCCCGATGGCTCCTCCGATCATCAACAATGATGCGCTCCAGGGTGAGACTTTTCTCCCCGGACAGATCTTCGTATTCGGCGGCTTTGCACTGAGGGCCAATTCGCTTGGCCATCTGGAGCAGATTGAAAGCTACACAGCCACCAGGTCAGGTTTGGAAGTTTGAACTACACGGCCGACGTCCGCGGAGACTTGATCTTGACGGGTTCGAGCCACAGCCAAGCGCCTTATTTGCCGCATCACGAGGGCATGATCTAGCTCTGCCGCGAGCAGTGTCTGGAGGCCGCACCGATGTCCGCTCCGACCTTTAGCTCGGAGCCGACCGCGCATGTCGAGGATGGGTGGCTGGACACCGCATCGGGGCTGCGATCTCTACGGCGATTGAGCGTCTGGCTACCAGATCCTTTGCGGCTTCGTGACTCCAAGGTGCCAGACTCCTCTCCGGACTCCGAGCCTTCCGCGTCCCCGCCGATCGAATCCGATTGGGCGCCGATCATGGAATTCACTGCCGCAGACATCTTTCAGCACTCGCCCTTTGGCGACATCCTGAATTCACTAAAGTCTCCCTCTTTATCGGAGAACCTGGCGGATTATGGTCGGGAAGGTTGGGATGCGGATGGCGAAGAAATTCAAAGCCCACCCACCACCCACTTCGTAGCACCGCCGATGATTTAACCGACATGCTCGACTTCGACTCCGAAGACATCGACGGTATGGACGACGATGCAGGAGACTACCAAGAACCAGCACCCACAGGGCACTGGAAGGCCACGTCGTCGTACGACATATACATGGTGGACATCCCAAAAGATGGGAATGACGATGGAACAGCGGAGGATGACCCCTCCAATAAAACAGCCTAAGCGTCGGCGTTAGCGGCGCCGCTCTAAATCCCGTCACAGCAAAAACGGTGATTCCAGCACGGGAGACAATAACACCCCGGACAGTGCCGAAGACAACCCCCTCCAGCAGGATTCAGCGCAGGAGGATGGAGAAGCCAGCCCTCATGAGAAAGCGGCGAAAGAGAGGTAGAGGGCGATAATTACATGCCTCCCTCCGAAGATGAGGCAAGCCCCAGCGATTGACAATTTGTCGTGCCCGAGGATCCCGTCGAACAAGAGCGTTTGAACACGGGCTTATGGCCACGGCAAGCAGCCTCAAGAAAAAGCAGCAACAGCTTAGAGCTGACCAAGACTTGCTAGGCGACGGATGGGGAAGTCCTTGCGGCCGAAGAGTATGAACTCGAGCGCCCCTCCAAGAGCTAGCCAAAATGTAGGCTACTACCCCGATTAGAGGAGGAAGCACCCAGACCTACATCACCAGCGCATGATATGGCCGACCGGCCACCTCGTGGCCGCGACAGAGAGGCCTCTCGGCCCTCAACTCAAGCCGCACCCCTGCGCCGCTAAAAAATACCAAGGCACGGGGAAATGTGCCAGACCTGCGAGATATATTGGAGGACAAGGCAAGGCAAACAAGATCGACCTACGGATCGCGTGGGCGCCCCACGACACGTGGCGATATAATCACCACGCCGGATATGGCAACTCCGGCCGGGGCGAACCACAGAGACACAGCTCATTTGAGCTGCGTCATGATATAGCCCAATCTGAGGCGCCACACACCCACTATGCTTCACAGATGAAGTGATGGATCATCAAATCCCCGAGGCTTTCAAACCCGTAAACATTGAATCATACGATGGCACAACAGATCCTGCGGTTTGGATCGAGTACTATCTCCTTCACAACCACATGGCCCGCGGTGATGATCTACACGCCATCAAATACCTCCCACTCAAGCTTAAAGGACCAGCACGGCATTGGCTTAACAGCTTGCCAGCAGAGTCAATTGGTTGTTGGGAAGACCTGGAAGCCGCATTCCTCGACAATTTCCAGGGCACATATGTGCGACCACCAGAAGCCGATGACCTAAGCCACATAATTCAGCAGCCAGAGGAATCGGCCAGACAATTCTGGACACGGTTCCTAACCAAGAAAAATCAAATCGTCGACTGTCCGGATGCAGAGGCCCTTGCAGCCTTCAAACACAATATCCGCGACGAGTGGCTTGCCCGACACCTAGGACAGGAAAAGCCGAAATCCATGGCAGCCCTCACAACACTCATGACCCACTTTTGCGCGGGAGAGGACAGCTGGCCAGCTCGTAGTAACAACATGACCAAGAGCCCTGCTAATTCGGATACCAAGGACAGCAATGGCAGGTCGCGTCGCAACAAGCACAAGCGCCGCGTGCTTGGCGATAATGCCGAGGATTCGAAATCAATGCCGGATTGAGGCTCTAAACCTGGTCGTGAAAAAGCCATTTAAAAGAAATACTCCGGGCCGTCAATTTGGACCGAATAGTCGATCGCTCGTGCGGATACACGGCACCCCGAAAACCAGCCAACCACACCAACAGGGATTGTTGGGTGTTCAAGCGGCGAGCAAGTTAAATGCCAAAAACAATGACAAGGCTGCATAGCGATGACGAGGAGGATCCATGACGCCCGAACAATAGAGGACAGAAGGGCTTCCCCCCACAAGTGCGGACGGTGAACATGATATACACAACCCACATACCCAAAAGGGAGCGGAAGGATGCACTAAGGGACGTATATGCGATGGAGCCAGTCGCCCCAAAGTTCAACCCGTGGTCTTCTTGCCCGATCACTTTTGATCGAAGGGACCACCCCACTAGCATCCGCCATGGCGGAATCGCCGCATTGGTTCTAGACCCAATCAATGATGGATTTCACCTCACTAGAGTCCTAATGGACGGCGGCAGTAGCCTGAACCTGCTTTATCAGTATACGGTGCGCAAAATGGGCATAGACCCATCAAGGATTAAACCCACAAAGACGACATTTAAAGGCGTCATACCAGGTGTAGAGGCCAACTGTACATGCTCATTTACACTTGAAGTGGTCTTCGGATCCCCAGATAACTTCTGAAGCGAGGAGATAATCTTCGACATAGTCCCGTTCTGCAGCGGCTATCACGCACTGCTCGGACGAACCGCATTTGCAAAGTTCAATGTGGTGCCGCACTACACATATCTCAAGCTCAAGATGCCAGGTCCTCGAGGAGTCATTACGGTCAATGGAAACACCAAACGCTCTCTCCGGACGGAGGAGCATACAGCGGCCCTCGAGGCGGAAGTACAAAGCAGCCTCTTAAGGCAATTCTCGAGTCCGGCTATTAAACGTCCGGACACTGTCAAGCGCGCCCGGAGTAACCTACAACAAGACCGCCTGGCACGTTCCGAGCATGCATAGCAATGCGGCCCAAACCCCAGCCCTCGCGAAATTGTGAAACCAGTACTACGCGTACATAATTACGCTCTGGAAATACCATGGGCATAGGGGGAGGGGCACGACCACGGCATGCCCAGAATGCGGCTCAACCGCACCAGGGGCTCCCGATTGTGTCATTCTTTTCTTTTCTTCTTTATTTTTTACTTTCAGGACTCCGTTCTCATGAAGCCCTGTAAGGCAGTAGAATCACCGAACACACGATGCAACAGCCAGGGAAGCAGAAAGCTACGTCGAGTGTCCTGGTGGTCTCTATTATGAGCAGTATACCTGTTTTACATACCATCCCGTAGCTTACCCCTGGAGGGGGGCATGTTAAAAAGTCCCGTCCCTTGCTTATCGCACTATTTGTATCATTCTGCTCTTACTGCAGCCCTTTTGAATAAACAATATATAGCTTTTGCCTATTGTTGAATTCCTTTTCTCTCTCTCTCTCTCTCTCTCTCTCTATATATATATATATATATATATATATATATATGTTCAGTTCTGACATTGTGCAACCGTACACTTTGGTATGGGCAATACACCAGGGGCATAAGTACCCCACAATATGGTGTGATAAGTCCGAACACTTTCACAAGTGCGGCACCCCGAACTTATAGCATTATATGCATCGGCTCTGAATCATGTCTTGGGTCAATAGTTGGGTTTGCCCGGCTCCCATGTTTTGGTACCTTATGTTCCATTATATCGGCTAAGGTAGCGCTGGGAGAACCACTGCAAGTGTGCCCCGGTTGAGCTGGGTTAAGCACCTCAGTGGAGAAAGCTAAAACTGACCGTCATGATAGGGCAAGAGCCGGTCGCTGTTCGAGAGGTTTTCGAGTCCCTAAAGACTTATGCCGCTTAGATCGAGGAGTCGTCATTGTTCGGCCTAGGCGTGGATAGCGCCCCGAACTCGGTCTTCCGAATACCAGGGGCTTCGCCGAAATTTAAAATTATAGAATTCTATGGCTAAGTGAGAGTGTTCAAGCATTATAGTCCGGTTGCCTTGTTCGTTGCGTTGAGCGCCTCCCTCGAAGGACCCAAGAATGGGAACAAGAGCGCTCAAGTTTATCCCGAACACCCCAGCACTCGTGGCATGGGGGTTGAAGCCGACGACTCGCCATCTCTCAAATTTAATACACGACCGCACAGAAGGTGATATTTTAAATTCAAAAGTGTTGCTTAGCGCATATGAACAAGTTTTCAGCGTACATGATAACAAATGCGAGCCTACTCAAAAATTACTTCTTTGGAGCATTCACCCGCTATAAGGCGGGCACCCTTCAGGACACCCTCATAATACATTTCAGGCTTGCGATGCTCCTTGCCCTGTGGTGGTCCGTCCGTCACAAGCTTCTTAGCGTCCATCTTGCCCCAGTGCACCTTAGCACGGGCAAGGGCCCTACGAGCACCTTTGATGTAGACGGAGCGCTTGACGACTTCAACCCATGGACATGCGTCCACCAGCCGCCTCACCAGCCTGAAGTAGCTCCCAGGCATGGCTTCCTTAGGCCACAGTCGAACTATGAGGCCCTTCATGGCCTGTTCGGCCACCTTATGGAGCTCCACCAGCTGCTTCAACTGGTCGCTTAAGGGCACCGGGTGTCCGGCCTCAGCATACTGAGACCATAACACCTTCTCCCTCGAGCTTCCCTCCTCGGGTCGGTAGAATGCGGCAGCATCGGACACACTACGGGGCAGATCTGCGAATGCTCCTGGAGAGCTCCGGATCTGGGTAAGTTACAGATAATTCACTTTCACATGCTTGCTTTGCATAAAGAATGCCTTACCCGCCGCTATCTTCTTCATCGCCTCAATTTCCTGGAAGGCTTTTTGGGCTTCGGCCTTAGCGGCTTTGGCGCTCTCAAGGGCCGAGGCGAGCTCGGACTCTCGAGTCTTTCAGTCACGCTCCAAACTCTCGTGTTTTTCCACGAGAGCCTGGAGCTCTTGCCGCACCTCCGCCACCCACGCCTCCTGCTTCTCTCGCTCGGTGCGCTCCGCGGCCGCATTGCTTTTGGCCTTGGACACCGCTTCCTTCAGGGTCGCCACCTTGTTCGTGGCCCCTGCAATATTCACGTTATTCCTATCATTTTTTGCAACCACATCTTTTAAATACTCCCATAAGGTATTACTTACCTTCCTTGTCCTCGAGCTGCTTTTTGGCAAGGCCGAACTCGTTCTCGGACCGATCGAGGCTTTGCTTCAATGCATCAACCTCCGCAGTCAGTGCGGCAGAGGTCAGCAGCGCAGCCTGCATTCCCATATTGACATACTTATGTTAGCCTCCTGCGTATTTCTTTTAGATCCTCAGTTCGGCTTTTTCTTTCCGAACACCAAACTGAGCATTAGGGGCTACTGTCTATGCGGTAATATTTTTATATACCTTAAATACATACCTCAAAGCCTGTTAGAAGGCTGGCACGAGCTTGATCAGCCCGCTCTTGGCGGATTGAACTTTCCGGATCACCACACTCATAACGATGCGGTGCTCCTCGTCGATGGAAGCGCCGTTAAGCGCCTCCATCAAATTATCCGGTGCCTCGGTTGGGCGGAGTTCACCGGCGTCGCGATCTTGCCCTTCTTACGAAGGGGTCGCGGACTCCGGAACCACTTTGAAGGTTACTGGTGCGGAGTCCGGCACAGGGCGGACTTAAAGCCCTTGAGGTTTTATCCCCTCGCGCCCGAGTCCGGGAGGTCGCCTTGCGGCGCCTCGAGGCCACCTCCTCTGGCTGGGCCCCTTTTGGGACTCCACCTCGGTGTCAGCCGCGGCGGGAGGAGACGAGGCGGTCGGAAGTGAGGTGCTATTCACATCCGATGAATCCAGGGAGCCGCTCGACGAAGCGTCGAGACCGTCCTTGGGCGGGCTGCATGGTTATATTCGGTGTTAGAAGATGATGTGCGACAAATGGAACGCCGTGAGTTATTCTGGTGTCCGGACACTTACGATTTCGCCAGGGGCTTGGCCCTCGGTGGCCACCCCTCTTCACCGTCGTTGGCGTTGGTGGCGTAGTCCGGAGGGAGGGTCCTTCCCTTCTTGGACCCTCCGGCCTCCCGATTAGGCGGCCTTCCTTTCTTCTCTCCCCCGGGGAGAGGCCTCTTCCTCCTCCTCTTCTTGGCGGGAGGAGTCCGCCTCGAGTCAGCAGACGATGAGTCCGACAACACTGGCGCCGGAACTCCTTCGAGTTCCGTGGCCTTCTTCTCCGGCACCACGTAAGGTGCCGGAACCAGCAGCCCGTCAATCGGCGTCCGGCTGGGTCTTACGGCAAGGGAGCGGACGGTCGACCTGTCGGGACGTCTTCTGCGATCTGTCAAAAGGCGAGGGAGTTTTAGATCCCGCATAGAGTCAAACTATGAAAAAGAGTCCGTAAAGGGTAAAATAGCTTACCTCGCTGGCTTGATGCATGAGCTGAATCCGCGATCTTGATGGCAGATCACGGGGAGCCTCGGCGCCCTTGAACGGCACCTTCCGGGCATCTTCGTGCGTAGTGTCGAAGAGCCGGCTCAGAACCGGTCTGTGCGGATCAAACTCCCACAAGTTGAAGGCCCGTTCTTTGGCATGGGAGGATCCGGCGGATGAGCATAACCTGGACTACGTTGACAAGCTTGAGCTTCTTGTCCACCAGGTTTCGGACGCAGGTTTGGAGTCCGGTCAGCTTTTCCAAATTACCCCACGTCAGGCCCATCTCTTTCCATGAGGTGAGCCGTGTAGGGAAGCCATATCGGAATTCGGGGGCCGCTGCCCATTTAGAGTCGCGCGGCTCGGTGATGTAGAACCACCCCGATTGCCACTCCTTTATGGTCTCCACGAAGGAGCCCTCGAGCCATAGGACGTTGGCCATCTTGCCCACCATGGCGCCTCCGCACTCCGCTTTGCGGCCGCCCACTACCTTCGGCTTGACATTGAAGGTCTTCAGCCATAAGCCAAAGTGGGGCTGGATGCAGAGGAAGGCCTCGCACACGACGATGAACGCCGAGATGTTGAGGATGAAATTCGGGGCGGATCATGGAAATCTAGGCCGTAGTAGAACATGAGCCCCGGACAAATGGGTGGAGTGCAAAACCTAGTCCATGGAGGAAGTGGGGGAGGAACACCACCCTCTCATGGGGCCTGGGGGTGGGGATGAGCTGCCCCTTGTCGGGGAGCCGATGCGCGATGTCGTCGGACAAGTATCCGGCCTTTCGCATCTTTTTGATGTGCCCCTCCGTGACGGAGGAGGCCATCCACTTGCCTCCCGCTCCGGACATAGTTGGAGAAGGTTGAGGTGGGATGTGCGGACTTGGGCGCTAGAGCTCAAGTGCGTAGAAATGGATGAGCAAAGGAGGAAGAAGGCGTGTGTGAAAAAGTGGATCCTTATCCCCTAATATGGACGAACAAAGCTATGCGTCCCCACCGGCCTGATAAAACTCGCTTATCTCCCAAGCGCCGTAATCAATGGCGTGGTTGGGTTACCCATGCCCGTATTGATGATAATCCCGAAATAAGGGGACACGATCTCTGCTTTGACAAGACGTGCCAAGGAAACCGCCTCACTAAACGCGCTGAGGTGGGACAGTGAAAACGATTCAAATAAAGGCTTGGCCGTGGTGTGATGTCACGCTGCGGAATACGTCAGCAGATTGAGTTTGTGTAAATAGTATTCTCTCTACGGTGGTATGTCGAACTTATTTTGCAAAGCCGGACACTATCCTTGTGTTCAAAATCTTCTATGAAGAATTCGGAGCAGGAACCCGCCTTGCAATGCCGAAGACAATATGGCGCCCGGACTAAATGCGTCATTGAAGCCTAGTTCAGGGGCTACTGAGGGAGTCCTGGATTAGGGGGTGTCCGTATAGCCGTACTATGACCTTTGGCCGGACTCCTGGACTATGAAGATACATGATTGAAGACTTCGTCCCGTGTCCGGATGGGACTTTCCTTGGCGTGGAAGGCAAGCTTGGCAATACGGATATGTAGATCTCCTACCATTGTAACCGGCAATTTGTAACCCTAACCCTATTCGGTGCCTATATAAACCGGAGGGTTTTAGTCCATAGGATGAACAACAATCATACCATAGGCTGGTTTCTAGGGTTTAGCCTCTCTGATCTCATGGTAGATCTACTCTTGTACTACCCATGTCATCAATATTAATCAAGCAGGAGTAGGGTTTTACCTCCATCGAGAGGGCCCGAACCTGGGTAAAAACATCGTGTCCCTTGTCTCCTGTTACCATCTGCCTAGACGCACAGTTCGGGACCCCCTACCCGAGATCCGCCGGTTTTGACATCGACATCTGGCTTTAGACATGGGTTGTCTTCCTGCTGGCCTTTTGGTCTTCAGACCTGGCTTAACTGCAGCTAAGCTATACTCCTTCTTGAGCACCTTTTTCTTGGAAATGGCCTCATCCTCTACTGCCACATAATCTTCATCCTCAGATTCTGAGGTTCTCTTCTTCCTTGACCTGGTGGCAGCTTTGGACAAGTTGCTTGGGGTGCTTCTGCTACCCTCATCTGAGCTGCTAGAGGGACTAGTGCCCTCACTCATCTGAATCTGCTCCTCTGACTTGTTCTGGCTGTCACTCTGATCAGACATGTTGCAAACACTGAATGCAGACCCTGTGAATAGATATAGATGAGGTAGAGTGGATGAGCATCACAAAATACAGAGATTTTTGCAAAAGAATGAGTCAAAAACTTAGTTTTAGTTTTCCACAGAAAGCATTTCGGATCAACCGATTTGCATACTTGGTGATACCGAAGCAGCTTTTGGAACCTAAACTAGTGAACTCGGTCAGACCGAGTCACAGTTCGGTGGCACCGAGACTGCTAGGGTTTCACAAAGTCCTGAACTCGGTCACACCGATTTGCAATTCTCGGTTAGACCGAGAACCACATGTGCAATGGCCTTGGCCGAATCGGTGGAACCGAGTTCTGCAACTCGGTGGGTCCGAGATGGTTTCGGCGGAAACCTAACCCTAAATTTTCAATTCATCTCTAATCTACGGAGTGTTTTGACTGGATAGAGTCATTTCAATCATGGCAAGAATCATGATGAACGCAATGTGCTAGGAATCGGACGGGGATAGCACTGTGATCGAGTCCATACCCTAGATCGGCGATGAACTACTTCTGGCGGCAACAGAGGATGAATTCCATCGACGGCGGAGGAGACCAATGACGAGGCGGTGGCGACGAGGAGGATGGTCCGGAGACCACAGGCGGAAGCGAGCTATGCGCGGGCGAAGGGGTTTGGAGAAAGTTTCCAAATTTTTGCCCGTGAATATATATAGCCCGACCTTGTCGGTGTGACCGAGTGGAACAACTCGGTGGCACCGAGATGCATAACTGTTGACAGTTACAGCAACCCGGTGTGACCGAAAAGTTCAAATCGGCTGCACCGAGATTGAAAACCTAGATCGACTTAGTGATCTCGGTATGAAGAAATGGAGGAACCGGTCAGACCAAAACGCACAAAGAAGTTTTGGAAGTTTAAGTCTATGACGAATCATGGACTCCGAGTGCTCCTCACACAGAGTGGTTTGAATCTGACTTGATCAAATTTTGTGATGTAGCATGAATAGAGTTTGAGACGAGAAGAGCATAGATAGCTAGAGAAGGTTCTTAGGCATTCTTGTCCATCCACTTGGCCAAAGAAAAAGAAACCAATCAATCAAAACCACAAGTGGATGTCCTCGAATGAGTAAAATATGCAACCAACATGCTCACACAATAAAATGACAAATGAAATATGTGACAAAGCATGCACAAAGAATTCTAGCATCTATCAAACAATTGGCGATGACTAGGTCATCTATATATGAGTATATTGACTTAGGAGTCAAATGAGAACATTTGATCATAGGTCATACTCATCATTTAAGCTCAAGTGGGGTTACCACTTTTACATAATGCATTGTTGTGTTCACACCATTAGAGTTGCTTTGACTCATTCTTAGAGTTAAGCTCCCCCTACACAGGTTAGTCTCACAAGGAACAAACAAGGATATCCATAGACATAGAGTGATGCACACATAAGATGATGTCTATGAAAGCATTAGGTTACCTTGTCCCTTGTCTTACCAACAAGAGGGTTTGTGACTCCTTGAACTAGTGCAAGATGTGGAAGTTGATTGCACTCGTTGTTTGCCAAGATAATATGAGTGAAATATGTTGGCGGAGTCACCCTCAAGAACTCTCTAGTTCTTCTTCTTCGGAATCCACATCATCTTGATGGGAATCCTTGGAGTTGTAGTCGTACTTGATGAAGTAGAACTTGTCGTAGTCTTGGGAACCCACTTGACCAAGGCCTTAGGAGCTTCTTCAAATGCATCAATCTCCTCTTGAAGCTTGTCCTTGCCTTTTTTCTTGTGGTCTTGTGGTGGAAGATCATCTTGAGCTTGTGTCCCTTTGAAGGAAGTAGGATCATACTTCTCTTGTTGAGGAACAAACTTCGTCTTGGGATATTGATCTTCTTCCCACTCAACTCCATTGGCATTGAACTTTTGTTCAAAACCACCTTGATTTTTCCGGTTCCTTCCTTGCTTGCGTATAATTTCCTCAAATTGCTTACTCCCGACAAGGCTCTTGTAAACACCTTTCTCTATAATTCCCTTCAATAAGCTATTTTCTTGCTCAAGTGTAACTTGGCTAAGAGAATCATTAGTGGAATCAAGAGAACTACTAGAAGCAACAACATTTGATTTAGCATGATTATTGTTACTACTAGAGGAAGAATCCTTCTTGTTTTTGTTAGTGGACTTGACTTGAGGCATGTAAGTAGATAAGAGTAAACGCTTGGCAATGTAAGAAGAACTTTTCTTACGAAGATCATCATTGATTGCCTTTAATAACTCATGCTCTTGCTCAAGATTGAGCTTTTCAAAGTGTAACTTCTCATGAGTCCTTAAAAGTTCTCGATGATCTTCTAAGGTAGTTTCATGAGCTAACTTAAGAGTGTTTAGTTCTTTAGTTAGAAGCTTAATCTTCTCCTTATCATTGTCATTCGTTTTATCTTGATTAGCATGATTAATTGACATTTCATCATAGTATTCATCACTAGAGTTGTCAACAAGTAAATCATCATCACCTAGCAAGTCATCTTCATCACTATTGAAATCAACATACTCGGGTTGTGTTACCTTTGGGCCTTTGGCCATGAAGCATCTTCCAATTCCTTCATTTGGTGAATCAAATATGTCATAGGAGTTGGTTGACACAAGTGCTAGATCGGCAACACCTTCATCTTGAGTATATTCGAAGTCGGAGTGATAACTTCTCTCGGAGTGATTGTCGGAGTCGGAGCTGGATACCCATTCACCAACATGAGCTTGATGTCTTCGTCTTGTGTAGCTCCTTGATGACTTGTCCTTCCTTTCCGAATCCTTGCTTCTCCATGAGGGTCTTCGTTCATAACGATCATCTCTACTCCTTCTTTCTCTTGGTGGTGATTCTTCTCTTCTACTTCTTCTTTTTGGAGAATCTTCTCTTCTTTTGTAGGGTGTCATACACTCATTGGAATAGTGTCCGGTCTTCCACAATTGTAGCAATTACGCTCCCGACTAGAAGATCTTTTGTCATTGTAGGACCTTGACTTGGAGCTTCTCTCTTTGCTTCTACTCTTGTAGAATTTGTTGAAGTTCTTCACCATTAAGCTCAATTCTTCATTGAAGGTTTGTTTCTCACTTGATGATGTGGGGGCTTCACATGAGGCTTTGTAAGCACCACTTGACTTGTTGTGGATTTCCTCCTTATCCTTGAGTGACATCTCATGAGCAACAATTCTTCCAATGACTTCCGTTGGCTTGAGATCTTTGTAATTGGGCATCATTTGGATCAATGTGTACACGGTATCATATTTTCCATCCAAAGCTCTTAGGATCTTCTTGATGATGAATTTGTCGGTCATCTCCTCACTTCCTAACCCGGAATTTCTCATTTGTGATAAGAGCAAGCCTAGAGTACATTTCAGCGATACCTTCACCATCCTTCATTTTGAACTTGTCAAGTTGACTTTGGAGCACATCCAACTTGGATTCCTTGACGGAGTCGGTACCTTCATGCATATCAATCAAAGTATCCCAAATTTCCTTTGCATTCTCAAGACAGCTGATTTTGTTGAATTCTTCGGGGCACAATCCGTTGAAGAGGATATCGCAAGCTTGAGCGTTGTATTGCGGCATCTTCAACTCTTCCGCACTAGCTTCATGGTTCGGTTCTCTCCCATCAAAGCATTCACCTTGCAAGCCAATACACACAATAGCCCAAACGGCGGGGTTATGTCCAAGAATATGCATTTTAATCTTATGCTTCCAACTAGCAAAATTTGTACGATCAAAGTTAGGACCTCTACGGTGATAATTTCCCTCGCTAGACGCCATACTCTCCTAGGTTGTGAAACCAAGGCTATGACCACCAAAAGCTATGGAAATCAAAGCAAATGGAGACCAAAGCTCTGATACCACTTGTAGGATCGAAAGTATGTCTAGAGGGGGGGGTGATTAGACTACTTGACCAATTAAAAACTTATCCTTTTCCCAATTTTAGTCTTTGGAAGATTTTAGCTATCTTAGCACAAGTCAAGCAATCTTAACACAATTCAAGCAAGCATGCAAAGAGTATATGAGCAGCGGAAAGTAAAGCATGCAACTTGCAAGAATGTAAAGGGAAGGGTTTGGAGAATTCAAACGCAATTGGAGACACGGATGTTTTTGTCGTGGTTCCGATAGGTGGTGCTATCGTACATCCACGTTGATGGAGACTTCAACCCACGAAGGGTAGCAGTTCTTGCGAGTCCACGGAGGGCTCCACCCACGAAGGGTCCATGAAGAAGCAACCTTGTCTATCCCACCATGGCCGTCGCCCACGAAGGACTTGCCTCACTAGCGGTAGATCTTCACAAAGTAGGCGATCTCCTTGCCCTTACAAAATCCTTGGTTCAACTCCACAATCTTGTCGGAGGCTCCCAAGTGAAACCTAGCCAATCTAGGAGACACCACTCTCCAAGAAGTAACAAATGGTGTGTTGATGATGAACTGCTTGCTCTTGTGCTTCAAATGATAGCCTCCCCAACACTCAACTTTGTCTCACAGGATTTGGATTTGGTGGAAAGAAGATTTCAGTGGAAAGCAACTTGGGGAATGCTAGAGATCAAGATTCATATGGTAGGAATGGAATATCTTGGCCTCAACACATGTGTAGGTGGTTCCTTCTCAGAAACAGCAAGTTGGAAGTGTAGGTTTGTTCTGATGGCTCTCTCCACGAATGAAGAGGAGGTGGAGGGGTATATAGCCTCCACACAGAATCTAACCGTTACACACAACTTGCCAAACTCGGTGGGACCGAATTGATAAACTCGGTCGGACCGATTCAGCAAATCTAGTGACCGTTAGGATTTTCGGTGGGTCCGACATGCAACTCGGTAGGACCGATATGGTTAGGGTTAGGGCATAACGTAATCTCGATGAGACCGATTACACAAACTCGGTGAGACCGATTTTGGTAATAAGCTAACCAGAGAGTTGGTCAGGTAAACTCGGTGGGACCGATTCGCTCTTTTTGGTGAGACCGAAATGTTACGAAAGGGAACCAGAGAGTTTACATTGCAATCTCGGTGGGACCGGTAGCTCATCTCGGTAGGACCGAAATGTTACGAAGGGAAACAGAGAGATTACAATCCCATCTCGGTGAGGCCGAGATCCCTATCTTTGAGACCGATTTTCCTAGGGTTGTGGTAGTGGCTATGACATCTGAACTCGGTGGCGCCGGGTAGAAAGAATCGGTAGGGCCGAGTTTGACTTTGGGTTTAGGTCATATGTGGATATGAAAAGTAGGTGAGGGTTTTGGAGCATATCACTAAGCACTGTGGAGCAAGAAATTGATTAAGCGACACCTCATCCCTCCTTGATAGGACACCTCATCCCTCCTTGATAGTATTGGCTTTTCCTATAGACTCAATGTGGTCTTGGATCACTAAAATATAAAATGTAGAGTCTTGAGCTTTTGAGCTTGAGCCAATCCTTTTATCCTTAGCAATTTGAGGGATCCACTTTTCTCATCCATGCCATGCCATCCATTGAGCTTTTCCTGAAATATTCATCTTGGAATGATGTTAGCTCAATGAGCTATATGTTGTTAGGAGTTACCAAAACCACCTAGGGATAGTTGCACTTTCACCTGCCCAGCTGGTCGAGCTGGCAGCTGCATGGGGACGGCGGTGGAGCCTTGGTAGACGTGGGCCCTGCTGCGGCCCCGTAGGTGTCTTCGTCAAGAGCCTTGCCGGGGCCCCAACAAGGTTCTTGCCGTGGCATCATAGCCATCCCCGGCAAGCGCCTTGCCGGGTGTCTCGTGGATTTCCTCGGCTAGGATCCCGCCGAGGATCGTCATCTTCTGGTCCTCATCTGATCTCGTGTGTTTATGATCTTGACGAAGATCTGCATGCCACCACAGAGGCGCCTCCCGAGCCTTGGTTCCAATGTGGTTGTTGGCGGTGTTTCAAACCCTCGAGCTCAAGGGTGGCTCACTCTGCTGGTGTTGGGCAAGCTGCCCTGGCAAGGCTCTTGACGGGGCCGCGAAGGCCGCCCCGGCAAGGGTCTTGCCGGGGGATTCCACCTTGCGCCTTTGGTATTTGTGGCCTCTTGGTCTTGGCGTTGCTCTGATCGCTTCATGCTTCGGCTCCCTTTCCCTGCCCTGCTTAGTGTGGCTGTGGGCGCGGCTCCGACTGCCCGTGCACAAGTAAAGGGGTAAAAAAGGAGAGCCCCTACTTTTGTACACCGACACCTAAGGATTGAGTAAGATCCTTCAAGTAAGTTGTCATCGGTGCAATAAAGCAATAAAAATTGCTTCTAAAAGTGTTAGATCATTTATTGTAAGAGAAAATTGAGCGTTGTATGAACTTGTGCTGGCAAAGAATAAAAGCGACATGCTGCATAATAAAGGTTGCTATCATAAGGGGCAATATAACGTGATGTTCTTTTGCACTAAGGGATTGAGCATACAAACAAAAAGCGCATGGCAACCTCTGCTTCCCTCTGCGAAGGGCCTACCTTTTACTTTTATGTATTTACTTTCATGCAAGAGTCAAAGTTTTTCTCTCTATTACTTTTTATTTTTCTCTTTTGGCAAACATCATGTGGTGAGGAAAGATCTAGCCACATATATCCAGTTGGATATGGGTAGCATGAGTTGTTATTGTTGACGTCACCCTTGATGTGAATACGTTGGGAGGCGAAATTATAAGCCCCTATCTTTCTATGTGTCTGGTTGAAACGTTTTGCTCATGTGTATGCGGTGAGTGTTAGCAATCATAGAAGACTATATGATGGTTAAGTATGTGGAGCTCTTACTTAGACTCAGTTGAATAAGTTGAATCGCAATTGTGTGGTGACTAAGAATATAGGTTGTTGAGTTTCAAGAGAATTCATTGTTTGAACCTTAAGATGTGAATTGGTTGCTACTTTGTCATGATGAGTTTTATGAGAAAGAGTTGCTGTTATGATGCTAGGGAAAGTGATTGAAATTCTCATTGATCAAACTTATGCACTTTGCTAGCATTCACACTTCATAAATTATTTCTTTTATCATGTACCTACTCGAGGACGAGTAGGAATTAAGCCTGGGGATGCTGATACGTCTCCAACGTCACTACCGCAGGATGCTGCTAATGCGACACTACAATCAGAGACCCTTCGAGAAACTGTGTGCGATGCCATAATCGCAAACAGTGTTGTATGAAAACCGTCAGAAATATATAAAACGTTTGCGATGACGGATGCATCAAACACGGTTTAGGTTTCAGTTGCTGTGCGATGAAGGGCATATGGTTCAGTTCAATTAACTGTTTGCAATGAGGAGGAACAAAAGAAACGGGCAGCTAGATGAAGGCGTGTGCGATACACAACATACAGTTCACTGGGATGAACTGTTTGTGATTAGGCAACACAAAAGAAACGGGCAGCCAGATGAAGGTGTGTGTGATATACAGCATACGGTTCACTCGGATGAACTGTTTGTGATTAGGCAACACAAAAGAAATGGTCATCCAGATCAAGGTGTGTGGGATATACGGCATGCGGTTCACTTGGATGAACTGTTTGCGTTGACACAAGAGTACAGAAACGGATCAACTTAACAAGACGTGTGTGTTGTGCGATGGGATTGCATGCGGTTCACTTGGCCCTTGTCGTCAGTGTGTGACCTCTGTGGCAACCGTTCGCTCCCCAGGCGCCTCTTCCTGTACCGTGGCAACCGTCCACCGACTCTTCGCCTTTGCCTCTCGATTTGGGACTGCTGTCGCACACTAGATATTCCTCCCTCCTCCATTTGCCTTCACCCTTCCTTCTGCCAGTGTTTGATCGTCTTCTCCATGGAGGGAACAAGCCGGAAACAACCCCGTTATTCTTGCCCCGATCTGAATGATGACACGGTGGAGGAACTCATTGCCGATGCGACGTCATCACCTCGGCTAGCATGGCAGGTTCGTTCAAGACCATTCTCAACTCAACTAATAACATCATTACAAGGAACCCAATGGTTCAGGAGCGGTTTGATCTCCCCTATCTTCTTCGCCGTGACCCTGCTGACTTGCGCGTGGATGAGGGAAGCCTCGCCTTGTGTAACTTGATGCCGCTTGATAATGATACGTATGATGTTAAGATGCCATCGCTTGAGGGTAAGGCTTGGGCAGGCGCAAATGGAGATTGGGTTGTTTATATTGGGTACAACTGCGAGTGCGAACTTGTGAATGTGCACATTCGTCACCGGGTTCCACTTTGAAAAATCTCAGACGACTGCCCGAAGGTTGAGTACACCGGTATTCTACATGAGTTCAAATACGATCATGCTGACTATCGTCTACGGAAGATAGCAATTTTTCGAGTTCCCAACCGCTCTTGGGGTTGTAGGAATGCTTATGTTGTTGCTATCTTCGACAAGCTTGTTGCTGTCCTTCATGGTTCGACTTGATGGATATTGCTCAAAAATCAGTTTCTATACACGGATGAGTACTGTGATGCAATTCAATACGAGGGTCTTGTGTTTGCTGCCACCACTCGTGGCACTATTTTTGCATGGAATCCTCATGATTCCGGTACGTTTGTCTTCCACCGTAATTATAATTGTTTCATCCACATGCATGCCGGTTAGCTAGTTTCCCTTTACTAATTAACCTTTTTGTGTTTCCAAGGTATGTGAACATTCCACCACCTATACTTGAAAATTTTATTCAAGAGAATGAGGACGAGCAGGACCCATATACTCAGTGGCGCCTGGCAACTTATTCCGATGGATCACCTCTTCTTGTCTCAGATACGGGCACTTCTTGATGTTACTAAGGAAGCAGGTGTTGTCTTGTATGGTCGCACTCTCTGAACCTATTCCAACATCCGTTGCAGGGTATTCGGGATGGATACTGGTGTAATAGCGCCAACGCCTTCTCCCTGGTTCAGTATTGAAAGTCTTGGAGGAAACTCGCTCTTGGACAAAACTATCCAATGATGGTGGAAGGCGATCAAGCTGCTGTTGACACAATGTTACTACCATTTATGAGAAGCAACTGTATCTATACCTCGGACATTACTATGCTTCCCTACCGTCCCAATATGGGTATTTAAATAGGCCGCTTCAGCATGTATGATCAGTCCTGCGTTGGTCTCGAGATTGATAGTAGCTGGCCCTTCCCAGAGAATCACTTCTGGTTCAAAGCAAGCGTTTCCAACGCCGACGAGTGGTTGAGCTGAAGTGCATTTCATCGCTTTGTTATTTGTTGTGCGAGAAAAACTTTACTAGAATGTTTTGTTGGAAATGATCTATAATCCAATGTGTATCCGCGTTGTCATTGTGGGTTGATGACTTGTTGTATGTAATCAATGGTACATTTGCATATGCATCCATGAACTCACACCTACTATTGGTGTCCATATGAACAGTGCTAGTGATTTTAGTTGCAAAAATTAGATAGTGCTGGTGATTTGTAGCTCCATATTTTGATAAATCGCAGTGTTACAAGGTTGACGAATGGCAATGTTACTAGATAAACAAATGTCAATCTTTCTAGTTTGAGAAATGGCAACATACCCAAAATGATAGATATGCAAATCTTACCCAATTGTTTGTACATGGTTGCACACGGGTCATGCAAAAAAAACCGTTTGCGTTGAAGGGATGCAGAAATCCTGCTCGGCACATTTTCCCTTGGCTTCCTGGGGAAGCTATGGGTTTGCATACGGGTGTTCTAACTAAAATGTTTGCGATGACTGTTTTACATTTAAAAAGCATTGACTTTTTTCCAAAAGAAAATTGTTTGATAAGGCTGTACATTAAGAGAGAAAAACGCAAGTTCGTTCAAACCATATCTTTCATTCAGTCACACTGCGAATTTACATTCATAATACAGTATTAAACACCAAAAAAACTATTTTCGGTGGCGGCGGAGGCGGCGTGCCGCGCCGTCGTTGTCGTTGTCGTCCTCCGGGACGCTGTTGTTGAAGTCTTCAAGGCAGCACAAAATGTTCTTCACTTGTAAATAAAACATCATGTCGTCGCGCGATCGACGGGCGGGGCGCGGGAGGACGACAACTAGCACCGCTGAGAGGTAGCGGTTGACGGCAGCGTCCCATGCCGCTTAGGGGGGGCGCACGGGCACGGGCGCTGGTGCTGGCATGTACACAAGCTCGCGCGGGTCCGCGGAGACCTCGCTGACGCCCGCGGCTTCCAGCTCTGCAATAGTGCTCGGCGACCAGCCCATCAATGCTGCGGGGATGGTCGCTGGCGCGGGCGCGTGGATGGGAGCTGGGATGGGAGCGGGGGTAGCAACCGCTGCGGCCAGCTCGTTCTAGGCCATGTCCATGAGGCCCCATTCCTCCTTATTTTCTATCTCCTCCGGCTCAGAGTCGACTTCACCAAACTTGAAGACTAGTGGCAGATGATCATTTTGCGCCATGGCGGTGGAGGTCTGTGGGGGCGGGGGGGAGGGGAATGGGAGGCAAACAGTAAGGTCGCCCGTATTAAACAACGGCTCAGGCGCCATTAATGGAGAGGAAGGCGGGCAACCATGGAAGTCAAAGAGCTCGCTTCCCAGTGAACCTACGCAGTGTAAAGCTCGCATGCTTCCCGGTGGGCCTGCGCATTGGAGGACAGCTTGCACGCCTCTCGGTCAGCCTGTGCACCGGACTGCGCTCGCACGCCTCCCATTCAGTCAAGGTCAAGCATCTATCCGCACGGCACCTCCTATAGCCATTAAAACCAAGACACGTGGCGTCACGTGAATGGTTAACAGAACGCAAACGTTTTGAATTATACAAACGTTTGAGATATTAAGTGGTAGCTATTTTTTCAAAATGCCTTTGTTGGCTGTCATTATTCGAGTGCGCCTTCTCTCAAAATGGACACGAAAAATACCACATCATGTTGGGTGCCATTCCATGATAGAATGCCAAATTTCATGAATTTCAGACGAGTTTTGGACTTACTAGAATTTAAAAACCAGGCATCTCAATGTTTTGTCGGCAATCAAGGGTGCCCTGATGTTTGAAATTCATTCCCATTTATTGTATGGGACCTAAGCATGCACCCAAGGACACATATTTGATTTTTCAACCAATTTATATGCACTGGAGCATGTGCCTGTCGTTCAAATTTGAATTATGCACATAAATGCATTGAAAACTCAGTTAATGCATACAAATGTCCAAAAGAACCCCGAAAAATCACAAAATTTGACACAACACTCCTGTTGTTCTATGTTGACACGAGAAAATTTTGGAAGCAATAGGAGGCAGTGGATAACGTTTCGTCCCCAAAGGTGGGACGTTCCCTACCAAAACCATGATGCTTGTTGTGAGAAGCTCTGGTTTGTGAGAAGCACATACCCAAACCTGCCCCAAACAGGACAAATTTTTTACCACGGCATGTTGATGCCACTCCATGAAAGCATGCCAAGTTTCATGATTTTCAGACGAGTTTTGGATTTACTAGAATTTAAAAATGAGGCATTTCAATGTTTTGCCGGCAATCAACGGTGCCCTGGTGTTTGAAATTCATTCCCATTTCTTGCATGGGACCTAAGCATGCACCCGAGGACACAGATTTGATTTTTCAACCAATTTATATGCACTGGAGCATGTGCATGTAGGTCAAATTTGAATTATGCACATAAGATGCCTTGAAAACCCAGTTAATGTATAAAAGGACAAGCAGACCGAAAATTCCAAGATTGAACACAACACTCCTGTTGTTCTATGTTGACACTAGAATTTTTTTTGAAAGCAATAAGATGCAACGGATATCGTCTCGTCCCCAAAGGTGGTACGTTCCCTATCAAAACAATCATGCTTGTTGTGAGAAGCTCTTGTTTGTGAGAAGCTTATACCCAAACTCGCGCCAAATGGGAAAAAATTTTCACCACGACATGTTGATGCCGCTCCATGATAGCATGCCAAGTTTCATGAATTTCAGACGAGTTTTGGATTTACTAGAATTTAAAAACCAGGCATCTCAATGTTTTGTCGGCAATCAGCGATTGCCACAGTGTTTGAATTTCATTCCCATCTCTTGCATGGGACCTAGAAATTCACCCAAGGACACATATTAGATTTTTCAACCAACCTTAGTGCATTGGAGCATGTGCTTGTAGTTCAAATTTGAATTATGCCATAAAATGCCTAGAAAACCAAGTTAATGCATAAAAATGTCCAAACGGAGCCCGAAAAATCACAAAATTGACACAACACTCCTGTTGTTCTATGTTGACAGTAGAAAATATTTGAAAGCAATAAGAGGCAATGGATATCATTTCGTCCCCAAAGGTGGGACGTTCCCTATCGAAACCATCATGCTTGTTATGAGAAGCTCTGGTTTGTGAGAAGCTTATACCCGAACCTGCCCCAAACGGGACAATTTTTTACCATGGCATGTTGATGCCGCTCCATGATAGCATGCCAAGTTTCATGAATTTCAGACGAGTTTTGGATTTACTAGAATTTAAAAACCAGGCATCTCAATGTTTTGCCGGCAATCAACAGTGCCCTGGTGTTTGAATTTCATTCCCATCTCTTGCATGGGACCAAGAAATTCACCCAAGGACACACATGTGATTTTTCAACCAACTTTAGTGCATTGGAGCATGTGCTTGTAGTTAAAATTTGAATTATGCACATAAAATGCCTAGAAAACCCAGTTAATGTATAAAAAGGCCAAATGAACCCCAAAAAATTCCAAGATTGAACACAACACTCCTGTTGTTCTATGTTGACACTAGAATTTTTTTGAAAGCAATAAGAGGCAACGGATATCGTCCCGTCACCAAAGGTGGTACGTTCCCTATCGAAACCATCATGCTTGTTGTGAGAAGCTTATACCCGAACCTGCCCCAAATGGGAGAAAATTTTCACCACGGCATGTTGATGCTGCTCCATGATAGCTTGCCAAGTTTCATGAATTTCAGATGAGTTTTAGATTTACTGGAATTTTAAAAACCAGGCATCTCAACATTTTTCCCGCATTCAACAGTGCCATGGTGTTTGAATTTCATTCCCATCTCTTGCATGGGACCTAGAAATTCACCGAAGGACACACATGTGATTTTTCAACCAACTTTGGTGCATTGGAGCAGGTGCTTGTAGTTCAAATTTGAGTTATGCACATAAAATGACTAGAAAACCCAGTTAATGTATAAAAAAGGCCAAAAGAACCCCAAAAAATTCCAAGATTGAATACAACACTCCTGTTGTTCTATGTTGACACTACAAATTTTTTAAAAGAAATAAGTGGCAATGGATATCGTCTCATCCCGAAAGGTGGTACATTCCCTATCGAAACCATCATGCTTGTTGTGAGAAGTTTATACCCAAACCTGCCCCAAATTGGACAAAATTTTCACCATGGCATGTTGATGCCGCTCCATGATAGCATGACAAGTTTCATGAATTTCAGACAAGTTTTGGATTTACTAGAATTTTAAAACCAGGCATCTCAATGTTTTGTCGGCAATCAACAGTTCCCTGGTGTTTGAATTTCATTCCCATCTGTTGCATGGGACCAAGAAATTCACCCAAGGACACACATGTGATTTTTCAACCAAATTTAGTGCATTGGAGCATGTGCTTGTAGTTCAAATTTGAATTATGCACCTAAAATGCCTAGAAAACCAAGTTAATGTATTAAAAAGGCCAAACGAACCCCGAAAAATTCCAAGATTGAACACAACACTCCTGTTGTTCTATGTTGACACTAGAATTTTTTTGGAAGCAATAAGAGGCAACGGATATCGCCTCGTCCCCAAAGGTGGTACGTCCCCTATCGAAACCATCATGCTTTTTGTGAAAAGCTCTGGTTTGTGAGAAGCTTATACCCAAACCTGCCCCAAATGGGACAAAATTTTCACCACGGCATGTTGATGCCGCTCCATGATAGCATGCCAAGTTTCATGAATTTCAGACGAGTTTTTGATTTACTAGAATTTAAAAACCAGGCATCTCAATGTTTTGCCGGCAATCAACAGTGCCCTGGTGTTTGAATTTCATTCACATCTCTTGCATGGGACTAAGAAATGCACCCAAGGACACACATGCGAGCTTTCAACCAACTTTAGTGCATTTGAGCATGTGCTTGTAGTTCAAATTTGAATTATGCACATAAAATGCCTAGAAAACCTAGTTAATGTATAAAAAGGCCAAACAAACCCCGAAAAATTCATTCCCATTTCTTCCATGGGACCTAAGGATGCACTGAAGGACACATATTTGATTTTTCAACCAATTTGTATGCACCGAAGCACGTGCATGTAGTTTAATTTTGAATTGTGCGCCTGAAATGGCTAGAAAACTAGTTTAATGTATGAAATGTCCAAACGAACCCTGAATAATTCTTATTCTTTTACGACACACATACAGTTGCATGTTCACTGCAGATAAAAGGTCTAGCAATTCAAACACCGTCCTTTGCCGTTGTGACCCCATTTTGTAATTCAAATCAAGTAGATCCCACACAGTTTATTCTCACCAACCGTGTGAGATGTAGTACAAAATATCTTGGAGCACCGTCAGTGTATAGTACACCTATGGCTTACGCGAGAAGGTGCGTCGGCTATAGTCCACAGCCGGCGTGTCAAGCACACTAGCTCGCTCCCCCAAAACTCCCGCATCTGCATCCCTCTCTGCTTCAGTCCCTTGATTCAAATTTTCGGTAGCCCCGACATTTTACTCCCGCCTCTGCATCCCTCGCAATCTCAAAAATATCTGCTTGCCCTTGATCCAAATTTTCAGTAGCCCCGCCTTGTTACTCCTGCCTAGTAAAATTTTCAGTTGCCTCAATATTTCCTCAAACACAACCTCCGCTCGCACAGACACACACAACCCTCGAAACCATTGGTAGGTCGCCGCCATCGCCGGTGCCTCCATCCTCAACCTCTGCCTATGTGCCGGGGAGCTCGAGTAGCCAATGGCCAAAAAGAGGTTTATCGCGGCCTTTTCGCCCGATGCCGACGAGGTGGCCGCCGAGGTGTCCCCGTCGTCCTCCGCGGGCCCGATCCGCCGTCACCGGTCCCCTGATCCGCCTGCCGCCGCGCCCCTATGCCGGTTCGAGGACTTCCCCGTCCTCCCCCGGACCTGGCAGCCAATGAAGTCCTACCTCGTGGTCCGGCAGCTGCGGTGGGGGACGTGGGTCGCCGAGATTACAGATCGAGAGACCCACACCCGTCGGTGGCTCGATAGCTTCCACACGGCCGAGCTCGCGGCCATGTAGTACGACCGCTCGTAGGTCCGCTACCACGGCGCGGCGGCTAGGATCAATTTCCCCTTCGGCACACGTCCGGTCCACCTCGTTCCGCCGGAGCCAGGGGTGCTGAGGTCGGCTATGGCGCGGGAGGACCGCGAGGCGTGGTAGCGTCTCGAGGCCGAGGCCGCCGATGAGGCCTACATGCAAGAGCTCCACCGGCAGCACCCGGAGCTCATGGAGGTAGAGCGGGCGATCTTTGCCGGCGCGGAGCGCGGCGAGGTTATCACGCTCTCCTCCGATGACGAGGTCGAAGGCGGCGAGGACGGCGGCACGGAGGGCGTCGAGGTGGGCCCCCAGGATGAGGAGATCAACGTCGGTGAGTGGGGGAGTGCCTTCCCCAAGGACCCCGATGACGGTACTGGCCCGGACCCGGCTCGTGCCACACCGTACATGACGAGGAAGGATTGGCTCGACCTATACTTCGACCGAAAGTAGTTTAGCTTAGTTTAAATTTATGTTTTATGTTCGGTTATGCAAAACTATCTATGTTTATGTTTGAATGGATGCTACTTTCGGTTGAACCTGCTTTGAACTTGATCAAATTGAAGTTTACAACCTTAAGTTTAGGGGGTCGACTAGAAAAGGCCAAAAATTGCTGGAGTATATAGATATATCCACTAAGGGTTTTAGTCCTTTAAGTTTTTAAGGATCACCTAGATATGTCCTTATGACTTGTTTATTTTAGTTCTTCACAATGTGATGCTCTGTATGTGCAACTATTTGATGTGCAATTCAATTTCATCAATAACAGTTTCAACAATACCACTATGAATTACGATATTTGGTTGTTGTTAAGGATATTGCAGTTAACATGCCTTTTCATTTTTTAATTGTTGTTCAGCAACATGCATTGTACCGAATGACTAAATATGCAATCCCAAGCTACATAGCAACAAGGAAGAGTGTTACCTTAATGTTCTGATGATGTCTAGATATACATGTAATAAAATCTTATATAATGGGATGGATGGAATGTTGTACTACATCATTTTTTCAATTGTTTTTTAGCTTCTAATATTAACTTGGTGCTTTTAGGTACATATATCATTGCCAAAGATCCACACTTCGACCCTTTCTGCGCATGGGGCAATGAGATATTCATGAACCAACATCAAGTGAGGAAACTGATAAAGATTGTTACTAAAATGGCTCAAAAGATGTAAATTGAACTATTTGTTTACACTTTATGAAAGACAACAGTGAACTACAGGATGGTAAGTAAGAACCCTGTAGCCTTCTTTTTACTGCCCGTAATGAGTTGTGTTAGATGACAATATCTGAGTCTATTTTCTTTTGCAGTGGATCCTGAAGCAGTTTACTCAAGATTACCTCTCAAACTACATGATTGGCGGCCGGCCATCACAAGGGGTTGGCCTAGAGTCCTGCATGCCTTCTGCATCCAGGAGACCACAATAGGGCCATTCCGCTTCACCTTGTTTAGCAACTGGAATGTCTGTCGCCTCTTTCTTTACCATCTGTAATAGTACAAGTATAGAACCCTGGTACATCATTCTTTATTTGGTGATTCTATAATTCTTAAACATATGGACCTGTGAATCGAATAATGCATTGGTTGTTTGAACCTGATGGATATGAATAAAGCTATAGCTACTTTCAAGTTTAAATTAGGTACAATTTTAAATAGCAGCAATTAAATTAGGGCGACATTACGTTGTGCGGGTCATTATGGCACACACGGTTGGTAAGACACAAACGTTTGCGATATACACCATAATTCTAGACAGTTCACAGAGAGGAAACGTGTGCAAGCATGCACACAGTTGCCGTTCGCAAAGCGTGTGTGATGTCAGACACTATCACGTACGGTGCAGGAAAACTAAATGTGTGTGATTGTATACCTATCGTACACGGTTTATAATCATGAATTGTTTCTGATGTGCCAGGCATCGTAAATCTCCCATGCCTAGAATCTGCCTGGAAAGCTCCTGTGCCTAGAATCTGCCTGGTTTTAGGTAGAACCACAAAACTCCGACTGTGACGGCAATGCGAGCACAAACGAGTAGCAAGGATGAAGCATTTGGGATATTCGAGATATCAGAAACGGTTATATAGGGACAACTGTATGCATTAAGGCTCCCAATCCCCGATGGTTTCTGGGTCGTGTGGGAAGGACCCCCCTATCGCCCACACTTACTTGGCGTCGGTTCCAAATGCCGTCGCGGAAAGGGGTAAAAAACCGTTTGTTTAGGACCGACGCGCACGAGTGCGTATCTATAATTTATGAAGTATTCATGTTGTTATATTATCATTCTTGGATGTTTTATAATCATTTTATAGCAACTTTATATCATTTTTGGGGACTAACCTATTGACCCAGTGCGCAGTGCCAGTTGCTGTTTTTTTTTGCGTTTTTTCACATCGCAGGAAATCAATATCAAACGGAGTCCAAACACCGCGAAACTTTTTGTGGATTTTTATGGACCAGAAGACACCCAATGGGCTAGAGCAGCACCTGGGGGTGCCCCGAGGGGGGCATAACCCACCATGGCACGCTTGGGTCCCCAGGCGCGCCTCGGTGGGTTGTGCCCACCTCGGTGGCCTCCCGCATCCCCTCTTCGCCCTATAAATCATCAAATATTCCAAAAGCCTCATGGAGACCCTAGATCAGAAGTTCTGCCGCCGCAAGCCTCTGTAGCCATGAAAAATCAATCTAGACCCCGTTCCGGCGCTCCGCCGGATGGGGAAATCATCACCGGTGGCCATCTTCATCATCCCGGCGGCCACCATGATGAGGAGGGAGTAGTCCACCCACGGGGCTGAGGGTTTGTACCAGTAGCTATGTGTTTAATCTCTCTCTCTCTCTCTCTCTCTCTCTCTCTCTTGTGTTCTTGAGATGGCACGATCTTGATGTATTGCGGGCTTTGTTAATATAGTTGGAGCATATGGTGTTTCTTCCTCTCTATCTTGTTGTGATGAATTGAGTTTTCCCTTTGAGATTTTGTTTTATCGGATTGAATACTTCTATGGATTTGAGGACACTTGATATATGTCTTGCATATGAATACCCGTGGTGACAATGGCTTATTATTTTGATTTACTTGATATATGTTTTGGCACTCAACTCGCGGATTCTCGAGGTGACATTGGGGTAATCTACGCATAGGGGTTGATGCACGTTCTTGTCTTTGTTTCTCCGGTAGAAATCTTGGGGCACTCTTTGAGGTTCTTTGTGTTGGATTGAGTATTATGAATCTGAAATTATTTGGTGTTATTTTAGTACGTACTCTTGGATAGATCGATCGAAAATAATAGCTTCGAGGTGGTTTCGTAACCTACAAACGATTTCTTCTTATCTTATCCGCTAGATAGGAACTTTGGAGTGATTCTTCTTCGCATGTTGAGGGATGGTTATATGATCCAATTATATTAGCATTGTTGAGAGATTGCAGTAGTGAAAGTATGGACCCTAGGCCTCATTTCAAGCATTGCAATACCATTTGTGCTCCGTTTTATCAATTGCTACCTTGCTGTTTTTTATTGTTACTATTACAAAAATCAATGTCTACTATCGTTACTACACTTGTATCACCATCTCTTCGCCAAACTAGTGCACATATACAAATTTCCATTGTATTTGGTGTGTTGGGGACACAAGAGACTTTTTATTATTTGGTTGCAGGGTTGTTTGAGAGAGACCATCTTCATCCTACACCTCCCATGGATTGATAAACCTTAGGTCATCCACTCAAGGGAAAATTGCTACTGTCCTACAAAACTCTGCACTTGGAGGCCCAACACGAGTCTACAAGAATAAAGTTGCATAGTAGACATCAGTGGCCTTCTTCATCATCCCGGCGGTGTCCATGACGAGGAGGGAGTAGTTCACCCTCGGGGCTGAGGGTATGTACCAGTGGCTATTTGTTTGATATCTCTCTCTCTCTCTCATGTTCTTGATTTGGCGTGATCTTGATGTATCGCGAGCTTTGCTATTATAGTTAGATCATATGGTGTTTCTCCCCCTCTACCTTCTTGTGATGAATTGGGTTTTACCTTTGGGGTTTCACTATTATCGGATTGAATACTATTATGGATTTGAGAACACTTGATGTATGTCTTGCGTGGGATACCCGTGGTGACAATGGGGTGTTCTATTGATTCATGATGCATCTTGAAGCTACGTTGGTATTTCCCCAAAGAGGGAGGGAAGATACAGCACCGCGGCAGTAGGTATTTCCCTCAAATATGAAACCAAGGTTATCGAACCAGTAGGAGAACCAAGCAACACAATGTAAACAGCCCCTGCACACAGATAACAAATCTTCACAACCCGACATGTAAAAGGGGTTGTCAATCCCTTTCAGGTAACGACGCCTCAAGATAGGCAAACGGACATGAGATAAATTGAAGTAGATTGATAGATCGAACGCCAAATAAAATAAATAAGAATAAAACGCAGCAAGGTATTTTTGTATTCTTAGTTTAATAGATCTGAAAATAAAAGCAAAGGAAAATAGATCGCAAAGGTAAATAATATGAGAAAGAGACCAAATGAGGGTTTCACTAGTGGCTTCTCTCGAGAAAAATAGCAAATGGTGGGTGAACAAATTACTGTTGGGCAATTGATAGAACTTCAAATAATCAGGATGATATCCAGGCAATGATCATTACATAGGCATCACGTCCAAGATTAGTACACTAACTCCTGCCTGCATCTACTACTATTACTCTACACATCGACCGCTATCCAGCATGCATCTAGTGAATTAAGTTCATGGAAAAACGGAGTAATGCAATAAGAATGATGACATGATGTAGACAAGATATATCTATGTAGAGATAGACCCCATCGTTTTATCCTTAGTAGCAACGATACATACTTGTCAGTTCCCCATACATCCTTTGGGATCAAGCACCGTAAGATCGAACCCACTACAAAGCAACTCTTCCCATTGCAAGATAAATAGATCAAGTTGGCCAAACAAAACCCAAATATCGGAGAAGAAATACGAGGCTATAAGCAATCATGCATAAAAGAGATCAAAGAAACTCAAATACTCTCATGGATATAAAAAGATAGATCTGATCATAAACTCAAAGTTCATCGGATCCCAACAAACACACCGCAAAAAGAGTTACATCATATGGATCTTCAAGAGACCATTGTATTGAGAATTCAGCGAGAGAGAGGAAGCCATCTAGCTACTAACTATAGACCCGAAGGTCTACAAAGAACTACTCACGCATCATCGGAGAGGCACCAATGGAGGTGGTGAACCCCATCCGTGATGGTGTCTAGATTGGATCTGGTGGTTCTGGACTCTGCGGCGGCTGAGATTGATTTTCGTTGACTCCCCTAGGGTTTCTGGAATATTGGGGTATTTATAGAGCAAAGAGGCTGTCCGGGGGCACCCAAGGTGGGCACAACCCACCAGGGCGTGCCTGGGCCTCCTAGCACACCCTGGTGGGTATTGCTCTCCTTGGAGCACCCCCAGGCGCAGCCTTGGCCCATTAGGTGTCTTCTGGTCCATAAAAAATCTCCGTAAAGTTTTGTTACATTTGGACTCCGTTTGGTGTTGATTTCCCGCAATGTAAAAAACATGCAGAAAACAGCAAATGACACTTGGCAATACGTCAATAGGTTAGTACCAAAAAATGATATAAAATGATTATAAAACATCCAAGATTGATAATGTAACAGCATGGAACAATCAAAAATTATAGATACGTTGGAGACGTATCAATTCACTTGATGTATGTTTTGGCACTCAACTCGCGGATTCCCGAGGTGACATTGGGGTAATCTATGCATAGGGGTTGATGCACATTTTCTTCCTTGTTTCTCTGGTAGAAATCTTGGGGCACTCTTTGAGGTTCTTTGTGTTGGATTGAATATTATGAATCTGAAGTTGTTTGATGCATATCATATAATTGACCCACGGATACTTGTGGTGACAGTGGAGTATATAGGTGACATTAGGGTTGATTGATGTGTATCATATGGTGTTATTTTACTGCAAACTCTAGGGCTGTTTGTGACACTTATAGGAATAGCTCAATGGATTGATCGTAAAGAATAAATTTGAGGTGGTTTCGTACCCTACAAGCAATTTCATCTTATTTTCTCCGCGATAGGAACTTTGGAGTGACTCTTTGTTGCACGTTGAGGGATTGCCATATGATCTAATTATGTTATCATTGTTTAGAGAACTTGCACTAGTGAAAGTATGAACCCTAGGCCTTGTTTCCAAGCATTGCAATACCGTTTTTGCTCACTTTTGTTACTATTTACCTTGCTGTTTTTATATTTTCATATCACAAAAACCTATATCTACCATCCATATTACACTTGTATCGCCATCTCTTCACCGAACTAGTGCACCTATACAATTTACCATTGTATTGGGTGTGTTGGGGACACAAGAGAATCTTTGTTATTTGGTTGCAGGGTTGTTTGAGGGAGACCATCTTCATCCTACGCCTCCCATGGATTGATAAACCTTAGGTCATCCACTTGAGGGAAATTTGCTGCTGTCCTACAAAACTCTGCGCTTGGAGGCCCAACATGAGTCTACGAGAAGAAGGTTGTGTAATAGACATTAGCTTGTTCTCTCTCTTTGATCCTCAATACGATGTTCTCCTCGATGTTCTTGGAGATCTATCCGATGTATTATTCTTATGCGGTGTGTTTGTCGAGATCCGATGTGACGCCCCCGATTCAATCGTACACTAATCATGCACGCAAATGTGTACGATCAAGATCAGGGACTCACGGGAAGATATCACAACACAACTCTACAAATAAAATAAGTCATACAAGCATCATAATACAAGCCAGGGCCTCGGGGGCTCGAATACAAGTGCTCGATCACAGACGAGTCAGCGGAAGCAACAATATACGAAATCTGAGACATAAGTTAAACAAGTTGCCTTAAGAAGGCTAGCACAAAGCTACGTCTGAGATCGAAAGAGGCGCAGGCCTCCTGCCCGGGATCCTCCTAAACTACTCCAGTCATCGTCGGTGGCTGCACGTAGTAGTAGGCACCTCCGGTGTAGTCGCCATCGACGGTGGCGTCGCTCCCTGGCTCCATCGTGCAGTCGCGACAAGCAGAGTAGAGATAGGGGGAAAAGGGGGAACAAGGCAACCGTGAGTACTCATCCAAAGTACTCGCAAGTAAGGAGCTACACTACATATGCATGGATATATGTGTAAAGGGCCATATCAGAGGACTGAACTGCAGAATGCCAGAATAAGAGGGGGATAGCTAGTCTTATCGAAGACTACGCTTCTGGTCACCTTCGTCTTGCAACAAGTAGAAGAGGGTAGGTTGAAGTCCTCCAAGTAACATCACCAAGCAATAATCCTACCCGGCGATCCCCTCCTCGTATCCCTGAGAGAGAGCGACCACCGGTTGTATCCGCACTTGGAAGGGTGTGTTTTATTAAGTATCCGGTTCTAGTTGTCATAAGGTCAAGGTACAACTCCAAGTCGCCCTGTTATCAAGATCACGGCTATTCGAATAGATTAACTTCCCTAGGGTGCACCACATAACCCAACACGCTTGATCCCATTTGGCGGACACACTTTCACGGTCATGCCCGCGGAAGATCAACACGTCGCAGCCCCACCTAGGCTCAACAGAGAGGTCGACCGCCGGTCTAAACCTAGGCTCCTGTGGGTCCGGGCCCATCACCTGAACACACCTACGTTGCGAGGGCGGCCGAAAGCAGACCTAGCCTAGTGGCGTTCGATCCAATTGACGCAGCGCCGCTCGGCCGACGTCACGAAGTGCCGGCCGATACCACCACGCCGAGTGCCCATATCTTTCCCACGTGGTTGGTTAGTGCGTATAGGCCCGTAGCCAACTCGGATCAAATACCAAGATCTTGTTAAGCGTGTTAAGTATCCATGAACGCTGAACAAAGGCTGTGCCAACCTCTCTCCTAGGCGGTCTCAACCTGCCACGCTCCGCCTCAAAAGATCCACTCATGGGTGCTCCACCGGCCGACCCGACTTTTAGTCTCCACATGTATCATGTATAAGTATATAGTATATACCCGAGATCACCTCCCGAGTGATCACGGCCCGATAGTATAGCACAAACAGACGGGACAAGAATGTAGGGCCACAGATGGAATACTAGCATCCTATACTAAGCATGTAGGATTGCGGTAAAGGTATCAATGTAAGTAACAAAAAGCAGGCTATGCATCGGGATAGGAATAACGGAAAGCGGTAACATGCTACACTACTCTAATGCAAGTAGTATAGAGGATAGTAGGCGATATCTGGTGATCAAGGGGGGGCTTGCCTGGTTGCTCTGGCAAGAGAGAGTGGTCGTCAACTCCGTAGTCGAACTGGGCAGCAGCAGCGTCGGTCTCGTAGTCTACCGGAGATAAGAGGGGGAAGAAACAATGAATACAATGCAAACATAAACACGACGATGCGTGACGCGACAATGAGCGGTGCTAGGTGTGCCCTAACGTGGTATGAGGTGGTACCGGTTAACGGGAAAACATCAGGAAGTATTCCGGTGTTTCACGTTACCGAGCGGAAGGAGCGAAGGGGAAAGTTGCGAGTTCGATAGTTTAGGGGGGTGTGGCGGACGAACGGGTTGCGTATCCGGAATCGTCTCGTCGTTCTAAGCAACTTTCATGTTGAAAATAATTTAATCCGAGTTACGGATTAAAATATATGATTTTCTAAAGATTTACTAATTTCTGGAATTTAATTAATTATTTAAATTAATTGAAAAATGGATTAATGACATCGGCATGATGTCATGTCGATGTCGGCGATCAACAGGTTGATGGTCAACTTGACGATGGGTCCCACCGTCGGTGACACATTTTAATTAACCGATTAATTAAACTAACCATAATTAATTAGGGAGGGGTGGGCCCCTTGTCATTGTTTGATTAATTAACTAACAATTAATTAGGTTAATCTAATTATGATTAATTAACTTAATTAATTAGTTAATTAATTAATTAATTTAATTATTATTATCTATTTATTATTATTATCATTATTATTATTATTATTATTATTATTATTATTATTTTAATCCTTTTTTTCTAAAATGTTCTGGGGGGCCCATTGTCATAGGCCCAGGGTGCGGGTCACAGTGCAGGCGTCGCCGAGCAGGCGGCGATGCGCGACGCCTGGCTAAGCGGCGTGCGGCGGCTGTGATAGAACCTGGGCGGCGGCCGACAATGAGGTAGGAGGAGGAGCAATGGCGGGGCTCGCCGGACAGTGGAGGCCGTGGCCTTGGCAGGCGTGGGCAAGGAGCCGCGGTGGCGTGGGCACCGGCGAGGCCTCGGCGGCGGCGTGGGCGGCGACCACCGAAGGAGGACGCCGGGGTGAAGTGCGGCCGGACCACCGCAGGGAGTAGGGAGGCGGCAGATGTGCGATCGCGCGCCTGTGAGCAGACGATGGTCGGAGGAAGAGGCCGTGGCGGCGTGCGAGTTCGGGCGCGCGAGGGGGGGAGGGGAGGAAGGGAGGGGAAGGTGCGATGCTCACGGTGCCGGTAGGGAAATGGCAGCGGTGTGCGAGGAGGGTGACGGGGACGACGGCGTCGGCGTGGAGGCAGGCCGTCGAGGAAGACGGGCCGATCCGCAACAAGGTCGGGAGGCGACGGAGGCGTGGGGCATCGACTGCCCAGACCGGATCCACGCACGGCAGAAGCTTCGAGGAGGACGGCGCCGGCGACGGAGGGGTCGTGGGCGGCAGCATGTCGTCAAGAAGCGCCCCGATCCAGATCGGGGGGTGTGAGAGGAACGAGGGGGAGTGGGTGTAGTGGGGGTTAGGGTTTCCCCCTGGTGGGGGGTTATGGAGGGGAGGGGTTGGGCCGGTCAGTGTGGCCGAATGGGCCGGCCTGTTGGGTCGGCTGGCCCGGGGGGGGGGTCCTTTTCCTTTTCTTCTTCTTCTTTTTTTGTTGTTTTCTCTTTTGTATTTTCTTTCTTTTATTTATTTTCTCTTTTCTGTTTTAACTCAGTTTAAATTAGCTAGGCATTTTATAAAAATGGGTTTGTTGCACCATAATTACCTTTGTAATATTCTGCAACCACCGAACATTTTTGTTTTATTATTTTTTTTAAACTTTTATTGTTATCATTAATTTGAATTTAAATTTTGAACGGTTTTGAATTATTGCGAGGATAGCAACAGTAATCGAGGTGACATGGCATCATTAGCATAGGTTTACTATAGCTTAAATATCCAGGCGTCACAATTCTCCTCCACTACAAGAAATCTCGTCCCGAGATTTAAGAGGGGAGTAAGGGGGAAAGTTCTGGTTACGATATTCTAACGGATCTTCTCGAAGAAGTTAATCCCTTTCGTTGATGTCTTCAATTCTTTATTCCGATGCATCATGATAAACTTGTCATCATTTCTTCGGGAACTCCATCGTACTTACGAAAGGATAAGGGGCAGCTCACTACGACATAATGCTTTTGAGGGAAACAATCTGGGGTTAACCCATGAATGAGTATAAGATTATCTCTCGAGTTGAACATATGAAATACCTCGAGAGTAAGGTATGAAGGTACCATAAGAGGCTCCAAGCGGATAGATAGTTGCTCGAAGCCTGAACCAGAGTGAGAAAGGGGTTGAGTAGCGAGAGTAAGTATTGCCCGATACCGTAATAGATCACTAGGACAGTGGCCCGTGAATTACATACGCACCCCAATGCCATGCGAGGAATAACTTTGGGAATAGGGGTGTACAGGATGTCGAGTTTCGATCCCGTGGAACAGTGGGTTATGGGCCCACCATGTGTTTTTTTTAATAGGAGCAGTGACATCTTTCACGGTCATGATAGCAAGGCATGTCAGAGAGTACCATGTCAGTTATGTCGGCAACAACGTTGGTACCAAGGGCGAGGGACGAAGAGAACCATTTTCCTACTCGTTGCATCGAAGCGGACCAATAGGCAAAGTTCTCGTCCATCGGTGGTTACCGAAATGTCACCAACAATAGTAACAGGGTCTTACTGGCAGAGTTGTACCACGAGGTGCTTACATAAGCAGGAGAATAATACTGCTTAGATTATATAGATCATAGAAAAGGTTTAAACAAACCAATGGAAGGAAAATGTGATCATCAGATTAAACAGAACAATGGAAAGGAAAATATGTTTAAACACATATTTCAAGGGTATATCCTTCCCAAGGACAAGAAGAGCAAGATATCCATGACAGGATATAAAGTAGAAAACCATTTAGGTAAGGGGGGGGGAGGAATCTCATGATATTACCCATACAACGGTGTTAGGATAAATGATAAATAAAATTTAGCATCGTGCTTCAAATGTTCCTGTTGAAAATCGGAGTACCATTGACATGCTTCGAGATAGCATTGACATGGTCTTCAGGTGAAGATCAGACTTTGAAAACACGAAGGATCCATCAGGAATAACTTGTAGAATAAGTCCTACAATTTCCTCATGGATGAACGGATAACCTTGCTGAAAAGGAATCTATAATGATAGGTCCTCTAGCCGGAAGTGCTAGGCATGACATCATGTTACCGGTCATCAAAGGATCAACATCATAACTCTTGGAAAGTTGTCCCAACCATCATATCTAACCGAGATTCATATCCAATTGGTGTCATGATACCTCGGACTCGGGGTCCGAGAGGAAAAGGTGCAACACAAATCATTTAAATGACGTTGCAAGATTCTCGAGAAATGAACTATGGGAGCGGGTTTACAAGCAATAGTTCATCATTAAGCCAAGGAGAGGACAAGGAGGTGACTGAGGGACTCAGCGACAATTCATCAAAATTTCTGACAAGATGGATTTCCACAATTATGTGAACAAGGAGATAACATTTGTCGGATCAAATGGTATAATGATGTATGCTCGAGGGAAACATACACAATTAAACATTGGTTGGAAGGTGCGCCCAAAATATGGGTTGGGTTGCACGACCAATGTCAGCTTGGTGATTCAATAATCAATAGTCTAAGAATAAACGGACGACCATTAACTTCACAGAAATAGGGTTGCTAGAAGTGCGGAATCCAAACATCACCGTTCACTTATTGGTACCCCAGTTGGAATCAACACGAGGACGAAGAAAGAATGGTGATAGTGAGAAGTATCACTATACCAAGAATTCTTAAGAGGTGGTGAAATTCCCATGACATTCTTGACATAAAAGGTGGTAATACTCCAAGGTAAAGAAGAACAATCTTTGGGTAGCAAGGAACTCAAGGTATAACACAAAACATGAGCAAGTTTGCCTCGGAGGGAAGGCAATAATGTTGGCAAGGATAACACAAATCAACGAGGGGAAAGGAAGGTATTTGTCATCATGAGTTCAGATGATATCCTAGAAGAGCCCAGAATGGTCATGATGATCACGACACATTTGTCGAGAGATTCCATGAAGATGTAATCAATCAGCGACGACATTAAGTCAAAGGAATGAGGTAGCAGAAGGTTATTGGAACCATGGGTAGGACACAAACTTGAAATCAAGCTTGCTGTACAAGGTCAAACGGTATGACGAGGGAGATCAATTGTAAGATTAGCTCACCGTCGAAATATGTGCTCCGAGAAGAAGGACCCGGTAGCACAGTTAAAATTTAGCATGATAATGATATAGCCGATCAGGCTAGGAATGATGTGATCGGGTACAAACTCGTACTTATAGAAGCTCACCGAAGATTTGTTGAACCGTAGTGCAGACTCAGTTCAGTCATTGGTGTCTTTGAGTGTTTAATAACTCAGAGCCCATGAAACATTGGAATTAGTGGGAATGTAGCACTTGATGGAGAACTCATTAGAAGTTATGCAGTTCCATGATAATCTCGAGATACCAGGGGGTAATACTCGATGACAGATCAAGTAGAGGTTGGACTGGGGTAATGCTCTGCAGAAGACAAGTACTCTAACTTGTCTGAGAAATAGAATCAAGGGAGAACAAACATGGTCGGAACCACGGTTGCGAAGGATCAATTCACAGATACCAGATGATATTTATCAAGAAAATAGTTATTATTACAAGAAGTTTCCATGTTAGGATATACATCGCGTCCATGGGCATAAACACAAAGTTCAAGGTCGACTCCCACTTCTCCAATGCATAACCTTTCATTCACTTCTCATTTTCGAAGAAGTTGTAGTGCTGAAATTTTATCTAGCGAAGCACCAGAAGAGTATGACTCGTGAAAACTTTCGAGTTCACACATTTTAAGGAAGGCATAGGTTCAACCCATTAGGGCGTCTTACGAACATATCCCACAAACTTCGGGGTAAATAATACAAGCTCAAAAGTAGAGCATTGTTCTAAAGAAGATGATACAATTTACCAAAGGCATTATATACCCATGGAAAGGCTCTCAAGGTTATTCAATATGAAGGACAATCATGGATAAAATCCATCAAAGGAACCGATGGTCCACAAGGGATCTGATGTGAGCATCGGTACTCAACCAGAGGAAGAAGAATGCACGGGCATCATATTATAGAACAAAGGAATTTCAATTTCCAAAATAAAGGATCAGAAGTAGTCGCTCTGATCAAGGATGGCTAAGTTCAGTAGACCTAAGGGTACAGTCGACAGCCAATAGATTGGTTGAGAACAAGCTCATGTTCAAAATGACATCTGAGCCGGAAAGATAATTTAAAAGGATCAACTGATGATTGCGGGCATTCGCACTCATGTTGAAACAATAGGATCAAAATGACGGTGTCTAAGGGTACTAACGAATATTGCCAGCCATGTGGAAAGCATCCATAATGTAAGTAGACAAGTATTGCAGAGCAATAAAGCTGCTAAGGATTTTCGGAGGATTGAATAGTATTTCAAAGACTTTTGTGAAACATCTGAACAACTGGGGATGAGCGGATACTCGGAAAGGGTGAGAATTTATTCTTAGGGGTATTCAGGTGGCAAGGAACTGCAAGGCAGTAGGCACAAAATATTCTCGGGGTATCTTGTAATAACAAGATCAATGGGGAATGATTGCATGAATGGCAAGTGTAAGTAGTTATCCATAAGGATTTATCGGTGGTCTGGAATAGCAAAGGTGATGGGCACAAAGCCTCGAGAGAATATCAAAGAGTATCTCCGAAATCTTCTTGCGTAGTCGGTGATCGTCTGGACTGAAGGGCCTCTCCGGGAGAAAGTATTTTCGAGAACCTAAAGTTAGTTTTAGCAAAATTCATATAACCCGAATAGAAGAGAGATCAGAGTCCCAAAGTATAGGTCAAGGAAGAAAAGATCCTAATACCACCCAATGGCGACGTGTGCCCGTAAGACACACAACCATGTTAGTAAAAGTTTAGTAAAGTCTAGACTCGACTTCGGCCAAGGAGTGTGGAAGGGGGATTCCTACAGGCAGTCGGCTCTAATACCAACTTGTGACGCCCCCGATTCAATCGTACACTAATCATGCACGCAAATGTGTACGATCAAGATCAGGGACTCACGGGAAGATATCACAACACAACTCTACAAATAAAATAAGTCATACAAGCATCATAATACAAGCCAGGGCCTCGAGGGCTCGAATACAAGTGCTTTCGATCAAAGACGAGTCGTGGAAGCAACAATATCTGAGTACGGACATAAGTTAAACAAGTTGCCTTAAGAAGGCTAGCACAAACCGGGATACAGATCGAAGAGGCGCAGCCTCCTCTGCAGGATCCTCCTAAACTACTCCAGTCGTCGTCGGGCCGGCTGCACGTAGTAGTAGGCACCTCCGGTGTAGTCGCCATCGACGGTGGCGTCGCTCCACAGGCTCCATCGTGCAGTTGCAGCAACCGAGTAGAGATAGGGGAAAAGGGGAACAAGGCAACCGTGAGTACTCATCCAAAGTACTCGCAAGTAAGGAGCTACACTACATATGCATGGATATATGTGTAAAGGGCCATATCGGAGGACCGAATCGCAG
The DNA here is from genome assembly GCA_021605145.1 of Aegilops bicornis. Lineage (NCBI taxonomy): Eukaryota > Viridiplantae > Streptophyta > Magnoliopsida > Poales > Poaceae > Aegilops > Aegilops bicornis. The sequence goes on along the minus strand of CM038670.1, from coordinate 552,406,840 downwards.
AATGCCGTAATAAGAGGGGATAGCTAGTCTTATCAAAGACTACGCTCGGGTCACCTTCGTCTTGCAACAAGTAGAAGAGGGTAGGTTGAAGTCCTCCAAGTAACATCACATAGCAATAATCCTACCCGTGATCCCTCCTCGTATCCACGAGAGAGAGCGACCACCGTTATGTATCCGCACTTGGAAGGGTGTGTTTTATTAAGTATCCGGTTCTAGTTGTCATAAGGTCAAGGTACAACTCCAAGTCGTCCTGTTATCAAGATCACGGCTATTCGAATAGATTAACTTCCCTGCAGGGTGCACCACATAACCCAACACGCTTGATCCCATTTGGCGGACACACTTCCTCAGGTCATGCCCGGCGGAAGATCAACACGCCGCAGCCCCACCTAGGCTCAACAGAGAGGTCAAGACGCCGGTCTAAACCTAGGCGCCCAGTCTGGGCCCATCACCTGAACACACCGCACGTTGCGAGGCGGCCGAAAGCAGACCTAGCCTAGTGGCGTTCGATCCAATTGACGCACGCCGCTCGATCAGCAGACGTCACGAAGTGCCTTCCTGATACCACGACGCCGAGTGCCCATATCTTTCCCACGTAGTTGGTTAGTGCGTATAGGCCCGTAGCCAACTCAGATCAAATACCAAGATCTCGTTAAGCGTGTTAAGTATCCGCGAACGCTGAACAGGCCAGCCCACCTCTCTCCTAGGCGGTCTCAACCTGCCTGCCGCTCCGCCTCAAAGATCCACTCATGGTGCTCCACCAGCCGACCCGACTTTAGTCTCCACATGTATCATGTATAAGTATATAGTATATACCCGAGATCACCTCCCGAGTGATCACGGCCCGATAGTATAGCACAGCAGACGGACAAGAATGTAGGGCCACAGATGGAATACTAGCATCCTATACTAAGCATGTAGGATTGCAGGTAAAGGTATCAACAGAAGTAACAAAAATAGGCTATGCATCAGGATAGGAATAACGGAAAGCAGTAACATGCTACACTACTCTAATGCAAGCAGTATAGAGGAGAGTAGGCGATATCTGGTGATCAAGGGGGGGGGGGCTTGCCTGGTTGCTCTGGCAAGAGAGAGTGGTCGTCAACTCCGTAGTCGAACTGGGCAGCAGCAGCGTCGGTCTCGTAGTCTACCGGAGATAAGAGGGGGAAGAAACAATGAATACAATGCAAACATAAACGCGACGATGCGTGACGCGACAATGAGCGGTGCTAGGTGTGCCCTAACGTGGTATGAGGGGAGAACATCCGGGAGTATTCTCGGTGTTTCACGTTTTCGGGCAGAGGAGCCGGAGCGGGAAAGTTGCGAGTTCGATAGGTTAGGGGGGGTGTGGCGGACGAACGGGTTGCGTATCCGGAATCGTCTCGTCGTTCTGAGCAACTTTCATGTTGAAAATAATTTAATCCGAGTTACGGAATAAAAGATATGATTTTCTGAAGATTTACTAATTTCTGGAATTTAATTAATTATTTAAATTAATTCGAAAAATGGATTAATGACATCAGCATGATGTCATGCTGATGTCGTGATCAGCGGGGTTGGTAGTCAACCTGACGATGGGTCCCACCGTCGCTGACACATTTTAATTAACCGATTTATTAAACTAACCGTAATTAATTAGGGGGGGGGGGGTTGGGCCCCAATGTCATTGTTTGATTAATTAACTAACAATTAATTAGGTTAATCTAATTATGATTAATTAACTTAATTAATTCGTTAATTAATTAATTAATTTAATTATTATTATCTATTTATTATTATCATTATTATTATTATTATTATTATTATTATTATTATTATTATTATTATTTTAATCCTTTTTTTCTAAAATGTTCTCTAGGCGGGGCCCATTGTCATAGGCCCGAAGTGCAGATTCTGGGCGCCGGGTGCGGCGTCGACCGAGCAGGCGTGCGAGGCTGGCGACGCAGCTAAGCGCCAGCCTGGCCAGTCGGTGATGATAGAGGCAAAGGCGACAAGCAGGTAGGAGGAGGGAGCAATGACGGGCTCGCCGGACAGTGGAGGCCGGCCTTGTGAGGCGTGGGGTGGCAGGAGCAGCGGTGAAGTCTGAACTGGCGAGGCCTCGGCGGCGGGCGTGGCGGGGCGGCCACCGGAGGAGGACGCCGGGGCCGTGGGGTGCGGCGGACCACCATGGGGGGAGTAGGGAGCGGGCAGAGGTGCGGTCGCGCGCACGCAGACGACGATTGTCGGAGGAAGAGGCCGTGGCGGCGTGCGAGTTCGGGCGCGCGGGGTGGGGTGGGGGAGGAAGGGAGGGGAAGGTGCGGTGCTCACGGTGCCGGTAGGGAAATGGCAGCGGTGCGTGAGGAGGGTGACGGGGACGACGGCGTCGGTGTGGAGGCAGGCCGTCGAGGAAGACGGGGCCGGTCCGGCAACAAGGTCGGGGAGGCGACGGGAGTCGTGGGGCCTCGACGCCTGCACCGGATCCACGCGCGTGAGGCTCGAGGAGGAGGGCGCCGGGCGGAGGGGTCACATGGGCGGCGACGCTGGTCGTTGGGCAGCGCCGATCCAGATCGGGGGGTGTGAGAGGAACGAGGGGGAGTGGGTGTCGCGGGGCTTAGGGTTTCCCCCGGGTGGGGGGTTTTGGAGGGGAGGGGTTGGGCCGGTCTGTGAGGTTGAATGGGTCGGCCTGTTGGGTCGGCTGGCCCGGGGGGGGGGTCCTTTTCCTTTTCTTCTTCTTCTTTTCGTTGTTGTTTTCTCTTTTGTATTTTCTTTCTTTTATTTATTTTCTTTTCTGTTTTAACTCAGTTTAAATTACTTAGGCATTTTATAAAAATGGGTTTGTTGCACCATAATTACCTTTGTAATATTCTGCAACCACCGAACATTTTTGTTTTATTATTTTTTTTAAACTTTTATTGTTATCATTAATTTGAATTTAAATTTTGAACGGTTTCGAATTATTGCGAGGATAGCAACAGTAATCGAGGTGACATGGCATCATTAGCAGAGGTTTACTGTAGCTTAAATATCCGGGCGTCACATCCGATGAATTGTGGATTATGATCGGTTTATCTATGAATATTATTTGAATCTTCTCTGAATTCTTATATGTATGATTTGATATCTTTGTTTTCCTCTTCGAATTATCGGTTTGGTTTGGCCAACTAGATTGGTTCTTCTTGCAATCGGAGAGGTGCTTAGTTTTGGGTTCAATCTTGCGGTGACCTAACTAGTGACAAAGTAGGGGTAGCGAGGCACGTATTGTATTGTTGCCATCAAGGGTAAAAAGATGGGGTTTTCATCATATTGCTTGAGTTTATCCCTCTACATCATGTCATATTACTTAAGGAATTACTCCGTTCTTATGAACTTAATACTCTTGATGCATGCTGGATAGCGGTCGATGTGTGGAGTAATAGTAGTAGATGCAGGCAGGAGTCGGTGTACTTGACACAGACGTGATGCCTATGTTTATAATCATTGCCTTGGATATCGTCATAACTTTGCGCTTTTCTATCAATTGCTCGATAGTAATTGTTGGGGAACATAGTAATTTCAAAAAAATTCCTACGCACACGCAAGATCATGGTGATGCATAGCAACGAGAGAGGAGAGTGTTGTCCACGTACCCTCGTAGACCGAAAGCAGAAGCGTTATAACAACGCGGTTGATGTAGTCGTACGTCTTCACGGCCCGACCGATCAAGCACCGAAACTACGGCACCTCCGAGTTCTAGCACACGTTCAGCTCGATGACGTTCCCCGGACTCCGATCCAGCAAAGTGTCGGGGAAGAGTTCCGTCAGCACGACGGCATGGTGATGATCTTGATGTTCTACCATCGCAGGGCTTCGCCTAAGCACCGCTACAATAATATCGAGGATTATGGTGGAGGGGGGCACCGCACATGGCTAAGAGATCTCAAGGATCAATTTTTGTGTCTCTAGGGTGCCCCCCTGCCCCCGTATATAAAGGAGCAAGGGGGGAGGCCGGCCGGCCCTTGCTAGGCGCGCCAGGAGGAGGAGTCCTCATCCTAGTAGGAGTAGGACTCCCCTCTTTCCTACTCCTACTAGGAGGGGGAAAGGAAGGGGGAGAGGGAGAGGGAAAGGGGGGAGCCGGCCCCCTCTCCTAGTCCAATTCGGACCAGAGGGGGAGGGGGTGCGCGGCCCATCTTGGCTGCCCCTCTCTCTCTCCACTAAGGCCCATAAGGCCCATTACTTCTCCCCGGGGGGTTCCGGTAACCCTCCAGCACTCCGGTTTTCTCTGAAATCACCCGGAACACTTCCGATGTCCGAATATAGTCGTCCAATATATCAATCTTTATGTCTCGACCATTTTGAGACTCCTCGTCATGTCCGTGATCATATCCGGGACTCCGAACAAACTTCGGTACATCAAAACTCATAAACTCATAATATATTTGTCATCGAAAACTTAAGCGTGCGGACCCTACGGGTTCGAGAACTATGTAGACATGACTCAGAACTGTTTCCGGTCAATAACCAATAGCGGAACCTGGATGCTCATATTGGATCCTACATATTCTACAAAGATCTTTATCGGTCAAACCGCATGACAACATACGTTGTTCTCTTTGTCATCGGTATGTTACTTGCCCGAGATTCGATCGTCGGTATCTCAATACCTAGTTCAATCTCGTTACCGGCAAGTCTCTTTACTCGTTATGTAATACATCATTCCGTAAATAACTCATTTGTTACATTGCTTGCAAGGCTTATAGTGATGTGCATTACCGAGAGGGCCCAGTGATACCTCTCCGACAATCGGAGTGACAAAACGTAATCTCAAAATACGCCAACTCAACATGAACCTTTGGAGACACCTGTAGAGCTCCTTTATAATCACCCAGTTACGTTGTGACGTTTGGTAGCACACAAAGTGTTCCTCCGGTAAACGGGAGTTGCATAATCTCATAGTTGTAGGAACATGTATAAGTCATGAAGAAAGCAATAGCAACATACTAAACGATCAAGTGCTAAGCTAACGGAATGGGTCATGTCAATCACATCATTCTCCTAATGATGTGATCCCGTTAATCAAATGACAACTCATGTCTATGGTTAGGAAACTTAACCATCTTTGATTAAAGAGCTAGTCAAGTAGAGGCATACTAGTGACATTAAGTTTGTCTATGTATTCACACATGTATCATGTTTCCGGTTAATACAATTCTAGCATGAATAATAAACATTTATCATGATATGAGGAAATAAATAATAACTTTATTATTGCCTCTAGGGCATATTTCCTTTAGTCTCCCACTTGCACTAGAGTCAATAATCTAGATTACACAGTAATGATTCTAACACCCATGGAGTCTTGGTGCTGATCATGTTTTGCTCATGGAAGAGGCTTAGTCAACGGGTCGGCAACATTCAGATCCGTATGTATCTTGCAAATCTCTATGTCTCCCACCTGGACTTGGTCCTGGATGGAATTGAAGCGTCTCTTAATGTGTTTGGTTCTCTTGTGAAATCTGGATTCCTTTGCCAAGGCAATTGCACCAGTATTGTCACAGAAGATCTTCATTGGTCCCGATGCACTAGGTATGAAACCTAGATCGGAAATGAACTCTTTCATCCAGACTCCTTCATTTGCTGCTTCAGAAGAAGCTATGTACTCCGCTTCGCATGTAGATCCCGCCACGACGCTTTGTTTAGAACTGCACCAACCGACAGCTCCAATTTAATATAAACACGTATCCGGTTTGCGATTTAGAATCGTCCGGATCAGTGTCAAAGCTTGCATCGACGTAACCATTTACGACTAGCTCTTTGTCACCTCCATAAACGAGAAACATATCCTTAGTCCTTTTCAGGTATTTCAGGATATTCTTGACCGCTGTCCAGTGATCCACTCCTGGATTACTTTGGTACCTCCCTGCTAAACTTATTGCTAAGCATACATCAGGTCTGGTACACAGCATTGCATACATGATAGAGCCTATGGCTGAAGCATAGGGAACATCTTTCATTTTCTCTCTATCTTCTGCGGTGGTCGGGCATTGAGTCTGACTCAACTTCACACCTTGTTATACAGGCAAGAACCCTTTCTTTGCCTGATCCATTTTGAACTTTTCCAAAACTTTATCAAGGTATGTGCTTTATGAAAGTCCAATTAAGCGTCTTGATCTATCTCTATAGATCTTGATGCCCAATATGTAAGCAGCTTCACCGAGGTCTTTCGTTGAAAAACTTTTATTCAAGTATCCCTTTATGCCATCCAGAAATTCTATATCATTTCCAATTAATAATATGTCATCTACATATAATATCAGAAATGCTACAGAGCTCCCACTCACTTTCTTGTAAATACAGGCTTCTCCAAAAGTCTCAGATAAAACCATATGCTTTGATCACACTATCAAAGCGTTTATTCCAACTCCGAGAGGCTTGCACCAGTCCATAAATGGATTGCTGGAGCTTGCACACTTTGTTAGCACCTTTTGGATCGACAAAACCTTCCGGATGCATCATATACAACTCTTCTTCCAGAAATCCATTCAGGAATGCAGTTTTGACATCCATTTGCCAAATTTCGTAATCATAAAATGCGGCAATTGCTAACATGATTCGGACAGACTTAAGCATCGCTACGGGTGAGAAAGTCTCGTCGTAGTCAACCCCTTGAACTTGTCGAAAACCTTTCGCAACAAGTCGAGCTTTGTAGACGCTACATTACCATCAGCATCAGTCTTCTTCTTGAAGATCCATTTATTCTCGATGGCTTGCCGATCATCGGGCAAGTCAACCAAAGTCCATACTTTGTTCTCATACATGGATCCCATCTCAGATTTCATGACCTCAAGCCATTTTGCGGAATCTGGGCTCATCATCGCTTCCTCATAGTTCGTAGGTTCGCCATGGTCAAGTAACATGACTTCGAATAGGATTACCGTACCACTCAGTGCGGATCTTACTCTGGTTGACCTACGAGGTTCGGTAGTAACTTGATCTGAAGTTTCATGATCATTATCATTAGCTTCCTCACTGATTGGTGTAGTTGTCACAGGAACCGGTTCTTGTGATGAACTACTTTCCAATAAGGGAGCACGTACGGTTACCTCATCAAGTTCTACTTTCCTCCCACTCACTTCTTTCGAGAGAAACTCCTTCTCTAGAAAGGATCCGAATTTAGCAAAAAAAAAATCTTGCCCTCAGATCTGTGATAGAAGGTGTACCCAATAGTCTCTTTTGGGTATCCTATGAAGACACATTTCTCCGATTTGGGTTCGAGCTTATCTGGTTGAAGTTTCTTCGCATATGCATCGCAGCCCCAAACTTTCAGAAACGACAACTTTGGTTTCTTGCCAAACCACAGTTCATAAGGCTTCGTCTCAACGGATTTTGATGATTCCCTATTTAACGTGAATGCGGCCGTCTCTAAAGCATAACCCCAAAACGATCGCGGTAAATCAGTAAGAGACATCATAAATCGCACCATATCTAGTAAAGTACGAGTACGACGTTCGGACACACCATTTCGTTGTGGTGTTCCGGGTGGCGTGAGTTGCGAAACTATTCCGCATTGCTTCAAATGTAAACCAAACTCGTAACTCAAATATTCTCCTCCATGATCAGATCTTAGAAATTTTATATTCTTGTTACAATGATTTTCCACTTCACTCTGAAATTCTTTGAACTTTTCAAATGTTTCAGACTTGTGTTTCATCAAGTAGATATACCCATATCTGCTCAAATCATCTGTGAAGGTGAGAAAATAACGATACCCGCCACGAGCCTCAATATTCATTGGACCACACACATCAGTATGTATGATTTCCAACAAATCAGTTGCTCGCTCCATAGTTTCGGAGAACGACGTTTTAGTCATCTTGCCCATGAGGCACGGCTCGCAAGTACCAAGTGATTCATAATCAAGTGATTCCAGAAGTCTATCAGTATGGAGTTTCTTCATGCGTTTTACACCAATATGACCCAAACGGCAGTGCCACAAATAAGTTGCCTTTGTCATTATCAACTCTGCATCTTCGGCTTCAACATTATGAATATGTGTATCACTACTATCGAGATTCAATAAAATAGACCACTCTTCAAGGGTGCATGACCATAAAAGATATTACTCATATAAATAGAACAACCATTATTCTACGATTTAAATGAATAACCGTCTCGCATCAAACAAGATCCAGATATAATGTTCATGCTTAATTGGCACCAAATAACAATTATTTAGGTCTAAAACTAATCCCGATGGTAGATGTAGAGGTAGCGTGCCGACCGCGATCACATCAACTTTGGAACCATTTCCCACGCGCATCGTCACCTCGTCCTTAGCCAATCTTCGCTTAATCCGTAGTCCCTGTTTCGAGTTTTAAATATGAGCAATGTAACCGATTATCAAATACCTGGGTGCTACTGCGAGCATTAGTAAGGTACACATCAATAACATGTATATCACATATACCTTTGTTCACCTTGCCATCCTTCTTATCCGCCAAATACTTGGGGCAGTTCCGCTTCCAGTGTCCAGTCTGCTTGCAGTAGAAGCACTCAGTTTTAGGCTTAGGTCCAGACTTGGGTTTCTTCTCCTGAGCAGCAACTTGCTTGATGTTCTTCTTGAAGTTCCCCTTCTTCTTCCCTTTGCCCTTCTTCTTGAAACTGGTGGTCTTATTGACCATCAACACTTGATGCTCCTTCTTGATTTCTACCTCCATGACCTTTAGCATTGCGAAGAGCTCGGGAATAGTCTTGTCCATCCCTTGCATATTATAGTTCATCACAAAGCTCTTGTAGCTTGGTGGCGATGATTGAAGAATTATGTCAATGACACTATCATCGTGAAGATTAACTCCCAGTTGAATCAAGTGATTATTATACCCAGACATTTTGAGTATATGTTCAGCTTGTAACTATTCTCCTCCATCTTACAGCTATAGAACTTATTGGAGACTTCATATCTCTCAATCCGGGCATTTGCTTGAAATATTAACTTCAACTCTGGAACATCTCATATGCTCCATGACGCGTTCAAAACGTCGTTGAAGACCCGGTTCTAAGCCGTAAAGCATGGCACATCGAACTATCGAGTAGTCATCGACTTTGCTCGCCAGACGTTCTTAAAGTCGTCGGTTGCATCTGCAGCAGGCACGGCACCCAAAGTGGTGCTTCGGGGCGTAATTCTTCTGTGCAGCAATGAGGATAATCCTCAAGTTACTGACCCAGTCGTGTAGTTTCTACCATCATCTTTCAACTTAGCTTTCTTAAGGAACGCATTAAAATTCAACGGAACAATAGCACGAGCCATCTATCTACAACAAACATAGACAAGCAAAATACTATCAGGTACTAAGTTCATGATAAACTTAAGTTAAATTAATCATATTACTTAAGAACTCCCACTTAGACAGACATGTCTCTAGTCATCTAAGTGATCACGTGATCCAAATCAACTAAACCATGTCCGATCATCACGTGAGATGGAGTAGTTTCAATGGTGAACATCACTATGTTGATCATATCTACTATATGATTCACGTTCGACCTTCCGGTCTCCGTGTTCCGAGGTCATATCTGTATATGCTAGGCTCGTCAAGTTTAACCTGAGTATTCCGCGTGTGCAACAGTTTTGCACCTGTTGTATTTGAACGTAGAGCCTATCACACCCGATCATCACGTGGTGTCTCAAAGACGAAGAACTTTTGCAACGGTGCATACTCGGGAGAACACTTCTTGATAATTAGTGAGAGATCATCTTAAAATGCTACTGTCAATCAAAGCAAGATAAGATGCATAAAGGATAAACATCACATGCAATCAATATAAGTGATATGATATGGCCATCATCATCTTGTGCTTGTGATCTCCAAGCATCGTCGTGATCACCATCGTCACCGGCGCGACACCTTGATCTCCATCGTAGCATCGTTGTCGTCTCGCTAATCTTTTGCTTCTACGACTATTGCTACCGCTTAGTGATAAAGTAAAGCATTACAGGGCGATTGCATTGCATACAATAAAGCGACAACCATATGGCTCTGCCGATTGCCGATAACTCAGTTACAAAACATGATCATCTCATACAATAAAATATATCATCACGTCTTGACCATATCACATCACAACATGCCCTGCAAAAACAAGTTAGACGTCCTCTACTTTGTTGTTGCAAGTTTTACGTGGCTGCTACGGGCTTAGCACGAACCGTTCATACCTGCGCATCAAAACCACAACGATAGTTCGTCAAGTTAGTGCTGTTTTAACCTTCGCAAGGACCGGGTGTAGCCACACTCGGTTCAACTAAAGTTGGAGAAACTGACACCCGCTAGCCACCTCCGTGCAAAGCACGTCGGGAGAACCGGTCTCGCGTAAGCGTACGCGTAATGTCGGTCCGGGCCGCTTCATCCAACAATACCGCCGAACCAAAGTATGACATGCTCGTAAGCAGTATGACTTGTATCGCCCACAACTCACTTGTGTTCTACTCGTGCATATAACATCTACGCATAAAACCAGGCTTGGATGCCACTGTTGGGGAACGTTGTAATTTCAAAAAATCCCTACGCTACGCAAGATCATGGTGATGCATAGCAACGAGAGGAGAGTGTTTTCCACGCACTCGTAGACCGAAAGCGGAAGCGTTATAACAACACGGTTGATGTAGTCGTACGTCTTCACGGCCCGACCGATCAAGCACCGAAACTACGGCACCTCCGAGTTCTAGCACACGTTCAGCTCGATGACGTTCCCCGGACTCCGATCCAGCAAAGTGTCGGGGAAGAGTTCCGTCAGCACGACGGCGTGGTGACGATCTTGATGTTCTACCGTCGCAAGGCTTCGCCTAAGCACCGCTACAATAATATCGAGGATTATGGTGGAGCGGGGCACCGCACACGGCTAAGAGATCTCAAGGATCAATTGTTGTGTCTCTAGGGTGCCCCCCTGCCCCCGTATATAAAGGAGCAAGGGGGGAGGCCGGCCGGCCCTTGCTAGGCGCTGCCAGAGGAGGAGAGTCCTCCTCCTAGTAGGAGTAGGGACTCCCTCTTCCCTACTCCTACTAGGAGGGAAAGGAAGGGGAGAGGGAGAAGGAAAGGGGCGCCCCTCTCCTAGTCCAATTCGGACCAGAGGGGGAGGGGGCGCACGGCCCATCCTGGCTGCCCCTCTCTCTCTCTCCACTAAGGCCCATAAGGCCCATTACTTCTCTCGGGGGGTTCCGGTAACCCTCCGGCACTCCGGTTTTCTCCGAAATCACCCAGAACACTTCCGGTGTCCGAATATAGTCGTCCAATATATCAATCTTTATGTCTCGACCATTTCGAGACTCCTCGTCATGTCCGTGATCATATCCGGGACTCCGAACAAACTTTGGTGCATCAAAACTCATAAACTCATAATATAACTGTCATCGAAACCTTAAGCGTGCGGACCCTACTGGTTCGAGAACTATATAGACATGACCCAGAACTGTTTCCGGTCAATAACCAATAGCGGAACCTGGATGCTCATATTGGCTCCTACATATTCTACGTAGATCTTTATCGGTCAAACCGCATAACAACATACGTTGTTCCCTTTGTCATCGGTATGTTACTTGCCCGAGATTCGATCGTCGGTATCTCAATACCTAGTTCAATCTCGTTACCGGCAAGTCTCTTTACTCGTTATGTAATACATCATTTCGTAACTAACTCATTAGTTACATTGCTTGCAAGGCTTATAGTGATGTGCATTACCGAGAGGGCCCAGAGATACCTCTCCGACAATCGGAGTGACAAAACCTATTCTCGAAATACGCCAACTCAACATGAACCTTTGGAGACACCTGTAGAGCTCCTTTATAATCACCCATTTACGTTGTGACGTTTGGTAGCACACAAAGTGTTCCTCCGGTAAACGGGAGTTGCATAATCTCATAGTTGTAGGAACATGTATGAGTCATGAAGAAAGCAATAGCAACATACTAAACGATCAAGTGCTAAGCTAATGTAATGGGTCATGTCAATCACATCATTCTCCTAATGATGTGATCACGTTAATCAAATGACAACTCAAGTCTATGGTTAGGAAACATAACCATCTTTGATTAATGAGCTAGTCAAGTAGAGGCATACTAGTGACATTAAGTTTGTCTATGTATTCACACATGTATCATGTTTCCGGTTAATACAATTCTAGCATGAATAATAAACATTTATCATGATATGAGGAAATAAATAATAACTTTATTATTGCCTCTAGGGCATATTTCCTTCAGTAATTTGTTCACCCACCATATTATTTTCCTTCAAGAGAGAAGCCTCTAGTGAAATCTATGGCCCCCGGGTCTATTTTCCATCATATATTTTCCGATCTATAAACCCAAAAATACCTTGCTACAATTTATTTGTTTTTACTTTGTTTGATGTTTTAGTAATCTTTTATATATATCTGTATCAGATTTCAACCTTGCAAGTGACCTTGAAGGGATTAACAACCCCTTTATCGCATTGGGTGCAAGTGTTTGATTGTTTGTGCACGTGCATAGATTGGTGATACGTCCATTTTGTATCATGATTACCTACTGTTATTTATATTGTTTTTATGCATAATAATGCTTTTTGGAGTAATTCTAATGCCTTTTCTCTCATAATATGTAAGGTTCACACAAAGAGGAGAATTAAGAATTTGGAAATCTGGACCTGAAAAACCTACATCAGGCTACCTATTCTGCACAACTCCAAATGAGCTGAAACTTCACCAGGAATTTTTATGGAATAAATAAGAATTATTGGAGCGAATAACTACCAAAGGGGCCCCACCAGGTGGCACAACCCACACAGGCGCGCCCAGGAGCCCAAAGGCATACAGTGGGTTGTGCCTCGCCCACCTCTAGTGCCCATCTTCTGGTATATAAGTCATTTTGACCTTGAAAAAATAAGGAGAGGAATTTCGGGATGGAGCACTGCCGTCTCAAGGCGGAACTTGGGTAGGAGCATTTTTGCCCTCCGGCGGAGCGATTCCGCCAGGGGAACTTCCCTCCCGGAGGGGGAAATCATCGTCATCATTATCACCAACAACCCTCTCATCTTAGGGAGGCCAATCTTCATCAACATATTCACCAGCACCATCTCCTCTCAGACCCTAGTTCCTCTCTTGTGTTCAATCTTTGTACCGGAACCTCAGATTGGTACCTGTGGGTGACTAGTAGTGTTGATTACATCTTGTAGTTGATCACTATATGGTTTATTTGGTGGAAGATTATATGTTCAGATCCATTATGCTATTTAATACCCCTCTGACCATGAAAATGTTTATCACTTGTGAGTAGTTACTTTGCTCTTGACGTCACGAGAGAAATCATGTTGCAAGTAATCATGTGAACTTGATATATGTTTGATATTTTGATAATATGTATGTTGTGATTCCCTTAGTGGTGTCAAGTGAACGTCGAGTACATGACACTTCACCATATTTGGGCCTAAGGGAATGCATTGTGGAGTAGTTATTAGATGATGGGTTGCTAGAGTGACAGAAGCTTAAACTCTAGTTTATGCGCTACTTCGTAAGGGACCGATTTGGATCCAAAAGTTTAATGTTATGGTTAGATTCTGTCTTAATACTTTTCTCGTAGTTGCGGATGCTTGCGAGGGGGTTAATCATAAGTAGGAGGTTTGTTCAAGTAAGAACAACACCTAAGCACCGATCCACCCACATATCAAATTATCAAAGTAGTGAACACAAATCAAGCCAACATGGTGAAAGTGACTAGATGAAATTCCCGTGTGCCCTCAAGAACACTTTGCTTATTATAAGAACTGTTTTGGTCTGTCCTTTGCCACCAAAGGATTGGGATATATTTCTGCATATTATTTTCCTTTACTGTTACGTGCTCATTACAAATTATCCTGTTACCAAATTATCTGTTACTTACAATTTCAGCGCTTGCAGACATTACCTTGCTGAAAACCACTTGTCATTTCCTTCTGCTCCTCGTTGGGTTTAACACTCTTACTTATCGAAAGGACTACGATTGATCCGCTATACTTGTGGTTCATCAAGGCTCTTTTCTGGCGCCATTGCCACGTAGTGAAGCGCTCTTGGCAAGTGGAAATTGGTAAGGAAAAATTATTACTACGTGCTGAAATTTATTTTCACTTGTTACTATGGAGAACAATCCTTTGAGGGGTTTGTTCGAGGTATCTTCACCTTGATCGGAACCACAATTAGTTGCCCCTCAACCCACTACACCTACTGAAAATACTGAATATGAAATTCCTTCGGGTATAATAGAACAATTGCTAGCTAATCCTTATGCAGGAGATGGAACCGAACATCCTGATATGCACTTGATATATGTGGATGAAATTTGTGGATTGTTTAAGCTTGCAGGTTTACCCGGAGATGAAGCTAAGAAGAAGGTTTTCCCTTTATCTTTGAAGGGAAATGCATTGACATGTTATAGGCTATGCGATGATATTGGATCTTGGAATTGGAATCAGTTAAAATTGGAATTCCATCAAAAAAATTATCCTATGCATGTAGTTCATCGTGATCGGATATATATATATATATATATATATATATATATATATATATATATATATATATATAATTTTTGGCCTCGTGAAGGAGAAAGTATCGCTCTAGCTTGGGGGAGGCTTAAGTCAATGTTATATTCATGCCTCAATCAGGTCTCTCGAGAGAAATTATCATTCAGAACTTCTATGCTCGGCTTTCTCGTAATGATCAATCCATGCTTGATACTTCTTGTGCCGGTTCTTTTATGAAGAATACTATTGAATTCAGGTGGGACCTCTTGGAAAGAGTTAAATGCAACTCTGAAGATTGGGAACTCGACGAAGCTAAAGAGTCAGGTGTTAAGCTTAAGTTTGATTGTGTTAAATCTTTTATGAATACCGATGCTTTTCAAAAGTTTAGCACTAAATATGGACTTGATTCTGAGGTAGTAGCCTCTTTTTGTGAATCTTTTGCTACTCATGTTGATCTCCCTAAAGAGAAATGGTTTAAATATCATCCCCCTATTAAAGAAGAAATTAAAGAACCAGTAGTTGCTAAAGAAGAAACTATCATCTACAATGTTGATCCAGTTGTTCCTATTGCTTACATCGAGAAACCACCTTTTCCTGTTAAGATAAAAAGAACATGCTAAGGTTTCAACTGTGGTCCGTAGAAGTAATATCAAAGCACCTAAACCCCCTGAGAAAATCAAAGTAGAACCTAGTGTTGCTATGTTTATGTTTCTCTTGGTCGATAATATTGATGGGCATGTTATTTACTTCATTGGTGAAGCTGCTAGAATTGCCAAACTCGATGGGAAAGATAAACATAGACCCGTTGTTCGCATGCCCGTTGTCTCAGTTAAAATAGGAGATCATTAATATCATGGTTTATGTAATATAGGTTCTAGTGTAAGTGCTATCCCTTTTACTTTGTACCAAGAAATTATGAATGACATAGCACCCGCTGAAATAGAAGACATAGATGTTACTATTAAGCTTGCTAATAGAGACACCATCACACCACTTGGGATTGTTAGAGATGTCGAAGTCTTGTGTGGAAAAACAAAATACCCTAATGATTTTCTAGTACTTGGTTCCCCACAAGATGATTTGTGTCCCATAATTTTTGGTAGACCTTTCTTGAACACCGTCAATTCTACTATAGATTGCACTAAACAAACTATCGATGTTAGCTTTGGTGATGAGTCTCATGAGTTCAATTTTTCCAAGTTTAGTAGAAAACCTCATAAAAAAGAATATCCTAGCAAGGATGAAATTACTGGTCTTGCTTCTATTGTTGTACCTCCTACTAATCCTTTAGAACAATATCTGCTAGAGCATGAAAATGATTTGCATATGCATGAAAGAAATGAAATAGATAGAATATTATTCGAACAACAACCTCTGCTTAAGCACAATTTGCCTATTGAAACTCCAGGAGATCCTCCTCCACCTAAAGGTGATCCTGTGTTTGAATTAAAACAATTACCTGAAACTATGAATATGCTTATCTCGATGAGAAAAATATATATCTTGTTATTATTAGTGCTAACCTTTCAGAACATGAAGAAGAAAGATTATTGAAGGTTCTAAGGAAGCAACGAGCTGCTATTGGATATACTCTTGATGATCTTAAGGGCATCAGTCCTACTCTATGTCAGCACATGATTAATATGGAACCTGATGCTAAACCCGTTGTTGATCACCAACGTCGGTTAAATACGAAGATGAAAGAAGTGGTAAGAAATACTAAAACTTTTGGAAGCAGGTATAGTCTATCCTATAGCTGATAGTAGATGGGTAAGTCATGTCCATTGTGTCCCTAAGAAAGGAGGTATTACTATTGTTCCTAATGATAAGAATGAACTTATTCCACAAAGAATTGTTACATGCTATAGAATGGTAACTGGTTTTAGAAAATTAAACAAAGCAACTAGAAAAGATCATTACCCTCTGCCTTTTATTGATCAAATGCTAAAAAGATTATCTAAGCACACACATTTTTTCTTCCTTGATGGATATTCTAGTTTTTCACAAATACCTGTTTCTCAACCTGATCAAGAAAAGACCACTTTTACTTGTCCTTTTTGAACTTATGCTTATAGACGTATGCCTTTTGGATTATGCAATGATGTATGACTGCTATAGTCTCTGATTTTCATGAAAAGATTGTTGAGGTTTTCATGGATGGCTTTTCTGTTTATGGGAAGTCTTTTGATGATTGTTTAAGCAATCTTGATCGAGTTTTGCAGAGATGTGAGCAAACAAATCTTGTCTTGAATTGGGAGAAGTGACACTTTATGGTTAACAAAGGTATTGTTTTGGGCCATAAAATTTCTGAAAGAGGTATTGAGGTGGACAGAGCTAAGGTTGATTCAATTGAGAAAATGCCATGTCCTAAAGATATCAAAGGAAGAAATCCTACGGAAATGTCACTTCGAAGCTTATGCAGGACATCGTGCGGGAGACAGAACTTCTCGCGAGGTATTGCAATCTGGGTTTTATTGGCCTACTCTCTTCAAGGATGCTCGTAAGTTCGTCTTATCTTGTGATGAATGTCAAAGAATAGGTAATATCGGTAAGCGTCAAGAAATGCCTATGAATTATTCACTTGCTGTTGAACAATTTGATGTTTGGGGATTTGATTACATGGGACCTTTTCCTTCCTCTAATGGGTATACTCATATTTTGGTTGCTATTGATTATGTTTCTAAGTGGGTAGAAGCTATTCCAACTAGTAGTGCTGATCACAACACCTCTAATAAAATGCTTAAAGAAGTTATTTTCCCAAGGTTTGGAGTCCCTAGATATTTAATGACCGATGTTAGTTCACACTTTATTCACGGTGCTTTCCATAAAATGCTTGCCAAGTATGATGTTCACCATAGAATTGCATCACCCTATCATCCTCAGTCTAGTGGTCAAGTTGAACTTGGAAATAGAGAAATAAAATTAATTTTACAAAAGACTGTCAATAGGTCCCGGAAGAATTGGTCTAAGAAATTAGATGATGCACTTTGGGCTTATAGAACAGCATATAAAAATCCTATGGATATGTCTCCTCATAAAATGGTTTATGGAAAAGCTTTTCATTTGCCTCTTGAGTTAGAACATAAAGCTTATTGGGCAATTAAAGAACTCAACTATGATTTCAAACTTGCTGGTGAGAAGAGGTTATTTGATATTAGCTCATTAGATGAATGGAGAACCCAAGCTTATGAAAATGCCAAGTTATTTAAAGAAAAAGTTAAAAGATGGCAGATAAAAGAATCCAAAAGCATGAGTTCAAAGTTGGAGAATATGTTCTTTTGTACAACTCTCATTTCAGATTCTTTGCAGGAAAACTCCTATCCAAATGAGAAGGACCCTATGTTATCGAGGAGGTTTATCGATCTGGAGCTATCAAAATAAATAATGCCTAAGGTACTAACCCAAAGGTTGTTAATGGGCAATGAATAAAACATTATATCTCAGGTACGCCCATTAATGTTGAAAGCAATATTATCCAAACTATGACACCGGAAGAACACATAAAAGAAACCTTCCGGAACACTCCAGAATTGTGAAAAAAAGGAGGTACGTGATACGGTAAGTAACCAGACTCCAAAAAATCCGCAAAAATATTTTATATCCGTTTTGGAATATAACAAAAATTAGGAAAATAAGAAACAACCAGGAAGGCACCCTTGGTGGGCACAAGACACTAGGGAGCGCGTGGCTTGCCAGGCATGCCCAGGTGGGTTGTACCCACCTCGGGCACCTCCCGGACTCCATTTTAGTTTCGTTTGCTTGTTTCCCAAGATAAAAAAATATGTATATACCCCCCGAACCTATTGACCATCGCATCACGGAGAAATCTTCTGTTTTTGTTTCTTGCTGTTTTCAGTCAGATCTGTTGAGCCAGGCATCATGTCTTCTTCTTCCTCCAACAACATGGAAGAGGATGCTTGGTTGATGAAGATCGAGCTGAAGAGAGAAGAGCCCGTAGAAGCCGTCAAAGGGGACAAGAGCAAGGAGGCTACCAGAGATCAAGCGCCGGTGGTTGAGCAGGCCTGGCCTGCCGAGGAAGAAGAAGAAGATATCCTTAAACCTTACTATGATCATCTCACCCCCACCGAGATCGAAGCCTTTCAGATCATCGAAACGGTTCGGGTGCAAAATAAATATCTCACTCGTGAAAATATTCTGTTGCAAGAGCACATCATCGCCTCCAGAGCGTCATCCGTAGATTGGAGAATCTCTTGATCATGAAGGACAAGATCGATACCACTTCATCACCACCACCTTCTTCTTCATCACCAAAAGAAATTGAGTATCGAGTATGGGCACTCCCATTGGCTTGCGCCAAGCTTGGGGGAGGTGCCCCGGTATCGTATCACCTCCACTATCTTTTGCCTTTAGTTACCTTAGTTCGATCCATAGTTATTTTTTGCTTTAAGTGAATAAAAGTTTAGTTCGATCCTTTCTTTTAGAGAGTTTGCTTAGTGATCTATCTTTGTAATCGTATGCGAGATATATAATAAAATTTAGTTGGAGTTTTTTTTTCTTTACTTTCATGTTCAACAAAAAGAAAGGAAATAAAAGAAAAAGATCATATGCTAATCTTATGGTAAGTAATGACATCACATAACGAAGAGTATAAGTAGAAAATTTTATTCGAGATTGACAAACATAGCATTGGTCAATGATGCATTTTATGAAAGAATTAATAAGGGAAGAGAAGATTCACATGCAAATACACTATCTTGGACATCTTTTGTGATTGTGAGCCCCGTCAAATTATTATATGCCAAAATTGTTGACGTTGGACAAGGAAGACAACGTAATGATTTATGTTTGTTCATATTCACATAGAAGTTATATTGTCATAGATCCTTTAACATGTGGTTCTTGCCCCCCATCTTTGCTAGCCAAAAATTCCGCACTAAGTAGAGATACTACTTGTGCATCCAGAAACCCTTAAACACAAATCTTATTTTCAAGAGTCCACTATACCTACCTAAGGATTGAGTAAGATCCTTCAAGTAAGTTGTCATTGGTGCAATAAGGCAATAAAAATTGCTTCTAAAAGTGCTAGATCATTTAGTGTAAGAGTAAATTGAGCGTTGCACGAACTTGTGATGGCAAAGAATAGAAGCGACAGACTGCATAATAAAGGTTGCTATCATAAGGGGCAATATAACATGATGTTCTTTTGCACTAAGGGATTGAGCATACAAAAAAAAAGCGCATGGCAACCTCTGCTTCCCTCTGCAAAGGGCCTATCTTTTACTTTTATGTATTTACTTTTTATGCAAGAGTCAAGTTTTTTCTCTATTGCGTTTATATTTTTTCTCTTTTGGCAAGCATCATGTGGTGAGGAAAGATCTAGGAA
Source organism: Aegilops bicornis (assembly GCA_021605145.1). Classification (NCBI taxonomy): domain Eukaryota; kingdom Viridiplantae; phylum Streptophyta; class Magnoliopsida; order Poales; family Poaceae; genus Aegilops; species Aegilops bicornis. Next base: position 552,387,013 of record CM038670.1, on the reverse strand, counting down.
CATATATCCAGTTGGATATGTGTAGCATGAGTTATTATTGTTGACGTCACCCTTCAGCTGAATACGTTGGGAGGCGAAATTAGAAGCCCCTATCTTTCAATGTCCGGTTGAAATGTTTTGCTCATGTGTATGCGGTGAGTGTTAGCAATCATAGAAGACTATATGATGGTTGAGTATGTGGACTTGCCTAAAGGCTCCGATACGTGACCCTTCCTGAAAAGATGATGAATTGTAGTTGCAAAGTTCACTAAGAACGTAGTTTGTTGGTTTCCAATAGAGTTTATGCTTTATACTTTGATGTTGTGATGAATTGTTACTTATTCATGAGAAGTCTATGATAAAAGTTCTCTGATAGAAGTTTTATGTTAAAGTTTGTTGCTGTTATAATAGTTTACATGATGCTTCTATGTCTGTATTTTGTTTTTATCGACACTTCTCTCTCTAAGCATGTGGATATGTTTTTCAATTTCAGTTTTCGCTTGAGGACAAGCGAGGTCTAAGCATGGGGGAGTTGATACGTCCATTTTGCATCATGTTTACCTACTATTATTTATAATGTTTTATACATATAATGCTTTTTGGAGTAATTCTAATGCCTTTACTCTCATAATATGCAAGGTTCACACAGAGAGGGAGAATTCCGGCAGCGGGAAACCTGGACCTGAAAAAGCTACGTCAGGCTACCTATTCTGCACAACTCCAAATGAGCTGAAACTTCACGAGGAATTTTGATGGAGTAAATAAGAATTATTGGAGCGAATACCTACCAGAGGGGGCCCGCCAGGTGGGCACAACCCACATGGGCGCGCCAGGGAGCCCAGTCGTGCCCTGGTGCGTTGTGCCCTCCTCGGCCCACCTCTAGTGCCCATCTTCTGGTATATAAGTCATTTTGACCTAGAAAAAAAATAAGGAGAGGACTTTCGGGACGGAGCGCCACCGTCTTGAGGCGAACTTGGGAAGGAGCACTTTTGCCTCCCGTGAGCGATTCCGCCGGGGGAACTTCCCTCCCAGAGGGGGAAATCAACGTCATCATCATCACCAACAACCCTCTCATCTTGGGGAGGCCAATCTTCATCAACATCTTCACTAGCACCATCTCCTCTCGAACCCTAGTTCCTCTCTTGTGTTCACTCTTTGTACCGGAACCTCAGATTGTGGTACCTGTGGGTGATTAGTAGTGTTGATTAAATCTTGTAGTTGATCACTATATGGTTTATTTGGTGGAAGATTATATGCTCATATCTATTATGCCATTTAATACCCCTCTGATCATGAACATGTTTATCACTTGTGACTAGTTACTTTTGTTCTTGAGGACACGAGAGAAATCATGTTGCAAGTAATCATGTGAACTTGATATGTGTTCGATGTTTTGATAATATGTATGTTGTGATTCCTTAGTGGTGTCATGTGAACGTCGACTGCATGACACTTCACCATATTTCGTCCTAAGGGAATGCATTGTGGATTAGTTATTAGGTGATGGGTTGCTAGATTGACAGAAGCTTAAACCCTAGTTTATGCGCTACTTCGTAAGGGACCGATTTGGATCCAAAAATTTAATGCTATGGTTAGATTCTATCTTAATACTTTTCTCGTAGTTGCAGATGCTTGTGAGGGGGTTAATCATAAGTAGGAGGTTTGTTCAAGTAAGAATAGCACCTAAGCACCGACCCACCCACATATCAAATTATCATAGTAGTGAACACAAATCAAGCCAACATGGTTAAAGTGACTAGATGAAATTCCCGTGTGCCCTCTAGAACACTTTGCTTATTATAAGAAACCGTTTTGGCATGTCCTTTGCCACCAAAGGATCGGGCTATCTTGCTGCATATTATTTGCCGTTTCCGATACGTGCTCGTTACAAATTATCATGTTACCAAATTATCTCTTACTTACAATTTCAGCACTTGCAGACATTACCTTGCTGAAAACCACTTGTCATTTCCTTCTGCTCCTCCTTGGGTTCGACACTCTTACTTATCGAAAGGACTACAATTGATCCCCTATACTTGTGGGTCATCAATTGGAGACTTGTGTGTATCTCCTACTAGATTGATACCTTGGTTCTTAACTGAGGGAAATACGTATCTCTACTTTGTTGCATCACCCTTTCTTCTTCAAGGGAAAAACCAACGCAAGCTCAAGAAGTAGCATCCTCCACCTGCAAGGAGCTGCTCCGATAATCGCCACGTCTATCACGGCTGCTCCATCCCCACAGCGCCGCCTTAACCTGCTCCACCAGAACCGCAACATCCTCACCAACTCCTCAGACGAAGCCGAGGCCTAGTCGGCGCCACCAAAGAGGTTGTACACTCATCACATCGCACCTTCTCCTTAACTCAACCTCCCGGCGTCGCTGGTGCTCGATCTCGCTCCCCCATGGAGCGGCTACCTCGATGCCGACACTACCGGCGACATCTCCACGGCGGCTCTCCACCAGTGTGAGGCTCCTTCGCCGACGCGTCCATACCAGCCGGAGCTGCTGCTAGTGCTCCGGCTCTCGCTTGCTTGCGCTGCTCTTGCTCTCGCTCGCTCGTGTTGTTGATGCTGGTACACTGGCTGCTGCAGCTACATGAGTTGCTGCTCTGGCTCTAGTTCGTGCTGCTGCTCCAAGCGTTGTTGTTCTGACTGCTATCTGCTAGTGTCTTCCCTATCGATTGCCTGCTAATTTAGATCACTTTTTCTCTATTACTAGTGCTCGAGCGGCCTAAACTACATGTGAAATGCTTCTCTGCTACTAGTGCGTTAGTTTTGACAATAACATTCAGATTCAACAGTAAATTTCTATTTCAACAGCTAAGTTTAGAGTCAACAGTTTTTATCTCATCTGTTGGAGTCGGGTGTTTTTGGTAATGTAAACTTTAGATCTACCACTCTTTGGTAATGTATTTTACAACATCTATTGGAGATGCTATTAGAATCCCACTTGAGATTAATGATGTTTGTCTTGCACTGCTTCAGCCTCGATGTCTTAAAGCTCACCGGAGCTGCTCCAGCGACGAAACCATCCATCACAACAGAGCAGTACCATGGACGCCGTCTACAGACACCTCAGACCTTCCTCCACGCCTGCAACAGCCACCCCTGCCACAGCTTCTTCAGCGACCAACCCAATGATGTTGAGGTCGACATGGCTACGCCAAAGAGGTTGTACACTTGTTGCATCACTTATTACTCTACATTCATGTCGATCCATTAGGGCCATTTTGGTTTAAAGGAAAAACATAGCAATAGGAAATTTTCCTATGGTACTATGCTATTCAATTATTCATGCATTTGGTTGAAAGGAATGGAGAAAAACATCCACATGGACCTACTTTTCAAAATCCTATGCATGTAAACAAGACTAAGTGCATTTGTGCTAGAATAACATTCTAACTGCACACATTTTCATATGGTTTTACTTTAATTTGGCCATGTTTCTTTGCATTCCCGTGCTCTTCCAATTCCTATGAACCAAACACCCAAGTTGACAAAAATCATGTGTTTTCAAATGCTCTGTTTCCCACATGCATTCCTATCCTATTCCGGTGTTTTTCCTATCCCTGTGGATTTAGAATCCTGCAAGCCAAAGGAGCCCTTACAGAATTACTTGAGTTACAGATAGGTGTCGAAGAAAACTTTGTGTGGTTTGTCCTGCTCCTGCCGCGATGTCGTCCACCTCACCTAAGCTGCTCCATCGACAGAAGCATCCACCAATACCAGACGTCACGACTCCTTACCATCTTTCGCCGCCTCAGATCTACTTCCCTGCTACCGGCACTCACCGCAACTGCATCACCATCATTGACTCAGCAGTCGAAGTACATGGGTCCACAAGAGAGGTCGCACTCTTTTGTTTCTGCTTATGTTATGCATTGCTTAATATTACCTGCTACTTTATCGTCCTATTCACCTCTTAGACTCCAAGTCAGGTCCAAATTAATGTTCAAACTTGAGTGTGAAAATGCTTGTGGGGCACATATCGTGGCAGCAATGAACATTATATTTGTCTATTATCTGGTTCACCTAGGGTATGTCTATGTTGTTCATCTTGGGTGGGAAACAAACAGTAAAGCAATCATCATCTGTTTTTTTATTAAATTAAAGCTATCATCAGCCTGCTATCATTATTTTTCGATCTATCCACTAGTTGTTACCATCACTCTAGATTTCTGCATTACATAATCTCACTATATTTTTTTCGTAAGCATGTCAGATATTGTACAGAGTCATGCTAAACATGTAGAGAAAAAGAGAAGAGTTTTGCGCGGCAATACAATGTCATGCATACATCGCTCCATGGTGGGTGCAATGTCAAACCCTCCCCCCTCCAGATTGTAATCCAGAGGAAGATATCTGTTCTGAGGCGGATTCAAACGGAGCTGACCATGATGTCTACTACACAACTTATTCTTGTAGACTCGTGTTGGGCCTCCAAGCGTAGAGTTTTGTAGGACAGTAGCAATTTTCCCTCAAATGGATGACCTAAGGTTTGTCAATCCTGGGAGGCGTAGGATGAAGGTGGTCTCTCTCAAACAACCCTGCAACCAAATAACAAAGAGTCTCTTGTGTCCCCAACACACCAAATATAATGGAAAATTGTATAGGTGCACTAGTTCGACGAAGAGATGGTAATAAAAGTGTAGTAATGATAGTAGATATTGATTTCTGTAATAGGAACAATAAAAACATGAAGGTAGCAATTTATAAAATGGAGCACAAACAGTATTGCAATGCTTGAAAACAAGTCCTAGGGTCCATACTTTCGCTAGTGCAATTTCTCAACAATGCTAATCTAATTGGATCATTTAACAATCCCTCAACGTGTGATGAAGAATCATTCCAAAGTTCTTATCTAGCGAAGAACATAAGAAGAAATTGTTTGTAGGGTATGAAACCAGCTTAAAGTTATTCTTTATGTTCGATCTATTTAAGAGTTCGTACTAAAATAACGCAAAGTTATTCTTTCCGTTCGATCTATCCAAGAGTTCGTACTAAAATAGCACCATATGATATGCATCAACCAACTCTAATGTCACCTAGATACTCCAATGTCACCACAAGTATCCATTAGTTAATTATACAATACGCATCAAACAATTTCAGATCATAATACTCAATTCAACACAAAGAACCTCAAAGAGTGCCCCAAGATTTCTACAGGAGAAACAAAGACGAGAACGTGCATCAACCCCTATGTAATGTCACCTCGGGAATCGACGAGTTGAGTGCCAAAACACCTAACAAGTGAATCAATATGATACCCCATTGTCACCACGGGTATTTGTAGCAAGACATACATCAAGTGTTCTCAAATCTATAAAAGTATTCAATCCGATAAAACAAAATCTCAAAGGGAAAATTCAGTTCATCACAACAAGATAGAGAGGGACAAACACCATATAATCCAACTTTATTAACAAAGCCCGCGATACATCAAGATCATGCGATCAAGAACACCAGAGAGAGAGAGAGAGAGAGAGAGAGAGAGATTAAACACATAGCTACTGGTACAAGCCCCGAGCCCCGAGGGTGGACTACTCCCTCCTCATCAAGGTGGCCATAGGGATGATGAAGATGGCCACCGGTGATGATCTCCCCCTTCGGTAGGGTGCCGGAACAGAGGCTTGCGACGTCGGAACTTCTGATCTAGGGTTATTTCTTGGGATTTCTGTATTTATAGGATTTTTCGGCGTTGGTTTCACACTAAGATGGGCCTCGAGGTGAGCACAACCCACCACGTCTCAGGTTGGGCTCCAGGCGCGCCCTGGTGGGTTGTGCCCTCGTCGTGGATCTTCTGGCCCTCCCACGAAGCTTCAGGGGTCTCGTTTGTTCCAAAAAAACGTCAAAAAGTTTCAGCTCATTTGGAGAACTTCCATTTTTGCACAAAAAACAAGACCACGGTAGTTCCGCTGAAAACAACGCCAGTCCGGGTTAGTTCCATGCAAATCATACCAAAACCATATAAAATTGTGGTTTATGGCATGAATATTTCATTAATTATAGATACGTTGGAGACGTATCAGCATCCCCAAGCTTAATTCCTACTCGTCCTCGAGTAGGTAAATGATAAAAGAAATAATTTATGAAGTGTGAATGCTAGCAAAGTGCGTAAGTTTGATCAATGATAATTTATATCACTTTTCCTAGCATCATAACAACAACTCTTTCTCATAAAACTCATCATGATAAAGTAACAATTGAAAATGGATTTTTTTGTTGTGGAATGCTACCTATCGTATTTATCATATACTCTTTTTTTGTAGCATGGACATTTGGACTTGAATGATTCAAAGAAATATTCTATAATTTGGCATGAGGACATCAATACTCAAGCATATCAACAAGCAACCATGTCTTTCAAAATATCAACACTAAAGAAAGTTATCCCTAGCCCATCATGCTCAATCTTAATTGATCCATTCATGAAACACACTCGAATATTAGCTACATCCAATGCACAAGTATGATCATAGTGCTCCCTAGTTGGTGCTTTATAAGAGAAGATGGAGACTCAAATAAAAATTGCATAAATTAAATAGATAGGCCCTTCACATAGGGAAGCAGAGATTTGTAGAGGTGCCAGAGCTCAAAGCTTAAATTGAGAGATCAAATATTTTGAGAGGCAGGCTTTTCCCGTCAACGAGAACGACCGAGTAATTCCCAATACTTTCGATGCTAGATACATCATAGGCAGTTACCAAACAAAAAATAAATTTTATTCCTTTTTCTACCATTCTTTCACAATCCATGGCTAGCCGTATCCACGGGTGCCTTCCATACCAACACTCTCCAAGGAATTTATTATTTGACAACATAAAGTAACTTTATTTTTCATTTCGGGACTAGATATCCCTGTTACCGCCACACTCTCGTGCAATGACAAGTGAATAAACACTCATCTTGAGAATAACACATCTAGCCTAGAAAAATACTGGCCACCCCCTGCCGCTTCATGAGCGGTACGGGCACACAAAAAGGAAATTCATTTTGAAATTTAGAGATGGCACATACAAATTTACTTTGAACGGCACGGAAATACCGCATATAGGTAGGTATGGTGGACTTATATGGCAAAATTTTGTTTAAGGATTTTGGATGCACTAGTATTCCTACTTATTACAAGTGGAGGCTAGCAAAAAGATTGAGAAGCAACCAACCAAGAAACAAAAATTCTCATGAACGAGCATTAAGCATAACTAACACCGATTAATGCACCACATGAAGGAAATATGCCCTAGAGGCAATAATAAAGGTATTTATTTTATATTTACATATATAATGATAAATGTTTATTATTCATGCTAGAATTATATTAACCGGAAACTTGATACATGTGTGGATACATAGACAAAACACTATGTCCCAAGTAAGCCTCTACTAGACTAGCTCGTTAATCAAAGATGGTTAAGTTTCCTAACCATAAACATGAGTTGTCATTTGATGAACGGGATCACATAATTAGGAGAATGATGTGATGGACATGATCCATCCGTGAGCTTAACATATTGATCGTTCAGTTTTATTACTATTGCTTTCTTCATGTCATATACATATTCCTTCGACTATGAGATTATGCAACTCGCGGATACCGGAGGAATGCCTTGTGTGCTATCAAATGTCACAACAGTGTGACTATAAAGATGCTCTACAGGTATCTCTGAAGGTGTCTGTTGGGTTGGCATAGATCGAGATTAGGATTTGTCACTCAGAGTATCGAAGAGGTATCTCCGGGCCCTCTCGGTAATACACATCATAAGAAGCCTTGCAAGCAAAGTGACTAATGAGTTAATTGCGGGATGATGTATTACAGAACGAGTAAAGAGACTTGCCGGTAATGATATTGAACTAGGTATGAAGATACTGACGATCGAATCTCGGGCAAGTAACATACCGATGACAAAGGGAATAACGTATGTTGTCATAACGGTTTGACCAATAAAGATCTTCGTAGAATATGTAGGAACCAATATGAGCATCAAGGTTCTGTTATTGGTTATTAACCAGATAGGTGTCTCGGTCATTTCTACATAGTTCTCGAACCCGTAGGGTCCGCATGCTTAACGTTCGATGACGATTTTGTATTATACGAGTTATATGATTTGGTGACCGAATGTTGTTCGGAGTCCTGGATGAGATCATGTACATGATGAGGAGTCTTCAAATGGTCAAGAGGTAAATATTAATATATATATATATAGGACGATAGTATTTGGACATCGGAAGTGTTACAGAGGGTACCGGGTACATATCGGGTCACTAGAAGGGGTTCGGGGCACCCCCAGCATAAGATATGGACCTAATGGGCCAATAGGGGAAACGCAGCAGCCAGCAGGGGCTACTGCGCCCCCCATATGGGCCGCACCATAGGAGAAAGGAAAGAGGGGAAGAGAGAAGGAAGAGGAGGTATTCGGCCTCCCCCTTCCTTCCCTACTCCCTCCTCCCTCCTCCTTCCTTTCCCCTCCGGAAAATATGGTAAGGGGGGGCGAATTGGACTAGGGCCCCAAGTAGGATTCCTCCTACTTGGGACGCCCCAAGGCTGTCCCCCTCCCCCTCCCACCTATATATATGTGGGGAGTGGGCGCCTAGAACATACACAACAACATCTGTTAGCCATGTGCGGTGCCCCCTCCACATATTACACCCTCGGTCATATTCTCATGGTGCTTAGGCGAAACCATGCGTGGATCACTTCACCATCACCGTCACCACGCCGTCATGCTAACGGAACTCATATACTTCCTCGACACTTTGCTGGATCAAGACTTTGAGGGACTCATCGAGCTGAGCGTGTGTAGAACTCGGAGGTGCCGTACGTTCGGTACTTGATCGGTCGGAATAAGAAGAAGTTCGACTACATCAACCGCGTTATCAAACGCTTCCGCTTTCGGTCTACGAGGGTACGTAGACACGCTCTCCCCCTCTCGTTGCTATGCACCTCCTAGATAGATCTTGCGCGAGCATAGGAATTTTTTTGAAATTGCATGCTACGTTTCCCAACGTGGTATTGAGCCAGGTCTATGCGTAGATGATATGCACGAGTAGAACACAAAGAGTTGTGGGCGGTGATAGTCATACTTCTTACCACCAACATCTTATTTTGATTCTGTGGTATTGTTGGATGAAGTGGCCCGGACCAACCTTACATGACCACGTTCATGAGACCGGTTCCACCGACAGACATGCAACTAGTTTTACATAAAGGTGGCTAGCGGGTGTCTATTTCTCCAACTTTAGTTTAATTTAATTTGACTGCGGTGGTCCTTGTTGAAGGTTAAGACAACAAACTTGACGAAACACCATTGTGGTTTTGATGCGTAGGTAAGAACGGTTCTTGCTAGAAGCATGTAGCAGCCATGTAAAACTTGCAACAAGAAAGTAGAGGACGTCTAACTTGTTTTTGCAGGGCATGTTGTGATGTGATATGGTCAAGACATGATGTGATATACGTTATTGTATGAGATGATCATGTTTTGTAAAAGTTACTAGCAACCGGCTGGAGCCTTATGGTTGTCTCTTTATTGTATGAAATGCAAACGCCATGTAATTGCTTTACTTTATCAATATGCGTTAGTGATAGTTGTAGAAGCAATATTTGGAGAGACGACCACGACGCTACAATGGAGATCAAGGTGTCAAGCCAGTGATGATGGAGACCATGATGGTGCTTTGGAGATGGAGATCAAAAGCACAAGATGATGATGGCCATATCATGTCACATATTTTGATTGCATGTGATGTTTATCTTTTATACATATTATTTTGGTTAGTACGGCGGTAGCATTATAAGATGATCCCTCACTAAAAGTTCAAGGTTTAAGTGTTCTTCCCGAGTATGCACCGTTGCGACAGTTCGTCGTGTTGAGAAACCACGTAATGATCGGGTGTGATAGACTCTATGTTCACATACAACGGGTGCAAGACAGTTTTGCACATGCAGAATACTCGGGTTAAACTTGACGATCCTGGCATGTACAGACATGGCCTCGGAACACTAGAGACCGAAAGGTCGAACGTGAATCATATAGTAGATATGATCAACATAGAGATGTTCACCACTGATGACTACTCCATCTCACAAGATGATCGGACATGGTTCAGTTGATTTGGATCACGTATCATTTATATGACTCAAGGGATGTCTATATAAGTGGGAGTTCTTAAGTAATATGATTAATTGAACTTAATTTATCATGAACTTAGTCCTAATAGTTTTTGCATATCTATGTTGTAGATCAATGGCCCGTGCTACCGTTTTCCTAGAGAAAGCTAAGTTGAAAGATGATGGTAGCAACTACATGGACTGAGTCCGTAACTTGAGGATTATCTTCATTGCTCTACAAAATAATTATGTCCTTGATACACCGCTAGGTGAAAGGCCTGCTGCAGGAGCAGATGCTGATGTTATGAACGTCTGGCAAGCTCGATCTGATGACTACTTGATAGTTCAGTGTGCCATGCTTTACGGCTTAGAATCGGGACTTCAAATACGTTTTGAACACCATGGACCATATGAGATGTTCTAGGAGTCGAAGTTAATATTTCAAGCAAATGCCCGAGTTGAGAGATACGAAGTCTCCAACAAGTTATATAGGTGCAAGATGGAGGAGAACAGTTCTGTCAGTGAACACATACTCAAATTGTCTGTGTATCATAATCACTTGACTCAGCTGGGAGTTAATCTTCCAGATGATAGTGTTATTGACAGAGTTCTTCAATCACTGCCACCAAGCTACAAAGGCTTTGTGATGAACTATAATATGCAAGGGATGGATAAGACAATTCCCGAGATCTTCGCTATGCTCAAAGCTGCGAAGGTAGAAATCAAGAAGGAGCATTAAGTGTTGATGGTTAACAAGACCACTAGTTTCAAGAAAAAGGGCAAGGGAAAGAAGGGGAACTTCAAGAAGAATGGCAAGCAAATTGCCACTCCCGGGAAGAATCCCAAAGCTGGACTGTCGGGGATAAACCCTGCGGTGCAACCCGGCCGGAAGTATAACCCGGCCGGACTTGGCGACTCACTAATGACCTGCCCTGGCTGGACGACGCACTACATGACCTGTCCGATCCCGACGACTTATGGGTGGCCTGGCAAGCGGATCAGAGGAGCAACAAGACCCGGGGGCCTGGGAGGCTCAAGGCCCAGAAGGCCGGCTTACGTTATGGTAGGCCGGCTTAAGAGGAAAGGCGTGAGGAATATCTTCCTTACAAGGAATCAAGACCCGGATTTGTATCCGGCTTGTAGTAGAAGATAGGCTAGTCCTAATCCTATTTGGACTCCACATGTAACCCGCCCCTTCAACTTATATAAGGAGGGGCAGGGCACCCGAAAGACGATCAAGAAACAATATCTAGGGCTAGACACAAAGGGGGAACCGGCTTATGCGGCGACTCTCGATGAGCATAATGAGACCTAGCCTCAAACAGCATGTAGGCCTATTCCGGATGATGTTTCACGGGGCCCAAGCTGTCTAAATCCTCGTCTTGTGTGATGATCCGCCTAGCGTCTCTCGATTCCGCCCAACCCCTCTCAAGCTACCACATAGATGCGTTGGCCTCGCGACTAAGTCCTCACGCAAAGGACATCTGCCGTGAAAAATCCACGACAGTTGGCGCCCACCGTGGGGCCTACGCACGGTGGTGTTGAGTTCTTGGAGGGAGCTCTTAAAGGGATCGAGAAGTTCACAAGTTTCTGGATGAAGAAGTTTGTAAAGCTCAGGCACGGAACGATCGCACATGATAATCCGGCTCGAAAAGATCTCGAGCAGAGCCGTAGCCAGGGTTAGTACAATTTGCTAGTCAGTTTTGGATCTGATAGTACAATATTGGAGTTTAAGATAAGTCGCCGCCGCTCATTTGAACAAGCGGGCGGATCATAAGTCGCCTAGAACGTTGTTTTCCGCTGCTGCTTGTTTTTGCCGGCGCGTCGAGTCTGGATACGTAACTCGCCGAAGACAACATGGATAGAGTCCCTATTTCGTCAAAGTGCTGGTTGACCGAGTCAGATGAGAATACCAATTGTGCAAAACACAGGACAAGTCTGAATCAGGCTATCAAATCGTGAATCGGACATCCGTCAAGATTACAGCTATTGCAGTCTGTACCTGGAAACAATATTAAAAAAAATCTGCAGCGCTCAAGTGGACGAATCAATCAGGGTCACCTCTGACCGAAAAATTGCTGCAGCTTTTGATGGACTTCTAGAAAGTACTACTGAAGAAAAGGAGTTGGATTACCAAAACCAAGATAGACTCGGACGGGTGTAACAGTTCAATCAGGATGAATATTACTTTGACTCAAATATGGATCTAACAAAAAGGCAAGGAGTCAATTGCTACTTACTAGTATGATACGTGGAAGCCAAATCCGAGTGGCCATGGCTTATCATGTGAAGCGTGCTAGCTATACTAGGAGTATGGATCCATTAAAAAATGACAGAGACTTAAAACGCAACTACTGCGATTCACACCGACGAGTCAAGCTGGCTCCAGCTCCAAACTACTATAAGCCGGGCTGCACCAAGCCAATGGTCCGCCTCCTGTCAACTCCATCTACGCCGCGGCTGAGCCGCCCCTGCTCTGCTGAGCAATTGGTTGCCGCCATTACTTTTGCGGACTTGTCAACGCTGCTTGGACTCGAACGGGTACAGTGGGAGCCACAATCCAGAGGAGATGCGGTCGGGGGGACCTCGCGCTGCTTGCCTCTACTATCCAAAGCCTCGTTGACGGGGCCGCTGCCGCAAGCTGCCTCCGCTGACCTGCCGAGCGCATCAAACTTTCCCGATGATAGGCCAGCCGGTTCAGTCGCCGAGCACATCCGTTGAGCGCTTTGCACTCGCCTCGAGCCATCCCGGATTCGTTTAGGCCAAGCGGTGTCAAAGTCTCCGATTACTTTAGAGTCTATATAACACTAGCGAGAAGCAAGCATCTGGCAGGATCCTCAAGAGGTCAATGCAAATATCCTTTATAAGCATATAAGGACAAAAAGAAATTAGGCAACCGTATTGACAAGTTACCCATGACGGGTCATCGATCGTCCGAGCAAAATCAGCTGATATCCATCTAAAGTTTATTTTATTAACACATATTATTTTCATCAAAGAACAATTATTTGGTCTATGATAATTTTTCGCAGGACCATTGTTCCTTACAAAAAGGTGTCGCAAAAGGGGCGTGAGAAAAAATTATTTTTGCACTAGCGCTCATTTTGCGCAAGTTGCCACCCCTGCTACCTCAACACACGTGACTGACTCATTGTCCGTGCCCATGGCCGACTTGCCTGCGTCCGTGTCGTTTCCAACCCTGCGACCAATTTTCGTGATTGCACCAGCTTACAATGCCACGGACGACTCGCCCGTCCGCTCTCGCGGCCGGTTCACGCATCCACGCCGGCTTACAACGAGGAGGACAAACTTGCTCGCGGCGGCTTACAATGCCGCGACCGGCTTATCTGTCTGCTCTCACGGCCGACTCGACTATGATTGATTTCAGTTTCACCGTGGTGATCATCAACTCCGTGGTGAATAATTTTCTGGCTTAACAAATCAGGTGATATCCATCCAAGTTTGTTTTATTAGCACATGTTGTTTTTGTCAAAGAACAAGTTTATCTTTGCCTTGGTCTGCAATATTGTTTATGCAGGGCAATTATTTATGACAAAAAGTGATATTATACCGCGGAGATGGAGGCACGCCAACATCCTTTGGCGCAGGTGGTTATCGTTATTCAACAGACTCCCGCACCGGCCTACAACGCCGTGGCCGTTTCTCGTGACCACGCCGGCTGACAACAAGGATGATAAACTTGCCCGTCCGCACTGGTTTATTACACCGCGGTCGGGTGATGTGTCTATGCCACCTTTGATGTTACGGTCGTCTTTACCGTCCGTCTCTCGCGGCCTGGTCTACATCGACACACCGAGCCGCACTTGTCTGGATGAGCTGTCTATTGAGTATGAGTAAGTCACTACTTGGGAAGCCCGGTTTTCTTCCAACAAATTGGAGGCAAATTATCATATATTATCAGCCGCCGTCTACACTGGATGGTTCAATTGATAGGGGCGCAAGTCGCCGCCACTACAGTTTGGTTAAACTTCAAACAACCATTTGGAAGGAACCATTGGCCGAAAGGTCGACACGGCTCATATGGAATCATTTATAAACCCGCTGATCACCTCAACCTTCTGTGGATTCACATCACGCTATCAACGCCACTGATATACACCTTCTGCTATGGTCAAATATGGAGAATCTCAAGCCGACACCTCGAGTTGTCTTGAGACTCGGGGGCAAAAATGGTATGACTCGGCAGAATTGGCCGGTTTTAATACATTCAAGAACTCCGGGTCATTGGAGGGAAAAATAACCCGGCCCCGGAGATTACTGCTCTATCGATGAAATTTTCAAGACCATCAGAAAGATGTCCGGCTTAAAAAGAAGAATTCTGAGTTAAAATCCGGTTCAAGGGAAATTTATCTACCACAAAGCTTTGAAGCTCTCAAATCCGGTTCAAAATCCGGTTCAAGGTAAATTTGTCCCTCACAAATTTTTGAAGCTTTCAAATCCGGTTTAAAAAGAATTAATCTCTCGCAAGTTCGAGTTCTCAGAAAGATTAAAGGGTGCCAAAAAGAGCTCGCTGCCATGATGCGCGGTTCAAACATGGGTATCCTGCCTTACGGCTTATCTTATTATGATCACTTGGGGGCTTCCTGCTCATCGGGCATAGCTATCAGTACCTCTTGATCGGCGCAATGCCAAAATTTATACGGTCACTTGGGGGCTTCCTGTTCAAACATAGGTCGTATTCGAACCAAAGAGAACATAGCTGTCGATACCGTTTTGATTAGCAAACTACTGAACCTAGTTGGGGGCTTCTTGATCGTATCCGAATTATAGCTCAACCCCTTTGGGAATCGACGTGGACCGTATTCGAATCAGCGTCGCTAAACAACACTTAAGGTCACTTGGGGGGCTTCCTGTTCAAACATGGGTCATATTCGAACCAAAGAGAACATAGCTGTCGATACCCACTTTGATCGGCATCACCAACGCCACTGGGGGCTATATGATTGTATTCGAATCTTAGCTTAACCCCTTTGGAACGGTTTACTGATCGTATTCGAATCAGAAGCCTCAAAAATTTTATCTATTTTTATACAATCACAAGTATTTGAGTTGTCACAAATATCATATGTGCCGGCTCTTACAGAGTTGAGTTATCAACTTCACTGTCCGGGTCACATAAACCGGCGGTATCGTTCAAAGGATCATAGGAATCTTGTGATCTACTCGTGTGCAGGATAAGACTACATTTGGGTGGTTACCCGCCCTGGCTTTTGACATTAAGTCGCTGTATGTATGTTGTTTGAACTACGTGCAGGATTTCTGAGCTATGGCTTACATAAATGATCAAGTTCAAGCCCATCATCAAAGATTGAAATTGATGTCTCAAAAGGGTTATTAATTCTTGATTTTCTCAAAGGCTATACGCCACCGGGTTACAATGAATGCGCATTAAGTCGTCATCGGCCAAGAGCTTCCAGGTATTTAAACTCCGAATTTACTTCTCAACCGATGATGTATTCAAATCTTTAATAGCCAACACTGGCTGGATTTTCATGATGACATTGAATGATTGAGGTTTTCATACCGGGTTATATTGTTCAAATCTTAAATAGCCAACATGGCTGGATATCTATTGTGATTATCAATAACCAGTGTTATGACTGAGGTTTTCAAAGTCGCCTTAGCACAACGGCTATTATTTTTATCAATGGGCATGATTTATTTTACAATGGAGGAAATAGTCCCGAGTCGCTGCAGGCTTACGACCCGGCATTTGGGGGCTAATGTGAGGTCATTTTTGCTCAACTTATTGAAGACCCGACTCATCACATTTTAAATGAGCCGGACCTTGGGGGCTGCCAATTGCTCCTATTGAAAATTCAAGGTACACAAGCCTCAGTCCATTACATTAAGAGATCCGCTACTCGGTTGCTAAAGTACAAAGCTCTTAACCTTATGGACGTGGGTTCAAGCCCCATGGTGGAGATTACATCATATGATGTTATTATTACTGAATTATTTACAAAGTCCCTGCTCATTATTGCATAATGACCCGGCCCTTGGGGGCTACACTGGTTGAAGTTTTTATGAGCATAAGGCAATTACAAGTCCCAAGTTTCTGCAAGCATGACAACCAGGCACTTGGGGCCTAATGTCGGGGATATACCCCGCGGTGCAACCCGGCCGGAAGTATAACCCGGCCGGACTTGGCGACTCACTAATGACCCGCCCTGGCTGGACGACGCACTAAGTGACCCGCCCGATCCCGACGACTTATGGGTGGCCTGGCAAGCGTATCAGAGGAGCAACAAGACCCGGGGGCCTGGGAGGCTCAAGGCCCAGAAGGCCGGCTTACGTTATGGTAGGCCGGCTTAAGAGGAAAGGCGTGAGGAATATCTTCCTTACAAGGAATCAAGACCCGGACTTGTATCCGGCTTGTAGTAGAAGATAGGCTAGTCCTAATCCTATTTGGACTCCACATGTAACCCGCCCCTTCAACTTATATAAGGAGGGGCAGGGCACCCGAAAGAGGGACAAGAAACAATATCTAGGGCTAGACACAAAGGGGGAGCTGGCTTATGCGGCGACTCTCGATGAGCATAACGAGACCTAGCCTCAAACAACATGTAGGCCTATTCCGGATGATGTTTCCCGGGGCCCGAAGCTGTCTAAATCCTCGTCTTGTGTGATGATCCTCGTAGCGTCTCTCGATTCCGCCCAACCCCTCTCAAGCTACCACATAGATGCGTTGGCCACGCGACTAAGTCCTCGCGCTAAGGACATCTGCCGTGACAAATCCACGACAGTGGACCCAAGCCTGAAACTGAGTGCTTCTACTGCAAAGGAACTGGTCACTGGAAGCAGAACTGCCCCAAGTATTTGGCGGATAAGAAGGATGGAAAAGTGAACAAAGGTATATTTGATATACATGTTATTGATCTGTACCTTACTAATGCTCGTAGTAGCGCCTGGGTATTTGATACTGGTTCGACTGCTCATATTTGTAACTCAAAACAGGGGCTACGGATTAAACGAAGATTGGCTAAGGACGAGGTGACGATGCGCGTAGGGAATGGTTCCAAGGTTGATATGATCGCCGTCGGCACGCTACCTCTACATCTACCTTTGGTATTAGTTTTAGACCTGAATAATTGTTATTTGGTGCCAACATTGAGCATGAACATTATATCTGGATCTTGTTTTATGCGAGATGGTTATTCATTTAAATCATAGAATAATGGTTGTTCTATTTATATGAGTAATATCTTTTATGGTCGTGCACCCTTGAAGAGTGGTCTATTTTTATTGAATCTCGATTGTGGTGATACACATATTAATAATATTGATGCCAAAAGATGCAAATTTGATAATGATAGTGCAACATATTTGTGGCACTGCCGTTTAGGTCATATTGGTGTAAAATGCATGAAGAAACTCCATGTAGATGGGCTTTTGGAATCACTTGATTATGAATCATTTGATACTTGTGAACCATGCCTCATGGGCAAGATGACTAAAACTCCGTTCTCCGGAACAATGGAGCAAGCTACTGACTTATTGGAAATAATACATACCGATGTATTCGGTCCGATGAGTGTTGAGGCTTGCGGCGGGTATCGTTATTTTTTAACCTTCACAGATGATTTTATCAGATATGGGTATATCTACTTGATGAAACACAAGTCTAAAACATTTGAAAAGTTCAAATAATTTCAGACTGAAGTGGAGAATCATCGTAATAAGAAAATAAAGTTTCTACGATCTGATCGCGGAGGCGAATATTTGAGTTATGAGTTTGGACTTCATTTAAAACAATGTGGAATAGTTTCACAACTCACGCCACCTGGAACACCACAGCGTAATGGTGTGTCCGAATATCGTAATCGTACTTTATTATATATGCTGTGATCTATGACGTCTCTTACCGATTTACCACTATCATTTTTGGCTTATGCATTAGAGACAGCTGCATTCGCGTTAAATAGGGCACCGTCTAAATCCGTTGAGACGACACCGTATGAATGTGGTTTGGCAAGAAACCTAAGCTGTCGTTTCTTAAAGTTTGGGGTTGTGACACTTATGTCAAAAGGCTTCAGCCTGATAAGCTCGAACCCAAATCGGAGAAGTACGTCTTCATAGGATACCCTAAGGAAACAATTGGGTACACCTTCTACCACAAATCCGAAGGCAAGATATTGGTTGCCAAGAATGGAAACTTTCTAGAGAAGGAGTTTCTCTCGAAAGAAGTGAGTGGGAGGAAAGTAGAACTTGATGAGGTAATTGTACCTTCTCTCGAATTGGAAAGTAGCTCATCACAGAAAATTGTTCCCGTGATTCCTACATCAACTAGAGAGGAAGCTAATGATAATGATCATGAAACTTCAGATCAAGTTACTACCAAACCTCGTAGGTCAACCAGAGCATGTTCCGCACCAGAGTGGTACGGTAATCCTGTTCTGCAAGTCATGTTACTAGACCATGATGAACCTACGAACTATGAAGAAGCTATGATGAGCCCAGGTTCCGATAAATGGCTTGAGGCCATGAAATCTGAGATAGGATCCATGTATGAGAACAAAATGTGGACTTTGGTGGACTTGCCCGATGATTGGCGAGCCATAGAGAATAAATGGATCTTCAAGAAGAAGACTGACGCTGATGGTAATGTTATCGTTCATTAAAGCTCGACTTGTCGCAAAAGGTTTTCGACAAGTTCAAGGAGTTGACTACGATGAGACCTTCTCATCTGTAGCGATGCTTAAGTCTGTCCGAATCAAGTTAGTAATTGCCGCATTTTATGATTATGAAATCTGGCAAATGGATGTCAAAAATGCATTTCTTAATGGATTTCTCAAAGAAGAGTTGTATACGATGAAACCAGGAGGTTTTGTTGATCCTAAAGGTGCTAACAAAGTGTGCAAGCTCCAGCAATCCATCTATGGACTGGTGCAAGCATCTCAGAGTTGGAGAATATATGTTTTGATGAGGTGATCAAAGCATATGGTTTTATACAGACTTTCGGAGAAGCCTGTATTTACAAGAAAGTGAGTGGGTGCTCTGTAGCATTTCTAATATTATATGCGGATGACATATTGTTGATTGGAAATGATGTACAATTTCTGGATAGCATAAAAGGATACTTGAATAAGAGTTTTTCAATGAAATACCTCGGTGAAGCTGCTTATATATTGGTGATCAAGATCTATAGAGATAGATCAAGATGCTTAATAGGACTTTCACAAAGCACATACCTTGATAAAGTTTTGAAGAAGTTCCAAATGGATCAGTCAAAGAAAGGGTTCTTGCCTGTGTTAAAAGGTGTGAAGTTGACTCAGACTCAATGCCCGACCACTATAGAAGATAGAGAGAAATGAAAGTCATTTCCTATGCCTCAGCCATAGGTTCTATCATGTATGTTATGTTGTGTACCAGACCTGATGTGTGCCTTGCTATAAGTTTAGCAGGGAGATGCCAAAGTAATCCAGGAGTGGATCACTAGCTATATAGTGGTCAAGAACATCCTGAAGTACCTGAAAAGGACTAAGGATATGTTTCTCATTTATGGAGGTGACAAAGAGCTCGTCGTAAATGGTTATGTCGATGCTAGCTTTGACACGGATCTGGATGACTCTAAGTCACAAACCGGATACATATTTATATTGAATGGTGAAGCTGTCAGTTGGTACAGTTCCCAAGCGAGCACCGTATGGGATCTACGTGTGAAGCAGAGTACATAGCTGCTTCAGAAGCAGCAAATGAAGGAGTCTGGATGAATTTCATATCTGATCTAGGCGTAATACCTAGTGCATCAGGTCCAATGAAAATCTTTTGTGACAGTACTGGATCAATTGCCGTAGCGAAGGAATCCAGATTTCACAAAGGAACCAAACACATCAAGAGACGCTTCAACTCCATCCTTGATCAAGTCAAGGAGGGAGACATAGAGATTTGCAAAATACATACAGATCTGAATGTGGCAGACCCGTTTACTAAGCCTCTTTCACGAGCAAAACATGATCAGCACCAAGACTCCATGGGTGTTAGAATCATTACAATGTAATCTAGATTATTGACTCTAGTCCAAGTGGGAGACTGAAGGAAATACGCCCTAGAGGCAATAATAAAGTTGTTTATTTTATATTTCCTTATATCATGATAAATCTTATTATTCATGCTAGAATTGTATTAACCGGAAACTTGATACATGTGTCGATACATAGAAAAAACAATGTGTCCCTAGTAAGCCTCTACTAGACTAGCTCGTTAATCAAAGATGGTTAAGTTTCCTAACCATAGACATGAGTTATCATTTGATGAACAGGATCACATCATTAGGAGAATGATGTGAGGGACATGACCCATCCGTTAGCTTAGCATATTGATCGTTCAGTTTTATTGCTATTGCTTTCTTCATGTCATATACATATTCCTTCAACTATGAGATTATGCAACTCCCGGATACTGGAGGAATGCCTTGTGTGCTATCAAACGTCAAAATATAATTGGGTGATTATAAAGATGCTCTACAGGTATCTCTGAAGGTGTCTGTTGGGTTGGCATAGATCGAGATTAGGATTTGTCACTCTGAGTATCGGATAGGTATCTCTGGGCCCTCTCGATAATACACATCATAAGAAGCCTTGCAAGCAAAGTGACTAATGAGTTAGTTGCGGGATGATGTATTATGGAACGAGTAAAGAGACTTTCCGGTAACGAGATTGAACTAGGTATGAGGATACCGACGATCGAATCTCAGGCAAGTAACATACCGATGACAAAGGGAATAACGTATGTTGTCATGACGGTTCGACCGATAAAGATCTTCGTAGAATATGTAGGAACCAATATAAGCATCTAGGTTCCGCTATTGGTTATTGATCGGAGAGGTGTCTCGGTCATGTTTACATAGTTCTCGAACCCGTAGGGTCCGCATGCTTAACATTTGATGACGATTTTGTTTTATATGAGTTATATGATTTGGTGACCGAATGTTGTTCGGAGTCCCAGATGAGATCACAGACATGACGAGGAGTTTTGAAATGGTCGAGAGGTAAAGATCGATATATAGGACGATAGTATTCGGACACTGGAAGTGTTCCGGAGGGTACCAGGTACATATCGGGTCACCGGAAGGGGTTCCGGGCACCCCGGCAAAAGATATGGGCCTAATGGGCCAAGAGGGGAAACACAGCAGCCAGCAGAGGCTGTTGTGCCCCCCATATGGGCCGCACTAGAGGAGAATGGAAAGAGGGGAAGAGAGAAGGAAGGGGAGGGATTCTGCCTCCCCCTTCCTTCCCTCCTCCCTCCTCCTTCCTTTTCCCTCCAGAAAATATGGTAAGGGGGGAGGGCTAATTGGACTAGGGCCCCAAGTAGGATTCCTCCTACTAGGGGCACCCCAAGGCTGTCCCCCTCCCACCTATATATATAGGTGGGGAGTGGGCGCCTAGAACACACACAACAACATCTGTTAGCCATGTGCGGCACCCCCCTCCACAGATTACACCCTCGGTCATATTCTCGTGGTGCTTAGGCGAAACCTTGCGCGGATCACTTCACCATCACCGTCACCACGCCTCGTGCTAATAGAACTCATATATTTCCTTGACACTTTGCTGGATCAAGAGTTCGAGGGACGTCATCGAGCTGAATGTGTGCAGAACTCGGAAGTGCCGTACGTTTGGTACTTGATCGGTCGGAACAAGAAGAAGTTTGACTACATCAACCGCGATGTCAAACGCTTCCGCTTTCGGTCTACGAGGGTACCTAGACGCACTCTTCCCCTCTCGTTGCTATGCATCTCCTAGATAGATCGTGTGTGAGCGTAGGATTTTTTTTTGAAATTGCATGCTATGTTTCCCAACACCACAAATGGATGTAACTTCATTGCATAACTATTGACTTTCATGCCTGCATAGGGAATCATAAACTTTAACTCCAATATTCCTACTAAAGCACACTTACTCACCAACATGACTCGCCTATTATTATCTCCATATTGCAAAACTATTGCAAGGAATCAAACTTATCATATCCAAGGATCTACATGAAAGTTTTTATATATCCTTCTCGAACATCCATCACTTGGGAAAAATTTCATAGCTTGTGAAAATTGCCATCACTATTATCAAATCTCAATATAATCTAAGTGAAGCATGAGAGTAAATGACAAACTACTCCACAAATATATAAGTGAAAATCAAATGAGTATTAAGTAAATACGTATCTATTTGAAGACTCATTCTTATTTAAAATCTTCCAGATCTAAGTATTTTACTAAGATAGCAAGCAAAAAGAAACAAAATGACATTCCAAGAATAGCACACATCATGTGAGGAAGCAAAAACTTAGGCTCAACCGATACTAACCGATAATTGTTGATGAAGAAAGGTGGGATGCCTACCGGGGCATCCCCAAGCTTAGATGCTTGAGACTTCTTGAAATATTATCTTGGGATGCCTTGGGAATCCCCAAGCTTGAGCTTTTGTCTCCTTAATTCCTTTTATTTCACGGTTTCCCTAAATCTTAAAAACTTCATCCACACAAAACTCAACAAGAACTTGTGAGATAAGTTAGTATAAATCAATGCAATAACCTTATCATTCTCTACTATAACAAATCACTAAAGTTATAATTTAACATTGCATACTAAATGCCTCTGCATATTTAATACTCCTATCCTCAAATAGAATCATTAAACAAGCAAACATATGCAAACAATGCAAACATAACAACAATCTGTCAAAAGAGGACAGTCTGTAAAGGATGCAAGAATATTAATATTTTTTCTAACTCCAAACATTCTGAAAAATTACCACACTGTAGAAAATTTGTTTTAGCTTATTGTTCAAGAAATTTCACATTTTATCACATTCTGACTTTTCTCAAGAATTCACGCACTAGCGTGCAACTTTCTATTTTCAAACAGCCACATATAGACTTGCAAAATAAGCATGAGAAAGGCTATACTTGACATTTTTATTGAAATAAAAGATGCAAAATATTATTCTAAATAGCAGCAAGCAAATCCTAACAAGATAAAATGAAGCTCCAAGCAAAACCCATATAATGTGACGAATGAAAATATGGTTCCAAGTGAGGTTACCGATAATGTTGGAGACAAAAGAGGGGATGCCTTCTGGGGCATCCCCAATCTTAGTTGCTTGGGTATTCCTTCAATATTACCTTGGGGTGACTTGGGCATCCCCAATCTTAGGGTATTGTCACTCCTTATTCTTCTCATACCCATATCTCAACCAAAACTTGAAAACTTCAATCACACAAAACTTAACAGAACTTCGTGAGATGCGTTAGTATGATAAAGAGAAAATCATTCACTTTGGTACTGTCAAGGACAAGATTCATAATTGTTCTCACATAATGCCTACTGTACCTTATCATTTCTACAATTTAGATTGAGCAATACTCCCTCCGTTCCTTTATATAAGGTGTATTTGTTTTTTGATAAAATTCCAGAATTTAAGGTGCATTTCTTCTAAATCCTCATAATTCCCTTGTTAGCCCTCCAGAAAAAGGAAAGTATCTCTATCCTGATTGTCTGTATCTCTCCTTGTAGCAAAAAAAGGAAACTATCTCTTTGGTGATTGTATGTATCTCTTAGTTTCCTGGACTAACTGATTTACTCGCCACTAACCAATAAATTTGCCAAAGGGTAATTTTCTCCTAACACATATATAATTATGTGCCTTGATCACTATGCTGAAAATAATACACCTTAGATAAAGGAACGGAGGGAGTAGAAGCCATAGAAACTAGAAAACAAGCAAACTATGCATTGAAAACAGAATCTGTCAAAAACAGAACAGTCTGTAGTAATCTGCACTCTAACCATATGTCGTGGGAAACCACGGCCACCTATGGGACCAGGAGATCCCTTGCCGGTTCGGCAGGGGGGCGACACGCTGCACAAAGAGCAGACGAGAGTGGGGCAGCACGAAAGAGATCACACAGGCAATTTTACCCAAGTTCGGGGTGCCAGGTGGTGGCGGAGCATAGTACACTTGCCCGACAGGGGTTGCCTTGGGGCAGCAGCGACTACACGCGTATGGGGGTGAGAGTAATCCAACCTTCTAACCCTTTCTACGGTTGCCATGGGCCTCCTTTTGTAGATCAAGGGGTAACCACAGTGGCAAAGTAGTCATTACACACTGATAAGTTAGCAAACAGTGCTACCATACCTAGCTCTGTGGGCTGACAGGGCGCATTAAATGCACCGCTTAACGTCACATCGTTCGTTGCCCGGCAAGGCTGGCCGGGCTATCTTGCCAGCTCCGTGCCTGTTCTCTTGACACGTCGCAGGACGAGTGTCATCTATGGGTTTCTCCTGCAGGAAATGGCTGCCATGTGGCAAATGGCTGCCACTTAATCACTTTGCGGATTGACACCGCACTAATCAATGACATGGGTCGTGGTGGAATGGTTGGTGAGGTGGTTCTGCCTCCGTGAGCCCCGGCAGGCACTGCCGGGGCGCCTTAGTTGTCTGCTTCTAGAGGTGGCCTCGCCCCTTGCCGGGCTCGCCTGCCCAACAAGGGAGGCTTTTCTCTTGACGATATCCTGCTTCCTTGGCTCATTCTTGGTCCCTCTGATCTGCATGTTGGTCCTTCGAATCTCTTGGGCCCTTGTACTCTGACTTGGGCTGGTGCTTCAATCTTGTTCTCATGCATGTGCACAGTCTAGGAAACAGACCCAGGGTTTGTTGCACCGACAAAAGCCCCCGGGCCTGCCCCGGATGCGCTGCCGACCGTCGCCGGAGTAGGGCCTAATAAGTGCACAGGCAAGGGTTGCTGAAGAGGCTGGACTGTTGAGGTATCTTTTGCTTCTTCATTAGCCTTAATCCCGGGCCGGTTTCCGGTTTCTCTGCGCGTCGTGCGCAACGTTGTGGAGGAACTTTGATCATGGCATGCGGATTCTTCTCGCCCCACGATCATGGGGCGGAAACTGCCATCCCACTTGCCTCTTATTTCGCACATACCTGCCACGTGTTCCGCATGCATTGGGCGTGGTAGGCGATGGATGCGGAGGGCACGGGGAGGAGTGCCATGGCTGAAAACCGAGCGTCGATGGTTGGAGCAGAGGGTCGGCCTGGACTCTCAGAGTCAAAGAGGGTGCAGAGAGGCCGTATTGGAGGAGTGGGGTGGCCGTTCCCCGTATGAGGAGCCAGCCCCCTGCCTCATTTCCCTATAAAAGGGGCAGGGGTGGCGCTTCTCTGCACACACTTCTTCTTCTTCTCCGCAACCCTTCCCTTCTAGCCATGGTGAGTGGGCGAGGGCGTGGTGGTGTCTCGGCGGCGGCGACGAGGGCTTCTGCTCGACAGCGCGTCCCTCCTCCCCCAGATCCTGAGGTGGCAGAACCAGCCGCGAGGGGAGGAGAAAGGGGATGAGGTCGCGGTCGCCACGGCGCTCGGGGAGGAAGAGGGCGGGGCGGTGCCACTACAAAAAAAAGACACATCCATGACATTTTGGGCCGAACGAAAACAATTTCTGTCATACTTATGACACTTATGATAATAATTATGACAAAACACGGTATCATCATAGATGTGGCGGGGTCCTACTTCTATGACAAAAAATCATGACAGAAAATTGGCTTTTCGTCCTGGGCGGGCCGGAGACGCAGCTGCATGACATTCTTTGGGCCGTCCATGACTTAAAAAACCGTGGTAGAATCAAGGGCGAGGAGAATATCGGGGTGTTCCCGGTTACGGTGGGTGGTCAGGTTCAAGCGATGCGTGTTTCTCTCGTACACGCACGCGCGGTGGTGCGAGGCATTGGGCTCTAACTGAACCCAAGCGAGGCGTTGGGCTCTAACTGAACCCGAGGGATCGATCGATGGCTGTTAACTGAACCCGATCGAGCGATTCCTTCGCTACTGCTGCTAACTGAAGCCGATCGATGCTGCCTCTGGATGAACAGTGAGTGTTGCTGGGGGGCGTTTGGATGAACAGTTCCCGGTGGGGGTGGATGAACAGGACGCCGTGGCGTTGCCTCTGGATGAACAGTACCCCGATCGATCGAGCCGGTTGGGGCTGGATGAACCGGACCCCGTGGAGGGCAGGATGAATAGTATCTCTGTCTAATATCTGGTTCATCTTGGGTGGGAAACAAATAGTAAAGCAATCATCATCTGTATTTTTATTAAATTAAAGCAATCATCATCCTGCTATCATTATTTTTGGATCCATCCACTGGTTGTTACCATCACTCTAAATTTCTGTATGCTCTCCTTACATAATCTCACCATATTTTTTTGTATGCATGTCAGATATTGTACACAGTCATGCTGAACATGTAGAGAAAAAGAGAAGATTTTTGCGCGGCAATACAATGTCACGCAGACATCACTCCATGGTGGGTTCAATGGCAAACTGTCTGTGTCAAAACCGGCGGATCTCGGGTAGGGGGTCCCGAACTGTGCGTCTAGGCGGATGGTAACAGGAGACAAGGGACACGATGTTTTTACCCAGGTTCGGGCCCTCTCGATGGAGGTAATACCCTACTCCTGCTTGATTAATATTGATGATATGGGTAGTACAAGAGTAGATCTACTACGAGATCAAGGAGGCTAAACCCTAGAAGCTAGCCTATGGTATGATTGTTGTATATTGTATATCTGTCAACTAGCCTAGCCCTGGTTTATATAATGCACCAGAGGCCTAGGATAACAAGAGTCCTAGCCGAATACGCCGATGGGGGAGGAGTCCTTGTCTTGATCACCAAGTCTTGTGGAATCTTCCTTGTATGCGGCACCTGTCCGGACTGGCCCATGAGTATGCGGCCCTGGGGGTCCTCGACCCAATCTAACTAATTGGGGGACGACGGGGTGAGTACCCCCTAGTCCAGGACACCGCCACAAACCCTCGCCACCCCTCTCCAGATTGTAATCCAGAGGAAGATATCTGTTCTGAGGCGGATTCAGACGCCGCTGACCACTCCTATTTACCCCCCAAGGTGTTTGGTCTACCTTGGCGTGATGATTGAGGGAGTCCCGGATTAGGGGCTGTCCGGATAGCCGAACTATCACCGTTGGCCGGACTCCTGGACCATGAAGATACAAGATTGAAGACTTCATCCCGTGTCCGGATGGGACTTTCCTTGGCGTGGAAGGCAAGCTTGGCGTCTGGATATGTAGATCTCCTACCTTTGTAACCGACTGTGTAACCCTAACCTATCCGGTGTCTATATAAACCGGAGGGTTTTTAGTCCGTGGGGCGAACAACAATCATACCATAGGCTAGCTTCTAGGGTTTAGCCTCCTTGATCTCGTGGTAGATCTACTCTTGTACTACCCATATCATCAATATTAATCAAGAAGGAGTAGGGTATTACCTCCATCGAGAGGGCCCGAACCTGGGTAAAAACATCGTGTCCCTTGTCTCCTCGTTACCATCCGCCTAGACGCATTGATTCGGGACCCCCTACCGAGATCCGCGGTTTTGACACCGACATTGGTGCTTTCATTGAGAGTTCCTCTGTGTCGTCGCCATCAGGAAGGATGCCTCATCTCATCTTTAAAGACGATACTATCGCCAAAGAAGCCTTGGCCACTGGTCAGACTCTTCAGCTAGGTGGTTTTATCATGACCTCCAGTTCGGCCGCCGCGCCGACGATGACTTCTCGAGCCATCGAAACCAATCTTCATGTTAATTCGGAACTTTCCGAACAGTTAGATCCGATCGAGCTCTCTTCCGTAAACGAGCTCTTGGATCGCATCGCCGCCCTGGGAGTCGCTACAGACTACGACCGCATCGGGCCTAAAACCGATCTGAGAGAAATCAACTCTCCCCAGGCTACCCATCATGTTGCTATGATAGGGGAGCAATGCGGCGATTCTTCTTCTATCTTAAGGACTAGTTACGTCCGGATTTCCGATCCCTCCATGCCGGATTCCCGCATAGGGACGGATGTCGAACAAGCCCTGAACTTAAAGTCAGGCGGCGGGTTGGATTCATTAGATAGCACTCAAAAATCTAAGCTTCCGAGTTCGGAAACTTCTCGGCCCCTGAGTCCTAAATTGGACGGGGTTCCGGATCTAGTTCCACCCGCCCACCCAAACATTAGCGATCTATCTCGAATTCGGCAAGAGCCCGCTGAAGCGATTACATCATTCTTGGGCGATTCCTCCTGGTTATGGACAGGATAAAGGACTGCCGAGAGGAGGACGCTTAATCTCACTTTTGCAATAATTGCACGGACAAGGGAATCCTAAACGCCATAAGTCGCCGCGAAATTACACGCTTTGCTGACTTGGTGACCATAGTACAAAAGTACTGTGCGATGGAGAGTGCTTGGAAAACAGAAAGTAAATTTTGGGCTAATCCGGCCCCGAATACATCCCTATTCTGAAATAAAAGGGTGAATCATCACCATGCACCTGGGTTAAACACCAAAAAACCAAAACCCCCTAAAGGGTATGGAACCGTACTGGAGGGTTGGCTAAACGGACCCTGCAAAATTCATAGCACAGAGGGCGCCACTCCAACTCATAGCCTTCGAGCATGTTGGATACTATGGCAGGTGGCCAAAAGTGGCGAAGAGCTTCTAGCTTCAGAATCCCAGCCCAACAATACCAGTACGGTGTTAACAGTCTTCAAGACTTTCGCATCAAATAATATGCGGAAACGAACACTCCGCAACCTTGCCAAAGTCTACCAAGTAGCAACAATAAATCCATGGAGTGACACGGCTATTACCTTTAATGCAGTGGATTTAACCCAAATTTTGAACAGCAGAGCACTAGCCGCATTGGTCCTCAGTCCAATAGTGGACGGCTTTTGCCTTACTAAGGTACTCATGGATGGCGGCAGCGGACTAAACCTCATCTATGAGGAAACCCTCCGAAAAATGGAAATAGACTGGAACCGCATTGAGCGAAGCATCACAACCTTTAAAGGAATAATCCTCACCGGGAAGCATGCTGCATAGGAAAAATCACCTTTGGACGTAGTGTTCGGCTCGCCGGACAATTATAAGTCCGAGGAGGTCACATTTCAAGTGGCCCCGTTCAGCAGCGGATATCATGCTTTATTAGGGCGAGAGGCATTCACAATTTTTCAAGCTATACCCCACTATGGGTACATGAAGGTTAAAATGCCCGGTCCCAACGGAATCATCATTCTCGCTAGTGATCCGAACATAGCACTCCGTGCAGAAAACAAGACAGCCGCACTAGCCCTCGAGGCACTATCCGAAGCCCTAGCGGCCGAGGAACTCACTGCCATGCGCTCCACGGTGAACATGGACGATATGATACTTGATAAAAGATCCAAGTCCACCTCTTTTAAACCAGCGGACGAAATAGTCAAATTCCAAGTCCACCCAACGGACCCTGCAAAGACGGCCTCCATTGGGGCACAATTAAACCCTGATGTAGATGCCGCACTACGAGAATTTGTACGAGAAAACTAGGACATTTTTGCCTGGCACCATTCAGATATGCCAGGAATCCCACGTCGGCTGGCCGAGCACAGCCTAAAAATCCTAAAAGGATTCAAGCCAGTCAAACAGGCTCTTCGGCGCTTTTCCAAACCCAAGAGACAGGCCATGGGAGAGGAGCTAGCCAAACTTCTGGAAGCCGGATTCATCAGAGATATTAAACATCCGGACTGGCTAGCAAACCTGGTGATGGTACCAAAGAAGGATAAATCATGGCGCCTATGTGTTGATTTCAAAGACCTTAATAAGGCTTGCCCAAAGGATCCCTTCCCCCTCCCTCGCATTGATCAAATTATCGACGCTACAGCAGGACACGACTCATTGTGCTTCCTCGACGCGTATTCCGGCTACCACCAAATCAAGATGGCGGAGCCAGACCAAGCTGCAACAACATTCATCACTCCATACGGCCCATTTTGCTTCAACACAATGCCCTTCGGGCTCAAAAACGCCGGCGCAACATATCAGCGCATGATTCAGACATGTCTGGCAAACCATATCGGCAAAACAGTGGAAGCATATGTAGATGACGTGGTCGTCAAAACCAAGCATGTCGAAACTCTAGTAGACGATTTGTTGCTCACATTCGACAATATTCAAAAATATGACATCAAGCTCAATCCGGAAAAATGCGTCTTCGGCGTTCCAGCCGGAAAGCTCCTGGGCTTCATTGTGTCCGATAGAGGAATTGAAGCAAACCCAGCCAAGATCCGAGCTCTGTCACAATTGGATATTCCAAAAGACCTCAAATAAATACAAAAATTGACTGGATGCGTAGCGGCTCTAAGCCGCTTTATTTCTCGTTTGGGAGAAAAGGCGTTACCCTTTACCGCCTCCTCCGCCTTTGAACACTTCGAGTGGACGGATGCCGCAACGGCCGGACTCGAAGAGATAAAAGCCATATTGGCAACAAATCCGGTCCTAGCCGCGCCCAACATGGGCGAACCAATGCTATTATATATCGCCGCAACACATCGAGTTGTCAGCGTGGTGCTCGTTGTCGAATCAGAAA
Source organism: Aegilops bicornis (assembly GCA_021605145.1). Classification (NCBI taxonomy): domain Eukaryota; kingdom Viridiplantae; phylum Streptophyta; class Magnoliopsida; order Poales; family Poaceae; genus Aegilops; species Aegilops bicornis. Next base: position 552,356,502 of record CM038670.1, on the reverse strand, counting down.
CGGACGGACACCGGTTCCCTCTTCAAAAACCGGTTTATTATGTGTCCACTTTCCTCACTCCATGCAAGTCCCGGTACCCACATTATCAAAAGATAGCATACGCAGTGTTCATGGCATCCTGGAAGCTGCGACACTACTTTCAAGAGTGTTCGATAACGGTAGCCTCCGAAGTACCTCTTAATGACATTATAAACAACCGCGACGCGACGGGCCGGATTGCTAAATGGGCCATAGAGCTCCTTCCATTCGACATAACCTACAAGCCACGACGAGCTATCAAGTCGCAGGTTTTGGCCGACTTCGTGGCGAATGGACCGAAGTCAACTCCCTAAAGAGTACGGGCGCATACTCCAATTGGATCATGCACTTTGACAGCTACAAAATGTTGGCGGCCTGGGGTCAAGGCGTTGCCTTGACGTCCCCAACCGGGGACACAGTCCAATACGTCCTTCAGATAATGTATACGGACTCCAACAACGCAGCCGAATACGAGGCCCTTCTGCATGGCCTCCGGATGGCAGTCTCCATGGGCATTAAACGCCTAGAGGTGCGCAGGGATTCGAACCTCGCGATATCTCAAATAAACGGAGACTTTGATGCCAAAGATCCAAAAATGGCAGCATCTTGCAATGCGGTCCTAAAAATGTCAAAGACGGTTGAAGGGCTCGAATTTCATCATATAGCAGGATAACAACCAGCGGCGGATATATTGGCACGCATCGGTGCAAAACGCGATGCCGTCCGCCCAACATCTTCTGGAACGGCTGTTCAAGCCATCCGTACTATGGGAAGGGAGTCCGGAAATAACAATCCGGACCCAACCGCCCGCCTCGACGCCAACACTCTGACACAATCGGAGGCTATGCCACCGAGATAACACCCTCCTCCCACGAAATAATGGCGGTTATCGCCTCGTGGACGGAACCATTCCTAGCCTACCTAACTAGGCAGGAACTCCCCGAAGACCAAAATGAGGCTCGCTGCATAGTACGGCAATCTAAAGCCTATAAAGTCCATGAGGAGAGCTTTATAAGAAAAGCACTACAGATTCCTTCAAAGGTGTATCTCCGAAGAGGAAGGGCGAAACCTCTGGCTGAAATTCATGCCGGACTGGGTGGGCACCACGCCGCAGCCGGGCCCTTGTAGGCAAGGCCTTCCGTGACAGGATTTTATTGGCCAACGGCCCGGCGAATGCGCAGGACTTAGTCCAACGATGCGTCGGTTGCCGACTTTTGCTAACTAAAGCCACATGCCACCCACCGCCCTCAAAACTATACCCATCACCTGGCCGCTTATGCGGTGCAGGGCTTGACATGGTAGGACCCCTTAAGGGACGAACCCACAAGCAAAAATACCTATTGGTCATGGTGGATAAGTTCACCAAATGGATAGAGGCCAAGCTCGTTAAAACGCCCGAATCCGGACCGGTGATAGACTTCATATCGTGGGTAGTGCACCATTACGGTGTCCCCCACAGTATCATCACTGATAACGGCACCAACTTCACGGCCGATGAGGTCAAATTATGGTGCAAAAACATGGGCATCAAGCTCGATTACGCCTCAATCTATCACCCTCAAACCAACGGTCAAGTCGAAGCGAGCAAGCGGTCTAATCATGAGCGGCATTAAACCCGGACTAGTGCGGTCCCTCAAGGAATCTAACACGCCTTTGGGTTGAGGAGCTTCGACTCCGTACTCGGGGGCTGCGGACCACGCCAAATCGTACTACCGGATTCACACCATTTTTATGGTATGCGGCGCAGGCGATCTTGCCCTGCGACATAATACATGACTCACCTCGCGTGCGCATGTATGAAGAAAGAGAAGCCGAGCTCGATCGGTAGGACAGTTTGGACGGATTGGAGGACGAGTGCGACGTGGCAAAAGCTCGTTTCGCATTCTATCAACAGCAGGCTCGAAGATATCAAAGCAGGGAAGTACGAGCCAAAGCTTATAACGTTGGCGAACTAGTTCTACGCCTGCCGGACAAGAAAAAGGACAAATTCAAGCCCAAATGGGAAGGTCCCTTCATCATCGACCAGGTCCTGACCGGCGGAGCATACCGTCTGCGAAGCGCATCGGATAACCGACTCGAGCCGAACCCATGGAACGCAGCCCGTCTACGAAGATTCTACGCCTAAGCGCCGGGCTCCAAGTTCGTCTCCATCCTCCGTCCACATTTTCTATTTTTGTTGTCTTTTATTTCTCTCCTTCCTCCTCCTTCTTCCTGAAGCCTTTAGAGACTCGTTGGCGCTTTATTCGCACATACTTGACGCGCCATGCGCGCTCATTATACCTGGGGGCTTCTTTACCAGAAGCTTATTTATACAGGCTTTATGCCCAACACATGCGTCAAACTTCCGCATGTACCTTTTATTCACCATTATATGCATTGATATGACTTAAGTTTTGGCCAAGCTGGGTTGCCTGGCTCCTGTGCTTACCCCTACGTTACCGATTGTTCGGCTAGGTGGTAAAGGGAGCACCTCTGCGATTGTTTCTGCCGGGTCAGCCGGATGTGTACCTCAGACTGGGTGTAGCCGAAACCTAGCGTTCTTTAGGGAATATTCGGTCGGTGAACTGAATGATGATTTTAACTATTTACCCATCTGCCCCAGGATGATTTTACCTTTCCTAGCAGTTTTGACATGCACTTTAGGGCATGCATCCCAGCAAAAGGAACCCTTAACGGAACTATTCTCCACGGAAGATGTTTCTTACTATCCATGTAATATAACATAACTAGTTGGGCACTTGTCTGATACAGCAATAATGACCCCTACGCCTTGTCTCCATGCATGCCCCGGTTCTTATATAACCACAAAGGTATTCGGACACACTCTTTCAAAGTTCGCTCAAGCACTTACTGAAAATGCCGCGACGAAGCCGTCGATTCTCCTTTACGGAGTCAGACAACTGGGCACGAACATCTTTTACTTCCTCACCCAGTCTGGTGTTGGCATCTTGGCGGTTATTTTTCTCCTGCCGCACCCTCGTAAGCACGCTCTCGCCGGCCTTTAGATGGAGCAAGAGATGTTGCTTGTCCGGATCTAGTACGGCGCCATTTGCAATATTTTTTGTCAGATTTACACACCCGCCGCACTTCATAAACTATTTATCTTTTGAAGCATATATTACTAGAGGGGGTCTCTGTGGCTCCCCTCAGATGCTAGTGCTTGACCTCAAGTTGGGCCTTGCATTCTTCAAGCTCTGGGGCAGTCGGGTATTCTTTTTGTAAGATCTGCAGATAACAAATGATCCTTAAATCAGTTATTCTAACTATTTTAAGTCTCGGGAATACTGGCATATATAATTGTCAAATTTCCTTACCTGTATGTCCTTTACATACTGCTCCGTGGCTCTGGCTAGACCATCTTGAGCGGCACGGAGGTGCGCATCTCCCGAATTGAAGGCATTCAAGGCCTCTTGGGAGAAACATGCGTCACGAAGAACTGTCCGGCGGCGCCTGTGATTCATGGCGCTCTCCACCTCGGAGTTGGCGGCGGACAATTTGTCGGCATCCTCTGTCGGAGGAGCATCTGACGCACGCCTCGTGCTCGCCTCCGCTTCCGGACCCGGCTTTGGAGCCTGGCCGGCGGAGGCTCGATTGGCAACCTCTCCGGACTCAGTCCGGCGAGCGCTCTTTTTCCTGAAAAAAGCACCAGCGTTTGTACACCCTTCTGGAATCAATCTTGGAAATATGGTGACACGCTATACCGTTGCGGCGGAGTTTCGATCCGGACCGCACTTCTTTTTTAACTCTTGAGGCCGTCGCCCCTTGTTGGCCAGCCGTCGCGGGCTCGGCCTCCTGCCTCGAAGGCGCCCCCTGCGAAACACCATTGGTATATGGTGATCAAGAAATTAGCATGGATGGGTCATTATCAGAGTATTGGGACCTCGGTCTCAGGTACCTGCGAGGCTGGAAGTATTCCGGGGTAATCAGCCGTGATGGCAACCAAAGCATTGTCGATGCTAAGTTGGTGGAACACCCTGTCGATCAGCTCCACCTTTATATCCGGATCTTCTTCGGAGGCCGGATCGAGGGACCGTTCCGGATCCTCGGGTTGTGGGGGCGGGCTGTGTATCTTCTCCACGGCCCGGCGCAGTTCCTGCGCAGAAACCATGAAATGAGATATTTAATCATAGGAACATGGATTAGACAGGCCACAAAGATGTTTGCTTACCCAACTTCGAGGATTATTCGAAGAAAACTCGCTCAGTGGGTTGACGCGGCGAAAATCCTCCTCCTCCCCTTTATACATGGCGCATAAGGTCTTCACCAGTTCGGTGACCGATCCCGCCCTTTGCGGCCATGGCGGGTGGCATCGTCCTCCCGTTGAAGTCCCACATGGGGTGGCCCATATATTGGGCGGCTGCACTCCTCATAATGCAGATTGCCATGACTCCAATCATGGTCAATCCGGCATGAGCCGATAACCTTATTCGGCTCATCAAGTAAAGGACATCGGTCATTTTCCTCCTGGGGGCTCATGAGCGCCAGCTTAGGCGCTTCTTGGAAGGCGTTGCTAAACTCCGGAAGGCCGATCCGAACAGGATCCGGTAGCGGGACATCCTCCATGTAAAACCATTCCGAAGGCCAGTCTTCGGACGCCTTCTTCGGGGTTCCGGATAGATATCCGGTCCCAGCGATGCGCCATAGTTCGGCTCCGCCCACTTGATATATTGACCCCTCATGAGAACGGGGAACTAGGCAGAATAATCTCTTCCATAGCGCAATATGAGCCTCAACGCCCAAGAACAGTTCGCAAAGGGCCACGAAGCCCGCGATGTGCAAAATGGAGGCAGGCGTAAGGTGGTGCAGTTGGAGGCCGTAGAACTCCAAGAGCCACCGGAGAAACGGATGGATTGGAAATCCGAGTCCTCTTACTAGATAAGAGATAAAGCACACCCGCTCTCCTTTAGAGGGATCGGGGACACTCTCCGCTTGCTTCGCCATTGTAGGTGGCAAGTCCGGCTCGGACCGGAATCATAAAGGCCGGGGGAAGAAATCCCTTGGTTTGGAGTATAACTAGCTCGCTATGCGGGACTGAGCATCTCTCCCAATTTCCAGGCTAAGGGCTGGGAGCATGAGAGGAGGAGCCGCGTCGACTGTCCATGATGGAATGGGCTTTGGCCAGAGGCGCTCTGATGAAAGCTCGCGAAGGGGGGATGGTGTGACTCAGATCTAGATCCTCGCCCCTTTTATAGGCAGCTCATTTGCGCAGCTAGGGGGGTAAGTGTAAAAATACCCTGGCTTTTCGCATTTCATTCAAACACGTGGAAGATGGCCATTATTGGGCGTAGAAGCCAAGGAGCGCCGCATTTATCAGAAGCCGGACACTATTCGACAAGTATGTGGAATTTGGAGAAGAACCCGCCTCGCAATGCCGAAGACAATCAACGCGCCGGACTCATCGTCATTGAAGCCTGGTTCGGGGGCTACTGAGGGAGTCCCGGATTAGGGGGTGTCCGTAGCGAACTATCACCGTTGGCCGGACTCCTGGACTATGAAGATACAAGATTGAAGACTTCGTCCCGTGTCCGGATGGGACTTTCCTTGGCATGGAAGGCAAGCTTGGTGATACGGATATGTAGATCTCCTACCTTTGTAACCGACTCTGTGTAACCCTAACCTATCCGGTGTCTATATAAACCGGAGGTTTTTAGTCCGTAGGACGAACAACAATCATACCATAGGCTAGCTTCTAGGGTTTAGCCTCCTTGATCTCATGGTAGATCTACTCTTGTACTACCCATATCATCAATATTAATCAAGAAGGAGTAGGGTATTAGCTCCATCGAGAGGGCCCGAACCTGGGTAAAAACATCGTGTCCCTTGTCTCCTGTTACCATCCGCCTAGACGCACAGTTCGGGACCCCCTACCCGAGATCCGCCGGTTTTGACACCAACACTGATGTTAGTCATATCATGCATATGTTGCCTTGCAGTGCCTACTTTTGACATCATATATGTCATCTGCTTAGTTTAGACATGTTATGTAATGCCACATGTTTAGTTTCTATATCATATATGGGAATTGTGCAGCCTCATGTCTTTTAGCCAGCCATAATATATGTGAAATGTGCAATGCCATCCTATTTAACCATGCATCATATTTTTGAATGATATCTTGCCCATCCTTTTCTTCATTACATTTCCATTTGTCGACAATGTTTGTACATTAAACTACTCTTCCTGTGAATCAGCCATTTGGGTGGGAGATTGAAAAATCTGGAGTGAAAACAAGGCCTTGGTAGCAGCGATTGCTACTTGTCGAAGCAGATCTCTTGTTGGGTCCCGATAGCTCCTCAGAGATGGATTCAGAGATAGATGACCAGTCCTATTCCCCCACCGAGGTGTATGCTCTAACTTGGCACGGTTATACTGCTCATATCATGCATATGGTGTCTTGCATTGCATAGATTAGACATCATATACACAATATTCAACAACATGTTCTTAGTTCAGACATCATATCTAATGCCCTCTGTTTAGCATATAAATCACATATGTGAATTAAATGATGCGATCCTAATTACTTAGATAACATGTAGGTGGATTATGTCATGCGATCCTGTTTAGTTATTCATCATATCTTTGAATTATGTTATGCTATGCTATCCAGTTTAGATAGACATCATATATGTGAAATTATGTCATGCTATCCGTTTTAGTTAAACAATATACATGTCAACTATTTCATGCCCTCTTTTTCCACACTATCTATTGCATATGTCTCTCATACAATGTGTGTACATTCAACTATGTTTCCTGTTTATCAGCCATTTGAATTGGAGCGGGTGATGCCAACATCTAGCGGACTAAAAACACGGTCTTCAAATAAAACAGTGCTACCTCTTGGTGGAGATAGCACCCCGGTTGTACGTGCACGAGAACCAGCCCTACCAGACATAACCCAAACTCTCGCAGGTTGTACCCCTACTGCGATGGACAGAGAACCAACTTCACCCAATCTAACCCCAACCCCAGCAGATAGTAACCCGGTTCCTGTTGACACAACACCATCTCCACCACAGAGCTCCCAAACAAGAGCAGTTAGTAAGGCAGCTCCAGTGCCCAAAGGGCCAGTACTACCATGGCGAACCCCAACTCCACCATTTAGTACGCCTATTCCTGTGGAGAAAGCACAACCAGCTATTCGTAGTTTAACATCTATCGCATTTGATGTTGTTAAATCGTATGTGCGTATCTTCCCATTTTGGAAATATTATACTGAAGATGAAGGAAAATGCCAGTTGGAGGTGTTTATCCAGGAGTTATGTGTAAGTAATGTTATTCATGGCAATTACTTTGCTTTGTCCCGTACCTTCTACCTCCATGGTGGTTATGATACAGCAAATTTTCCTATTTTTCTGTATAGAGAAGGACCGATTTGGAAACTCAGGATGAGGTAACCTGTGCTAATACCTCCGCTATCTTCAAGAATGCTTCGTGGCGATGTCGAATTACCAAGAAAGCGTACTTCACCGGCAAAGAAACTCATCAAATTCCCTTACGTTCTCTTGAGACACATTTCTTTGGGCGATGACTGGGAACGCCTTGTTCTATACTGGTCCTGAACCAAGAATGTGGTAAGGTCTATGAGCTCATTTTCTATTTTTTAAGTACTATATTCTTGCGTCTTACTGTACTCTGTTCATGTAGAACAAGTGCCTAAACCTGAAGAACAAGTGTTCTAATTTAAGATTCCATTGCTATCTCATAGTTCAAAAAAGCGCTGGGCGTTAATTGTGCGTTTTGCAACCGCCTTGTGCTTTATTGACCAAAGCGCATGCTTATGCACAGTTATGCACAGATTAAGCGTAGTTATGCGCAATGCGTTTCGCCAATGCCTAGAGCCTAGGCGCGCTTAAGCGCTCGCTTAGGCGCGCCTTTTTTAACTATGATTGCTATCGTGCATACTGCTTTGCTCTTGTATCACTGTATTTACTCATACAAACTTATTTTTAAATTGAAGGATCCAATCGAAACTTCAATGGCACAGCAGGTATGTTCACGTATGTTTCTTTAACTGGCTTGCTCTTATCAATAGCTCTGTTGATTTCAATTTCAATTGATTATACAGTTGACTTCTCATATCATGCACATTACTAGCATCACAACAGAGCCAATAGTGTTGTTGTACATGTAGACCGGTGGTACCCATCTGAAATCTTGTTGTGCCGTGTAGTTTCCCACGCTTTGTATTCTTTCACTGCTGCTTTGTCTTGAACTGATATGACTTGAACCGTGTGTCTATTTTGATTTGGCAAGACAATGCAGTGACCATAGGACATAGATATATGTTTGTTTGATGCTTTTATTATGTACTAGTACTTGGCAATAGAAGACTTGGTAGTTTAATCCTGTCCACCTTACTAATGAACTGGTTCACGAAATGAGTTTCATATACTAGTACATGCTAAATTGTTATGTGTCTCGCTTGTTTCTTCTTTTAGAATCTTGTTGAATATTGGGGAAGAGTGCCTTATTAAGCAATGGTAAAGGAAGTAATGCAGATAAGGTTCAGGATAGTGACACATCCTTGTTGGTCTCCAACAAAGCTGATAAAACAGCTAAGGAAGACTATCTCGATGACAGTGAGACAACCCCAAAGTCCTGTCTTGGTTTAGTGTTGAGATTCTTGGCCGCTACCGCTTGCACAAGCTATTCAAACTCACTATCTGAATCAGTTCGGTTTCTTGAGTCTCAACTACAAGCTGAAAGACATCGATCGGTGTCATGCTGCGACAAGCGGAAGGACTGCGGAAGTTCCTGGAGCATTCAGATGCATACTTTCTGGTGCAATAGCAGGCGTTGGAGGATTTTAGCGCCAAACAGAAGAAAGCTAATAAGCTTTCTAAGCTTATTGCTGGCATGGTGGATACCATGTTTCTTGAGCTCTTATGAAGTTGTTTCAGTTATGCTCTTGTTTTGTTGCCGCGTTTATTTGCACTGGTGGCCAATTTTGACGGCCAGTGTATGTAATATGTTGCTTTGTTCCCTATACTTGCACTAGTGGCGAACTTTGATGCCCAGTGGATGTAATATGTGTAATAGCGGTAATAGGCTAGCGTTAATTGCTTGCTTATTTATTTCCTTATTGTCTTGTTTAGTTGTTTGGTTGTAGTCACTGCAGTTCTTTTTTTGTGTTTTTCTAATGGCCACAATAACCTATTTTTGGAAACTAGGCCAAAATAATCATGGCAACACACGGACTGTTGTAACCATGGGCCTCCTGCGGGCCGTATGATCCATGGGCCTTCTACGGGCCGTAGGATCCATTGGCCTTCTATACGGGCCGTAGGATCCATGGGCCTTCTACGGGCCGTACGATCCATGGGCCTTTTACGAGCCGTAGTATCCATGGGCCTTCTACGGGGCGTATCATCATTTCGCCAATCATGGGCCATACTATTCATGGACAATAACGGGCCATTTATTGGCCGTATTTGATAACTCTATGAAAACAGCCTAACGGGTTTTTTTTTGACATGAAAACGGCCCAACGTATTAACGTGCCACAAACGGGCCGACTGTAACCAAGGGCTGAATTTGGCCCACAAGCAGAAAATGACAGTAATGGGTCGTAAGTAACCGAATGCTAGAAATGAGCCCAAGAATAAATGGGCCCTGAGAAGGCCGAAAGATATCATGGGTTGGAAACGGCCCAATGGAATAATGGGTCGTTAATGGGTATAAAGTGATACACTTTCATTTTCGGGCCAGTTTTACCACGGGCCGTTAAGGGGCCGAGGGTTACTAAGGGCCTCATATGGGCCAAAAGACGTCATGGGCCATACATGGGCCGGAAGTTAAAACGGGCCGGAATTATATTGGACGGCCGAGATGACGCTACTGGGCCTAATTTGGATAGGCCGTAAACGGGCCCTGGGATAGCGGGCTATAAATGGGCTATATGCGAACATGCCATTAACAGGCTTGCCGTGGGCCGGCCCGCCACCTTTTTACCAAGTCAAACGGGTCGGCCTTTTCACAGGAATGGGCCTCTGTTGGGCCGTGCCACGTGTGGGCGTATCATAGGCGCTTTGGGACCAATGAGTGGATGACATCTGTCCTAACGGTGAGCCGAAACGTGTTTCCTCCAGCCAATGATGATTTTACACGTGGAAAATCCCCATTGGTCGGGCTTGTTAACGGGTTATCGGATCCAAAACCGAATCCGATAGCTTAACGGCGTTCCGTTACGGTGGATGCCACGTGTCAGTCACTCTTGACGAAAGCACTTCTGTGACGCGCGATTTATCGTCATGGAAGTGGACACTTCTGTGATGATAATTTTGGTAATGTCATGGAAAACTTCTACGACAGCACAGGTATGATATCTTGATTCTGTCATAAATTTGTCATGGATGTACATGCATGACAGAAAGCGTGACCTACTGTGACAAACACGTATCATCACGGAAGTGTATTTTTTTTGTAGTGTGCCTTGGTGGCACCCCCGCCGGTGGCTCCTCCCTGATGGAAGGCCATGTCAGTGACCAACCTCGGGAGTTCATCATCAGGCTATACAAGCCCCCGTGTGGTCATCTTCGCCTCCCAACTCCCTTCGCGCGAGAGATGGAACTCGAGCAATCACGCGCTCTGCGGCTGCACATGAGGGTTTGTGGGAATGGAGGTATGAGGGTCGACGTCGACTTCCCTGCCTCTCATGTGATGTACCATCGCCGTGGTTGGAAGACCTTTGCCCGTGCCCACGGCTTCTCGGAGGGGCACGTTCTCCAGTTCAAATTAATGGAGAACGGCCTGCTCTCCGTCAAGATCTTCGGGCGCTCGGGAGGTCGCTTAGAGTGCTGTGCGGAGAGCTCGGCCAACGACGAAAGCTCCTCCTCGAGCGAAAGCGGTGAGGAGGACAGTGACGGCGATGACGACGACAGCGGGCGAGGGAGGGATGACTCTGACTCTGGCTGATCGTCGTCTGCATCTGCGTCTCCTCCCCGGCAATGTGATTTGCCAGGGAGTTGGATGCAGAGGTACGGATGGTGCTCCCGGGCTCCTCCAGCAGTCCTCCAGCTGGACCCCGACAGGCTTCCTCTCGGGTTGCAGCTCGGTTAGCCCTGTCGAGTCCTGCTGGCCCTGGTGATGGTGGTTGATGGGGCCGCCTTCCACCGTGCTCTCCATCGAGGCATTCCCTCATGCTCCCGTTCCCGTCATGCTACCTCTCCTGGAGCCCGATGGGAGCGGGCTGGGCTCCCGCCCAGGCGCTCCTTTTTCCCTCCTCGCCTTCGACTAGGGGTCTGCATAAAAATCGAGAAATCAAATACCGGACTGAAGCCGAAACTGAAAAAACTAAAATTTTGGTTTTTATGTTGTGTACAGGAATATTCGGTTTTTGCTTTCACTAACCAAATTAAGTTCGGCAGATTTGGTACTATCTCGGTTAAGCTGACAAAAACCAAACTATATACGCGAGGCAACGAACAGCCCAAGCTTCTTTCCCCCGACAAGTCGCTAACTCGCTTACAATCTGCGACAGGCCCACAGGCTCGCATGCGATCAAAAAACTATCTCAAGTAACATGGGCTGAGCACATGCATCCAAGGCCCAAACCCAATCACGTGTAATTATATGGGCTTGCTAAACCAGGAAGTGCACATTTGCTGCAACGAACTGCCGTAGTGCTCGTTTATTTAGTCCCACCTCGCCAGTTTAAGTCGAAGGACGCAGATGGCTAGGCTATATAAGGGGGCAGGGTGTGACCAGTATGCTGCGCTGCGCTCTTCAGTTTAAACTGAAAACCGAACCAAATTAATGGTTAACTAAATTTTTGGTTTGCAATTTCATTAACTGAATTCAAGAATTAACCAAACGGTAAAACTGAAAAATTGGTTTATACTGAACGCCCAGGCCTACCTTCGACAACTGTGCCTAGGAGGAGAGGGACAAGAAAGGGCATTATGGAGCACTTATCTTTTTTCAATCTTAAATCTGTAGGCAATCGCCAAATTTTAATTCAAATAATGTAATCTCTCGACTCCATGTTCGTGTCCTGTAATGCTTTTACTTGTGTTAGCATATTAATGAAAAAGATGAGCCTTGCCAGGAACCCGTGCATGTGTATGTCCATACAGAGGTGAGATGCCTCTTTAATATAAATAAACAAGTTTTTCCCCGGCAGGCTATCCTGCCAATACCCTTCTTGTTTGCCGGAGAGCGCGTCTGCCGGGGAACAGATAGAGGGACCAGCCCCCCGCCAACTCCTTTTCACCAAAGGCCACTATGACCATCCTATCCGAAGCAACAGTCGAGCCATGGATGGGAGCACCTAAGTCTCAAAAGAGAGGAGAGGCTTTCTTATGCAAAGTTATAGCCTTACAGAACACCAATGGACAGGAGGTAGAACTTATCTGCTTGGCTTGCCGGGGATCGCTGTGCCGAGCAATCTTCTCAAATCATTGTCGAAGCCAAGTCCACGTCAGGAACCTACAACTTCATGCAGATGAGAATGAACGCGGGATGTGATCCTATCTATATGCATATGCAAATGCTCATGAAATGCTTATGCAGTGATCTTGGGAATGCTCATGCATGCCTGCACTCTTGGTCGCCCCACAGGCTTCTTTATTTTCTCTTGCTTGGGGTCATCGCCCGGCTTTGTACAAGGGGTTACATGCAGGTGAGGCAAGGCACTGTACAAAAGGGTGGCTGTCAGGCGGGCTAAACAATTTGCGCCTTACGGGTAGAACTTGCGGAGATGCGCAATATTCCATGAGTTTTGCAACTGAGTGCCATCTCCCGTCTCCAGATGGACCGCGCTAGGTTTGGTGACTCATACTACCTGGTAAGGGCCTTCCCACTTTGGTGACAACTTGTTTGTACCCTTGACAGACTGTACACGCCTAAGGACAAGGTCACCTTGCTCAAAACACCGGGCGTGAACCCTACGGCTATGATAGTGATGCAGGGCCTGCTGGTATCGTGCAGCACACGTAGCAGCCCAGAGACGGTTCTCCTTGAGTAGCACAACACCGTCACGCCGGTGCTGATCTTGTGCTACTTCATCGTAGGAAAGCACTTGAGGTGACTCGTAAATGAGTTCCGTGGGGATAACTGCTTCTGCCCCATAGACCAGGGAGAAAGGAGTCTGCCCGGTAGCTCGGTTTGGTGTCGTTCTGAGGGACCAGAGAACTACTGGCAGCTCCTCGATCCACCGCCTGCCGTGCTTCTGGAGCATATCAAAAGTTCTCGTCTTGAGTCCTCGCATCACTTCAGCATTCACCCTCTCAGCTTGTCCATTGCTCCGGGGGTGTGCCACAGAGGCAAATGAGATCTTGCATCCGAGGGCATGAACATATTGCATGAAGGCGCGGCTCGTGAACTAGGTGCGGTTGTCGGTGATGATCCTTTGCCGGAACTCCAAAACGACACACCAATTCTTCCAAGAACTTGATAGCTGACTTAGCAGTCACCTTTCTCACGGCAGTCACTTCCAGCCACTTTGTAAACTTGTCAATGGCACCAAACAAGAATTCAAAGCCCCCGATTGCTCGGGGGAAGGGGCCGAGGATATTGAGCCCCCAGACCGAAAATGGCTATGATAGAGGATTGTTTGAAGACCTTGGGTAGGCAGGTGTGTTTTCTTTGAATGGAACTGGCAGGCTTCACATTTCAACACTAACTCAGATGCATCTTGGAGGGCCATGGGCCAATAGAATCCTTGCCAGAATGCTTTCCCAACCAATGCCCTTGATCCAATGTGGGAGCCGCACATTCCTCTGTGAATCTCAGCCAACAGTTCCTTTCCTTCTTCTCGACAAACACACTTCAATTTCACAGCATTGGGCCTCCTTCTATATAGAGTGTCATCGACAAACTGATACATACTGGCCCTTCGGACTACTTTTTCAGCTTCATCTTGGTCGCCGGGAAGCTCTCTGGTTTGGAGGAAGTGGACAAGGTGCCTTGCCCAAGTTGGATCCTGGGGCTCGGCAATGAGGACTAGCGGCACCTCCTCTACCGCGGGAGCACCAACCTTGTTCATGGTGTCCATAGGCCCGGCTGGAGGGGGTGGTCCGGTAGGCTATGAGGAGTTGTTTCTGGCAGGGTCTCTGTGATACGTCTCCAACGTATCTATAATTTTTTATTGTTCCATGCTATATTATATTCTGTTTTGGACATTAATGGGCTTTATTATACACTTTTATATTACTTTTCGGACTAACCTACTAACCGGAGGCCCAGCCCAGAATTGCTGTTTTTTGCCTATTTCAGAGTTTCACAGAAAAAGAATATCAAACGGAGTCCAAACTGAATGAAACCTTCGGGAACGTGATTTTCGGATTGAACGTGATCCAGAGGACTTGGACCATACGTCAAGACTTCAACCAGGAGGGCACGAGGTAGGGGGCGCGCCTATCCCCCTGGGCGCGCCCTCCACCCTCGTGGGCCCCACGTTGCTCCACCGACGTACTTCTTCCTCCTATATATACCTACGTACCCCCAAACTACGGAATCTGAGCCAAAAACATAATTCCACCGCCGCAACCTTACATGCCGTGAGATCCCATCTTGGGGTCTTTTAGAAGCTCCATGGGAAGGGCATTGAAAGTGCGTTATATCGACTAGAGGGGGTGAATAGGCGATTTTATGAATTCTTCAATGAGGAATTTGCGGTGAGGAAATTCCTAAGTTAAGAACTACTTGCGGCGGAATAAGTACTCGAAGTAAGCATAACGAGAATGCGGGCATGGTCATCATGATGAAATGAAGACAATCAAAGAGTATGAAAAGCGTAAACATAGGATAACACAAGATGAAGACAAGCGGTGAAGAAATTGAACTGAGGAAATTGAGAAAGTCTTGATCAAAGTCTTTAAACACAGATATGAACAAACACTCAACACGATAATGAGGAAATGAAAGAGTTGAGGAAATAGAACCGATTAGGTTGGTGAAGACAATGATTTGGTAGACCAGTTCCAACTGTTGTCTCGGTTGTACGTCTGGTTGGAAGCGGTGAGTATTTAAACTCGAGGACACACAGTCCGGACACCCGATCGCCGAGCACGCAGCTCGAGGACACCAAGTCCTCACCGTATTCTCCTTGAACTAAGGTCACAGGACCTCGTCCAATCACTCGTGGTAAGTCTTGAGCAACTTCCAAACCTTCACAGACTCGGTCACTTTCGGCGATCCACAATTCCTCTTGGATGCACTAGACCATGACGCCTAACCGTCTGGAAGAAGCACAGTCTTCAAAGGTAACAAGCGTCGGATCCACGCAGATCAATCTCTTGATGATGCTCAATCACTTTGGGTTTGTAGGGGTTTGGTTTTGGGTTTTTCCTCACTCGATGATTTTCGCTCAAAGTCCTCAGAGGATGGGTTGCTCTCAAATGACAAGTGTCAAGTTCTCTCGGAGCAGCCAACCAGCTAGTGGTTGTAGGGGGGGCTATTTATAACCTAGGGAGCAGCCCGACATGATAAGACATAAATGCCCTTCAATGATATGACCGTTATGTGGATAAGATATTTTGGTACAGCTGGCGCGTAGCACAGCAACGGTCGGAAATTTGACTCTCAAATTCCTCAGGGCTATCATGTTCCTCACTGTGTAGGCAATCCGCACTGGCGAATTCCTAACTCCTCAGTCATAACAAATTCCTCACGACCAAAAGAACTTGGTCTCTGTCACTGAAGAAATTGACTGAACTGTATGAGATTTCCAAAGGCTTCACTCGAAGGGATTGGTAGGTGTAGGATTTTGAGTTGAGCATCACATGGAAATTTTTCCTTAGTATTTCCTCGACCCCTTTAACAGTACGGTGTTTCCTATGACTCAAGAAAGATAAAACCGAAACTACGAAAACAAAAGTCTTCACGCTTCATGTTCCTCAAATGAATACCAAGTCTTCAAGGTTACACCAATTTCTTCACTTTCAAAGTCTTCATAAAGTCTTCAGAATATCAAAGTCTTGATCGAAGAACTTCATTTTTAGGGATCGACTTTCTCTGTAAATATCAAACTCTTCATAGACTTATAGACCTGTGTACACTCATAAACACATTAGTCCCTTAACCTATAAGTCTTCAATACACCAAAATCACTAAGGGGCACTAGATGCACTTACAATCTCCCCGTTTTTGGTGATTGATGACAATATAGGTTAAGTTTTCAACGGGGATAAACATATGAAGTGTAAATACTGATATTGAGGAATTTGATTGCAAGATATAGAAGAACTCCCCCTGAAGATGTGCATAGTGAGGAATTTGCTTTTGAGGCATTGCACATTTGAAGAGTTGAATCATGGAGATCTCCCCCTATATCTTGTAATTCATACACACATTTGACATATAATATGAAGAATTTGAAATGCATGATGAAATATGGTGACTGATGTAATTTAGCATGCGTGTATTAACATATAACGAAGAATAAGCATGCAGAGGAACACATCAAAAGTATCAGAGCACCATCGGGTTTAAGATTACAACCCGATCCAATAAAGTTTCAGAAGAACGAGAGTTGTAACTTATCAAAAAAAATTCACATATAATAGACCCGCTTGAAGACTAACTCAAATTTCTCCCCTTTGTCATCGAATGACCAAAAGGATCGAAGCGAGGACTAACGCCTGAAGAATATCAAGTTGATGGAGGAGCGCCCGGCGTTGTCGAGTCGGTTGTCTTAGTAGGGCCTGCCGCAGTGTCGTCCAAGTCTTCATTTTCATCAGTGTCGCGCGATGAAGAATAGGAGCTGGCCACCAAGGAAGGAACCTTGACCTTCTTGAATTTCTTCGGTAGAGGTGCAAACACGTCAAATTCTTCCTTGAGACCCATGTTCTTCAGATCATCTGCGCTGTAGAGATGAGATAGAACAGCCCAGGTACGGTTGAAGGTTTCATGGAGGTAGTATTGGTTTTCTTCCTTTGCATTGTGTGTTGAGGTCATGTTGTGAAGAATTGAACCAAAGCGACGCTTGACCCATTTATGATTGCGATCAACCTTCCGATGAAGACCGAGGAGTAACTCACGATCGGTCATCCTTATTTGGAGTCTTTGTGGCTTGAGGATTTTGCTTGGCTGAGGTATTGGCGGCGAGTCATGTGTTGCAGAGTCATCATTGGTGGTGTAGGTTGCGGCCTTGCGAAATTGACCATCCAATGGACGAATGCCTTCATCTATCACAGCAGTTGCCTTGCCTTTGTCATCAGCTGAGGAAAATGTCCATTTGAGGACTTCAATTGGAGGCAAGTAGCTGCAGTGGTTCAGAGTATCAGCCTTGTAGTTGAGTGAAGACCTTGTCCTGATGAACCTCATAATCCATGGTGCATAAGGCTTCAGCTCAAAATGTGACATAGCAATGTTTGCCAGAGTCCTCATGAAGAAATCATGGAAGTTGACGGGAACGCCATGAATGATATTGAAAAGCATAATCTTCATGATGCCAACGACTTCTTCATCATTTGAGTCGTGGCCTTTGATAGGACTCATTGTCTTCGTCAGAATGCGATAGACAGTCCGAGGCACATATAGTAATTCCTTGACGAAGAATTTGGTTCGTGGTGCCTGCCCTGGCTTCAAAGGCTTCATGAGCACTTGCATGTAATGATTTGAAAGCTCAGGTTCGTTGTAGATGCAACGAGCACCATCAAGGGGAGGACTGAGTGGGAGGGCACGAAGCAATTCAGTTGCTGGTGCCTTGTAGTGAGTATTTTTTGTCATCCAGTCCAATACCCATGACTTCACATCTTCAGAGTCTCCAGTGATGTGCATCGTCGCATAGAATTGAAGAATGAGTTCTTCATTCCAATCACAAATGTCAGTGCGGAAATTCAGCAAACCAGCATCGTGAAGAACACTGAGGACTGGCTCGAAGCCTGGCAGAGATTCCATGTCCATGTGAGGAATATGTGCATGATCGAAGACTTTGTCTTTGTTGAATAGCACAGAGGAATAGAAGTTGGCTTGACTAGCAGTCTAGAAATGCCTCTTCCTTATGCGGCGAGTCATATGGGTTGTAGTCAGTGAACAATACATGCTCGCCGAAGAAATCTTCAGCCTTGAACTTTTGCTTCGTTGAGAATGGATTCTTTGGCTTTGGCAGAGGAGTGTCAGTGAGTTGCATCACGACCACAGGAATCGCAATCTCAGGTTCTTCGGGCTGAGGATTTTCTGGTTCCTCTTCATATGCAGTCTGCGTTTTTAAGGGAGTAGCAGCAGCAGTTTCTTCAGCACTAGTTGCTGGAATTTCTTCATGCACGGACGAGGTGGGATGAGTTTCTTCAAAGCCCATTTGAACTGTTGGTGCAGGGGACTGAGGAATTTGTTGTATTGGAGTGAAGAGTGGGGAATTTGGATCTTGTTGTCCCAAAAGTCATCGCCGTTCATCACCGGCGTTGTGCTTCGATATCCACATCTTCTTCAATTTCCTCAACACCAGCCTCTTCACCGTGAACTGAGGCATAGGTGAGGAAATGATTGGGGTTGAAGGGATTGCATCCACTTCAATTTCTTCATCAATCTGCTCGTGAAGCAGCAAAATGATTTTCTTCATCAGATCCGCTTGGGATCTCATATTCTTCACCAAAAGGAACAAGGTCCTTTGATGGAATGGAGGAAATTGGAACAACATCAATTGGATTTTCAAAAGAGCTTGTCATAGGATTCATTTTCTTCGGGGCTGAAGAAATTGAAGCAGCTGATGCTTTCTATTCTTCATTGCAGCTCGCTCTGCAGCCTTGGTCTTCTTCACATCTGATGCGGATGGAAGGATCGGAGTTGGTGTAGACGCAGGAGGAGCTGAGGAATCTGTTTGAATTTCCTCAGGCACAACTGATGCAGTTGCCCTGACTTCTTCAGTTTCTTCAGGCGCACCACTAGTGGATGCCCTGGCAATTTCTTCAGTGGCTGGAATGGAGTCATCAGCCCTGGAACTAGCATTGTCTTCAGCAGGCTGAAAATCATCAGCGGTGCTGGCATGTTCTTCAGCAGGCTGAGCAGAGGTTCCAGCCTGAGGAATTTCTTATTGCGTTGGGGCTGCAACATTTGTGAACTTCTTTGTCAGATTGAAAAATCTGACTTTGGCTCCATGCCAATCAGCATAATAGGCATCAAAGTTATCACTGAGGGCTTTGATTTCAGACTGGATCTTGAGGAGTTCCTCTGTTGTCATTCGACAACGTTTTCCTCGTGAACTTCTCTTTCTGGCCGAGCCTTCTTGATCTGCCTTGCCTTCTCAAATTTCCATTTCTCTTGAGAGATGAAATGGGTTGACATGTGACTTTGTCCAGAGTCAAATGAAAATCAGGCATAGGTGTCTCTGGATCCTTGTGCCATAGATCAATGTATTCAAGGATCGCCCTTGGATCCAAAAGCAGTGGAACAGGTGTGCCTTTGGCTCTAGCGGCCCTAACTTGTCGGTCTCTGAAGATTTCTGCAAGTTCATCATCATCAGCTTCATCGTCAGATGGAAGTTGGAAGGCAATCTGTTTCTTCTTTGGACTAGGCTGAGGACCTCGACCAGCCGTTGCCTTAGTCTTCAGCAGTGTGGGGCCTGATGAAGAATTCGGTGCAGCTGAGGAACTTGCTGAGACACTAGAGGCAATAGAGATGTCTGCAGTCCTTTGGCACGTGGCCAGATGCACAGGTGCTGAGGACTTTGGAGGAGTTGCTGAGGACTTTGGAGGAGGAGCTGAGGATTTTGGAGCAGGAGCAGCATGAGGAACTGGCTGTGAGGGCATTGAAGAATCTGGCTGTGAGGGCATTGCTGAGGATTTTGGCCGTGAGGGCACTGTTGGTGAAGCCCTTGGCTTGTGCGCTGGCTTCTTTTCCATTGATTTTCTGGGCTTGACAGGGGCCTCAGTGGCAGCAGCAGTAGCAGAGTCTTCATTGAATTTCATCACTGCTTCTTTGGCTTGTCTCGCCAACTTGGCTTGGCGCTTGGCCCATTCTTCAGGAAAGTCCTCACCACGTTTGATGCTGGTGGGGTCAGCTTCTTGGCCAGGTGCCAATGGAGCTCTTGGGCATGGAGGATTGAGTGCGAATTTCTTCATGTACTTTGGAGTAACATACATGTACTCCCTCCATTCCCTTGCCCATCTCCTTTCAATCCTCTGAATGCGCACCTTGCGCTGATTTTTGTTTCCTTGCCAAACTTGGCTTCATCAGGTGTGCAATAGTCAGCATATATGTCCTCATGTATTTCAAAAGCAGTCATGACCTCAGGCCTCTTTCCTCCTTTACAGGGCTTCTTTCCTTCGCCATATTCTTGACTAAGGAATTTGAACAATCGAATTCTTCGAAGAAGTATGCAACTTTTCTTCGAGGAACGCTGCAAATGAGTTAAGTTGATGAGAACCTAGTGATTCAAGAGCGGACATGAGTACCGTGAGCAGTATAGTTGCGAGGAATTTGGAGAGGTCATATGCGTTCTCGGAAGGTTTTTCAAAAGAACAAGTTTGAGGAATTTGACCAGATGAGCCTTGAAGAATTTCACTAAGCGATCTTTGTCTTAGGTTCGAGTTGTATATATCGAGGATCCACACAATTGAGGAATCTTGAAGAAAAATCATTGCTTAGAGAAACGAATCAAGAGCATATTACGTTTGAGGTGTTCATATGTGTGAAGATTTGAAGAATAAACACCTTTGAAGATTTTCAGGAAGGTTTGAGAATCAAATCGAGTAATAAAAGTAACTTTTAATTACGAATCGAAGAACACGCATTTAACTGAGAAGTATAGATTAGAAGTTCGTCGATTCCAGATCTCCCACGCCCTAACTCGGCGGAGGAAGACAGCTCTGGCGGCGGAGTGAAGATTTCAGTCGGGCGCTGAGTACGACAAATGACGAGGTCGAGCCGGTGAAGCTCTTCCTCACCGGTGATGATGGAGTAGCGGCGCGCTTAGGGTTTGAGAAGCTCGAGCGAGAGAGAGAGAGCGGTCGGCGGAGTAAAGGAAGTGAGGAAGGGAGAGGGGATATATATAGCCACGGTGAAAAACCGTTCGTCCGAAGATTTTGGACGAACGTGCCCCTGACCCTTCTCATTCGCTTGACATGTGTCACCCATGTACTGAAAAGTGGAGATCGTGTTAGATCGTGGGTGAATAGATAAGTCTAACGTAGGAAGCGGAACTGATTGAGCGGCAAAGCCGAAAGTTTGGATAAGATTAGTTTTAAAGTTCTGTTCGCAATTTCTTCAGCTGACTAGGACACAGTGAAGATTTTGAACGAGTTTCAAATAGAACACACATGAAGAATTTGTGAATAGATTGGGTTGAGTATAGCATAGAGGGGGAAGGGTCCGATCATATTCACTTAGCAAAAAAAGCAACTTGAAGAAATAGCCATAAGTGAATGCTGTAGAGGACATAAACCCATATATATAAATATAGCCAATGAAGAAAAACGACAGAAAGAGTGAAGATTTTGCAAAGTTGAAGAATTTGAAAAACTGAAGAATTTCAAAACTGAGGAAAACTCAAATTGAAAATTTTCAACTTTGGTGGTGGCGTGACCCACCGTATAAGAATGATGATTTCAGACACCGCGTACAATTGTCGTAAGGTTCTGAGAATCAAATTCTTCATTAATTTCTTCACACTTAGAGTGTATTCTTCATTGATTGAAGAAAAACGTTTCTTTATGTGTTGCACATCTAAGTCATCAATTTTGCATAAGTGTCAGGATGTGTGTCCTTTTCAAAGAACATTCAAAGATTCTAAGATATTTAGCTCACACCGCAACTTGCTAAATCTCTTCTCAACCAAGGGCTTTGTGAAGATATCGGCTAGATGTTCTTCAGTCTTCACATGCTCAATAAACATGTCGCCCTTCAACACATGATCGCGAAGAAAATGATGACGAATCTGAATGTGCTTTGTCTTCGAGTGCTGAACTGGGTTGTGAGCAATCTTGATGGCACTCTCATTGTCACAGTAGAGAGGCACATTCTTCACGTTGATGCCGTAGTCCTTGAGAGTTTGCTTCATCCACAGCAATTGAGCACAGCAAGAACCAGCAACAATGTACTCAGCTTCCGAAGTAGACATTGATACGCAGTTCTGTTTCTTCGAGGACCAACAGACCAAAGATTGTCCGAGGAAATGACAAGTACCAGATGTTGACTTGCGGTCCACGCGATCACCAGCATAGTCAGAGTCAGAATATTCAATGAGATCAAAAGTAGAGCCCTTGGGGTACCATAATCCTAGTGTTGGTGTGTGAGCTAGATATCGAAGAATATGCCTCACAGCCTTATGGTGTGATTCCTTCGGTGTAGCTTGAAATTGGGCACACATGCAAACACTAAGCATTATATCTGGCCTAGATGCACATAAGTACAATAAAGAACCAATCATGGAGCGGTATACCTTGTGATCGAAGTCAATACCGCTTTTCATCGATTGCATAGATGGCCATTTGTGGGCATAGGAATTTTGACGCCTTTGCAATCTTGCATGCCGAATTTCTTCAGAACATCTTTGAGGTATTTCTCCTGAGATATGAATATGCCATTGTGTTGTTGATGAATTTGAAGACCTAAAAAGAATTTCAACTCTCCCACCATAGACATTTGATATTCTTCACTCATCATATAGGCAAATTCATCACTATAACGTTGGTCAGTATAGCCAAAGATAATATCATCAACGTATATTTGGCATACAAACAGTTCACCATCATAAGATTTAGTAAAGAGAGTAGGGTCGAGTGAACCGGGTGTGAAGCCATTCTTCACGAAGAATTCCTTCAAAGTATCATACCACGCCCGAGGGGCCTGCTTGACGCCATAGAGGGCCTTTGTCGGTGTCAAAACCGGCGGATCTCGGGTAGGGGGTCCCGAACTGTGCGTCTAGGCGGATGGTAACCGGAGACAAGGGACACGATGTTTTTACCCAGGTTCGGGCCCTCTCGATGGAGGTAATACCCTACTCCTGCTTGATTAATATTGATGATATGGGTAGTACAAGAGTAGACCTACCACGAGATCAAGGAGGCTAAACCCTAGAAGCTAGCCTATGGTATGATTGTTGTTCGTCCTATGAACTAAAACCCTCCGGTTTATATAGACACCGGATAGGTTAGGGTTACACAGAGTCGGTTACAATGGTAGGAGATCTACATATCCGTATCGCCAAGCTTGCCTTCCACGCCAAGGAAAGTCCCATCCGGACACGTGACGAAGTCTTCAATCTTGTATCTTCATAGTCTTGGAGTCCGGCCGTGACGATAGTCCGGCTATCCGGACACCCCCTAGTCCAGGACTCCCTCAGTAGCCCCTGAACCAGGCTTCAATGACGATGAGTCCGGCGCGTTGATTGTGGTTATGAACACAAGGATAGTGTCCGGCTCTGCAAAACAAGTTCCACATAACACCGTAGAGAGAATAATTTTTGCACAGATCTGCTGATGTATTCCGCGGCGTGACATCACACCACGGCCAGGCCTTTATATGAATCGTTTTTTTACCGTTCCACCTTAGCGCGTTTAGCGAGGCGGTTTCCTTGGCACATCTTATCAATGCATAGATCGTGCCCCCTTATTCCGGGATTCTCATCAATACGGACGTGGGTAACCCATCTGCGCCATTGATTATGGCGCTTGGGAGATAAGCGAGTTTTACCAGGCTGGTGGGGGACGCATAGCTCCATCCGTCCACATAAGGGGATAATGATCCACCTTTTCACCTACGCCTTCTTCCTCCTTTGCTTCTCCATTTCCGCGCACTCGAGCTCCATGTAACAACCCAAAATTCTAAATTTTGGAATGTTATAAACAAATAGATAGTTTTGATTGATTGTTTGATTGATTGACTGAAAGTGAGTGAATTTGAAACTTTTTGAAAGTCAAATGAGAGGGAACAAAAGGACTTACCCAAACTTTCATTTTGCTTTTATGATCTTAGGGAATTCAAATACTCTTCATCACAAAACCCTGGAGAGAAGATGACATGACTTCTTCCATTTATTTAAATGACAAGGGGTGTTGGAAATATTTGAATTTCATTTGAGAATATTTCCAATTCTGAAACTTTATGCAACTCAATGATTTTCACGAGCGAAGATAAAATGACTTCTTCAAATTATACGAAATATGAGTTGGGAGTTTTCAAAGAATTAAAATTCAAAGTTCTTTTGAATTTATTTCCAATTTGGAGTTATTTGAGTTTTATTCAAATTATTTTTCTCCAAAAACAAAATATATGGAAAATAGGGTAACATGATTCCCTACCTCAGAAAATGGAAGAGAAATTAATTTGAAGTCATTTTGGTATTTTAAAAATGATTTTTATTGGAATTTATTGGACTAGAAGCACTCTTTGCTTTATTTGAATGTGTGTGTATTTTATTTAATGCTAGAATAATGTTCATGTTGTAGGAAATTTTTTTCTGAAAATTTTGATATATTATATGCCTATATAATATATTTATTTATTTAGTTTTATTATTTTTTCGTCTGAATTTAAAAAAAAAACTACCTTGGGCCAAAGGCCCAAGCCGCTAACCGCCCTTGACCAAGGCACAAGGCCATCGCGCATAGCACGCACCTAGGGGAGCCAGGGAGCCCCAAGTTTCCTATTCTTTTACGATTCCTAGTAGAATTTGACCCCGTTTTGTTATTCTGTTTTTTATTCCTAGGATTCCTAATCCTAATCTATTTCTTGTCCCCTACCCCAAGCAAAACCCCTCCCTCCCCAATATAAATACCCAAGCACCCCCTCCTCCAACACATCAAATCAACTCTCCTCTCCTCTCCTCCAGCAGCAGAAGAAGACCATAGCCGCCGCCGCCATAGCAGCACCCGCGCCCGCCGCCGCCACACCGCCGCCACTTGCCGCCCCACACCGCCGCCTCTACGCCTCCGCCGAGCCCTCGCCTCTTGAGGTACTAGCCCAAGGCCACGCGTCCGTTTCTAGATCGGTTTCCGTTCCGCTTTCTAGATCGGTTTTTCGTTTGGTTTTCTTTCCGAAACCCTAGATCGGTTTTCGCCGGTTTTTTCCGGTTTTGTTTAACGGCGTTAAGCTCGATAGATTTTCTTTTATTTTTAATTTTCGTCATGGACCTATCCGTAGTCCCTTATCTTCAAACGTTCATAACTTTTTACTCGTAAGTCGGACTCCAACGAATCCAACGCCGTCTTCTTCGTTATGATCTCCTCTATCCAGTTATACAACTCAAACATGTTGTTGAAAGTTTTAAAATTTGATTTCATAGAGTTTTGTATTTGTACTTCGTTTGATCTTAACTTGAGTTTCATTAACTCCGATTTAGTTGATTCTTTTGCAAATCGAAGCTCTTGACCTAAACTTTCTGATAAGGCCAAATACACATAGTTTTGGTACTGTTAGAAATTGTTTTATGCTGCAAGAGTTATTAGATTTGGTTTTGACGTTTTTCGAATTGTTTCTTCGATCCTTCCGATCTTTTGAGTGATTGCTTATGTGTGGTTACTATTGCTTGATTACGATAGATTGACCGGAGTGTGACGAGTAGATCTATCAAGAGTTTTGAGTGCTAATCATCTTCATCAACTTTGCGTGCAAGTAACACTTTGATCATACTCTTCTCATACCCAGTTTTTATGCATTAGATCTATTCCTCAAACACTTGCATGATTAGGATCTATTAAATTGTGGGATGGGAAGTAGATTGAGGTAGTACCTATTACTGTTCTACTTATGAAACCACAGGAGTTACTTCTACGTTTGCTTATTATACCATGCTATGCTAGTAGGCGTGGATTGGGTTTGAGTGAATATCCATGATGGATGTGAGATTGATAATTAATGGTTTATCTAAGGTGGCAACTTAAACACACATCTGGGTGGATTGAGGCACTGGCTATTCCAGGACTTGCTGTCAAGGCACACAGGTAGACAGGATTTGCCTGTATTTCTTCGGACCGCCACCCAGGCCCAAAGGGATCATGAGATTATTCAAACTAGAAACTTTCGTGTGCAGACACAAGCCATTATGGGCTCTGGCGTAGTTGACTAAGTTGTGCGAACTCTTACGGGTAGGCTAGCTGATGTAGGGGATGTAGGTTGGTACGGTCTACCCACATGTAAGGTGCTAAGCGCTTACGAAAGACTATGTCTCGGTCATCCGCTTTCTCAAACACCATGTAGTGCGAGAAACCAAACGGAGGCGATCGAGTCTTGTGGGGAAAAGTGCAAAACCTCTGCAGAGTGTATAAACTAATCATGATTAGTCGTGTCCCCGGTTATGGACATCTTGAGTATCTAGTTCTTGGATTATCCTGTTGATCTCATCATGTTACTTAATAAAATTTGTTTGGGTTTAATGAGTACTTTTAATTGGGATTGAGGATGCTGTCAACCATTCTCAATGTTTAACAACCACCACGATAGTTAAATAAATTTATTCCTTTGAAGTAGGGAAAAATTGGCTTTACGCAAAACTGTAACCATAGAGCTTTCCACCAGCCATATATGCATGTAGTATAGCCTATTCTTTCATTACTCTCTATGTGTTACATTGCCAGCATATTCCATGTCTTGACCCGTTTCGGGCTGCAACTTTTATGTTGCGAGACTTCTCGCATTTAACAGTAAGTGATATGTTAGGGTTACGATTTCCTATACTCAACTTTGCCGTTGGTGTTGATGGGAATCCACAACCTTGTTAAGCTTCCGCTATATATTTGGATCGAGGTAATAGTATTTACGTTACTTTATACATGTGATTTACCTCTGTTATAAATCCTTGAGTAATCGTGTGTGTCAAAGATACCGATCCGTGGATGACACGAAGCACGTAGACTTGATCCATTCGGTTTGGGTCGCTACAAGATGGTATCGAGCACATGTTGACTGTAGGACGTGAACCTAGAAACCGACAAGCCCATAGGAAAGATTTTCTCTACAACTTCATTTTCAAAAGATCTTTTACCTCTCTTCTCTTGAGCTTATTCAAATATTCCTTTTAGTGAGACCATACCCTTTTCCCTTTTGACCACTCGAAGATTTGGTGATGAGACCACTCCAAGGAGATAAGATATCGGACAACTAAGACCATTTGGAATGAAGATGATTTTACCGTAGACGGAAACTACAACGGTGAAGACTCAAGACTAGGAATTTGAAGGCTCCAAATAAATTCGGATTTGTATGACCTAGGAAGGTTACGCTTATGGAACTTGGCAGACTATGGAAGTTATCAATAACCGAGATCAAGGTGTATCGGAGAAAGACTGGAACATGGAGCATTAGAATTCAAAGCTTTGTCAGAAAACCCTAAGGCGGAGATATCAACTATGGAATGATAGCTCATGAAAATGACAAGAGCGAAACACGCTATCCATGATGTTATCGCCGCCTATGCTATTGTCACCAGACGGAGTTAAGCATGCAGATGCATGGAAGGATTGGATGGTAGAAAGCTGATGGAGCATCTATACGTAAACGTTGGAGTTTTAACCTTAGCTGGTGTATCACCGGGATCCGGAGTATTACATGAAGAAGTTTAAGGTGGATCTGCAGGAAGCGATTTGATAAGGAAGCAGTTCGTGAAGAACTCAGGACTCAGAAGCTGAAAGTAGACAAGATGAAGGAAAAAAACATCGAGATACCGGAGATTTGACAGTAACTGAAGGACAGTAGGATCATGGATCATGTCAAGGGTGTTGAAACCGGCAGTTGGAATGTAACTCCAGAAATATTACAGGACGTCGCGAGAGACTTCGCGTCAACAGAGATGATCTGGCAAAAGAACTTGAGAAGGACAAGCATGATCAGCAGGAGCCACCGGAGACATGAACAAGACTTGAAGAGTTTGATGGCGTTGAAGATTTATTGACCTTTAGAAGACCAAACCCCTGTTTCATACGTGCGTTAGATGCGACGATTGTGAGCTGTCATTTGTTTGATGTTTTGCCGACAGCCACAATAAAATCTGTCTTTTCAAAACTTTTGTTTGTATTGTGTGCATCCCTCTCGATCCCTCTTATCCCACTCCAAACCCATGGACCCAATAGAGGATGAATGGAGATGAGCTTATATTTTCTGGACCAATGAGTCAATTGGAGACAGACCAATGGATTCAGAACATGGAGAATCACATGAAGAACAACCCTATAGCAGAAAGGATATGACCCAGCATGCTCTGGAGTGCTTTAAAAGAGGTGCTGCTATTTGGTGGAGGATGTACCAAACGATCAATGGATGGTAAGGAGTAACCACTTGGAAGGAATTTAAGTTGACTTTGCCAAAGTCTCGTCTTGTGTCCCAGAAATTGAGGCCTTATGGAAAGGATATGAAGAAACCTTGTGCATACAAGCTTTGTGGAGAAATAGGACACAACCATAAAGAAAACAAGGACGAATACCCTCATAAGTGGAGGATTACCAAAGGAGTTAGCCGAGGATCTCAGGGAACTTCGGTTGGAGATTGTTCCCAAAGATTTTGTTGCAGCAATGGAAGTTCAGTCTACATTGTTGGAAAATATCCGTGAAGCTTAGAAGGATGACAAAGAGATTTCTGAGGTAAAAGATAGGATGAGCAAAGGAAAAGCCAAAGGTTTTCGTAAGGATGAGCATGACACCTTATGGTTTGAGGACAGTGTACATGTACCCAATAATGCAAAGATCAGGAAGTTAAAACTTCAGGAGGCTCATGACTCACCATACTCGATTCGCCCTGGAAACACCAAGATGTATTTGGATTTGAAGGAGTGTTTCTGGTGGACTGGTATGAAGAAGGATATTATGGAGTATGTAGTCGTAAGTGATGTATGCGGAGAAAGTAAAAGCGAGCATCGAAGCCGGCAGGATTATTGCAGCCTATGTCGATACCGAATGGAAGTAGGATAAGCTTGGCATGGATTTCATTTCGGATTTCCCATAACCCGATTGGGATATGATTCTATCTGGGTAGTAGTTGAATAGCTTGACCAAAGTGGCTCGCTTTATTCGGTGAAAAACCACCTATACAAGTGTGAAGTTGGCCAAGATATATTTGACAAGGATCGTATATGCGCATGGAGTTTCGAGGACCATCGTAGAGGAACACAGTTTACCTCAAAGTTTTGGAATCAGCTGCACGGACTTTGGGTACTAGGCTAGAGTTCAAGACAGCCTTTCATCATGACGGATGGATAAATCAAGAGAGTCAATCAGATACCGGAGGACATGTTGAGAGCGTGTGCACTAAATTTTGGATCTAGTAGTGATGATAATCTACCTTACACAGAGTTCTCATACAACAATGTTACCCAGCCAGTTTGAAGATGGCCCCTTTTAAAGCTTTGTATGGGAGAAGGAGCCCGACACCGTTGATGTGGGATGAAGTTGGAGACCGTCAGTTGTTTGGACCAAATGTGATCAAGGATTTGTAAGAGAATGTTAAGTTGATTCGAGATAGACTGAAGGTAGCTCAGTCCAGGCAGAATAGTTATGCATACTCAATAACACAAGAAGATAGTCGATAAAACCGGAAACAAAGAATATCTTCGTGTGCCCCCTCTGTGAGGAGTTAAGCGATTTGGAGTTAAAGGAAAGTTAGCCCCGAGATTGTAGGACCATACCGAGTTGGAACGTATGGGAGAAGTTACCAACAAGTTGGAGTCACCCGAAGGACTGTCAGGAGTTCATGATGTGTTTCACGATTCCTAGTTGAAGAAGTGTCATGCAGAGATGGCCAATATTCCCATGTAAGGACGCTTGACCCTGGAAGGGATAATGATGTTCCGCGAAGTGGAGTACGGACTTCATAAGTATAAGTTTTTATCTTGGTATGTGGGACATCCCACGAGGATGAAGAGATGAAGTACTACTGGATATAAAGGAGGTATGATGTCGGAAATATGGATCAATGGAAATTCCATGATGAGTCTGAGTAATCATGTCTAGTTTGGTGCCAATAGAAGGAAGGAAGACAATACAATTGAATGGATTTAAGAATACTGGAAGTTGAAGGTTGGAATAAAGATCAGTTGCCCAGAGGATGAGTTCAAGGTTTACAAGTGATGAGATGGGCCATAACCCACAGGCCCCAGGACCTGCCAAGAAGCAAGCACACTCTTGCTAAAGGAAAAACCCTGGAAGAAGTTACGATTTTATCAACCGACGATTCTATAGGAGTTTACGCAAAACCTGAGAGTTGTTAAGGAACGATAGATGTTTGTTTGGCTTGCAGAATCAATGGATGTATCCGAACTTGGTTAAATCGACAAGAGAAATTCTGCAATGCTTGTGAGGATGACCGAGTGTTAGAATGCGAGATTCGCTAAACCATGTACAAGGTAATGATTTGGGTGCGGGATGGATTGATCACCATACCGACTTACTCTTATTATTCGCTTTGCTATATGGGATAGTAAATCTGAGTGACTTACCTATAGTTGCAAGACGACGATCAAAACCCTATTTAAACCTTAGAATGGTATAAGAATTTTTTTTCCTTGTACAAGGCAGTTGTTGCCAACCGTAGGATATACGGTGAGGTTCAACCCAGACCCGTTTTCTGCAGGAGAAACCATAAATTGTTGACCACCACGAGATATCGATAGTTGTTTAGCATTGGCGCCCGGACCGTCGACTATGAAGACCAGTTTGGGATAACCTTACCAAGATGAAAGGACAAAGGAATTGAGGAAAAGGTTATGCCACTACCCGAAGAGCCCAGAGAAGGAATTTTCCTTACAATCTGAGAAGACCGACACAGTCAACAATAAGGATGGAGTATATAAGTTTTGATGGAACCGTAACCATACTTCTAAGGGTGGTAGCACCCGAGACCCGGAGACGAAGCGATGGATTTTGAGAAGACCCCAAACCCTAACCTATTTCTTGTTAGCCTCTCCGAATCTCGAGGACGAGATTCATTTTAAGGGTAGTAGTTTGTAACATCCCAAAATTCTAAATTTTGGAATGTTATAAACAAATAGATAGTTTTGATTGATTGTTTGATTGATTGACTGAAAGTGAGTGAATTTGAAACTTTTTGAAAGTCAAATGAGAGGGAACAAAAGGACTTACCCAAACTTTCATTTTGCTTTTATGATCTTAGGAATTCAAATACTCTTCATCACAAAACCACGGAGAGAAGATGACATGACTTCTTCCATTTATTTAAATGACAAGGGTGTTGAAAATATTTGAATTTCATTTGAGAATATTTCCAATTCTGAAACTTTATGCAACTCAATGATTTTCACGAGCGAAGATAAAATGACTTCTTCAAATTATCTGAAATATGAGTTGGGAGTTTTCAAAGAATTAAAATTCAAAGTTCTTTTGAATTTATTTCCAATTGGAGTTATTTGAGTTTTATTCAAATTATTTTTCTCCAAAAACAAAATATATGGAAAATAGGGTAACATGATTCCCTACCTCAGAAAATGGGAGAGAAATTAATTTGAAGTCATTTTGGTATTTTAAAAATGATTTTTGTTGGAATTTATTGGACTAGAAGCACTCTTTGCTTTATTTGAATTTGTGTGTATTTTATTTAATGCTAGAATAATGTTCATGTTGTAGGAAATTTTTTTCTGAAAATTTTGATATATTATATGCCTATATAATATATTTATTTATTTGGTTTTATTATTTTTTTCGTCTAGAATTTAAAAAAAAACTGCAGCGCCTTGGGCCAAAGGCCCAAGCCGCTAGCCGCCGGCCGGCCAAGGCACAAGGCCATCGCGCATAGCACGCACCTAGGGGAGCCAGGGAGCCCCAAGTTTCCTATTCTTTTACGATTCCTAGTAGAATTTGACCCCGATTTGTTATTCCGTTTTTTATTCCTAGGATTCCTAATCCTAATCTATTTCTTGTCCCCTACCCAAGCAAAACCCTCCCTCCCCAATATAAATACCCAAGCACCCCCTCCTCCAACACATCAAATCAACTCTCCTCTCCTCTCTCTGCAAAGAAGACCACCATAGCCGCCGCCGCCATAGCCGCGCCGCCGCCGCCCCACACTGCCGCCGCCACTTGCCGCCCCACACCGCCGCCCTACGCCGCCACCGTCGGAGCCCCTCGCCTCTTCGAGGTACTAGCCTCACACAAGGCCACGCTTTTCTAGATCGGTTTCCGTTCCATTTTCTAGATCGGTTTTTCGTTTGGTTTTCTTTCCGAAACCCTAGATCGATTTTCTCACGGTTTTTCTTTCCGGTTTTGTTTAACGGCGTTAAGCTCGATAGATTTTCTTTTTATTTTTAATTTTCGTCATGGACCTATCCAGTAGTCCCTAATCTTCAAACGTTCATAACTTTTTACTCGTAAGTCGGACTCCATGAAACCAATGCCCACTTCTTCGTTATGATCTCCTCTATCCAAAGAATACAACTCAAACATGTTTTGAAAGTTTTAAAATTTGATTTCAAACAGATTTGTATTTGAACTTCGTTTGATCATAACTTGAGTTTCGTAACTCCGATTTAGTTGATTCTTTTTGCAAATTGAAGCTCTTGACCTAAACTTTCTGATAAGGCCAAATACACATAGTTTTGGTACTGTTAGAAATTGTTTTATGCTGCAAGAGTTATTAGATTTGGTTTTGACGTTTTCCGAATTGTTTCTTCGATCCTTCCGTTCTTTTGAGTGATTGCTTATGTGTGGTTACTATTGCTTGATTACGATAGATTGACCGGAGTGTGACGAGTAGATCTATCAAGAGTTTTGAGTGCGAATCATCTTCATCAACTTTGCAGGCAAGTAACACTTTGATCATACTCTTCTCATACCCAGTTTTTATGCATTAGATCTATTCCTCAAACACTTGCATGATTAGGATCTATTAAATTGTGGGATGGGAAGTAGATTGAGGTAGTACCTATTACCTGTTCTACTTATGAAACCCTGGGAGTTACTTCTACGTTTGCTTATTATACCATGCTATGCTAGTAGACGTGGATTGGGTTTGAGTGAATATCCATGACAGATGTGAGATTGATAATTAATGGTTTATCTAAGGTGGCAACTTAAACACACATCTGGGTGGATTGAGGCACCTGGCTATTCCAGGACTTGCTGTCAAGGCACACAGGTAGACAGATTTTACTGTATTTCTTCGGACCGCCACCCAGGCCCAAAGGGATCATGAGATTATTCAAACTAGAAACTTTCGTGTGCAGCCACAAGCCATTATGGGCTCTGGCATAGTTGACTAAGTTGTGCGAACTCTTACGGGTAGGCTAGCAGATGTAGGGGATGTAGGTTGGTATGGTCTACCCACATGTACGGTGCTAAGCGCTTACGAAAGACTATGTCCGGTCATCCGTTTCTCAAACACCATGTAGTCACGAGAAACCAAGCGGAGGCGATCGAGTCTTGTGGGGAAAAGTCATAAACCCTGCAGAGTGTATAAACTAATCATGATTAGCCGTGTCCCCGGTTATGGACATCTTGAGTATCTAGTTCTTGGATTATCCTGTTGATCTCATCATGTTACTTAATAAAATTTGTTTGGGTTTAATGAGTACTTTTAATTGGGATTGAGGATGTCAACCATTCTCAATGTTTAACAACCACCACGATAGTTAAATAAATTTATTCCTTTGAAGTAGGGAAAAATTGGCTTTTCGCAAAACTGTAACCATAGAGCTTTCCACCAGCCATATATGCATGTAGTATAGCCTATTCTTTCATTACTCTCTATGTGTTATATTGCCAGCATATTCCATGTGCTGACCCGTTTTCGGGCTGCAACTTTTTATGTTGCAGACTTCTCGCATTTACGAGTAAGTGATACGTTAGGGTTACGATTTCCTATACTCAACTTTGCCGTTGGTGTTGATGGGAATCCACAACCTTGTTGCTTCCGCTATATATTTGGATCGAGGTAATATTATTTACGTTACTTTATACATGTGATTTACCTCCGTTATAAATCCCTCGAGTACTGTGTGTGTCAGCATACCGATCCAGGGATGACACGAAAGCACAGAGACTTGATCCATTCGGGTCGGGTCGCTACACTCCAGCGCCCAAGTCCGCACATCCCACCTCAACCTTCTCCAACCATGTCAGGAGCGGGAGGCAGGTGGATGGCCTCCTCCGTCACGGAGGGGCACATCACAAGACTGCGGGAGGCCGGATACTTGTCCAGCGACATCGCAAGACAGGCTGCCCGATGCGGGCAGCTCATTCCAACCCCGGGCCCCATGAGAGGGTGGTGTTTCTCCCCACTTCCTTCAGCGGACTAGGTTTTCCACTTCACCCATTTGTCCGGGGCTCATGTTCTACTACGGCCTGGACTTCCATGACTGGCCCAATTTCATCCTCAACATCTCGGCATTTATCGTCGTGTGCGAGGCCTTCCTCTGCATCCAGCCCCACTTCGCTTATGGTTGAAGATCTTCAACGCGTCTGGCGAAGGTAGTGGGCGGCCGTCAGCCGGAGTGAGGCGCCATGGTTGGCAAGATGGCCAAAGTCCCATGGCTCGAGGGCGCCTTCGTGGAGACAATAAAGGGTGGCAATCGGGGTGGTTCTACATCACCGAGCCACGCGACCCGAATGGGTGGCGGCCCCAATTTAGATCTGGCTTCCCCACACGGCTCTCGTCGTGGAAAGAGACGGGCTTTGACGTGGGGAATTCGGAAGAGCTATCCGGACTCCAAACATGCGTCCGAAACACGATGGACAAGAATCTCGGGCTTGTCGGCGTAATCCAGTGATGCTCATCCGTCGGGTTCTCCCCGCCAACAACGGGCCTTTAACTTGTGGGAGTTCGATCAACCTTGAGCGGCTCTTGACACTACGCATTTAAGATGCCCGGAAGGTGCTATTCAAGGGCGCTGAAGCCTCAAAGATCCGCTAACAAAGATCGCGGATATTCGCAGCGTCCAGCCGGCGAGGTAAGTTATTTTACCCTTTACGGGAATCTTTTTCATAGATTGACTCTATGTGGGATCTAAAACTCCCTATTCTTTGTGGACTGGCTGAAGACGCCCGGACAGATTAAGCTGTCCGGCTCCTTTGCCGAAGACCAGCGGACGCCTTGATTGACGGAGCTTGGCTCCGGCACCATGTGGTGCCGGAGAAGAAAACCAAGAAGGAGGCCACGGGAACTCGAAGGAGCTCCCGGCCAGTCTTGATCAGATTCAAGCGGAATCTTCTCCACGAAGACGAGGAGGAAGAAGAAGAAGCTCCTCCCCGGGGAGGAGAAGAAAAGGAAGGCCGCCCCGACTGGGGAGGCCGGAGGGTCCAAGAAGGGAAGAACCCTTCCTCCGGACTTCTCCACCAACGTCGACGATGACGAGGAGGATTGGCCTACAAGGGCCAAGCCCCTGGAGAGATCGTAAGTGTCCGGATACCCATGGCTTTTTATTATTGCAGAGTGTTCTCTAATGTCGAACAACCGTGCAGCCCTCCCAAGGGCGAGTTCGCCGATTCATCGAGCGGGTCCACAGGCTCGTCGGAAATGGAGAGTACCTCGCCTGACGG
Source organism: Aegilops bicornis (assembly GCA_021605145.1). Classification (NCBI taxonomy): domain Eukaryota; kingdom Viridiplantae; phylum Streptophyta; class Magnoliopsida; order Poales; family Poaceae; genus Aegilops; species Aegilops bicornis. Next base: position 552,321,127 of record CM038670.1, on the reverse strand, counting down.
CCTCCTCGCCTCACGCCACGGACGATGCACAAGGGGCCCCAAGAGGGGCTTAGTCAAGAGGAGGTAGCGCAGGAGGTGCCACAAGGCAACCTCCCGGACTCCAGGCGCGCGGGGGGCAAGACCCCCAGGGGCTCTAGGCCCGACCCTTGTACGATCTCCATGCCGCAACCTTCAGTGGTTCCGGAGTCCGGCAAGCAGACCCTTCGGAAGAAGGGTAAGACGCCGGTGTCCTCCATCCAACCGGAGGCACCGGATAGCTTACCGGAGGTGCTTAACGGCGCTTCCATCGAGGAGGAGCACCGCACTGTTATGAGTGCGGTGATCCGGACGATTCGATCCGCCAAGAGCGGACTGACCAAGCAGTACCAGCCTTCTAACAGGCATTGAGGTAAGTTTTAGAATATGTAAAAATATAACCGCATAGACAGTAGCCCTCGATGCATAGTTCGGTGTTCGGAAAGAAAAGCGGACTAAGGATCTAAAAAGATATACGCAGGAGTCTAACATAAGTATGTCAATATGGGAATGCAGGCTGCGCTGCTGACCTCTGCAGCACTGACTGCAGAGGTCAATGCATTAAAGCAGAACCTCGAGCGGTCCGAGAACGAGCTCGAGGACAAGGAAGGTAAGTAATACCTTATGAAAGAAATACCTTATAGAAAAGGTTTTGGTTGCAAAAAATAACAGGAATAACTTGGGTACTACTGGGGCCACGAACGAGGTGGCGACCCTGAAGGAGGCGGTGTCCGTGGCCGAAAACAAAGCGGCCGCGGAGCGCACCGAGCGAGAGAAGGGGGCGCAGCTGGCCAAAATGCGGCAAGAGCTCCAAGCTCTCGTGGAAAAACACGAGGGTTTGGAGCGTGACTCAAAGACTAGAGAGTCCGAGCTCGCCTCAGCTCTTGAGAGTGCCAAAGCTGCTAAGGCCGAGGCCCAAAAGCCCTCAAAGAAATTGAGTCGTTAAAGAAGTTAGATGCGTGTAAGGCATTCTATATGCAAAGCAAGCAAGTGAAAGTGAATTACCTATTACTTACCCGGATTGGAGCTCTCCAGAGCATTCGCAGATTTGCCCGTGGTGTGTCCGATCTGCCGCATTCTACCGCGCCAAGGAGGGAGCTCAGCGGAAAAGGTGTTCTGGTCTCGATATCTTTGAGGCCGAACATTCGGTGCCCCTGAGCGACCAGCTGAAGCAGCTGGTCGAGCTCCACAAGGTCGCCGAACAGGCCATGAAGGGCCTTATAGCGCGGCTGTGGCCATTGGAGGCCATGCCCGGGAGCTACTTCACCTTGGTGCAGCGGCTGGTGGATGCCTGTCCGCGGCTTGAAGTCATCAAGCGCTCCGTCTGCATTGAAGGTGTCCGTCAGGCCCTTGCATGTGCTAAATTGCACTGGGGCAAGCTGGATGCGGAGAGGCTTGTGTGGCCAGACCCTTAGAAGGCCATGAGCATCGCACGCCCAAAATGTACTATGAGGGCCTCCTGAAGGGTGCCCGCCGAATAGCGGATGAGTTCTCCAAGGATGTAATTTTTGAATGAACTCGCATTCGTTATCCTGTACGCTAAAAACTTGTTCATATGCGCTAAGCAACGCTTATTAATTTAAAATATTACCTTCTATGCGGCCGTTTATCAAATTTGAGAGATGGCAAGTCGTTGGCTTCAGCCCCCATGCCACGAAAGTCTTTGGGGTGTTGGGATAAACTTGAGCACTCTTGTTCCCATTCTTGGGTCCATCTAGGAGGCGCTCAACACAACGAACAAGGCAACCGGACTTATAATGCTTGAACACTCTCATTTAGCCATAGAATTCTATAATTTTAAATTTCGTGAAGCCCCTAGTATTCGGAAGACCGAGTTCGGGCGCTATCCACGCCTTGGCGGACAATTCCGGTTCCTCGCTCTAAGCGGCATAAGTCTTTAGGGACCGAAAAACCTCTCGAACAGCGATCGGCTCTCGCCCTATCATGACGGTCAGTTTTAGCTTTCTCCATCGAGGTGCTCGACCCAGCTCAACTGGGCACAATCTGCATGGTTCTCCGTGCTACCTTAGCCGATATAGCGGGCGTAAGGTACCAAAACACGGAGCGGGCAAACCCAACTATTGACCCAAGACATGATTCGGAGCCAATTCATATAATGCTATAAGTTCGGGGTGCCGCACTTGTGAAAGTGTTCGGACTTATCACACCATAATTTTGGGATACTTAAGCCCCTGGTGTATAGGCCGTACCAAAGTGTACGGTTGCAACATGTCGTGAAATGAACATATGTATATATAAAGGAAGTAGAGCAATAATAAGCAAAAGCTATGTATTGTTTATTCAAAAAGGTACTGCAATGGAAGCAGAATGATACAAATAGTGCGATAAGCAAGGGATGGGACTATCTAACATGTCCCCTCCGAGGGTAAGCTGCGGGATGGTATGTAAAACAGGTATAATGCTCGTAATAGAGACCACTGAACACTTGACGTGGCTTTACGCTTCCCCGGCTGTTGTATCGTGAGTTTGGCGATTCTAGTGCGGACAGGACTGATGAAAGACGGAGTCACGAAAGTAAGAAAAAGGAAGAAAAAGGAAAAGGAAAAAGAATGACACAATCGGGGCCCTCGGTGCGGTCGAGCCGCATTCTTGGCGTGCCGTGGTCTTGCCCTCCCCATATGCCCATGGTATCTCCAGAGCGTAATTATGTATGCGTAATACTAGCTTCGCAATTTAGCGAGGCGGGGGTTGGGGCGGGTTGCTCTGGCGTGCTTGAATCATGCCAGCGGTCTTGTTGTAGGTTAATCCGGTAGCTTGACCGTGTCCGGGGCTTAATGGCCGGACTCGAGAGTTGCTGTGAGAGGCTGCTTTGTACCTCCGCCGCGAGGGCCGCCGTGTGCTCCTCCGTTCGGAGAGAGCGTTCGGTGTTTCCATTGACCGTGATTACTCCTCGAGGGCCTCGCATCTTGAGCTTGAGGTATGCGTAGTGCGGCACCGCATTGAACTTTGCAAATGCGGTTCGTCCGAGCAGTGCATGATAGTCGCTGCGGAATGGGATGATGTCGAAGATTAACTCTTCGCTTCGGAAGTTATCCGGGGATCCGAAGACCACTTGAGTGTGGCGAGCCCGCATAACTGGCCTCTACACCCGGTATGACGCCTTTAAAGGTCGTCTTTGTAGGTTTAATCCTTGAGGGTCTATGCCCATTTTGCACTGCTGTATCACGATAAAGCAGGTTCAAAGCTGCTACCGCCGTCCATCGGGACTTTGATGAGGTGAAATCCGTCGATAATTGGGTCAAGAACCAATGCGGCGAAACCGCCGTGACGGATGCTAGTGGGGTGGTCCCTTGATCGAAGGTGATCGGGCAGGAAGACCATGGGTTGAACTGGGCGCTGGCTCCATCGCATATCGTCCCTTAGTGCACGCTTCCGCTCCCTTTTGGGTATATGGGTTGCGTATATCATGTTCACCGTCCGCACTTGCGTGGGAAAACCCTTCATCCTCTATTGTTCGGCCGGGCTCTTCCTCGTCATCGTTATGCAGCCCTTGTCATTGAGTTTGGCACTTAACTTGCTCGCTTGCTTGAACACCCAACAGTCCCTGTTGGTGTGATTGGCTAGTTTTCGGGGTGCCATGTATCCGCACAAGCGATCGAGTATTCAGTCCAAGTTGGGCCGGGCCACAGGTATTTCTTTTGAATGGCTTCTTTCGTTGACGGGTTTAGAGCCTCTGAATCCGGCATTGTGGTCGTATCTTGATATTATCACCGTTAATGCGGAGCTTGTTCTTGTTGCGACGCGACCTGCCATTGTTGTCCTTGGTATCCGGACTATCAGGATGTTTGGCCAAGTTGTTGCTTCGAGCTAGCCAGATGTCCTCTCCCGCACAAAAGTGAGTCATGAGGGTTGTGAGGGCTGCCATAGATTTCGGCTTTTCCTGTCCTAGGTGCCGGGCAAGCCACTCGTCGCGGATGTTATGTTTGAAGGCTGCAAGGGCCTCTGCATCTGGACAGTCAACGATTTGATTTTTCTTTGTGAGGAACCGTGTCCAGAATTGCCTGGCCGATTCTTCTGGCTGCTGAATTATGTGGCTAAGGTCATCGGCGTGCGGTGGTCGCATATGTGCCCCGGAAGTTATCAAGGAATGCGGCTTCCAGGTCCTCCCAACAACCAATTGATTACATTGGCAAGTTGTTGAGCCAATGCCGAGTTGGTCCTTTAAGCTTGAGTGGGAGGTATTTGATGGCATGTAGATCATCACCATGGGCCATGTGGATATGGAGGAGATAGTCCTCGATCCGGACCGCGGGATCTGTGGTGCCATCATATGATTCGATGTTTACTGAGTTTGAAGCCCTCGGGATTTGATGATCCATTACTTCATCTGTGAAGCATAGTGGGTGTCTTGGCGCCTCTGTATTGGGCTATATCACGACGTAGCTCATATGAGCTTTGTCTACTGTGTTTGGCCCGGCCGGGTTTGTTGTATCCGGCGCGACGGTAATCATCCTGCGTCGTTGGGCGCCCACGTGATCTGTAGATCGATCTTGTGTGTTTTGCCTTATCCTCCAATATATCTCGCAAGTCCGGCGCGTTTTCCCGTGCCTTGGTACTTTTTGAGCGACGTCGGGGTGTGGCTTGAGCGGAGGGCCGAGAGGCTTCTGCAGCGCCACGGGGTGGCCGGTCTGCCATGTCGTGCGCTGGTGACTTGGGTGCTTCCTCTTCTGATCGAGGAAACGGCCTGCGTTTGGGGTAGCTTCTGGAGGGGCATTCGAGTTCATACTCTTCGGCTGCAAGGACTTGGTCCATTTGTCGCCCAGCAGATCTGGTCGACTCTAAGTTGTTCTTGCTTTTCTTGAGGCTACTTGCCGTGGCTATAAGCCTGCGCTTGAAACAGCTCCTGTTCGGCGGGATCCTCGGGAACGACAAATTAAATCGTCCGCCGAGGCTTGCCTCATCTTAGGAGGGAGGCGCGTAATTATCATCCTCGACCTCTCTTTACGCCAAGACCGTCAGGCGGACTTGCTTCTCCCTCCTCCTGTCTGAGTCCTGCTGGAGGGGTTCTCTTCAACCGTCCGGGGTGTTATTATCTACCGTGCGGAATCACCATTTTTATTGTGGCGGGATTTAGAGCGGCGCTGACGTCGGCGCTTGGTACATTTCTTGGAGGGTCATCCTCTGTTGTTCCATCGCCGTTCCCATCTTTTGGGATGTCCACCATATATATGTGATATGACGAGGTGGCCTTCGATTGCCCTGTAGGTATTTGGGTCTTGGTCGTCTCCGGCATCGTCGTCCATACCGTCTATGTCTTCGAGTCGAAGTCTAGCATGTCGGTTAAATCATCGGCGATGGCTACAAAGTGGGTGGTGGGTGGGCGTTGAATTTCTTTGTCGTCCGCATCCCAACCTTCTGTCCGTAATCCGCCAGGACTCTCCGGATAAAGAGAGAGACTTTAGTGAATTCAGGATGTCGCCAAAGGGCGAGTGCTTTGAAAGATGTCATGCGATGAACTCCATAGCCGGGCGCCCAATCGGATTCGATTGGCGAGGCACGGAGGGTTCGGAGTCCGAGAGGAGTCCGCACCTGAGTCGAGGTCTTCGCAGCGACAGGGATGGAATTCGGCTCGATCACCGTAGAGATTGTAGCCGAGGCGGTGTCCAACCACTCGTCCTCGATCGGGGAATCCGGCTCGGATTAAGGGTCGGAGCGGATCTCGGTGCGGTCTCGTGGCCTTTGACCGGCAGAGCTAGATCATGCCCATCGAGACAAAGGCGGCACGTTAGCTGCGGCTCGAATCCGTCGAAGATCAAGTCTCCGCGGATATCGGCCGTATAGTTCAAACTTCCAAATCTGACACGATGGCGGGGCGTAGCTTCGATCTGCTCCGGATGGCCAAGCGAATTGGCCCGCGATGCAAAGCCGCCGAATCTGAAGATCTGTCCGGGGAGAAAAGTCTCACCCTGGACCGCGTCGTTGTTGATGATTGAAGGAGCCATCAGGCCTATCGGTGACGACACAGAGGAACTCTCAATGAAAGCACCAATGTCGGTGTCAAAACCGGCGGATCTCGGGTAGGGGGTCCCGAACTGTGTGTCTAGGCGGATGGTAACAGGAGACAAGGGGCACGATGTTTTTACCCAGGTTTGGGCCCTCCCGATGGAGGTAATACCCTACTCCTGCTTGATTTATATTGATGATATGGGTAGTACAATAGTAGATCTACCACGAGATCAAGGAGGCTAAACCCTAGAAGCTAGCCTATGGTATGATTGTTGTTCGCCCCACGGACTAAAACCCTCCGTTTATATAGACACGGATAGGTTAGGGTTACACAGAATCGGTTACAATGGTAGGAGATCTACATATCCGTATCGCCAAGCTTGCCTTCCACGCCAAGGAAAGTCCCATCCGGACACGGGACGAAGTCTTCAATCTTGTATCTTCATAGTCTTGGAGTCCGGCCGTGACAATAGTCCGGCTATCCGGACACCCCCTAGTCCGGGACTCCCTCAGCCTTGTTGAGTCTGAAGACTTTGTTGGGATTCTTTGGATCTTCAAAACCTAGGGGTTGAGCAACATATACTTCTTCCTCAAGCTTACCATTGAGGAATGCACTTTTCACATCCATTTGATATAGAGTGATATTATGATGGTTAGCATAAGCAAGTAATATGCGAATAGCCTCAAGTCTAGCAACAGGTGCAAAAGTTTCATCGAAATCAATTCCTTCAACCTGTGTGTAGCCTTGAGCTATAAGTCGTGCCTTATTCCTCACCACAAGGCCATTTTCATCTTGCTTGTTGCAGTAGATCCACTTTGAGCCAATGATATTATGCTTGCGAGGATCTGGACGTTTGACCAGTTCCCAGACGTTGTTGAGTTTGAACTGATGTAATTCTTCTTGCATGGCCTGAATCCACTCAGGCTCCAGAAATGCTTCATCTACCTTAGTGGGCTCTGTGATAGAGACAAAAGCATAGTGCCCACAAAAGTTAGATAAATGTGAAGCTTTTGAGCGTGTGAGAGGACCTGGTGCTTCAATGTCATCCATGATCTTGTCAACTTGCACTTCTTTTGCAACGTGAGGATGAGATGGTTGTCGTCGAGGAATTTGATCAGCATTTTCTTCAGCACCATTTTCTTCAGCATTACCTTCAGGTGCATCATCTCGATGTTCTTCACGTTCTGGAATGAATTCTTCAGCAGATTCTTCAGTAGGAATGACATCCTCAGTCGCCTTGAACTTGATAGATTCCTCATGTGCTGGTTCATCTATCACAGAAGGTAGGTGCTCTCTTTGCGAGCCATTAGTCTCATCGAACCACACATCTACAGTTACAACAATCTTGTGAAGAGCGATGTTGAAGACTCTGTAGGTGTTCAAGTCCTTTCCATAACCAAGCATAAAACCTTCATGTGCTTTCGGTGCAAATTTAGCATTGTGATGAGGATCTCTAATCCAACATTTCACACCGAAGACTTTGAAATAACTCACATTGGGTTTCTTGTCAGTGAGAGTTCATAGGCAATCTTCTTGAAGAATTTGTGAAGATATACTCTGTTGATGATGTGGCACGCGGTATCAATTGCATCAATCCAAAAACGACGAGGTGTTTTGTATTCATCAAGCATAGTGCGAGTCATCTCAACAAGAGTTCTGTTCTTGCGCTCCACGATGCCATTTCTTGAGGAGTATAAGGGCAGATAACTCATGAGTAATACCAAGTTCATCAAGATAGTCATCAAGACCGGAATTCTTGAACTCAGTTCCATTGTCACTCCTGATGTGCTTGATCTTCACACCAAAGTTGGTTGAAGCCCTCGAGGAAAATCATTTGAAGACTTCCTGCACTTCATGTTTGTAAGTGACAATGCGTACCCATGTGTAACGAGACTAATCATCAACAATAACAAAGCCATATAGAGATGCATCATTAGTGACTGCTGAGTAATGATTAGGACCAAAGAGGTCCATGTGAAGCAATTCGAATGGACGAGTAGTGGTCATGATAGTCTTCCTTTGGATGCTTGGCCTTGGTCATTTTCCAGCTTCACGGGCTCCACACAAGTGATCCTTGAGGAATTTGACATTCTCAATGCCAATGACATGCTTCTTCTTCATGAAGTGTGTGCAAATTCCTCATGCCTGCGTGACCAAGTCGTCGATGCCATAGCCAGCCTATACAAGCTTTTGCAAGTAGGCACACAGCTGGTTGTGGTCTGTAGAGAAATCAACAATATACAAGTCTCCTCTCCTAAAGCCTTGAAGACTTTGGAATTGTCAGCTTCCATGATCACAACAAAACGATACTTGCCAAAGACAACAACCATATCAAGATCACAAAGCATTGAGACTGACATGAGGTTGTATCCTAAGGACTCAACAAGCATGACTTTGTCCATGTGTATGTCCTTAGAGATCGCAACCTTACCAAGACCCAATACCTGACTTTTGCCTTTGTCAGCAAAGATGATATGTTTCAGATGTGACGGTGATAAGGGAGCATCCATCAATAGATTCTTGTCACAGACATGTGATTTGTACATCCACTATCGAGGACCCACTCATTGGCTTTGGGTTGATCATCCTGCAGATGAATTAGTGCAACTTACGATCTCATATACTTCATCAGTGAAGAATATGATATCAATTTCATCAGATGAATTTCATCAAGCAGTAAAACAGATATAGCAATATGAGGACGTGTAAAATGAAAGTTCATTTCTTCATGATTAGCCTGCATCCTTTCAGGCAGTATTGTTAGGTCCCCAGCAAATTCTTCAGACGTTAAACCACGTCTGGAGACCTAACCCCGCAAAGGAAATTAGTTCTTTTTCTTCACCACCCACATCTGAAGGGGTGGCAAAGAGTTCATCACTCTGCGAGCTCCATATGAGAATGGTGGCATAGAATCCAATCCATTTCATTTCACATAAGAGGGGTTAGGGTAAGCATATGAATAAGCAGAGAAATCCTTCGAGGACTTATGAACATATTGGTTTGAAGAATAATGCACATATTCATAGCCCTTAGCTCTACCCTCTGAAAGCAGAGTTGTTAGCACGATGACAATCATATGAGGACTTTGATCCTTTTGAGGAATTTGATCCACGTGAGGACTTTGGTCCGTATGAGGACTTGGATCCATATGAAGAATTTGGTCCATATGAAGAGTTTGATCTGGGGTTCCTATTCTTCACGGTGGTGTCATGAGGACATTCACTGAAGACTTTCAAGGCACTTCTTGGGAACCCAGATTTTCTTCATAGGAGAACCGTTCCTGCGATTAGTGCCAACATATCTAGCAAATACTTCACCATTACGATTTTTGAACAGTTTATAGTTGGAGTCAAATGACTCATCGGAAGAATGAGGAGATTCACATGTAAAGCCAGATAAGTTAGATGGATCAAGCTGGAGGTCCCTTTGCAGCAACCCATGAGGTTTTGGGGTACCGCTCGGGGCTTCCAATATGTTCCATCAGCATAGAGTTTCCTCTCAAAGGCAATACCCTCTTTCCTAGGGTTCCTGTTAAGGATCTGCTTTTTAAGCACATCACAAAGAGTCTGATGCCCTTTGAGGCTTTTGTACATGCATATCATGTACAATTCCTTTAGCCCTCCATCGTCAGTGATACTAGCAATGTCCTCAGATGAGGAATTAGTGGTAGCAGAGGCAGGTGAAGAATTTGTAACAGTTGAAGCATTTGAACATTCAGGTGAAGAATTATCAGATTCGCGTTCAATGCACTTAAGGCAGGGAGGAACAAATTCTTCACGAGAAGCTGATTTGTTGAGCAAGTAATGAATCGCGCTCCTTCGAAGATCTTCATAACTCACTCTTAGCTTCTCAAGATCTTGCTTTCTTTGAAGAAATTCATAAGAAAGTTTCTCATGATCGAGACAAGAGAGTGTTATGATGACCTTGAAATTGTCAATCCTAGGTGAAGTCTCTGAAGATTTTCAGTCAGGGCTTTAGTGCGATCCATTTCTTCACCCAACATATCATTACTTTTGTCTAGCATGTTTTGAACCTTTTCCAAGGCCTTTTGTTGTTTAGTGGCAATGCAAACAAGTTTGGTATAGCAAGGTTCAATATCATCATCAGATCCATCATCATCAGGTTCATCGTCACTAAACTCGAATGAGGAACATTCGTTTACCTTGTCACCCTTTACCATGAGACATGATGCAGAAGATGATGATTCTGGTTCGAAAGTCATCGTGTTGAGGGATTCCTTGAAGTCCTCAAACCAAGGATCATGACGGGTACGATGACCTTCATAGACGTCAGAGGTTTGGTCCCAGATAAGCTTCGCATTGCAAAGATGCATAATGCGCTTGAATTCATCTCTGGATAGGCAGGAACAGATGATGTCCTTCGCCATGATGTCAAGTCGAGTGTACTTGCAAATATCATCTGTGTTCGCCGTCTTGCATAGGTCAGTAAGACCAATCTCAGTGACGGTCCACAACTCGTTGTCCATTGCCATGAGGCGCTTCCTCATCATGGCCTTCCACTTGGGATAATCATGATCGTCAAAGATAGGGCATGTCACTTTCTTCATACCTGCGGTTGACATAACTAAAACTCCAGGTGGTTAAACCAAAATCACACGTAACAAGGGAGTACCTTGCTCGATACCAATTGAAAGTGCGTTATATCGACTAGAGGGGGTGAATAGGCGATTTTATGAATTCTTCAATGAGGAATTTCCGGTGAGGAAATTCCTAAGTGAAGAACTACTTGCAGCGGAATAAGTACTCGAGTAAGCATAACAGAATGCGGGCATGGTCATCATGATGAAATGAAGACAATCAAAGAGTACAAAAAGCGTAAACACAGGATAACACAAGATGAAGACGAACAGACTGAAGAAATTGAACTGAGGAAATTGAGAAACTCTTCAGTCAAAGTCTTCAAACACAGATATGAACAAACACTCAACACATTAATGAGGAAATGAAAGAGTTGAGGAAATAGAACCAGTTAGGTTGGTGAAGACAATGATTTGGTAGACCAGTTCAAGCTATTTGTCTCGGTTATGCGTCTGGTTGGAGTGGTGAGTATTTAAACTCGAGGACACACAGTCCCGGACACCCAGTCGCTGAGCACGCAGCTCAGGACACCAAGTCCTCACCGTATTCTCCTTGAACTAAGGTCACACGGACCTCGTCCAATCACTCGTGGTAAGTCTTTAGGCGACTTCCAAACCTTCACAGACTCGGTCACTCGGTGATCCACAATTTCTCTTGGATGCACTAGACCATGACGCCTAACCGTCTGGAAGAAGCACAGTCTTCAAAGGTAACAAGCGTCGGATCCACGCAGGATCAATCTCTTCAGTGATGCTCAATCACTTTGGGTTTGTAGGGGTTTGGTTTTGGGTTTTTCCTCACTCGATGATTTTCGCTCAAAGTCCTCAGAGGATGGGTTGCTCTCAAATGACAAGTGTCAAGTTCTCTCGGAGCAGCCAACCAGCTAGTGGTTGTAGGGGCGGCTATTTATAGCCTAGGGAGCAGCCCGCCATGATAAGACATAAATGCCCTTCAATGGTATGACCGTTATGTGGATAAGATATTTTGGTACAGCTGGCACGTAGCACAGCAACGTTCAGAAATTTGACTCTCAAATTCCTCAGGGCTATCATGTTCCTCACTGTGTAGGCAATCGGCACTGGCGAATTCCTAACTCCTCAGTCAGAACAAATTCCTCAGCGACCAGACGAACTTCGTCTCACATCCTTTGAAGAAATTGGTGAACTATATGAGATTTCAAAGGCTTCACTCGAAGGGATTGGTAGGTGTAGGATTTTGAGTTGATCATCACATGGAAATTTTTCCTTAGTATTTCCTCGACCCCCTTTAACAAAGACGGTGTTTCCTATGACTCAAGAAAGAGAAAAACGAAACTACGAAAACAAAAGTCTTCACGCTTCATGTTCCTCAAATGAATACCAAGTCTTCAAGGTTACACCAATTTCTTCACTTTCAAAGTCTTCAGAAAGTCTTCAGAATATCAAAGTCTTCAGTCGAAGAAATTCATTTTTAGGGGTCGACTTTCTCTGTAAATATCAAACTCTTCATAGACTTATAGACATGTGTACACTCATAAACACATTAGTCCCTTAACCTATAAGTCTACAATACACCAAAATCACTAAGGGGCACTAGATGCACTTACAGGCATCAATCACGGAGGGCTTCTACATCAACACCATAGCCTCTCCGATGATGTGTGAATAGTTTACCTCAGACCTTCGGGTCCATAGTTATTAGCTAGATGGCTTCTTCTCTCTTTTTGGATCTCAATACAATGTTCTCCCCCTCTCTTGTGGAGATCTATTTGATGTAATCTTCTTTTCCGGTGTGTTTGTTGAGACTGATGAATTGTGGGTTTATGATCAAGTTTATCTATGAACAAAATTTAATCTTCTCTGAACTCTTTTATGTATGATTGGTTATCTTTGCAAGTCTCTTCGAATTATCAGTTTGGTTTGGCCTACTAGATTGATCTTTCTTGCAATGGGAGAAGTGCTTAGCTTTGGGTTCAATCTTGTGGTGTCCTACCCCAGTGACAGTAGGGGCAGCAAGGCACGTATTGTATTGTTACCATCGAGGATAACAAGATGGGGTTTATATCATATTGCATGAGTGTATCCCTCTACATCATGTCATCTTACTTAAAGCGTTACTCTGTTCTTATGAACTTAATACGCTAGATGCATGCTGGATAGCGGTCGATGTGTGGAGTAATAGTAGTAGATGCAAAGGTGAGTCGGTCTACTTGTCTCGGACGTGATGCCTATATACATGATCATACCTAGATATTCTCATAACTATGCTCAATTCTGTCAATTTCTCAACAGTAATTTGTTCACCCACCATAATACTTATGCTCTTGAGAGAAGCCACTAGTGAAACCTATGGCCACCGGGTCTATTTTCCATCATATTAATCTCCCGTCAACAAGTTATTTCTAGCGTCGTCTTTATCATAAAAATACCAAAAATACTATCTTATCATATCTATCAGATCTCACTCTCGTAAGTGACCATGAAGGGATTGACAACCCCTTTATTGCGTTGGTTGCGAGGATTTATTTGTTTGTGTAGGTACGAGGGACTCGTGCGTGGCCTCCTACTGGATTGATACCTTGGTTCTCAAAAACTGAGGGAAATACTTACGCTACTTTGCTGAATCACCCTTTCCTCTTCAAGGGAAAATTAACGCAGTGCTCTAGAGGTAGCAAGAAGGATTTCTGGCGCCGTTTCCGGGGAGTCTACGCAAAAGTAAACATACCAAGTACCCTTAACAAACCCTTATCTCCCGCATTACATTATTTGCCATTTGCCTCTCATGTTCCTCTCCCCCACTTCACCCTTGCCGTTTTATCCGCCCTCTCTTTTCCATTCGCTTTTTTTCTCTCTCTGGCTTCTTGTTTGCTCGTGTCTTGGATTGCTTGCTTGTCACGATGGCTCAAGATAATACTAAGTTGTGTGACTTTACCAATACCAACAATAATGATTTTCTTAGCACTCTGATTGCTCCTCTTACCGATACTGAATCTTGTGAAATCAATGCTGCTTTGTTGAATCTTGTCATGAAAGATCAATTCGCCGGCCTTCCTAGTGAAGATGCCGCTACCCATCTAAATAGCTTCGTTGATTTGTGTGGTATGCAAAAGAATAAAGATGTGGATAATGATATTGCTAAATTGAATCTATTTCCTTTTTCGCTTAGAGATCGTGCTAAACCTTGGTTTTCAGCTTTGCCTAAAAATAGTATTGATTCTTGGAATAAGTGCAAAGATGCTTTTACCTCTAAATATTTTCCTCCCGCTAAGATCATCTCTCTTAGAAACGATATTATGAATTTTAAGCAACTTGATCATGAAGATGTTGCACAAGCTTGGGAGGATGAAATTAATGATACGTAATTTTCCTACACATGGTTTGAATTTGTGGATGATCATACAAAAATTTTATGCCGGATTGAATTTTGCTTCTAGAAATCTTTTAGATTCGGCCGCGGGAGGCACTTTTATGGAAATCACTTTAGGAGAAGCTACTAAACTCCTAGATAATATTATGGTTAATTATTATCAATGGCACTGAGGGAGTCCTGGATTAGGGGGTGTCCGGATAGCCGAACTATCACCATTGGCCGGACTCCTGGACTATGAAGATACAAGATTGAAGACTTCGTCCCGTGTCCGGATGGGACTTTCCTTGGCGTGGAAGGCAAGCTTGGCGATACGGATATGTAGATCTCCGACCATTGTAACCGACTACGTGTAACCACGACCTATCCGGTGTCTATATAAACCGGAGGGTTTTAGTCTGGGGACGAACAACAATCATACCATAGGCTAGCTTCTAGGGTTTAGCCTCCTTGATCTCGTGGTAGATCTACTCTTGTACTACCCATATCATCAATATTAATCAAGCGGGAGTAGGGTATTACCTCCATCGAGAGGGCCCGAACCTGGGTAAAAACATCGTGTCCCTTGTCTCCTGTTACCATCCGCCTAGACGCACAGTTCGGGACCCCCTACCCGAGATCCGCCGGTTTTGACACCGACATTGGTGCTTTCATTGAGATCTCTCTCGAATTCGGCAAGAGCCCGCTGAAACAGTACATCATTACTGGGCCAGATTCCTCCTGGCTATGAACAGGATAGAGGACTGCCGAGAGGAGGACGCAATCCCAATTTTTTGCAATAATTGCACGGACAAGGGAATCCTAAACGCCATAAGTCGTCGCGAAATTACACGCTTTGCTGACTTGGTGACCATAGTACAAAAGTCTTTATGCGATGGAGAGTGTCTGGAAAACCGAAAGTAAATTTTGGGATAATCCGCCCCGAATACATCCCTAGTCCGAAATAAAAGGGTGCATCATTACCAAGCACACAGGTTAAACACCAAAAACCAAAACCCCCAAAGGGTACGGAACCATCTTGGAGGTTGGCTAAGCGGACTACTGCAAAATTCACGATGTAGGGCGCCACTCCAACTCATAGCCTTGAGCATGTTGGATACTACGGCAGGTGGCCAAAAGTGGTGAAGAGCTTCTAGCTTCGAATCCCAGCCCAGCAACACCGATGCGGTGTTAATAGTCTTGAGACTTTCGCATCAAATAACATGCGAAAACAAACACTCTGCAACCTTGCGAAGTCTACCAAGTAGCAACAATAAATCCATGGGTGACACGGCTATTACCTTTTATGCCGTTGACGAACCTAAATTCGAACAGCCCGAGCACCGGCCGCATTGGTCCTCGGTCCGATAGTGGACGGCTTTTGCCTTACTAAGGTACTCATGGATGGCGGCGATGGACTAAACCTCATCTATGAGGAAACCCTCCGAAAAATGGAAATAGACTGGAACCGCATTGAGCGAAGCGGCACAACCTTTAGAGGAATAATCCCTAGCCGGAAGCATGCGCAGGAAAAATCACACTGGGCGTAGTGTTCGCTCACGGACAATTACAGGTCCGAGGAGGTCACATTTCAAGTGGCCCCGTTCAACAGCGGATATCATGCTTTATTAGGATGAGAGGCATTCACAATTTTTTTCAAGCTATACCCCACTATGGGTACATGAAGCTTAAAATGCCCGGACCTAATAGAATCATCACTCTTGCTAATGATCCGAATATAGCACTCCGCGCCGAAAACAAGACAGCCGCACTAGCCCTCGAGGCACTATCCGAAGCCCTAGCGGCCGAGGAACTCACCACGATGCGCTCCACGGTGAACAGGGACGAAGTGATACTTGATAAAAGATCCAAGTCCACCTCTTTTAAACCAGCGGATGAAATAGTCAAATTCCAAGTCCACCCAACGGACCCTGCAAAGACGTCCTCCATTGGGGCACAATTAAACCCTGATGTAGAAGCTGCACTACGAGAATTTCTACAAGAAAACTGGGACATCTTTGCCTGGCACCCTTCAGACATGTCAGGAATCCCACGTCGGCTGGCCGAGCACAGCCTAAATATCCTAAAAGGATTCAAGCCAGTCAAACAGGCTCTTCGGCGCTTTTCTGAACCCAAGAGATAGGCCATGGGAGAGGAGCTAGCCAAACTTTTGGAAGCTGGATTCATCAGAGATATAAAACATCCGGACTGGCTAGCAAACCTGGTGATGGTACCAAAGAAGGATAAATCCTGGCACCTATGTGTTGATTTTAAAGACCTTAATAAGGCTTGCCCAAAGGATCCCTTCCTCCCTCGAATTGATCAAATTATTGACGCCTTCTGACAGGACCACGACTCATTGTGCTTCCTCGACGCGTACTCCGGCTACCACCAAATCAAGATGGCGGAGCCAGACCAAGCTGCAACATCATTCATCACTCCATACGGCCCATTCTACTTCAACACAATGCCCTTGGGGCTCAAAAACGCCGGCGCAACATATCAGCGCATGATTCAGACATGTCTGGCAAACCAGATCGGCAAAACAGTGTAAGCATATGTAGATGACGTGGTCGTCAAAACCAAGCATGTCGAAACTCTAGTAGACGACTTGAGGCTCACATTCGACAATCTTCGAAAATATGACATCAATCTCAATCCGGAAAAATGCGTCCGGAAAGCTCCTGGGCTTCATTGTGTCCGGTAGAGGAATTGAGGCAAACCCAGCCAAGATCCGAGCTCTGTCACAATTGGATATTCCAAAAGACCTCAAACAAATACAAAAATTGACGGGATGCGTAGCGGCTCTAAGTCGCTTTATTTCCCGTTTGGGAGAAAAGGCGTTACCCCTTTACCGCCTCCTCCGCCGCACCGAACACTTCGAGTGGACGGATGCATACGGCCGGACTCGAAGAAATAAAGGCCATTTTGGCAACAAATCCGGTCTGGCAGCGCCAACGCGGGCGAACCAATGCTATTATATATCGCCGCAACACATCAAGTTGTCAGCGCAGTGCTCGTTGTCGAACGAGAAATGGACGGACACCGGTTCCCTCTTCAAAAACCGGTTTACTATGTGTCCACTGTCCTAACTCCATGCAAGTCCCGGTACTCACACTATCAAAAGATAGCATATGCTGTGTTCATGGCATCCCGGAAGCTGCGACACTACTTTCAAGAGTGTTCGATAACGGTAGCCTCCGAAGTACCTCTTAACGACATTATAAACAATCGCGACGCGACGGGCGGATTGCTAAATGGGCCATAGAGCTCCTTCCATTCGACATAACTTATAAGCCACGACGAGCTATTAAGTCGCAGGTTTTGGCCGACTTCATTGGCGAATGGACTGAGCGAACTCCCTAAAGAGTAGGCGCATACTCCAATTGGATCATGCACTTTGACGGCTCCAAAATGTTGGCGGCACTGGGGCTGGCGTCGTCCGACGTCCCCAACCGGGGACACAGTCCAATATGTCCTTGAGATAATGTATACGGACTCCAACAACGCGGCGAATACGAGGCCCTTACGCACGGCCTCCGGATGGCGATCTCCATGGGCATTCAACGCCTAGAGGTGCGCGATTCAAACCTCGCAATATCTCAAATAAACGGAGACTTTGATGCCAAAGATCCGAAAATGGCAGCATACCGCAATGCGGTCCTAAAAATGTCAGCACGGTTCAAAGGGCTCGAATTTCATCATATAGCCCGGGATAACAACCAGGCGGCGTATATATTGGCACGCATCGGTGCAAAACGCGATGCCGTCCCACCCAATATCTTTCTGGAATGGCTGTTCAAGCCATCCGTACTATGGGAAGGGGAGTCCGGAAATAACAATCCGGACCCAACCGCACCGCCTGACGCCGAACACTCTGACACAATCGGAGGCTCTGCCACCGAGATAACACCCTCCTCCCATGAAATAATGGCGGTTATCGCCCCATGGACGGAACCATTCCTAGCCTACTTAACTAGGCAGGAACTCCCCGAAGACCAAAATGAGGCTCGCTGCTTAGTACGACGATCTAAAGCCTATAAAGTCCATGAGGGAGAGCTTTATAAGAAAAGCACTACCGGAGTCCTTCAAAGGTGTATCTCGGAAGAGGAAGGGTGAAACCTCCTGGCTGAAATTCATGCCGGACTGGGTGGGCACCACGCCGCAGCCCGGGCCCTTGTAGGCACGGCCTTCCGTCTGAGGATTTTATTGGCCGACAGCCCGGCAGATCTGTGAGGACTTAGTCCAACGATGCGTTGGTTGCCAGCTTTTGCTAACCAAAGCCATATGCCACCCACCGCCCTCAAAACTATACCCATCACCTGGCCGTTCATGGTGCAGGGGCTTGACATGGTTGGACCTCTTAAGGAGGAACCCACAAGCAAAAATACTTATTGGTCATGGTGGACAAATTCACCAAATGGATAGAGGCCAAGCTCGTTAAAGCGGCCAAATTCGGACCGGTGATAGACTTCATATCGGGGTAGTGCACCGTTACGGTGTCCCCCACAAGATATCATCGCGATAACGGCACCAACTTCACCGCCGATGAGGTCAAATTATGGTGCAAAAACATGGGCATCAAGCTCGATTACGCCTCGATCTATCACCCTCAAACCAACGGCCAAGTCGAACGAGCAAATGGTCTAATCATGAGCGGCATTAAACCCGGACTAGTGCGGTCCCTCAAGGAATCTAACACGCCTTTGGGTTGAGGAGCTCGACTCCGTACTACGGGGGCTGCGGACCACGCCGAATCGTACTACGGATTCACACCATTCTTTATGGTGTACGGCGCAGCGAGTCTTGCCTGCGACATAATACATGACTCACCTCGCGTGCGCATGTATGAAGAAAGAGAAGCCGAGCTCGATCGACAGGACAGTATGGACGCATTGGAGGAGGAGTGCGACGTGGCAAAAGCTCGTTCCGCATTCTATCAACAGCAGGCTCGAAGATATCAAAGCATGGAAGTACGGGCCAAGGCTTATAACGTTGGCGAACTAGTTCTACGCCTGCCGGACAAGAAAAAGGACAAACTCAAGCCCAAATGGGAAGGTCCCTTCATCATCGACCAGGTCCTGACCGGCGGAGCATACCGTCTGCGAAACGCATCGGATAACCGACTCGAGCCGAACCCATGGAACGCAGGCCGTCTTCGAAGATTCTACGCCTAAGTGCCGGACTCCTAGTTCGTCTCCTTCCTCCGTCCACATTTTCTATTTTTGTTGTCTTTTATTGCTCTCCTTCCTCCTCCTTCTTCTGGAAGCCTCTCGAGGCTCATTTGCGCTTTTTTTCGCACATACTTGACGCGCTGTCAGCGCTCATTATACCTGGGGGCTTCTTTAATAGAACCTTATTTATACGGGCTTCATGCCCAACACATGCGTTAAACTTCCGCATGTACCTTTTATTCACCATTATATGCATCAATATGACTTAAGTTTTGGCCAAGCTGGGTTGCCTGGCTCATGCTTACCCCTACGCTCCCGATTGTTCGGCTAGGTGGTAAAGGGAGCACCTCTGCGATTATTCTTGCCGGGTGCGCGGATGTGTACCTCAGACTGGGTGAAGCCGAAAGCTAGCGTTCTTAAGGAAATATTCGGTCGGTGAACTGAAAGATGATTTTTAACTATTCACCCATCTGCCCCCAGATGATTTTCTGCTTTCATAGCAGCCTTGACATGCACTTTAGGGCATGCATGCCAGCGAAAGGAACCCTTAACGGAACTATTCTCCCTGGAAGATGTTTCTTACTACCCATGTAATATAACATAACTAGTTGGGCACTTATGTCCGATACAGCAATAATGACCCCTACGCCTTGTCTACATGCATACCCGGTTCTTATATAACCACGAAGGTATTCGGACACACTCGGACTATTGGGTCACGAGGTCGAAGCGAAAAAGGTCCGCTATGACAAGCGATCTACAATCCGGCTAGAAGACATTTTTTCATGTCATATTTTTACATAGTCAACTCGACTCATTGTATTCCTCCTCAATGCCATCTAATAGGCTATCTAATTTACAATATTGATGGGAATACTTGGCGGCCAATTCTACTTGGCCGTACACTAAGCTTACAGGGATCTCCATCCCATCAGGCCCCATAGGTCCGACCTCGGCCATGTGGTTTGGGTCAGCCTTCGTGTCTGGCGTCTTTACCATGGCCTGAGCCTCCCTGGCGCCTTGACGAGGCCGATATGTTCCATAGACGGAAGCGCCGCCGTGCTCCTTGAAGCCGCTCGACATCTCCCCAATGCCTTGGGCGGGGAGATAGATAGCCACAAGGCCTGGCCGATGCCTTTCATCACCTGCCGGACTCGTTAAATGCGGTGGCATTCGGGAAGAAGATCACCCGAAGGCTGGGCATCTCCTCCTCGGGACGACACTGTGAGCAAACCTACATACATGTTTATGTTAGTCGCCTTCCTCGCCGAACTCTTTCAAAGTTCGCTCAAGCACTCTTGAAAATGCCGCGACGAAGCCGCTGATTCTCCTTTACGAAGTCAGACAACTGGGCATGAACATCCTTTAGTTCCTCACCCAGCTTGGTGTTGGCATCTTGGAGGTTATTTTTCTCCTGTCGCACCCTCGTAAGCACGCTCTCGCCGGCCTTTAGCTGGCGCAAGAGCTTCTGCTTGTCCGGATCTTGTCCGGCGCCATCTGCAATGTTTTTGTCAGATTTACACACCCGCCGCACTTCATAAACTATTTATCTTTTGAAGCGTATATTACGGAGGGGTCTGTGGCTCCCCTGTGGCGGCTAGTGCGGCCTCAAGTTGGGCCTTGCACTCTTCAAGCTCACAGGACGATCGGGTATTCTTTTTGTAAGATCCTGCATAACAAATGATCCTTAAATCAGTTATTCTAACTATTTTAAGTCTCGAGACTCTTGGCATATATAAGCTGTCAAATTTCCTTACCCGTATGTCCTTTACATACTGCTCCGTGGCTCTGGCTAGACCATCTTGAGCGGCACGGAGGTGCGCATCTCCAATTGAAGGCATTCAAGGCCTCTTGGGAGAAACATGCGTCACGAAGAATCGCCCATGGCGCCTGTGATTCAAGGCGCTCTCCACCTCGGAGTTGGTGGCGGACAATCTGTCGGCATCCTCTGTTGGAGGAGCATCCGACGTACGCCTCGTGTTCACCTCCGCTTCTGGACCCGGCTTTGGAGCCTGGCCGGCGGAGGTTCGATTGGAAACCTCTCCGGACTCAGTCCGGTGAGCGCTCTTTTTCCTGAAAAGAGCGTCAGCGTTAGTACGCCTTCCAGGAATCAATCATAGGAACATGGTGACACGCCATAGCGTTGCGGCAGAGTTTCGATCCGGACCGCACTCCTTTTTAGCCCTTGATATCGCCGCCTTGTCGGCCCGGCCGCGGGCTCGGCTTCCTGCCTCGAAGGTACCCCCTGCGAAACGCCATTGGTATACGGTGATCAAGAAATAAGCACGGATGGGTCATTATCAGAATATTGGGACCTCGGTCTCAGTTACCTGTGAGGCTAGAAGTATTTCGGGGTAATCGGCCGTAATGGCAACCAAAGCATTGTCGATGCTAAGTTGGTGGAATACCCCGTTGATCAACTCCACCTTTATATCCGGATCCTCTTCGGAGGTCGGATCGAGGGACCGTTCGGATCCTCGGGTTGTAGAAGCGGGCTGTGTATCTTCTCCACAGTCCGGCGCAGTTCCTGCGCAGAAACCACGAAATGAGATATTTAACCATAGGAACATAGATCGGACAGGTCACAAAGATGTTTGCTTACCCAGCTTCGAGGATTATTCGAAGAAAACTCCTTCAGTGGATTGACGCGGAGGAAATCCTCCTCCTCCCCTTTATACATGGCAGACAAGATCTTCACCAGTTCGGTGATCGATTCCGGCCCTTCGCGGCCATGGCGGGTGGCATCGTCCTCCCCGTTGAAATCCCACATGGGGTGGCCCCTATATTGGAGCGGCTGCACTCCCCTCATAATGCAGATTGCCATGACTCCAATCATGGTCAATCCGGCATGAGCCGATAACCTTATTCGGCTCATCAAATAGAGGACATCCGGTCATTTTCCCTCCGGGGCTCCGAGGCGCCCGGCTTAGGCGCTTCTTCGGAGCATTCTTGAACTCCGGAAGGCCGATCCGAACAGGATCCGGCAGCGGGGCGTCATCCATGTAAAACCATTCCGAAGGCCGGTCTTGGACGCCTTCTTTGGGGTTCCGGATAGGTATCCGGTCCGGCGATGCGCCATAGCTCGGCTCCGCCCACTTGATATATTGACCCCTCATGAGAACGGGGTACTAGGCAGAATATTCTCTTCCTGACCCGAAATGAGCCTCGGCGCCCAAGAACAGTTCACAAAGGGCCACGAAGCCCGCGATGTGCAAGATGGAGGCAGGAGTAAGGTGGTGCAAGCTGGAGGTCGAGAACTCCAAGAGCCCCGGAGAAAGCGGATGGATTGGAAATCTGAGTCCTCTTACTAGATAAGAGATGAAGCATACCCGCTCTCCTTTAGAGGGATCGGGGACACTCTCCGCCTGCTTTCCGCCCTTGTAGGTGGCAAGTCCGGCTCGAACCGGAACCATGAAGGTCGGGGGAAGAAATCCCTTGGTTTGGAGTATAACTAGCTCGCTATGCGGGACTGAGCATCTCTCCCAATTTCAGTGAAATTTGGGGCGCGAGGAGGAGCAGCGTCATTGTCCATGATGGAATGGGCTTTGGTCAGAGGCGCTCCGATGAAAGCTTGCGAAGGGGGGTTGGTGTGACTCAGATCTAGATCCTCGCCCCTTTTATAGGCAGCTCATTTGCAGCTAGGGGGGTAAGTGTAAAAATACCCTGGCTTTTCGCATTCATTCAAACACGTGGAAGATGGCCATTATTGGGCGTAGAAGCCAAGGAGCGTAGCATTTATCAGAAGCCGGACATTATTCAACAAGTATATGGAATTTGGAGAAGAACCCGCCTCGCAATGCCGAAGACAATCAACATGCCGGACTCATCGTCATTGAAGCCTTGTTCGGGGGCTACTGAGGGAGTCCCGGATTAGGGGGTGTCCGGATAGCCGAACTATCACCGTTGGCCGGACTCCTGGACTATGAAGATACAAGATTGAAGACTTCGTCCCGTGTCCGGATGGGACTTTCCTTGGCGTGGAAGGCAAGCTTGGCGATAAGGATATGTAGATCTCCTACCATTCTAACCGACTATGTGTAACCCTAACCTATCCGGTGTCTATATAAACCGGAGGGTTTTAGTCCGAACAACAATCATACCATAGGCTAGCTTCTAGGGTTTAGCCTCCTTGATCTCGTGGTAGATCTACTCTTGTACTACCCATATCATCAATATTAATCAAGCAGGAATAGGGTATTACCTCCATCGAGAGGGCCCGAACCTGGGTAAAAACATCGTGTCCCTTGTCTCCTGTTACCATCCGCCTAGACGCACAGTTCAGGACCCCGACAGTTTTGACACCGACAGGCACACTGAAAGATCTACTAATAAAAAAGTGCATGTGATAGAAGAAATTAATGTTTTGAGTGGAAGGATGGATGAACTTATGAAATATTTGCTAGTAAAAATGTTTCTTCTGATCCTAATGACATGCCTTTTTCTACTTTTATTGAGAATAATAATGAATCTATGGATGTGAATTTTGTTGGTAGGAATAATTTGGTAACAACGCGTATAGAGGAAACTTTAATCCTAGGCCATACCCTAGTAACCCCTCCAATAATTATGGTAATTCATACAACAATTCTTATGGAAATTTTAATAAGATGCCTTCTGAATTTGAGACTAGTGTTAAAGAATTTATGAATTCACAAAAGAATTTCAATGCTTTGCTTGAAGAAAAATTGCTTAAAGTTGATGAATTGGCTAGGAACGTTGATAGAATTTCTCTTGATGTTGATTCTTTGAAACTTAGATCTATTCCACCTAAGCATGATATCAATGAGTCTCTCAAAGCCATGAGAATTTCCATTGATGAGTGCAAAGAAAGAATCGCTAGGATGCGTGCTAAGAAAGATTGCTTTGTGAAAGCGTGTTCTTCTAATTTCTATGCAAATAAAGATGAAGATCTAAAAGTTATTTATGTGTCCCCTATTAAATATTTGTTTTGCAATATGAATCTTGATAATGATGGGACTGAATATGATCCACCTTTACCTAGAAGGCGTTCCAAAAATTTGGAGTCTTTAGATCTTGATGCAAAAATTGGTAAAAGTGGGATTGAAGAGATCAAAACTCTTGATATTAATGAACCCACTATTTTGGATTTCTAGGAATTTAATTATGATAATTGCTCTTTGATAGATTGTATTTCCTTGTTGCAATTCGTGCTAAATTCTCCACATGCTTATAGCCAGCATAAAGCTTTTACTAAACATATCGTTGATGCTTTGATGCAATCTTATGAAGAAAAACTTGAGTTGGAAGTTTCTATCCCTAGAAAACTTTATGATGAGTGGGAACCTACTATTAAAATTAAAATTAAATATCATGAGTGCTATGCTTTATGTGATTTGGGTGCTAGTGTTTCCACGATCCCAAAAACTTTGTGCGATTTGCTAGGTTTCCGTGATTTTGATGATTGCTCTTTAAACTTGCACCTTCATGGATTCCACCATTAAGAAACCTATGGGAAGAATTAATGATGTTCTTATTATTGCAAATAGTAATTATGTGCCCGTAGATTTTATTGTTCTTGATATAGATTGCAATCCTTCATGTCCTGTTATTCTTGGTAGACCTTTCCTTAGAACGATTGGTGCAATTATTGATATGAAGGAAGGAAATATTAGATTCCAATTTCCGTTAAGGAAAGGCATGGAACACTTTCCTAGAAAGAAAATAAAATTACCATATGAACCTATCATGAGAGCCACTTATGGATTGCCTACCAAAGATGGCAATACCTAGATCTATCCTTACTATTATGCCTAGCTAGGGGCGTTAAACGATAGCGCTTGTTGGGAGGCAACCCAATTTTATTTTTAGTTTTTTGCTTTTTGCTTCTGTTTAGGAATAAATATTTGATCTAGCCGTTGGCTAGATTTTTTGTTTTAATTAGTATTTGTGCCAAGTTTAACCTATAGGATCTTCTTGGATGATAGTTATTTGATCTTGCTGAAAATTACAGAAACTTTCTGTTCACAAAAATAATTGTTAAAAATCATCAGAACGTGATAAAATATTGATTCCAATTGATGCTTATCAATAAAACAATTGTATAGGTCTTCCTATTTTGGCTTAAATTTTGTAGTTCCAGAAGTTTGCGTTAGTTACAGATTACTAAAGACTGTTCTGTTTTTGACAGATTCTGTTTTTCATGTGTTGTTTACTTATTTTGATGAATCTATGGCTAGTAAAATAGTTTATAAACCATAGATAAGTTGGAATACAGTAGGTTTAACACCAGTATAAATAAAGAATGAGTTCATTACAGTACCTTGAAGTGGTGTTTTGTTTTCTTTCGCTAACAGAACTCACGAGATTTTCTGTTAAGTTTTGTGTTGTGAAGTTTTCAAGTTTTGGGTAAAAGATTTGATGGATTATGGAAGAAGGAGTGACAAGAGCCTAAGCTTGGGGATTCCCATGGCACCCCAAGATAATCTAAGGACACCAAAAAGCCAAAGCTTGGGGATTCCCCGGAAGGCATCCCCTCTTTCGTCAACTTCCATCGGTAACTTTACTTGGAGCTATATTTTTATTCACCACATGATATGTGTTTTGCTTGGAGCGCCTTGTATGATTTGAGTCTTTGCTTTTTAGTTTACCACAATCATCTTTGCTGTACACACCTTTTGAGAGAGACACACATGATTTGGAATTTATTAGAATACTCTATGCGCTTCACTTATATCTTTTGAGCTATATAGTTTTTGCTCTAGTGTTTGATTATATCTTTTAGAAACCTGGCGGTGGTTTTGTTTTATAGAAACTATTATTCTCTCATGCTTCACTTATATTATTTTGAGAGTCTTAAACAGCATGGTAATTTGCTTAAATTGGGAAATTAATCCTAATATGTTAAGTATTCAAGACTAGTAAAAAACTTTCTTATGAGCGTGTTGAATGCTAAGAGAAGTTTGATGCTTGATGATTGTTTTGAGATATGGAGGTAGTGATATTAAAGTTGTGCTAGTTGAGTAGTTGTGAATTGAGAAATACTTGTGTTGAAGTTTGCAAGTCCCGTAGCATGCACGTATGGTAAACATTATGTAACAAATTTGAAACATGAGGTGTTCTTTGATTGTCCTCCTTATGAGTGGCGGTCGGGGACGAGCGATGGTCTTTTCCTACCAATCTATCCCCCTAGGAGCATGCGCGTAGTGCTACGTTTTTGATGACTTGTAGATTTTTGCAATAAGTATGTGAGTTCTTTATGATTAATGTTGGTTCCATGGATTATACACACTCTTACCCTTCCATCATTGCTAGCCTCTTCGGTACCGTGCATTGCCCTTTCTCACATTGAGAGTTGGTGCAAACTTCGCCGGTGCATCCAAACCCCGTGATATGATACGCTCTTTCACACATAAACCTCCTTATATCTTCCTCAAAACAGCCACCATACCTACCTATTATGGCATTTCCATAGCCATTCCGAGATATATTGCCATGCAACTTTCCACCGTTCCATTTATTATGACACACTCATCATTGTCATATTGCTTTGCATGATCATGTAGTTGACATCGTATTTGTGGCAAAGCCACCGTTCATAATTTTTCATACATGTCACTCTTTATTCATTGCTATCCCGGTATACCGCCGGAGGCATTCATATAGAGTCATACTTTGTTCTAGTATCGAGTTGTAATCATTGAGTTGTAAATAAATAGAAGTGTGATGATCATCATTCATAGAGCATTGTCCCAATAAAAAAAGAGAAAGGCCAAATAAAAAAAGCCCAAAAAAAGAGAAAAAAAAGGGACAATGCTACTATCCTGTTTCCACACTTGTGCTTCAAAGTAGCACCATGATCTTCATGATAGAGAGTCTCTTGTTTTGTCACTTTCATATACTAGTGGGAATTTTTCATTATAGAACTTGGCTTGTATATTCCAACAATGGGCCTCCTCAAATGTCCTAGGTCTTCGTGAGCAAGCAAGTTAGATGCACACCCACCTAGTTTCTTTTGTTGAGCTTTCATGCATTTAGAGCTCTAGTGCATCCGTTGCATGGCAATCCCTACTCCTTGCATTAACATCAATCGATGGGCATCTCCATAGCGCATTGATTAGCCGCGTTGATGTGAGACTTTCTCCTTTTTTGTCTTCTCCACATAACCCCCATCATTATATTCTATTCCACCCGTAGTGCTATATCCATGGATCATGCTCATGTATTGCGTGAAGGTTGAAAAAAGTTTGAGATTATTAAAGTATGAAACAATTGGTTGGCTTGTCATCGAGGTTGTGCATCATGAGAGCATTCTTGTGTGACGAAAATGGAGCATGACTAAACTATATGATTTTGTAGGGATGAACTTTCTTTGGCCATGTTATTTTGAGAGGACATAATTTCTTAGTTAGTATGCTTGAAGTATTATTACTTTTATGTCAATATTAAACCTTTATCTTGAATCTTTCGGATCTGAATATTCATACCACAATTAGGAGAATTACATTGAAATTATGCCAAGTAGCATTCCACATCAAAATTCTATTTTTATCATTTACCTACTCGAGGACGAGCAGGAATTAAGCTTGGGGATGCTTGATACGTCTCCAACGTATCTATAATTTTTTATTGTTCCATGCTATATTATATTCTGTTTTGGACATTAATGGGCTTTATTATACACTTTTATATTATTTTCGAGACTAACCTACTAACCAGAGGCCCAGCCCAGAATTGTTGTTTTTTTGCCTATTTTAGAGTTTCGCAGAAAAAGAATATCAAACGGAGTCCAAACGGAATGGAACCTTCGGGAACGTGATTTTCGGAACGAACGTGATCCAGAGGACTTGGACCCTACGTCAAGACTTCAACCAGGAGGGCACGAGGTAGGGGGGCGCGCCTACCCCCCTGGGCGCACCCTCCACCCTCATGGGCCCCATGTTGCTCCACCGATGTACTTCTTCCTCCTATATATACCTACGTACCCCCAAACTACCAGATACGGAGCCAAAAACCTAATTCCACCGCCGCAACCTTCTGTACCCATGAGATCCTATCTTGGGGCCTTTTCCGGAACTCCACCGGAGGGGGCATCGATCACGGAGGGCTTCTACATCAACACCATAGCCTCTCCGATGATGTGTGAGTAGTTTACCTCAGACCTTCGGGTCCATAGTTATTAGCTAGATGGCTTCTTCTCTCTTTTTGGATCTCAATACAATGTCCTCCCCCTCTCTTGTGGAGATCTATTCGATGTAATCTTCTTTTGCGGTGTGTTTGTTGAGACCGATGAATTGTGGGCTTATGATCAAGTTTATCTATGAACAATATTTGAATCTTCTCTGAATTCTTTTATGTATGATTGGTTATCTTTGCAAGTCTCTGTGAATTATCAGTTTGGTTTGGCCTACTAGATTGATCTTTCTTGCAATGGGAGAAGTGCTTAGTTTTGGGTTCAATCTTGCGGTGTCCTTTCCGGTGTGATGGGGGCAGCAAGGCACGTATTGTATTGTTGCCATCGAGGATAACAAGATGGGGTTTATATCATATTGCATGAGTTTATCCCTCTACGTCATGTCATCTTACTTAAAGCGTTACTCTGTTCTAATGAACTTAATAATCTAGATGCATGCTGGATAGCGGTCGATGTGTGAAGTAATAGTAGTAGATGCAGGTAGGAGTTGGTCTACTTGTCTCGGGCATGATGCCTATATACATGATCGTACCTAGATATTCTCATAACTATGCTCAATTCTGTTAATTGCTCAACAATAATTTGTTCACCCACCGTAATACTTATGGTCTTGAGAGAAGCCACTAGTGAAACCTATGGCCCCCGGGTCTATTTTCCATCATATTAATCTCCTGTCAACAAGTTATTTCTAGCGTCGTCTTTATTTTTCTTTCTTTACTTTGCATCTTTATCATAAAAATACCAAAAATATTATCTTATCATATCTATCAGATCTCACTCTCGTAAGTGACCGTGAAGGGATTGACAACCCCTTTATTGCGTTGGTTGCGAGGATTTATTTGTTTGTGTAGGTGCGAGGGACTCGTGCGTGGCCTCCTACTGGATTGATACCTTGGTTCTCAAAAGCTGAGGGAAATACTTACACTACTTTGCTACATCACCCTTTCCTCTTCAAGGCAAAACCAACGCAGTGATCAAGAGGTAGCACTCTGCCGGGAGCGGACGGCTCTATCGGGAGAGGCTTACCGTAGTCCAACTTTCTCCTCTTCCAGGCCATTGTCGCTGGGGATATGGAGGGCTAAGTGAGATGGAGAACAAAAGTCCCTGGTTTCACAGGAAGCTTCTGCATAGCACACTTTGACAGATGATCAGCTATGCTGTTTTCCGCACCGGGTACGTGCTCTGTTTGCAATCCATCAAAGTGATCCTCTAATGTCCTCACTTCCTTAACGTATGCCTCCATCAATGGAATTTGATAATCCTTGTTGACTTGTCTCACCACAAGCTGTGAATCTCCTCAAATGATCAGCTTCTTAATTCCCAATTCAGCTGCAATCCTGAGCCCAGCAAGAAGCCCTTCATACTCAGTTGTATTGTTGGTTGCTTCTTCCCAGGCAAAATGCATTTGGACGACGTACTTCAAGTGCTCCCCGGAGGGGGCGACAAGAAGCATGCCAGCTCCTGCACCTTGTAGGGAAAAAAGCACCATCAAAATACATAATCCATTCTTGGGGCGATTCATTGCCGGGGATAATTGTCTCTGTCACTTCCTCATCAGGGGTTCGCGTCCATTCTGCAATAAACTCTGCCAACGCCCTGCTCTGGATAGTTGATGTGCTCTTAAACTTCAAACCAAAGCTGGATAACTCCAAAGCCCACTCCACTATTCTGCCGGTAGCCTCAGGGTTTTGAAGTATCCTTTGCAAGGGAAAACAAGTAACAACCATGATCTCATGGGCTTGGAAGTAGTGGCGAAGTTTCCTTGAGGCCATGACGAGTCCAAAGATCAACTTCTGCACACTAGAGTACCTTGATCTAGCCCCTTGTAACAAGGATCTGACGAAGTACACTGGGCGCTGCACCACATTCTTCCTTGCCGCATCCTTGGGGTTGCTCTTGTTGCCGTGCTCATTGTTGTCCTGATCCTTGTCTGATTCTACCAGCCTCTGCTCACTTTTTGACTCATCCACTTCCCGTTGCGCTACCAAGGCCGCACTGACCACCTGGTTGGTTGCCGCCGGGTATAGCAACAACGGCTCCTGGGGTTTGGGAGCAACCAAGGTAGGCACAGAGGATACATGAGCTTTCAACTCTTGCAAAGCTGCATCTGCTTCTGGGGTCCACTCCATAGGGTCGGCCTTCTTCAAAATTTTGAAGAACGGTAGGGCGCGCTCGGCAGACTTGGAAATGAATCTGCCTAGCGCAGCAACACATCCTATCAGGCGCCTCACATCCTTAACTGGCATTGGCGCTTGGATCTGCTCGATGGCCTTGATCTTGTCGGGGTTGGCATTGATCCCGCGATGGGATACAAAGAAGCCAAGCAACTTGCCGGAGGGAACACCAAATACACACTTCTCCGGGTTGAGCTTCAAATTGATCTTGCGCAGATTATCAAATGTCTCTTCCAAATCCTGAATAAGGGTGGCTTTATCCTTGGTCTTGACCACAATATCATCCATATAGGCTTCTATGTTTCTGTGCAACTGTGGCTCAAAACCAATCTGGATTGCCCTTGCAAAAGTGGACCCGACACTCTTCAATCCGAATGGCATGCAGACAAAGCAGTACAGACCACACAGAGTGATGAACGACGTCTTCTCTTCATCTTCCTTGGACATAAAGATTTGGTGATACCCAGAGTTTGTGTCCAGAAAGGGGAGCAAATCACATCCTGAAGTGGAATCCATAATCTGGTCGATGTGCGGCAAGGGAAATGGGTCTTTCGGGCAAGCCTTGTTGAGATCTGTGAAATCTATGCAAAGCGTCCACTTCCCGTTGGCCTTCCAGACTACCACTAGATTTGCCAACCACGTGGGGTGCAATACTCCTCTGACCAAACCGTCTGCCTCAAGTTTCTTGATCTCTTCTGCAATGAACTACTGCCTCTCCAAGGCCTTCTTCCGGCCTTTCTGCTTGATAGGTCGGGCATGTGGGCAGACACCAAGGTGGTGCTCGATTACCTACCTGGGAACATCGATGATATCAGATGGTTGCTAGGCAAACACATCGATATTCGCTTGCAGGAAGGCAACAATCGCGCTTTCCTATTTGTCATCGAGGGTGGCGCTGATAGTAAAAGTACCATCAACGCCAGCCAGCCCTGTCGGGACCTTCTTCTCTTGGGATGCAGCAACCTTGGATCTCTTGCTATTAGAACACCCCGACACGTCATCAATGGGTGCCGTGCACTTGGTGGGGGCACGCTTCCCGGACTCTTTGCCAGAGTTTCTACAATCTCTCTTCTTTCCTTTACTTACCTTGGCGGAAGCTTCCACTGCTGTTGCCTCTGCCGCGACCGCGTCCCCGTACATCTTGTCCACACAAATGATTGCATCCTTCTCATCTGATGGGATGGTGATGACTCCCAGTGGCCCAGGCATCTTCAATGTGTTGTAGGCATAGTGTGATGCTGCCATGAACTTAGCCAGGGGCGGGCGTCCAAGAATCCCATTGTACGGCAGGGGGAGATCAACCACATCAAACACAATCCTCTCAGTCCCGTAGTTCAGTTCTCCCCCAAAGTTATTGGCAACATGGTCTTTCCCTTAGGATGGCTCCTGCCGGGATTAACTCCTTGAAACATACTGGTAACCTCTAGCTCTTCTTCTCCTATCTGAAGCTTGCTGATGACTGCCGGGGAAAGCAGATTCAACCCGGCCCCACCGTCCACCAGCATCTTTGTGACCTTGAGGTTGCGGATTGTT
Organism: Aegilops bicornis; assembly: GCA_021605145.1. Taxonomy (NCBI): domain Eukaryota; kingdom Viridiplantae; phylum Streptophyta; class Magnoliopsida; order Poales; family Poaceae; genus Aegilops; species Aegilops bicornis. Next base: position 552,289,190 of record CM038670.1, on the reverse strand, counting down.
GGAGAGACCAACAAAGGCAAACATCCTACCGCAGTGTTAGGGATAGGTGATGATGTTTGCTAAGACTACGTCGGTGTTTCCCCCAAGAGGAGAGGATGATGTAGCACAGCAACGGTAGGTATTTTCCCTCAGTAATGAAACCAAGGTATCAAACTAGTAGGAGAACCAAGCAAGAAAAGGTAAACAACCCCTACTCACAAATAACAGCCACTCGCAACCCGACGTGTTAAAGGGGTTGTCAATCCCTTCGTAATAGCTAGCGGAAAGGCAAGTTGACGGGAGAAAATTATAATAGATTGAAATAATAGATCACAAATAAAATAAAGTGCAGCAAGATATTTTTTGTATTTTTATTTTAATATATCTGAATAAAAACGCAGAGGAAAAGTAGACCGCAAGGCAAATATATGAGAAAGAAGACCCCGGGGCCGTAGGATTCACTAGTGGCTTCTCTCAAGAAAAATAGCAAACGGTGGGTAAAAAAATTACTGTTGAGCAATTGATAGAACTTCAAATAATCATGATGATATCCAGGAAATGATCATTACATAGGCATCACGTCCAAGATTAGTAGACCGCTATCCAGCATGCATCTAGTGTATTAAGTTCATGGAAAAATTGAGTAATGCAATAAGAACGATGACATGATGTAGACAAGATCCGTTTATCTATATGGTGGTAGATATAGATCTCGTCTTTTTATCCTTAGTAGCAATGATACATATGTGTCGGTTCCCTTACATCCTTTGGTATCAAGCACGGTAAGATCGAACCCACTACCGGGCACCTCTTCCCATTGCAAGATAAATAGATCAAATTGGCCAAACAAAACCCAAATATCGGAGAAGAAATACGAGGCTATAAGAGATCATGAATGTAAGAGATCAAAGAGACTCAAATAACTTTCATGGATATAAAAAGATATAACTGATCATAAACTCGAAGTTCATCAGATCCCAACAAACACACCGCAAAAGAGTTACATCATATGGATCTCCAAGAGACCATTGTATTGAGAATTCAGCGAGAGAGAAAGCCATCTAGCTACTAACTACGGACCCGAAGGTCTACAAAGAACTACTCACGCATCATCAGAGAGGCACCAATGGAAGTGGTGAATCCCTCCGTGATGGTGTCTAGATAGGATCTGGTGGTTCTGGACACTACGGCGGCTGGATGAATATTTCGTAGACTCCCCTAGGGTTTGTGGATTTTTGGGGTATTTAAAGAGCAAAGAGGCGGTTCGCGGGGCACCCGAGGTGGGAACAACCCACCAGGGCGTGCATGGGCCTCCTGGCGCGCCCTGGTGGGTTGTGCACCCCTCAGGACACCCCCCAGGTGCAACCAGGGCCCATTGCCTTCCTTCTGGCCCATAAAAAATCATCGTGGAGTTTCGTGGCATTTGGACCCCGTTTGATATTGATTTCCTGCGATGTAAAAAACATGGAAAAAAACAGCAACTGGCACTTGTCAATAGGTTAGTCCCAAAAAATGATATAAAATGATTATAAAAAATCCAAGATTGATAATAAAACAGCATGGAACAATCGAAAATTATAGATACGTTGGAGACGTATCAGCATCCCCAAGCTTAACTCCTACTCGTCCTCGAGTAGGAAAGTGATCAAAACAAAATTTTTGATGTGGAGTGTTGTTCATCAAGTCATATCATATTCTTTTCTTTATAGCATGGACATTTGGAATTTTATGTGATTCAAAGCAATAGTCTAGTTTTGACATAATAATTTAGATACTCAAGCATATCAACAAGCAACCATGTCTTTCAAAATATCGATGCTAAAACTAGTTATCCCCAGCCCATCATGCTCAAACATTGATCCATTCATGAAACACACTCGAATATTAGCTACACCCAATACTTAAGTACGATCATATTGCCTCCTAGTTGGTGCTTTTGTAAGAGAAGATGGATACTCAAATTCAAAAATAAAAATTGCATAAAGTAAAAGAAAGTCCCTTCGCAGAGGGATGTAGGGATTTGTAGAGGTGCCAGAGCTCAAAGCAAAAAATTTGAGATAAAAACATTTTGGGAGGTGTATCCATCCCACCAACGAAAACGACGTAGAGCTACGAACACTTTCCATGCTAGATATGCCATAGGCGGTTCCCAAACATAAAATAAAGTGTATTCCTTTTTCCACCATTCTTTCACTTTCCATGGCTAGCTGTATCCACGAGTGCCTTCCATACCAACACTTTCCAAGGAATTTATTATTTGACAACATAAAGTAAATTCATTTTTGCATTTCGGGACTGGGAATCCCTAAAACCTTTGCCTTACTCTCGTGCAATGACAAGTGAATAAACACTCATCGTGATAATAACACATCCAGCATGGAAAATATTAGCCACCCGTTACCGTTTCACGAGCGAAACAAATACACAAAGGAGAAGTTTATTTTGAAAATTAGAGATGGAACGTACAAATTTGCTTAGAACGGCAAAAGAATACTGCATATAGGTAGGTATAGTGGACTCATGTGGCAAAACTGGTTTAAAGAATTTTGGATGCACAAGTAGAGATCATACTTAGTGCAAAATGAAGGCTAGCAAAAAGATTGAGAAGCGACCAACCAAGAAACGAATAATCTCATAAGCAAGCATTAAGCATAATTAACACCAAATAATGCACCACAAGTAGGATATAATTTTCATTGCATGATTATTGACTTTCATGCATGCATAGGGAATCACAAACCTTAACACCAATATTCTTACTAGAGCACAATTACTCATCAACATAACTCACATATCACATCATCATATCTCAAAACTATTACTAAGAATCAAGTTTATTTTGTCCAATAATCTTCATGACATTTTCTTTTCTTTATCCTTCTTGGATATCTATCACTTTGGGACTAATTTTCATGTGTTGCTTTTCATAATCTCAAACAAATATAAGTGAAGATCATGAGCATAACAAATTTCCTTTCTCTCAAAATAACTTAAGTGAAGCAAGAGAGAATTTCTTCAAAATTTTACTAACTGTCAAATTAATCTAAGTGAAGTAAGAGGGCATTTCTTCAAAAATACTAAGCACATCGTGCTCAAAAAGATATAAGTGAAGCACTAGAGCAAGTCCTAGCTCATAAAAGATTTAAGTGAAGCATAGAGAGCAATTCTAGCAAGTCATGATATAATTTTCGCTCTCTCAAATATGTGTGTCCAGCAAGGATTGATGACTTAAAACACAAAATAAAACAAGCAAATACACATATCATACAAGATGCTCCAAGCAAAACACATATCATGTGACGAATAAAAATATAATCTCGAGTAAAATACCGATAGTTGTTGGAAGAAAGCGGGGATGCCACTCGGGGGCATCCCCAAGCTTAGTTGGTTGCCCATTTTTGGATAATAGCTTGGGATGCCGGGGCATCCCCAAGCTTAGGCTCTTACATCCTTCCTTCATCCATCGTAAGATAACCCAAAACTTGAAAACTTCAATCACACAAAACTCAACAAAACTTCCGTGAGATCCGTTAGTATAAGAAAGCAAACCACTACTATAAGTGATGTATTAAAACAATTCATATTTTGTTTTTATAGTATATCTACTATATTCCAACTTTTCTATGGCAAAAACTCATCAAAGAAAACCATAAAGCCATCAAAATAAGCACACAACACAAAGAAAACAGTATCTATCAAAATAGGACAGTTTGTAGTAATCTGACTTTCGCGAATACTTATGGAACTCCAAAAATTCTACAAAATTAGAAAGACCAGGGTAATTTGTATATTAATCTTCTGATAAAAGAATCAGGGCAAAATATCTTTTCTGTGATTTATGAAAATTATTTTCGTGAGCACAAAGTTTCTGTCTTTTTCAGCAAGATCAAACAACTATCACCCGAGAGGATCCTAAAGGCTTTACTTGGCACAAACACTAATTAAAACATAAAAACATAATCATACCAGTAGCATAATTGTGTAAACACTCAAGAACAGTAAGCAAAAAGCAAAAATAAACTTTATTCATTGGGTTGCCTCCCAACAAGCGCTATAGTTTTACACCCTTAGCTAGGCATAATATTTCAATGATGCTCACAAGAAAGATAGTAGTTGAAGCACGAAGAGAGCACCATTAAACATGTGACAAACACATTTAAGTCTAACATACTTCCTATGCATAGGAATTTTATAGGAAAACAAATTATCAAGATAAGAAATACCTAGCATATGCAAAGGAGAGGAATTAAACATTGACAATCTCAACACAACGAGAGGAAATTTAATAACATGAAAATTTCCACAACCATATTTTCCTCTCTCATAATAATTATATGTAGGATCATAATCAAATTCAATAATATAACTATCATATAAAATTTTCTCTTTATGATCCACATGCATGCAAAGTTGACACTCTTCCAAAATAGTGGGATTATCATCAAATAAAGTCATCATGACCTCTCCAAACCCACTTTCATTAAAAAAATCATAAGATTGAACACTCTCCAAATACGTGGGATTATTTTTAGCTAAAGTTGACACTCTTCCAAACCCACTTTCAATATTATCGCAAACATGTTCATCATGAGGCTTAAATAAATTTTCAAGATCATAAGAAACATTATCACCCCAATCATGATCATTGCAATAAGTAGTGGACATGACAAAACAAGCATCCCCAAGCTTGGGGTTTTGCATATTATTAGCACAATTGACAATAATAGAATTCATAGTAAAATTATTGAAATCATGCTTTTCATTCAAGGAGCTATCATGAATCACTTCATAAATTTCTTCATCACAATTTTCAGATTCACGATTCTCAAGCAAAACTTCATACAGATAATCTAGTGCACTCAAACCACTAGCAACTGGTTCATCATAATTGGATCTTTTAAAAAGATTAGCAAGGGGATGAGGATCCATATCAATAGATTTTTAGTAAGCGAAGATGCAAGCATATACAAGAGCACATGGCAACACAAGCAAACAAAAGATCTGATGATAAAAAGGCGACCGAAAAAGAAGGCGAATAAAGCGGCAAATTTTTGTGTAGTGAGGGAGAGGAAAACGAGAGGCAAATGGTAAATAATGTAAATTGCGAGGAGATGAGATTTGTGATTAGGAACCTGGTTATGTTGAAGATCCTCCCCAGCAACGGCGCCAGAAATTCCCTTGATGATGTTTGCTAAGACTACACCGGTGTTTCCTCCAAGAGGAGAGGATGATGTAGCACAACAACGGTAGGTATTTCCCTCAGTATTGAAACCAAGGTATCGAACCAGTAGGAGAACCAAGCAACAAAACGTAAACAGCCCCTGCACACAAATAATAGCCACTCGCAACCCGGCGTGTTAAAGGGGTTGTCAATCCCTTTCGGGTAACGGCGCCAGAAGGCAAGTTGACGGGAGAAAATTATAATAGATTGAAATAATAGATCGCAAATAAAATAAAGTGCAGCAAGATATTTTTGTAATTTTAGTTTAATAGATCTGAATAAAAATGCAAAGGAAAAGTAGATCGCAAGGCAAATATATGAGAAAGAAGACCCGGGGGCCGTAGGTTTCACTAGTGGCTTCTCTCGAGAAAAATAGCAAACGGTGGGTAAACAAATTACTGTTGGGCATTTGGTAGAAATTCAAATAATCATGACGATATCCAGGCAATGATCATTACATAGGCATCATATCCAAGATTAGTAGACCGACTCCTGCCTGCATCTACTACTATTACTCCACACATCGACCGCTATCGAGCATGCATCTAGTGTATTAAGTTCATGGAAAAATGGAGTAATGCAATAAGAAAGATGGCATGATGTAGACAAGGTCTGTTTATCTATATGGCGGTAGATATAGATCTCGTCTTTTTATCCTTACTAGGAATGATACATACGTGTCGGTTCCCTTTCTATCACTGAGATCAAGCACCGTAAGATCGAACCCACTACCGGGCACCTCTTCCCATTGCAAGATAAATAGATCAAGTTGGCCAAAACAAAACCCAAATATCAGAGAAGAAATACGAGGCTATAAGAGATCATGCATATAAGAGATCAAATAAACTCAAATAACTTTCATGGATATAAAAAGATATAACTGATCATAAACTCGAAGTTCATCAGATCCCAACAAACACACCGCAAAAAGAGTTACATCATATGGATCTCTAAGAGACCATTGTATTGAGAATTCAGCGAGAGAGAGAAAGCCATCTAGCTACTAACTACGGACCTGAAGGTCTACAAAGAACTACTCACACATCATCGGAGAGGCACAAATGGAAGTGGTGAACCCCTCCGTGATGGTGTCTAGATTGGATCTGGTGGTTCTGGACTCTGCGGCTGGATGAATATTTTGTCGACTCCCCTAGGGTTTGTGGATTTTTGGGGTATTTTTCGAGCAACGCGGCGGTCTGGGGGGCACCCAGGTGGGCACAACCCACCTAGGCCTGGCGCGCCCTGGTGGGTTGTGCCCCCTCGGAGTACCGCCCCCCCCCCAGGTGCAACCAGGGCCCATTGCCTTCCTTCTGGCCCATAAAAAATCATCATGGAGTTTCGTGGCATTTGGACTCCGTTTGATATTGATTTCCTGTGATGTAAAAAACATGGAAAAAACAGCAACTGGCACTTGGCACTATGTCAATAGGTTAGTCCCAAAAAATTATATAAAATGACTATAAAATGATGATAAAACATCCAAGATTGACAATAAAATAGCATGGAACAATAAAAAATTATAGATATGTTGGAGATGTATCACTAGGATGGTCCACTTCGTCGAATATGATGGGCGTACGAGACTATTTGAGCGACTTCCGGGCCTCTGGCGCTGGTTCCACGGCATTGACTTCTCATGCCCACCGCTTGAGCTGGCGGTGAGAAGTGTGCAGAGATGCACCTCTGTCAACACACATGGCGTCCGTGGCCTTTCGAAACTCCTGCTCACTGGTTTCCTCTTCATCCCCTCCATCACTCTCATCATCACATGTTTCCTTCTCTTGACCTCTGGTGGGCTTTCCTTGGTTTCGAAAGGGTTTGCCAGGGCGATTTGCTTCACCACCTCGGCCCTTACCACCAGCAACATTCCGACCTTTTTTACTTATCACACTTCTCATACCCCGCTCTCTGCTTCTTGACAAGCTGCTCAACTTGGTAACACTCTTGAAGGTCGTGGCCCTTGGTCCGATGAATCTTGCAGTACGGCCCATCGCCCTTCCCAGCTTTCTCGGCAGCGGTGGCTTCCCGGCAGTCAGTGCACATGGCAGCTTCCTTGCCGAGGGCCTTAGCTTTGGCCTTCTTGCCGGTACTAGGCATACCCGATCCTTCAACAGTCATCACTGCCTTATCTCTCCGCTTCTTACTGTGCTTATTGCTCTTTTTCTGACTGGTTGGTTCATCATCATCTTCCGAATCAACATTGGCACAATCTTCCTCTCCGGGCAACTTCCTTCCCTCCTCCATCCGAGCACACTTATCCACCAGTGTGTACAGCTTCTTCACAGTCTTGGGCAACCGCACGTTCATCTTGGAACGGATACGACGGTTGCACACATTGGACTGGAAGGCAGCTATTAAAGCTGCCGGATGGATATTTGGGATATTTCTATGAACTTTCTTGAATCTCTATAAATACTTATGGAGGGTTCTCCTTCCTTCTGCTAGAGAAGCTGCAAATTGCTGGGCCTGCCGGGTTCCTGATGACCGCCAGTGAAGGCGCCAATGAACTCGTGGCATAGGTCAGCCCATGATGAAATGGAGTTCTCCGGTAGGTGCATCAGCCAAGACCTCACATTGGACTTGAGAGCCAAAGGGAAGTAGTTGGCAAACACCTTTTCATCTCTTCCCCTGGCAGCCTGAACAGCGATGGTGTAGATGCTCAGGAACTCTGTCGGGTTCAGCCTCCCGTCGTACTACTCAGGTATCTCTGGCTTGAACGTGCGAACAGCGGCCAACAGACTTGCCGTAGCTCTCGTGTAAAGGTAGGACAGCCAACCTCGAAAGGTATGCACCCGCCAACACCGAGCGCATGCTCGTCGATGTTGAGGCCGTTGCACCCGTCGGTCCGGCAGAGGTCGTTGCGGCATTGCTCGACGATGATGCGCGCATCTCCTCTCCGCCTATCCTCTGGGGCTCGACGTTGGCCTGGGTGTACTCGAGGGTCAGAAGAGGCCATCGAGATGTCGTCGGGGTCTTGATTTGGTTGCGCTCGCGCTAGCTGCCGCGGTGGGGACTGCACTATGGAGATGGCCCCTTCCGTACGGTCAGCAGCATGGGTTGTTGCTGTCACTTGGGGAGGTCGTGGCGGGCCAGCCCGCCGTGAGCCCCCAGCTTCGGCGAAATAGAGCAGGCTTTGGATGGTGGCACGCCATTCGTCCATCTACTCGGCCGCCGGCGGAAACCTCAGCAGCAGCTGAGCTCGCGCCATGGCCTCCGAAGCCGTACTTGGCATGGATGTTGATGAAGTCGATCGTACCGTCGCTCGGCCCCTGATGGTGCCAGCGGCGGTAGCGCTGCGCCCTCGTTGTCACTGCGGGGCGACCACCTGGATGTGGTGTGGCGAAGGCGCTCGAGGGCTAGTGGCTCCATCGGGCGCAGCGGCTTGGTCAGCCTGCCCCGGGAGAGGTGCACGCGCTGCGACCGCACCTGTGGTGGGGGTGGCCGGAGGGCGGCGGTTCGCCCCGGTCCGAGCACCGTTGCTGTGGCTATGCCCATCGGTGGGGGAGAGAGGCGCAGATGGAGTGACCCCCTCACCCGTACCTTGGGGAGCGTGGCCGTCGGGATGCTGCTGATGTTGCTCTCCTCCAGCACCTCCTGCTCCTACGTCGGCCGCAGGGGAAGTGATGATGGCGCCGCCTGCTCCGACCACTTCCCCAGCAGCGTCCGCGCCCTTGCGCACCTCCGAACCTCCCGCAGCGTTAGAGATCACGGGCAACGGAAGTATTCGAGGTGGATGGGTGAGCTGGAGGACCGGGCTTCTTCTTAGGCACCATGGTCGATGGCGTCGTCAAAGATGAAGATGGTGATGAAGATGACACGCTGCACACGCCTTCAGGTTCGCGCAAGCGAGCCCCTACCTGGCGCACCAAAGATGTTGGGGAAAACCACGACCACCTATGGGACCAGGAGGTCCCTTGCTGGTTCGGAAGGGGGCGACGCATTGCACAAAGAGCAGACGAGCGTGGGGCAGCATGGCAGAGATCACTCAGGAAATTTTACCCAGGTTTGGGCCGCCGTGAGGTGTAAAACCCTACTCCTGCTTTGGTGGATTGATGGTGGAAAGGTGGTGGCGGAGCATAGTACACTTGCCCGGCAAGGGTTGCCTTGGGGCAGCAGTGACTATGCGCGTATGGGAGTGAGAGTTATCCAACCTTCTAACCCTTTCTACGGTTGCCATGGGCCTCCTTTTATAGATCAAGGGGTAACCACAGTGGCAAAGTAGTCATTACGCACTGATAAGATAGCAAATAGTGCTATCATACCTAACTCTGTGGGCTGACAGGGCACATTAAATGCACCGCTTAACGTCACATCATGGTTGCCCGTCAAGGCTTGCCGGGCTATCTTGCCAACTCCGCTCCTGTTCTCTTGACACGTCATGGGACGGGTGTCATCTGTGGGTTTCTCCTGTAGGAAATGGCTGCCATGTGGTGAATGGCTGCCATGTGGTGAATGGCTGCCACTTAATCACTTTGCGGCTTGACACCGCACTGATCGACGACGTGGGTCGTGGTGGAATGGTTGGTGAGGTGGTTCTGCCTCCGTGAGCCCCGGCAGGCCCTGCCGGGGCACCTTAGTTGTCTGCTTCTGGAGGTGACCTCACCCCTTGCCGGGCTCGCCTACCCGGCAAGGGAGGCTTTTCTCCTGACGATATCATGCTTCCTTGGCTCATTCTTGGTCCCTCTGATCTGCATGTTGGTCCTTTGAATCTCTTGGGCCCTTGTACTCTCACTTGGACTGGTGCTTCAATCTTGTTCTCGTGCCTGTGCATAGTCTGGGCAACAGACCCAGGGTTTGTTGCACGACACCATACTTATGTAAATCCACAAATTCTGAAAAATTAGGACGATGTAGGCAATTTGCATATCAATCTTGTGTAAAAAATTCAGAAGCTTTCGTCACTTCTGTGATTTTTTTAAATTATTTTACTGGATGCAAAAGTTTTTGTTTTCCAACAAGATCAAATCAACTATCACCAAACATAATCCCAAAGGCTTTACTTGGCACTTTATTGAAAAAAGCTATAAAACCTAATTACTATAGTAGCCTAATCATGTGAACACATAAAAACAATAGGGGTAAATGTTGGGTTGTCTCCCAACAAGCACTTTTCTTTAAAGCCTTTTAGCTAGACATGATGATTTCAATGATGCTCACATAAAAGTAAATATTTGAAACATAATGAGAGCATCATGAATCATAAGTTTCTCTCTCGTAATAATTTTCAGTAGCATCATGAATGGATTTATCAATATAGCTATCACATAAAGAATTATTTTCATGATCCGAAAGCATAGAAAATTTATTACTCTCCACATAAGCAATTTTGTTCTCATTCGCAATAGTGGGAGTATCACATGAAGCTCGAATACTATAAATTGTTTCCACATTAAAAGAGTAATGTTCAGTAAAAGGATATTCAAAATAATGACAATAATTATCACTACTTTTTATAACATAAGTATCATCTCAATAATCATCATAAGAGCATCTCCAGCCATTGGCCCCACAAGACGCATAAAAATCGCCCCCTGGGGCGAGCCGGCGATACAATCGGCGCTGGGAGCGGTTGGGCATCCAGCCGTTACCCCCAGGTCGCCCCCAGGCGCCGATATTGTCCCACATTTCGGCCCACTTTCGGCGAATATGGGGCCCATATGGGAGAGAATAGGCCCATATTTGGCGTGGTTTGTCATGGTTCGGCGTTCAATTATCAACATAAATATTTTTTATCACACAGTTCATCATAGAAAATCAAATACTTCAACAAAATAGTGCAACAACAAATCGTTCAATACAAATTACATAGTTCAACAAATAAAAACTCATCACACGTCGCGCCCGGCTTCGCCCTTGAGCCTCCATAGGTGATCCACCAGATCCTGCTGCAGTTGATGATGCACCTGTGGGTCTCGGATCTCCTGACGCATACTGAGGTAGGCAGTCAAGGTTGCCGGTAGCTGGTGATCAACTTCGGCTAGAGGACCCTGCCTGTAGTATGGTTCAGTATCAAACACTAGCTCTTCTTGCTCGCTCTCGGTGACCATGTTGTGCAAGATGACATAGCAAGTCATGGTCTCCCACATTTGGTCTTTCGACCAGGTCTAAGCAGGGTACCGGACAACAGCAAATCGAGATTGGAGCACACCAAATGCCCGCTCGACATCCTTCCGGCAAGCCTCCTGCACCTTGGCAAAGTGGGACTTCTTGCCTCCTGGCACAGCGTTTGAGATAGTCTTCACAAATGTAGACCATCTCGGATAGATGCCATCAGCTAGGTAGTACCCCTTGTTGTAGTGCCGCCCATTGACCTCGAAGTTCACCGGAGGAGAATGACCTTCAACAAGCTTGGCAAAGACAGGGGAGCACTGCAACACGTTGATGCCATTGTGAGTTCCTGGCATACCAAAGAAGGATTGCCAAATCCAGAGGTCCTGTGTGGCCACCGCCTCAAGTACCACACTACAACCACCTTTGGCGCTAAGGGAGTCCTGGATTAGGGGGTGTCCGGATGGCCATACTATGACCTTTGGCCGGACTCCTGGACTATAAAGATACAAGATTGAAGACTTCGTCCCGTGTCCGGATGGGACTTTCCTTGGCGTGGAAGGCAAGCTTGGCGAAACGGATATGTAGATCTCCTCCCATTTGTAACCGACTCTATGTAACCCTAACCCTCTCCGGTGTCTATATAAACCGGAGGGTTTTAGTCTGTAGGACGAACAACAATCATACCATAGGCTAGCTTCTAGGGTTTAGACTCTCTGATCTCGTGGTACTCTTGTACTACCCATATCATCAATATTAGTCAAGCAGGAGTAGGGTTTTACCTCCATCGAGAGGGCCCGAACACAGGTAAAACATCGTGTCCCTTTTCTCCTGTTACCATCCGCCTAGACGCAGATTCGGGACCCCCTACCGAGATCCGCGGTTTTGACACCGACATTGGTGCTTTCATTGAGAGTTCCTCTGTGTCATCACCTTTAGGCCCGATGGCTCCTCCGATCATCAACAATGATGCGGTCCAGGTGAGACTTTTCTCCCTGCAGATCTTCAGATTCGGGCGGCTTTGCTGCGGGCCAATTAAGCAGGCCATCCGGAGCAGATCGAAGCTACGCCCGCCATCAGGTCAGATTTGGAAGATTGAACTACGGCCGACGTCCGCGGAGACTTGATCTTCGACGGGTTCGAGCCACCAAGCGCGCCGCATTGTCACGATGGGCATGATCTAGCTCTGCCGCGAGCGATTGCCTCGGAGGCCGCTGATGTCCGCTCCGACCCTTAGCTCGGAGCCGACTGCGCCAATCGAGGACGGGTGGCTGGATACCGCCTCGGGGGCTGCAATCTCCATGGCGATCGAGCCGAGCACCATACCTGTCCTTCACGAAGCTCGTGACTCCAAGGTGCCGGACTCCGAACCTTCCGCGCCCCTGTGAATCGAATCCGATTGGGCGCCGATCATGGAGTTCACTGCCGCATACATCTTTCAGCTCTCGCCTTTCAGCGACATTCTGAATTCACTAAAGTCTCTCTCTTTATCAGGAGAGCCCTGGCCGGACTATGGTCAGCAAGGTTGGGATGCGGGCGACGAAGAAATTCAAAGCCCACCCACCACCCACTTCGTAGCCACTGTCGATGATTTAACCGACATGCTCGACTTCGACTCCGAAGACATCGAGGGTATTGACACCGGTGCAGGAGATTTACCAAGAACCAGCGCCTACGAGGGCCTTTGGAAGGCCACCTCGTCTTATGACATATACATGGTGGACACCCCAAAAGAAGGGAACGGCGATGGAACAACGGAGGATGACCCCTCCAAGAAACAGCCTAAGCGCCGGCGTCAGCGGCGCCGCTCTAAATCCCGCCACAGCAAAAACGGCGATTCCGGCACGGGAGATAATAACACCCCGGACAGTGCCGAAGACAATCCCCTCCAGCAGGATTCAGCGCAGGAGGATGGAGAAGCCAGCCCTCATGAGAGAGCGGCAGACAGAGAGGTAGAGGACGATAATTACATGCCTCCCTCCGAAGATGACGCAAGCCTCGGCGACGCATTTAATTTGTCGTGCACGAGGATCCCGTCGAACAAGAGCGTTTCAAACGCGGGCTTATGGCCACGACGAGCAGCCTCAAGAAAAACAACAACAGCTTAGAGCTGACCAAGACTTGCTAGCCGACGGATGGACTGATGTCCTTGCGGTGAAGATCTGAACTTCGAATGCCCCTCCAACAGCTACCCAAAACGTAGGCTGCTACCCCGATTAGAGGAGAAAGCACCTAGATCTACATCACCAGCGCATGATGCGGCCGACCGGCCACCTCATGGCCGCGATAGAGAGGCCTCTCGGCCCTCCACTCAAGCCGCACCCCGGCGTCGCTCAAAGAATACCAAGGCACGGGAAATGCGCCCGGACCTGCGAGATATATTGGAGGAGGACAGGGCAAGGCAAACAAGATCGATCTATGGATCGCGTGGGCGCCCACGACACATGGCGATAACCGTCATGCGGATATGGTAAATCCGGTAGGGCCATTTCTGATGAGACAAAGCTCATTTGAGCTACGTCGTGATATAGCCCAATACATGTAGGCGCCAAGACACCCACTATGCTTCACAGATGAAGTAATGGATCATCAAATCCCTGAGGGTTTCGAACCCGTAAACATTGAATCATACGATGGCACAACAGATCCGGCGGTATGGATCGAGGATTATCTCCTTCATATCCACATGGCCCGCGGCGATGATCTACACGCCATCAAATACCTCCCACTCAAGCTTTAAGGACCAACTCGGCATTGGCTTAACAGCTTGCCGGCCAGAATCAATTGGTTGTTGGGAGGACACGGAAGCCGCATTCCTCGACAACTTCTAGGGCACCTATGTGCGACCACCGACGCTGATGACCTAAGCCACATAATTCAGCAGCCGGAGGAATCGGCGGAACAACCGGACACGGTTCCTAACTAAGAAAAATCAAATAGTCGACTGTCCGGACGCAGAGGCCCTTGCAGCCTTCAAGCATAACATCTGTGACGAGTGGCTTGCTCGGCACCTATGACAGGAAAAGCCGAAATCCATGGCAGCCCTCACGACACTCATGACCCGCTTTTGCGCGGGAGAAGACAGTTGGCTAGCTCGTAGTAATAACATGACCAAGAGCCCTGTTAATTCAGATACCAAGGACAGCATTGGCAGGTCGCGTCGCAACAAGCAAAAGCGCATTAACGGCGACAATGCTGAGGATACGGCAGTTAATGCCGGATTCAGAGGCTCTAAACCCGGTCAGTGGAAAAAGCCATTCAAAAGAAATACTCCGGGCCCGTCCAATTTGGACCGAATACTCGATCGCTCGTGCCAGATACATGGCACCCCCGAAAAACCATCCAACCACACCAACAGGGATTGTTGGGTGTTCAAGCAGGAGGCAAGTTAAACACCGAAAACAATGACAAGGGGTTGCATAGCGATGACGAGGAGGAGCCCCGGCCGCCAAACAATAGGGGACAGAAGGGTTTCCCCCCACAAGTGCGGACGGTGAACATGATATACGCAACCCACATCCCCAAAAGGGAGCGGAAGCGTGCACTCGAGGGGCGATATGCGTTGGATCCAGTCGCCCCAAAGTTCAACCCATGGTCCTCTTGCCCGATCACTTTTGATCGAAGGGACCACCCCACTAGTATCCGCCATGGCAGATTCGCCGCATTGGTTCTAGACCTAATCATTGACAGATTTCACCTCACTAGAGTCCTTATGGACGGCGGCAGCAGCCTGAACCTGCTTTATCGGGATCTGAAGGCAAAAAATGGGCATAGATCCCTCAAGGATTAAACCCACAAAGACGACCTTTAAAGGCGTCATACCGGTGTAGAGGCCAACTATGCAGGCTCGATTACACTTGAGGTGGTCTTCCGATCCCGGATAATTTCCAAAGCGAGGAGTTAATCTTGACATAGTCCTGTTCATGATGGCTATCACGCCTTTGCTTCGGACGAACCGCATTTGCAAAGTTCAATGCGGTGCCGCACTCTGCATACCTCAAGCTCAAGATGCCTGGCCCTCGAGGAGTCATTACGGTCAATGGAAACACCGAACGCTCTCTCCGAACGGAGGAGCATACGGCGGCCCTCGCGGCGGAAGTACAAAGCAGCCTCTCAAGGCAATTCTCCAGTCCGACCATTAAGCGACCGGACACCTTCAAGCGTGCGGAGTAACCTACAACAAGACCGCTGGCACGTTCCGAAACGCAGCGTAGCAATGTGGCTAACCCCAGCCCTCGCGAAGTGCGAAACCCGGTACTACACGTACATAACTACGCTCTGCAAATACCATGGGCATAGGGGAGGGCACGACCACGGCTGCGCCCAAAATGCGGCTCAACCGCGCAAGGCTCCCGATTTTGTCATTCTTTTTCTTCTTACTTTCAGGACTCCACTTTACGGAAGGCCTGTCCGCAAGATAATCGCCAACACACGATGCAATAGCTGTGAGGCGTAAAGCTACATCGAGTGTCCGGTGGTCCCTATAACGAGCAGTATACTTGTTTCACATATCATCCTCAGCTCGCCCCTAGAGGGGACATGTCAAATAGTCCCATCTCTTGCTTATCGCACTATTTGTATCGCTCGCTTTTAAGCGTAGACTTTTCGAATAAACAATACATAGCTTTTTCTATTATTGCATTCCTTTTTTATAAAAACATGTTCGGTTATGACATTATGCAACCGTACACTTTGGTACGGCCAATACACCAGGGCTTACGTACCCCGAATATGGTGTGAGAAGTCCGAACACTCTCATGAGTGCGGCACCCCGAACTTATATCATTATATGCATCGGCTCGGAATCATGTCTTGGGTCAATAGTTGGGTTTGCCCGGCTCCCATGTTTTGGTACCTTACGTTCCGTTATATCGGCTAAGGTAGCACTGGGAGAACCACTGCGATTGTGCCCCGGTTGAGCTGGGCTAAGCACCTCAGTGGAGAAAGCTAAAACTGACCGTCATGATAGGGCGAGAGCTGGTCGCTGTTTGAGAGGTTTTCGAGTCCCTAAAGACTTATGCCGCTTAGAGCAAGGAGTCGGCTTTGTCCGGCCTAGGCGTGGATAGCGCCCCGAACTCGGTCTTCCGAATACTAGGGGCTTCGCCGAAATTTAAAATTATAGAATTATATGGCTAAGTGAGAGTGCTCAAGCATTATAGTCCGATTGCCTTGTTCGTTGTTTTGAGCGCCTCCGTCGAAGGACCCAATAATGGGAAAAAGAGCGCTCAAGTTTATCCCGAACACCCCAGCACTCGCGGATGGGGGCAGAAGCCGACGACTCTCCATCTCTCAATTTTGATAAACGGCCGCACAGAAGGTAATATTTTAAATTCAAAAACATTGCTTAGCGCATATGAACAAGTTTTTAGCGTACAGGATCACAAATGCGAGTTTATTCAAAAATTACATCTTTGGAGCACTCATCCGCTATATGGCGGGCACCCTTCAGGATGCCCTCATAATACATCTCGGGCTTGCGATGCTCCTTGCCTGGCGGTGGTCCGTCCGTCACAAGCTTCTCAGCGTCCATCTTGCCCCAAAGTGCACTTTAGCACGGGCAAGATTCTGAGCACGTTCGATGCATCTGAGCGCTTGATGACTTCAATCCTTGGGCGGGCATCCACCGGCCGCCTTACCGACTGAAGTAGCTCCAGTGCGTGGCTTCCCTGTGCCATAGCCGGACTATGAGACCCTTCATGGCCTGTTCGGCCACCTTAGGGAGCTCGACCAGTTGCTTGACTGGTCGCTCAAAAGCACCGGGTGTCCGGCCTCGACATCTTGAGACCAGAACACCTTCTCCATCGAGCTCCCCTCTTCGGCTTGGTAGAATGCGGCAGCGTCGGACACACTCCGGGGAAGATCTGTGAATGCTCCTGGAGAGCTCCGGACTCGGGTAAGTAACAAGTAATTCACTTTCGCGTGCTTGCTTTGCATAAAGAATGCCTTACCCGCAGCTACCTTCTTCATCGCCTCAATTTCCTGGAGGGCTTTTTGGGCTTCGGCCTTGGCAAATTTGGCGCTCTCAAGCGCCGAGGCGAGCTCGGACTCTCGACTCTTTGAGTCAAGCTCCAACCTCTCGTGTTTTTCCATGAGAGCCTGGAGCTCTTGCTGCACCTCCGCCACCCGCGCCTCCTGCTTCTCCCGCTGGGTATGCTCCACGGCCGCATTTTCTTCGGCCTTGGACAGCGCTTCCTTCAGGGTCGCCACCTGGGTTGTGGCCCCTGTAATACACATGTTGGTCCTGTCATTTTGTGCAACCACATCTTTTTTATACACTTACATAAGGTATTACTTACCTTCCTTGTCCTCGAGCTGCTTCTTGGCAAGGCCGAGCTTGTTCTCGGACCGCTCGAGGCTCTGCGTCAATGCATCAACCTCCACGGTCAGTGCGGCAGAGGTCAGCAGCACAGCCTGCATTCCCATATTGACATACTTATGTTAGACTCCTGCGTATATCTTTTTGATCCTCAGTTCGGCTTTTCTTTCCGAACACCAAACTGAGCATCAGGGGCTTCTGTCTATGCGGTAATATTTTTACATATCTTAAATACATACCTCAAAGCCTGTTAGAAGGCTGGCATAGGCTTCGGTCAGCCCGCTCTTGGCGGACTGAACCTTCTGGATCACCACACTCATTGTAGTGCGGTGCTCCTCGCCGATGGAGGCGCCGTTAAGCACCTCCAGCAAATTATCCGGTGCCTCCGATTGGACGGAGGTCACCGGTGTCGTAGGCTTGCCCTTCTTACGTGGGGGCCGCCTGCCGGACTCCGGTACCACTGAAGGTTCCGGTGCGGAGTCCGGCCCGGGGCCGGACTTAGAGCCCTTTGGGGTTTTATCCCCTTTTCGCCTGGAGTCCGGGAGGTCGCCTTGCGGCGCCTCCAGGACCACCTCCGCCTGGCTTGGCCCCTTTTGGGACTCCACCTCGGCATCATCCGCAGCGCGAGGAGAGGAGGCGGCCGGAAGTGAAGTGATATTCACATCCGACGAACCCAGGGAGCCGCTCGTTGAAGCGTCGAGCCCGGCCTTGGGCGGACTGCATGATTATATTCGGCGTCAGAAGGTACTGTGCAATGAAGAAGCGCCATGAGTTACTCTGGTATCCGGATACTTACGATTTTGCCAGGGGCTTGGCCCTGGGTGGCCACTCTTCTTCGCCATCGTCGGCGTTGGTGGAGTAGTCTGGAGAGAGGGTCCTTCCCTTCTTGGACCCTCTGGCCCCCCAGCTGGGGCGGCCTTCCTTTTCTTCTCTCCTCCCGCAGGGGGAGAGGCCTCTCTTTCCTCCTCCTCGTCTTCACGGGAGGAGTCCGCCTCGGAGTCATCGGACGATGAGTCCGACACCACCTGGCGCCGGGAACTCCTTCGAGTTCCCGTGGCCTTCTTCTTGGCCTTCTTCTTCGGCACCATGTAAGGTCTGGAACCCAGCTCCCGTCAAGCGGGCGTCCATTGAGTCTTCGGCAAGGGAGCCGGTCAATCTGCCGGACGTCCTCGCCAATCCTGTCAAAGGTAAGGGAGTTTAGATCCTGCATAGAGTCAAACTATGAAAAACAAGTGTCCCGTAAAGGGCAAAATAGCTTACCACGTTGGCTTGATGCTGCGTGCTGAATCCGCGATCCTCGGTAGCGGATGCGGGAGCCTCGGCGCCCTTGAACAGCACCTTCCAGGCATCTTCGTACGTAGTGTCCAAGAGCCTTCTCAGGGTTTGGTGATGTGCCGGATCAAACTCCCACAAGCTGAAATCTCGTTGTTGGCACGGGAGGATCCGGCGGATGAGCATGACCTGGACTACGTTGACGAGTTTGAGCTTCTTGCTCACCAGGTTTTGGATGCAGGTTTGGATCCGGACAGCTCCTCCGAATTACCCCACGACAAGCCCGTCTCTTTCTAGGAGGTGAGCTGTGTAGGGAAGCCAGATCGGAATTCAGGGGCCGCTGCCCATTCAGGGTCACGCGGCTCGGTGATGTAGAACCACCCCGATTGCCACCCCTTTATGGTCTCCACGAAGGAGCCCTCGAGCCATGTAACATTGGGCATCTTGCCCACCATGGCGCCTCCGCACTCCGCTTGGCGGCCGCCCACAACCTTCGGTTTGACATTGAAGGTCTTCAGCCATAAACCGAAGTGGGGCTGGATGCAGAGGAAGGCCTCGCACACGACGATGAACGTCGAGATATTGAGGATGAAGTTCGGGGCCAGATCGTGGAAATCCAGGCCGTAGTAGAACATGAGTCCAAGGACAAATGGGTGAAGTGGGTTACCTAGTCCGTGGAGGAAGTGGGTGAGGAACACCACCCTCTCATCGGGCCTTGGGGTGGGAATGAGCTGCCCCTTGTCGGGAAGCCGGTGCGCGATGTCATTGGACAAGTATCCGGCCTTCCTCAGCTTTTTAATGTGCCCCTCCGTGACGGAGGAGACCATCCACTTGCCTCCCGCTCCGGACATGCCTGGAGAAGGTAGAGGTGGGATGTGCGGACTTGGGCGCTGGAGCTCGAGTGCGCGAAAATTGATAAGCAAAGGAGGAAGAAGGCGTAGATGGAAAAGGTGGATCCTTATCCCTTATATGGGCGGACGAAACTAAGTTCCCAAACCAGCCTGGTAAAACTCTCTTATCTCCCAAGCACCAAAAATAAAAGGCACGGTTGTGTTAACCACACCCGAATTGATGAGAATCCCGGAATAAGGGGACACGATCTCTGCTTCGACAAGACGTGCCAAGGAAACCGCCTCGCTAAGTGCGCTGAGGAGGGACAGTAAAAAACGATTCAAATAAAGGCTTGGCCATGGTGTGATGTCACGCTGCGAAATACGTCAGCAGATTGGATTTGTGTAAATATTATTCTCTCTACGGTGGTATGTGGAAATTATTTTGCAGAGTCGGACACTATCCTTGTGTTCAAAATCTTCTATGAAGTATTCGGAGGAGGAACCCGCCTTGCAATGCGAAGACAATCTGTAGCGCGGACTCGTCCTCATTGAAGCCTAGTTTAGGGGCTACTGAGGGAGTCCTGGATTAGGGGGTGTCCGGATGGCCGGACTATGACCTTTGGTCGGACTCCTGGACTATGAAGATACAAGATTGAAGACTTCGTCCCGTGTCCGGATGGGACTTTCCTTGGCATGGAAGGCAAGCTTGGCGTCTGGATATGTAGATCTCCTCCCATTTGTAACCGACTCTATGTAACCCTAACCCTCTCTAGTGTCTATATAAACCGGAGGGTTTTAGTCCGTGGGACGAACAACAATCATACCATAGGCTAGCTTCTAGGGTTTTAGCCTCTACGATCTCGTGGTAGATCTACTCTTGTACTACCCATATCATCAATATTAATCAAGCAGGAGTAGGGTTTTACCTCCATCAAGAGGGCCTGAACCTGGGTAAAAACATCGTGTCCCTTGTCTCCTGTTACCATCCGCCTAGACGCACAGTTCGGGACCCCCTACCCGAGATCCGCCGGTTTTGACATCGACAGGCGCCTTTGTACATCCCCTGCCAAGCAAATGGGCAGTTCTTCCATTTCCAATGCATGCAGTCGATGCTTCCAAGCATCCAAGGAAATCCTCTTGCTGCATTCTGTGCTAGGATCCGAGCAGTGTCTTCCGCATTGGGTGTTCTCAAGTATTGCGGTCCAAACACTGCCACCACTGCCCGACAGAACTTGTAGAAACACTCAATGCTGGTGGACTCGGACATGCGCCCATAGTCGTCGAGTGAATCACCGGGAGCTCCGTATGCAAGCATCCTCATCGCCGTCGTGCACTTCTAGATCGAGGTGAATCTAAGTTTGCCGGTGCAATCCATCTTGCACTTGAAGTGGCTGTCGAACTCCCGGATGGAATTCACAAACCTAAGGAATAGCTTTCGGCTCATCCGATAACGGCGCTGAAATATTTTGTCGCCATGAAGTGGAGCATCGGCAAAGTAGTCGGAGTAGAGCATGCAGTAGCCTTTGAGACGATGCTGGTTCTTTGCTTTCACCCGCCCAACACCGTGCCACCTCGCCGCAGCTTTTCATTGCTCGCCAGCAGCTGGGCGAGGGCGGCGAGCACCATGAGATGCTCTTCTTCCTAGACGTCGGCCTTGGCTTCCTCCTCCAGCAACGCGGCGAGCGCTTCCTCGTCATCCGAGTCCATCACCGAGGCAGGCAAATCGCCGAACACCTTGCTCCCGGTGGGCGTGTACCCCGCCGCTAAACTGCCCCTCCGCGGCTGGAAACGGCAGACGGAAACGCCCAGCTGCTGGTGGAGGGGCTGCCTCGGCGAACCTCTGCTATTTTTCCGGCAAAGACTGGCTATCTAGCGGTGAAGGGCGGCGGGAGGCACCGGGATCCAGCTAGTGGCGGTCGGGGGCGCAGGGGGGTGGGTGGCGAGTCAGGGAAGAAAAACTTGACTTTTCACCTGATGGTGTGGGTCAGCCGCGCTTTTCCCTTGCGCCAGAGCCCCTGATCGCCCCCAGTGCGCCGGGTTCGGCCTGCGACCGCCGTGCCCAAAAACGGGCCGAACCGGCACTTTTCGGCATCCTGGGGGCGCGACTGGGGCGTTTTTTTGGCGCCGGCGCCAAAAAAGTGGCCTGGGAGGCCTGTTGGGGGCGCGGCTGGAGATGCTCTAAGTCGCAACTTTGTTCTCATCATAGTCAATTGAAACCTCTTCCGAGATAGTGGAATCATTACTAAATAAAGTCATGACCTCTCCAAATCCACTTTTATCATTATAATAAAATTCAACACCCTCCAAAATAGTGGGATAATTATTATCTAAAGTTGACACTCTTCCAAACCCACTTTCATAAATATTGCAATCATCATAAATAGGAGGCATGCAATCATGATAGCAAATTTGATCATTCAAAGTAGAGGGACTAAAAAGATCATCTTCAATAAGCATAGCATCCCCAAGCTTGGGACAAACAATAATTGCAGCAAATAAATTCTCAAACATGTCATTCTCATCAAACATAGCATCCCCAAGCTTGTGGCTTGGCATATCATAAGCATAATCACTCTCATCACTAATAGTATGAATGGCACCAATAGTATAACAATTTCTATGATAATTTTCCAAGTTGGTGCCAAAAAGATTTTCA
This sequence comes from Aegilops bicornis, assembly GCA_021605145.1. Taxonomy (NCBI): domain Eukaryota; kingdom Viridiplantae; phylum Streptophyta; class Magnoliopsida; order Poales; family Poaceae; genus Aegilops; species Aegilops bicornis. The sequence goes on along the minus strand of CM038670.1, from coordinate 552,266,865 downwards.
AGATCATAAGAGGTATCGTTGTCTTCACAATCGTAATCATCACAACAAGCAATAGGCATAACAAAATCATCACCAATAGTTCTTTCGGACATTGTTCCATAAGACAAAGAAGCAATATCATCATCAAGTGCATCATCTTCCACAATTATTTTTAATTCATTTTCATGAGGCACGACAATAATAGGAGCAACATTATTTGGGAGAGATACCTTTTTACCTCTATTCTTTCTTCTTTTCTTCTTCTTCACCACATCATGTATGGGTTTAATTATTTTTTTCGAGCTTCTTATTGATGAGATTAGTTGAATAGGGAGCTCCTCCTCATCACCTATTTCATCATGAGAGAGAATAGGAGGGAAAGTGGAAATCTTTACCTTTCATTAGTATTCCTTTTATATTCTATTTGTTTCCTATCTTTCTATAGTTGGCAATATAAGCATTCTCATTGCAATTTACCATGCAAAACATATAAATATTTTTTTAATTAGTTTCAATGTCATCCGTGAGAATGAATACTTCAAACCAACTATTTTTATGTGTCAATTCTTCACTCCCCAAAAATAGACAAAGCTCATTATAAAGTTCAAGGGTGATCAAATCATTACAATATTTGGCCATGATCGATCATGAAAAAGTTTGCATTGGAAATTAAGATGACCAACCTTATTGCAAAGTTCACAAGTAATAGGAAAAAGAGAACATAATTTTGTAGCAAATTCATCTATCACTGTAAGCAAAACATTGGTCCTATCATGTTTATGCTTCTTACAAAATCTATCATCCCTATAAGGCACGTCTTCACAAAGTCTTTCCACTCCGCAAAAATTGACATGCTTATAGAAAACATTTTTGTCATGACTTGTGCAATCATCATTAGCATTTCGGATATTAAAAGAATTCATACTAACAACATTGCAATCATGCTCATCATTCAAAAATACTATGCCAAACATTTTAATGATTTCTTCTTCTATTAATTGAGCACAATTTTCCTTTCCATCATTTTCACGAAAGACATTATAAAGATGAATAATATGATGCAACCTCCATTTAATTTTTTCGTACTTTTCTTTTTATAAAGCAAACTAGTGATAAAACAAGAAACTAAAAGATTCAATTGCAAGATCTAAGGATATACCTTCAAGCACTCACCTCCCAGGCAACGGCGCCAGAAAAGGGCTTGATGTCTACTACACAACTTATTCTTGTTGACTCGTGTTGGGCCTCCAAGCACAGAGTTTTGTAGGACAGTAGCAATTTTCCCTCAAGTGGATGACCTATGGTTTATCAATCCGTGTGAGGCGTAGGATGAAGGTGGTCTCTCTCAAACAACCCTGCAACCAAATAACAAAGAGTCTCTTGTGTCCCCAACACACCAAATACAATGGAAAATTATATAGGTGCACTAGTTCGGCGAAGAGATGGTGATAATAGTGTAGTGTTGATTTTTGTAGTAGGAACAATAAAAAACAACAAGGTAGCAATTGATAAAACGGAGCACAAACGGTATTGAAATGCTTGAAAACAAGGCCTAGGGTCCATACTTTCACTAGTGCAATTTCTCAACAATTCTAATCTAATTGGATCATTTAAATATCCCTCAACATGTGATGAAGAATCACTCCCAAGTTCTTATCTAGCAGAGAACATAAGAAGAAATTGGTGTAGGGTACGAAACCACCTTAAAGTTATTCTTTCTGTTTGATCTATTCAAGAGTTCATACTAAAATAATGAAAAGATATTCTTTTTGTTTGATCTATCCAAGAGTTCGTACTAAAATAACACCATATGATACGCATCAACCGACTCGAATGTAACCTAGATACTCCAATGTCACCACAAGTATCCATGAGTTAATTATACAATACGCATCAAACAATTTCAGATTCATAATACTCAATGCAACACAAAGAACCTAAAGAGTGCCCCAAGATTTTGACCGGAGAAACAAAGACGAGAATGTGCATCAACCCCTATGCATAGATTACCCCAATGCCACCTCGGGAATCTGAGAGTTGAGTGCCAAAACACATATCAAATGAATCATTATGATACCCCATTGTTACCATGGGTATTCATAGCAAGACATACATCAAGTGTTCTCAAATCTATATAAGTATTCAATCCGATAAAATGAAATCTCAATGGGAAAACTCAATTCATCACAACAAGATATAGAGGGAGAAACACCATGTGATCCAACTATATTAACAAAGCCCGCGATATATCAAGATCGTGTGATCAAGAATACGAGAGAGAGAGAGAGAGAGGGAGAGAGAGAGAGAGATAGATTAAACACATAGCTACTGGTACAAACCCTCAGCCCGAGGGTGGACTACTCCTTCCTCATCATGGTGGCCATAGGGATGATGAAGATGGCTACCGGTGATGATCTCCCCCTCTGGCAGGGTGCCGGAACAGGGTCTAGATTGGTTTTTCGTGGCTACAGAGGCTTGCGGCGGTGGAACTTCTGATCTAGGGTTATTTATGGGGGTTTCTGTATTTATAGGATTTTTTGGCATTGGTTTCATGCTAAGATGGGCCTCGAGGTGAGCACAACCCACCACGCCTCGGGTTGGGCTCCAGGCACGCCCTGGTGGGTTGTTCCCTCCTCGTGGATCTTCTAGCCCTCCCATGAAGCTTCGGAGGCCTCTTTTGTTCCAAATAAAATCGTCAAAAAGTTTCAGCTCATTTGGAGAACTTTCATTTCTGCACAAAAAGCAACACCACGATAGTTCTGCTGAAAACAGCGTCAGTCCGGGTTAGTTCCATGCAAATCATACCAAAACCATATAAAATTGTTGTAAACATGGCATGAATACTTCATAAAGTCAGTCCGGGTTAGTTCCATGCAAATCATACCAAAACCATATAAAATTGTTGTAAACATGGCATGAATACTTCATAAATTTCAACACGTTGGAGATGTATCAGACCACTCCTATTTACACCCCGAGTTGTTTGCTCTAACATGGCATGATGATGTTGGTCATATCATGCATATGTTGCCTTGCAGTGCTTACTTTCGACATCATATATGTCATCTGCTTAGTTTAGACATGTTTTGTAATGCCACCTGTTTAGTTTCTATATCATATATGTGAATTATGCAATCTCATCTCTTTTAGCCAGCCATAATATATGTGAAATATGCAATGCCATCCTGTTTAACCATGCATCATATATTTGAATTATATCTTGCCAATCCTTTTCTTCATTACATTTCCATTTGTTGACAATATTTGTACATTCAACTACTCTTCCTGTGAATCAGCCATTTGAGTGGGTAATGGAAAAATCTGGTGTGAAAACAAGTTCTTTAGAGCAGTCAGTGCTACCTGTCGAAGCTGATCTCTTGCTGGGTCCCGAAAGCTCCTCAAAGATGGATTCAGAGACAGATGACCAGTCCTATTCCCCCACCAGGTGTATGCTCTAACTTGGCACGGTTATACTGCTCATATCATGCATATGGTGTCTTGCATCACATAGTTTAGACATCATATACACAATATTCAACACCATGTTCTTAGTTCAGACATCATATATGTGAATGCCCTTTGCTTAGTATATAAATCACATATGTGAATTATATCATGCGATCCTGATTACTTAGATAACATGTATGTGAATTATGTCATGCGAACCTGTTTACTAAAGACATCATATGATTATCTCATGCCATCCTGTTTAGTTAATCATCATATATGTGAAATTATTTCATGCTATCCTTTTTAGTTAAACAATATATATGTGAACTATTTCATGGCCTCTTTTTTCCACAGTATCTATTGTATTTGTCACTCATACAAGGTTTGTACATTCAACTACTTTTGTTGTTTATCAACCATTTGAATTGGAGGGGTGATGGCAGTATCTAGCAGAGTAAAATCATGGTTTTCAAATAAAACAGTGATGCCTCTTATGGAGATAGCACCCCGGTTGTACCTACACAAGAACTAGCCCTACCACACATAACCCAGACTCTCACAAATTGTACCCCTACTCCGATGGACAGAGAACCAGCTTCACCCAATCTAACCCCAACCCTAGCAGATAGTAACCCAGTTCCAGTTGACACAACACCATCTCCACCACAGAGCTCCCAAACAAGAGCAGTTAGTAAGGCAGATCCAGTGGCGAACCCCAAGTCCACCAGTTGGTACACCTATTCCTGTGGACGAAGCACAACCAACCATTCTTAGTTCAGCATCTATCGCATTTGACGTTGTTAAATCCTATGCGCATATCTTCCCATCATGGAAATATTATACTGAAGATGAAGGAAAAAGCCAGTTGTAGGTATTCGTCCAGGAGCTATGTGTAAGTAATGTTATTCATGGCAATTACTTTGCTTTGTCCCATTTCCTACCTCCATGCTGGTTATAATACAACAAATGTTCCCATTTTTCTCTATAGAGAAGGACCGATTTGGAAACTCAGGATGAGGTAACTTGTGTTAATACCTCTGCTATCTTCAAGAATGCTTTGTGGCATTATCAGAATTACCTGAAGAAAACATACTTCACTGGCAAGGAAACTCATCAAATTACCTTACTTCCTCATGAGACACATTTATGGGACAATGAATGGGAATGCCTTGTTCTATACTGGTCCCGAACCAAGAATGTGGTAAGGTCTATGAGTTCATTTTTTATTTTGAAGTACCATATGCCTGCGTCTTACTGTACTCTATTCATGTAGAACAAGTGCTTAAACCTGAAGACCAATTGTTCTCATTTAAGATTCCATTGGTATGGTGCATACTGCTTTGCTCTTGTATCACTGTATTTACTCATACAAACTTATTTTTAAATTGAAGGATCCAATCGAAACTCCAATGCATAGCAGGTATGTTTAAACATGTTTCTTTAACAAGTTTGGTCTTCTAAATTGCTCTATTGATTTCAATTTCAATTGTGTATACTTTTGACTTCTCATATCATGCACATTACTAGCATCACAATAGAGCCAATAGTGTTGTTGTACATGTATACCCATGGTATCCATCTGAAATCTTGTTGTGCCATGTAGTTTCTCACACTTGTATTCTTTCAATGTTGCTTTGTCTTGAACTGATATGATTTGAACCATGTCTCTATTTTGATTTGGCAAGACAATGTAGTGACCATAGGACATAGATATATGTTTATTTGATGCTTTTATTATGTACTACTTGGCAATAGAAGACTTGGTAGTTTAATCCTGTCCACCTTACTACTGAACTAGTTCACCGAAATGAGTTTCATATACTACATGCTAAACCTGTTATGTGTCTGCTTGTTTCTTCTTTTAGAATGCTGACATAATATTGGGGAAGAGTACCTTATTAAGCAATGGTAAAGGAAGTAATGCAGATAAGGTTCAGGATAGTGAGACATCCTTGTTGGTCTCCAACAAAGCTGATAAAACAACTACGAAAAACTATCTTGAAGACAGTGAGACAACCCCAAAGTCTTGTCTTGATGTAGTGTTCGAGTTACTGGACACTATCGCTGGCACAAGCTCTTTGAACTCACTGTCTGGATCAGTTTGATTTCTTGAGTCTCAACTACAAGCTGAAAGACATTGATCAAATGTGTTGCGACAAGAAGCCAAAGGACTACGGAAGTCCCTGGAGAATTTAGATGCATACTTTCTGGTGCAACAACAAGCATTGGAGGATTTTAGGCCAAACGGGAGAAAGCTAATAAGCTTGCTAAGCTTATTGCTAGCATGGTGGATACCCAGGATAATGTTTCTTGAGATCTTCTGAAGTTGTTTCAGTTATGGACTTGTTTTGCTCCGTGTTTATTTGCATTGGTGGCCGATTTAGACGGCCAGTGTATGTAATATGCTGCTTTGTTCCCTATATTTACACTGGTGGCGAACTTTGATGCCCAGTGGATGTAATATTTATAATAGCCGTAAATAGCCTAGCGTTAGTTGCTTGCTTATTTATTTCCTTATTGTCATGTTTATTTGTTTGCTTGCAATCACTGCATTTCTTTTTCCGCGGTTTTCTAGTGGCCACAATAACCTATTTTTTAAAACTAGGCCACAATAACCATGGGCAACATACGGGCCGTTGTAACCATGGTCCTGCTACTTGTTGTAGTGACCATGGGCCTCCTACGGGTCGAAGGATCCATGGGCCTTCTACGGGCCGTAGAATCAATGTGTCTTCTACGGGCCGTATAATTGATTGGCCAAACATGGGCCGTACTATTCATGGACCAATAACGGACCGCAATATGGGCCGTAAACGGGCTAGAATGGGAATCATCTGTTTATGGGCCAGCCATAATGGGTCATTAATAGGCCGATATGTTTAATTGGCTTCATTCTATCGACAGGCATAATGGGTCGTTAGTGGGCCGTATTTGATCACTACAAAAAAAGACACATCCGTGACATTTTGGGCCGGACGAATTTTTTTTCTGTCATACATATGACACTTCTATGATGATAATTGTGACAAAACCCGGTATCATCATAGATGTGGTGGGCTCCTACTTCTATGACAAAAAATCATGACATAAAATGGGCTTTTCATCCTGGGCGGGCCGGAGACGCAGCTGCATGACATTCTTTGGGCCGTCCATGACGGAAAAAACCGTGGTAGAAGCGAGGGGGAGGAAAATTTCGGGGAGTTCCTTCTGGCGGGAGGTCGGGGCCGAGCGATGCGCTGCTTTCTCGTACACGTACGTCTGTTGCGTGTGCGAGGCGTTGGCTCTAATCGAACCCGAAGCGAGGCGTTGGCGGCGATTGCACTGCAGTTATGCTATCGAACCCGGCGATTGATCGATGGTTGTTAACTAAACTCGATCGGCGATTCGCCGCTCTGCGCTAAGCTGAAGCCGATCGATGCTGCCTCTAGGATGAACAGTGAGCGTTGCGGGGGGTTGGATGAGCGATGGCGGTGGTGTTGCCTCTGGATGAACATGACCCGTGGTGTGGTGGAGGGCTGGATGAGCGAGAAGCGGTGGAGGGGTGCCCGTGGAGGGGTGGTTGAACATGACCCATTGTGTGGAGGGCTGGATGAACAGTAGACAGTGGAGGGGTGCCTGTGGAGGGGTGGTTGAACAGGACCCCGTGGTGTGGAGGGCTGGATGAACAGTAGACGGTGGAGGGGTGGTTGAACAGTCGCCGGTGGAGTAGCGCGCGGTGGAGGCTGGATGAACAGGAGCCCGTGGAGGCTGGAGGAGGTCGACGGTAGCCCGTGGAGGCTGGAGGAGGTCGACGGTGGAGATGAACAGTATCCCGTGGAGTCCCGTTTTGCGGGACGCCACACCCCTCCCAATAAAAAGGACCCCCCGTTTCGACCGTAGGAGGTCCGTTTTGTCCGTTTTGCGGTACGCCACACCCCTCCCAATCAACAGGACACCCGTTTCGACCGTAGGAGGTCCGTTCCGTCCGTTTTGCGGTACGCCACACCCCTCCCGATCAACAGGACCCCCGTTTCGACCGTATGAGGTCCGTTTCGTCCGTTTTGCGATACGCCAGACCCCTCCCGATGAACAGGATCCCATTTCGAATGTGGCCGATTAAACATAAGGTCGTTTCCTCCGTTCTGTGGTACGCCAGGCCTCATTCCATCGCCTGTTCTGTCCAAGCCCTCCCGATGAACACGACCACGCATTTCGTTCCGACCCAGCCGGTTGGCTCCCACGCGTTCCGTTGCCTCCCGATGAACACGACGCATTCCGTTGCCTCCCCATGAACACGAAGCATTTCGTTGCCTCCCCATGAACACGACGACGATGATGTTTCTCCATTCCGACCCAGCCATGTACACGAGCCCTGGCCGTACGTATGCGCGAGTAGGCGTTCGAGACCCCGCCCGTATGTACACATACGTGGCCGTATTTTCTTTCTTGCACCCTGCCTGCTATACGTGCGTGTACATGACACGTGCGCGCCTCTACTATGACACGTGCGCGCCTCTACTACGACACGTGCGCGCCTCTACATCGACCAGTATGTACGTACACGTTCGCGACCAGAATCACAACGCTACGTACGCTTCGACCAGGTGGGTCCCGACAGTCAGGCACTTCCTTGCCTGCGAAGATGTAGCTGGTGGGTCCCAGCAGTCAGGGGGGCGAATCGTTTTTTTTTGCCTGGACGCACTTCCTTGCGTGCGAAGGTGTAGCTGATGGGTTCCAGCAGTCAGGGGGCGGATCGTTTTTTTTGCCCGGACGTACTTCCTTGCGTGCGAAGGTGTAGCTGGTGGGTCCCAGCAGTCGGGGGGCGAATCATTTTTTTCCGGACGCACTTCTTTGCATGCGAAGATGTAGCTCGTGGGTCCGAGCAGTCAGGGGGGCGCATCGTTTTTTTCCCGGACGCACTTCCTTGCGTGCGAAGATGTCGCTCGTGGGTCCCAGCAGTCAGGGGGGAATCATTTTTTCGCGAAATATGGTGGCCCGTCCGGTGGGTCCCCACTGTCAGGTGGAGGAATAATTATTTTGCGCGTAATAAGGAGGCACTTCCTTGCGGCTGCCGTGGACCCGGTGTCACCTCTCCACGTCTGATCCACGTCCGATGGAAGTCGTTCCTTGACCACGTTGACTACGCCGTGCCGAGAGCACCAGGGCGGTGGACGATGGCGAGGCCTAGTAAGGGGATGACGTGGAGCCGGGGAAGACGCGGCAGTGGATTCACACGCGAAGAGGAGTACGAGGGTTCACTAGTTCGGCTGCACTGCCGTCACCGCGGAATAACAGGGGGTGTGGGTGAGTGGAGGGATGGCCTGGCCAGCGGTGGGAGTATTAGGGGAGGTGAGGCCTCAGGGCTGACACAACCGGCCACGGAGGCAGGAGCGAAGCGGCACGACCGGCGCTGCTTTGGGCGGCTGGAGCAAGAAGACCAGAGGTTGAAGAAGCACAACGGCCGTTGGATGGACATCGTACGGTCACTTTAGCTAGAATCGTTTATATTGACTAAGTTGACAAAGCCCTTGGTATGTCAACTTAGTAGGCCCACAGGTCAGCTTCCGAAACGGTGCGCCCAAGATGTCAGGGGGAGGAATCATTTTTTGGGCGGGTGAAGCTAGAATATTCGAGATTGAAGAAGAAGCACGGCATCCGTTGGATGGACATCCAACGGCCACTGCTGCTAGAACCGTGTCTTGACTATGAGTTGACAAAGCCTGGCATACGCGTCAACTCTCCTTTTTTTACGGGACGCGTCAACTTAGTAAGGCCAGAAGTGTGTGGCAGAGAACTTATAGCCCATTTGAGATTTGTAAGAATGTGTAGCCCATTTTTGAATTCTAATGGAATTTACTACAGCCCATTTACAGTTTGTTAAAAGTACAGCGTTCAAAACAGAATTCAATAAAATTTCCCCTTCGAAATATTTTTATCCAAAAATTTCTAGTCAGATTAAATACAATTTCAATAAAAATTTATATTAAGTAAAAATCCAACGAAACATTGCGCTCGCAACAATTAATGAAATTAAATTTTTCAATATCCAAAAATAATATTTTATAAAGTAATCACGTGTTTGGTGCATTTTTTATAGTTACTGCCCTGTTTGTATAATTACATCCCATTTATTATTTCTTAAAGCACATTTTCTTGTTAAGCCTAATGCATCCCTCCTAGGAAAGATTTGCAGCCCAGCGGGGCGGAGAATAACAACTTGACCTTGCCTGGGTATTCCTAAAAAAAGTATAGTTGGGCTAGCCATTTTCAGCTTGAAAAAAATTAATATATGGGCTGGATATCTGGCCTGAGCTAGCCGGGCCACAGCCCACCCAGTTAATACCTACAGCGATGTTTTCATTGTTGTTCAGAGGAGAAAAATTAATATCTGGGCTAAACATCGAAAAACTCTGCAGTGCTCACACCTCAAAAACACAAATACTGCTCGAGCTGCTTGGTCCCAACTGTCGGCCGCTTCTTGTGCAATTCTCTCGTTTATTGACTACTACATAGGTTGACAATGGTGTGGGACCGTGATGTCAGGAAACCAGGAGGAAGAAAAATAAATTATAGTTATATAATAAGGAGGCACTTGCGTACGTGAGGCTATGGACCTGGTGGGTCCCCATTGTCATCCTCTCCAAGTAAAGTCATCTCCTCTCCCGCACGTGCTTTCCGCCCGAAACAGTCAGCGCCGCCCGCCCCGCTTCCCGGTGCAGGCGATTACTCCGCCTTCAAACGACACAATTGTCGTCCGTACGTCCATCTGCCGCCCACATTAATGATACGCGGTTGCCGAGGCGGCTACTCCGGTGCCACACGTTCGTCCCTCCGCCCGCCCACCATTGCTATATAAAGCGGTCGCGCCGCCATAGCCGCGATCATCCGCATCTGTTCCGTTTCTCCTGTCCACACCACTAGTGCCCACCATGGCTTCCTCGCGCTCCAGCGCTCTTCGGGACGGGCGGACGACGGACCACAAGGGGATGGCAGCCATTGCTGCCGACCGGCTGGCCCGCAGGCAGCCGGAGGACGACGACGTCCCAATGGAGAACATGGTAGTCGACGATCCGGCACCAACCCCCTCCTCTGCGCCGTCCTCGCCGGTGCATTGCACCATGACCATTGGTGAGGCCGTGCCCAATATATGGACAGGGTGAGGCAGATGCGTGAGGAGCAGTTCCGGGAGGCGCAGGCCGACGCCGCCTACAACAACCATCTCCTCTAGGAGCACCTGCAGGCGGAAGAGCAGATCACCGCGGAGCGGTGGCGCTGCTCGACTCATACCGCTCCGCCCGCAAGGGCCGCCTCGAGCGCTGGCGGTACCGCATGCGGTGGCGGAGGCTGCGACCGCCTACAACGAGGCTAGCAAAGAGGGTGATGAAGCGGGCGAGGCGTTGTTTGGCGAGACCGAGGACGAGGCAGAGGACAATGCCGGCTCCGACGAGTCCCCGCTCCGCTGGCGTCGACGAGGCCCTGCTCCGCCGAGGCCCCACGGCACCAACAACGAGGAAGAGGACACCGCCGGCTCCGCCGAGGCCCCGCCCCGCCAACAACGAGGCAGAGGACATCGCCGGCTCAGCCAAGGCCCCACCCTGCCGGCAACGTGGGGGAGGATTTCCACTGCTCCGCCGAGGTGCCGCCCGCCGGCAACGAGACAGAGGACATCGTCGGCTCCGCCGAGGCCCCGCCCGCTGCCAACGAGGCCGTGCCACACAGAAAACGAGGAAGAGTAGAACACAGTAGGTCGCCGCCGCTTGGGTCCAAGTAAGTCCACTGCTGCTACCCTCCGGTTGAAGCCAAGCTAGGCGGGTTGACCATTGATGGCCGATTAGCTTCTTGGCGGCGACATGGAGTCGGAGAGCTGCGCTGGAGAAGAACACTTCTTCTACTTAGCTCAGGTGCGATTGGTGGCGACACGTGGGCCCGGCCAGGCCACATGTCGATGCGCAACTGCACTGCGGTTAAGTCCTTGAAGCTTTCTGTTGGCTCGGCGAGACCTTTGGTGGGTAACCGGTTAATTAATTATACCTCCAGTAGCACCCTTTCTAGTTGAAGAATGTATGAAATGTAATGAAATCCGGCATGTTTATATGAAATCCGACCGTGTATGAATGAATTTATTTCGATTAGTTCGAATTCCTGTATCACTGGCATTGGATGAACATGCAAAACAATACGTATTAGCATTATTCCCAGGATGATCACCTCGTTTGCAGCAGTTTCACATGTACTCCCTCTGGTCCTTTCTAGTCTGCATACAATTTTTGTCTGTAGTCAAAGTATCTCTACTTTGACCAATCTTATACAAAAAAGTATGCACTTTCACAATGTCTAAGTAAAAGGAACAGAAGGAGTACAAAGAGTTTGAGCAGCTTTTAGCGTTTACGTACATTGCAATCAAACACACAGGCCTGGCAATTCATAGAGAACATTCAAAACAATCGATGATTATGCATCTCGGTGACTCACATGTCAGAGGCAATATTTACTTCACAACTAAAGAATAAATAAAAAAATTGATTGACGCTGACAAAGAAAGGGCGTCCCATTCGAAAATATCAAACGCGTGTCTTGCTAAAATCAATGAGCAAAATTTGACAAGGTTGTCCCATTCCAAAATATCAAATGCCTACGATTGTGGAATGGGCAGGGTTTGCCATCAGTTCGGACATTGACAAGGCACCTCGTGCTAAATAAACCAGCTGTTCTTTTTGTGCAGTTCCACCAAAATCAACCAAATTCGCACGTAGCTTGTATGATTTCGCCCTTATATGTTGCAACACCTTGAACTTATCGGCACCTCCTTTCTTGTGGTGGAAATGAATGATTCGATGTATTCATGAACATTTGTGCAGTTCCCATTGGAATCAAACTGAGCACCCATGTTTGCACAAATACAAAAAACTAATTAGTATATTAAAGCAAATTGTACTATGTATTGACAGTTTCAACAGGCACATACATCGTCCATGTAGAGCACACTTTTAGAAAAATGGAACTCACCAGAAAGAATCCTAGAACAACATTGTACTCGCAAGCATCACAAAGAAAAAAATGGAGATTTGTCAGTCCTTCTAAGCTGAAGTTAGTTTGGTCTTGTGGGGAGTAATGTAACCATCCTTCAACCGCTCCTTCTGATGAGAAGATAGACAGGGCTTCTTCATCCTAGCATAATCAGAACTAGTCACTTCATGTACTCCATGTTCTTCTTCAGAGGAAGATGATCCTGTTGTGCAAAGACAAGTGGACTACTAAATGCTAGCATCCCTATTTGCTCAAAAAAATGAAAGGAAATATTTAAAATAGCACAGATGAAGCACTTCTCAAGGACAATACCACTTTTTCATGACAGTATCTAAACAGTAGAACGACACCAATAGAGATGACAAAGCTCAATCATATGGATGAAATCAGTGGGAAAGTACCAACCTTTGTGAGGAGGCTTATTGTGTAGAGCATATAGATGAAGCACTTCTCCGGAACCATCTGTTGCTATCTATGGTGGTGGCCATGCTTACTATATACTCCTCGATTAGTTTAATGTTTCCAACATCTTCTTGTGCAGTTCCACTAAAATATATGGTATCTTCAAAGAAGATCCTGTTTGCACAAGTAGAGATAATTACATATTACATTAAGAGTGGCATCAAATCGGTGGCAAAACAATTGCTCGTTCCAGCCATAGCAATAAATTAAGATGCAAAACTATATCATTACTTGTGTCATCACAGTTCCTTTGCTTCATTACAAAGAACGGGAGTTGATTTTGTTTTTCTTCCGCTTGTTCTTCCCCTTCATCACTTGGTTCAATAACAGACAAGCTTCGCCTTCAATGTAAGATTTGGCATGTCAATTAGGGAGCACAAGTATAGTACTAAACTTAATTTTATGATGAAAGTGGCAAAATGCAGGCCAGCAGTTGTGAAATATCCTTATCTTACCTCAATGGGATATTACGGTGCACATCTGATTGGAAGTCTTGTCTCCATTTGTGCAGTTCACTAAAATCAAGCAACATTATCGTACAAGTAGCACAACATATGAAAGCACACTGCAGAATCATGTGAAAGAAGGCTAGTAATCGACCTCTCATGATGCGAATTCAAACAACTCACAAGAAGAAGATCTGAACCAAATTCGCCTTAACGGATAGGAAGTAAGATCTCCTCTTGTGCGATTCCACTAAGATCAAGCAATCAATAACGTTGTCGGTGTGACATTTTGGTTGAACTGCAAAAAACATTCTTAAAACAAAAGTGTTTTGTGCAGTGCAACAAAAGGCCACAATGGCAACGAGGTGAAGTAGACAACCCTGTTTACACAGAGGTGCAAAGGAAACAATTAGTGGTCAATGACGGTGGATGACACAGGAGCCAACAAAAACAAGCATCTACCTTATCTAAATGGGAAAGAAAGCAAGAAAGTAGCATTTCTCAAACGGTGGCATTGATTAATATTAACATAGATATAATATTAATAATAAAATTCATTAAACATGTAATTTTCTTTTAACTGTGGCATTGCATCAATTTTCCAGCGGCATTATTAGAGGGTGTTTGTTTACAGGGACATTTTGGTGTAGGGACTAAAAAAACTCCGTGTCAGTCCCATCTAAACCAAACATGAGGGACTTTTAGGGACTAAAAGTGGGCATTTGGGACTAAATAAAGAAGACCCCGAGGGAGTCTTTTTTAGACTTTTTCCAACAGTTGCCCCTGCCACGCATCGCACCTTGTCTCTATTGGTTCATTAATAGGGGTAAGATGGTCTTTTAGCATGTCATTTAATAACCTCTAGTCCATGTTTAGTCCCCGGAACCAAGCATGTAGGGACTAGGGAGTTTTTATCCAAACAGGGCCTTAGATTAACAACAGCTAATGAGTTGCACGGGACGGTGGGCCTTTGACACCATGTGCATCTACCGATGTACTATGGTCATGCACAGTCTGTTGGAACAAAGAACAAACAAGCAAGGAGCATATTTATGTTGGTCCCAGTTTTGTTATCTTTAGACACCTTTCCCTATGTGAGCGCAGCAAATCTAGTCCTACTCAAACTCTACAGCCTTGTCCCTTCCTTTCCTTTTTGAACTAGTACTTTCGCACCTTCCTTTCCTCTTTGAACCACGTCCTAGATTTATGCGATACAACTTTCCCCACTACTTTCCCCCATTCCTTTCCTCTTTGAACCACGTCCTAGATTCATGCTATACAACTTTCCCCCTTCATTTCCTCTTTGAACCACGTCCCAGATTCATGCTATATACAACTTTTCCCACTACTTTCCTCTTTGAACCACGTCCTAGATTCATGGTATACATGCAGCTAGAGCAATGCATGTGGAGTAAGTAAATTATACCTTAAGGTTCTTGGGGCGTGGTTCGGTGGGCGACGGGACGGCGGGCGAAGAAGAAGGGGTCGGAGGCCCTCTCGCGCCACTGGGTGGAAAGTGAACAGGCCGGTAGTCCCTCGCCGACGATGAGCAGTTAAGCCTCCTTCCCTTCCAATGACGGATCCTGCCGGCTCTTTGAGCAGCAAAGTGAGGGAAGAAAGAGGCCAACGAAGTCTTGTTTAGATCTGGAGAGGGCGAGAGAGTGTGAAGAGAGCAACTACAAGCACTGAGGCTCCAGCGGGAGAGGGCGAGAGAGTGTGAAGAGAGCAACTACAAGCGCTGAGGCTCCAGCGTGTATATATATACTGGAGAGAGAGTGTGAAGCGTGCAAACCCTAGAAAACATTTTGACCAGTCAAAGAATCCTCCTGGCACAAATTATGCTCAAGTGTAGTTATCGAACCTGAGACCTAAAGTTTGATGAGCGAACAGGCTAACCAGCTACACAACCCTCCCGACATGTTCAACGAGAGGGAAATAACCTTTTATACATTACTGCATTCGTGTGACAAGCATGCCGTGTTTTGTGTGTGTGTGTGTGTGTGTGTGTGTGTGT
This sequence comes from Aegilops bicornis, assembly GCA_021605145.1. Classification (NCBI taxonomy): domain Eukaryota; kingdom Viridiplantae; phylum Streptophyta; class Magnoliopsida; order Poales; family Poaceae; genus Aegilops; species Aegilops bicornis. Next base: position 552,251,508 of record CM038670.1, on the reverse strand, counting down.
GTGTGTGTGTGTGTGTGTGGGAGTCATTGGGATTTCAATCATAATCGTGTCATGTAGCTTTGGTGGTAAGACTATCCACAGTGGTGCAGAAATAATGCAGCCTTAGTCACCTTACCTCTCTCCACGTAGTACGTTGGGTTCCACCAGTCAGAGGGTGAAACAAACAAATTAATAAGAAAAATTAAAAGCGCCAGCGGTGTATATTACCTCACACATCTCGCTACTGCTCGGGAACACTGTCCAATTGATCCCTTTGTTTGCTCACGTACTATTTTAAGTGAATCCTTATTATAACATGCACACAAATTTTGGGCACTTGTATTCGACTTAAGTCAGTGTGCCACCGTATCTCGTATACTTACTACTCCCTCCGTCTAGGTGTAATAAGTCACGTTAGAAGGTGCAACGGGACTAAGGTGCGTGCATGTGCGCGCGCGCGCGCGCGTGTGTGTGTGTGTGTGTGTTTAACAACATGTGTGTGTTAGAGAGAGCGACAGATCAACCTACTCCTACAGAGAGATGTTGTGTAGTGTACGATTTTAGCCGCGAGAGTCGGTGCATCCTCCCGTTTCAGGCGTGTCCGTAGGGACATGCGGACAGCTGCCACGCCCGCCTCGACTAGCCTGGCCCACCCAAAGCCCCTCCATTGCGCTCACAAGGCTTCCCGCCTGAACGGGTCAGCGCGCTCCAAAGAATCGGTGCTGCATTCATGCCCGGGCTGAGCGAACGCGACCTCTCACTGGTGCAAGAGTGATGGTTGCTTCGTCCGTCCAACTTTCTGCTGGGTCTATGTGATTTGATGGCTCATTGGTCTTTAGTACTGAGGTGGTAGGACTGCTGGATGTCCCACGCTTTCGGCGAAAGGAGGTACTACTACTAGATTACAATTTTCTCCATTCTTACAGCGGAGGCGTGCAAGAGCAGTGAAAACACGCAGGCTCAGTGATTACATAGCCCACCTCACACTATCACCGTGCGACACCTAACTCTTTACATAGTACTCCCTCCGTTCCTAAAACACGCAGGAACAGCAGTCTATCTCTCTGCGCAAAATTATCGATTTCATAGAACTAAAAAAAATCTATAACCGCATGAAAAATGTGGTATCCAAACTAAATAAACTCCCATCATCATTTAGATCATCCCACGTAAGGAAAAAAGATCAGCCAACTCCTACTGCATAATGGGCTTATATTTTTCTTTTTGACATGTTAATGGGACTTAAAAGCTCACTTACATGCATGATACCAAAGGCATGCTTGCATGCGAACATGTTGATGTGATTTAAAACCCACTCACATGCATGTTCCACGGTATTTCTGCATGCTTGCATGTGGCTTAGTCTGAGCCTCTCAACGTCTAGATCAGACGGCTATTATGGACTGATTTACTTCATCTAACGGCTACATCAATTTTGATGATGTGGCTCAAGGAGAGGATAGAGAATTCCTAGTAGTGGGGGCTAGCTATTACTAGTAGATAAGTCTTTGTAGAGATTCCACTACATACGGAACAAAATGAATGAATCTACACTTAAAATGCATCTATATACATCCGCATGTGGTTCATGGTGAAATCTCTACAAAGACTTATATTTAGGAGCAGAGGAAGTACTAGTATAGTACGTCTTGTAATTTATCAATGAGATAAATTTGTACAATGCTATGAAGCTTCCAGCTTCTATTACATGTATCTTGCGTCCAAGGTTGCCTGTTGCAACATTTCATCAATACAAAGGAGACTAACATGCATGCTATTCCATCTCAATGATTGACAGATCATAGCAAATATGTACGCCCTCCGTTCCAAAATAAGTGTCTCAACTTTGTGCAAACTTTAGTACAAAGTTGTACTACTACTAAATTTGACACTTATTTTGGAACAGAGGCAGCTAAAGAAAAAACGATCCATGCAGTCCCTAGCCCTTGAACCGTGAACCCTGACCAGGCTTCAATTTGTAGCAACGTTCGAGCTTCCTAATAAATGAAGTTTGCAACCTTCTGACCATCGGATCATTTTGTGCAGTTTCACCAAAATCGAGATGAGCATCCCCGTGGCAAAGAAATTGAAGAAGCGTGATTAGAATAAGATTACCGGGACTAGTTGATGAGATATAAACTCATCACAAATACAGTACGTAGAAGCTAGTAGAGGTATGTGCGGGGCAAAGAAGTAGAGAAATATCCACAGGGAGTGATGTGGGCAGCTGGAGCAGTGGTGCAAGCTGGGAGTTGTACGTGAGGGACGTAGCTCAACCTTGAGGAGGGCGGCGGGAGGCGGCAACTGCCCACGTCGCGACAGTGAGCAAGGGACGAAGGCAACCTCACCGGCTTTGTGAGAGAGAACGGCGGGCACCCCTGATCGGGACGTGCCGACAGTGGGTTTTCGTCGTCGGCGACGGCCACCGCATCTACACTAAGCATCCACCCCTTCCCCAAGCGGACGTGATCCGCCGGGATGTTAGAGATGTGGCCACAGTCGTTTTGTGCGAGAGAGTGTGAAGAGAGCAACCCTAGCAAGCAACCGTGTAGGCTGGCCCGTCCTGACTATGTATATAGTGGAGCGGTTTCCTTTTCTCTCCATATGAACCTATCATATTGCGTACGTGCCACTGAAGAAAAAAGACTTTATTTATAAATGACGCGGCACCTACTACTCGTTCTCCTATAACCTTGTGCTTGGCATCTCCAAAATATTAACCTTGCGATTGGCTCTTCGCCTCTTCGGGAAGTCGAGCAATAATGGTAGTGCAGTATATATCGTTCTGGCTATATGAGACCGAATGAATTGCTACACGTCCACCACATGGGCGAGGGTCGAGGGGCGAGGGAGAGTGCTACATACAGAGCAAAATGAGTGAATCTACACTCTAAAATACGTTTATATACATCAGTGTTTGGAGTACGTACTAGTAGTTCATAATGAAATCTACTAACGGACATATATATTCCAAACAATACGATATAATCTCTATAACCAAGGTAGTAGGGACAAGGCGTAAACGGAGGGAGTAGTAAATTTTTCTCTTCGTCCTGCGAGCCACCGCGCGCATGGGCGAGGGAGCGGGTGTAAGGCGGAGCAAGCTTCACCTCATCCTGCGAGCCACCGCACCCGTGGGCGGGGGATACGGCGTACTAAGCAAGCTTCTCCTCGTTCTGCGAGTTGACGGGACACATCAAAAGTACTCCAGTGTATAGAGCCTTGCCTCTAAGGTAGGCCCCACATGGTTTGCCTCTTTTTTAACATAACACGTCAAGTCGCAATTTGTTTGTTCACCCGTGGTAGACGATCCTCCCTCCACCAAGTGGACAACCAGTACACGTGCCAAATTACCACGTGGGCTGCCTTTTTTGTACAGAAATGAGCTCCACCGTGTACACGCGCGGGTGTGGTTGGTAAAGAGACGGGAGTACGTGCGCCGTGCATGCACCTCTTCTCTTCGTGCACGTCCCCCACCTACGTGGGTGTGTGAGAGAGATACAAACCGCGTTCGTGATTGTTTTTTGTTTTAGGGTGGGGGTTGATTTCGTGAATTATTTGTGGGAATATGTGTCGATGACATCTCAAACAAAATTTTGCATGCAATGTGTGTGAAATGGAGGCCTAACCATATCATACATAGAGGGTCGGGCAATCCACGAGAAGAGAGGGAGGGGTCATAGCTATCGATAGAGTCGAAGAGAGGATCAAGTGGGTGGGTGCGAGATCGATGAAGAGAGCCTTCAAATTGTGTGTGTGCAAGTCAAAGATATAGGGCGACTGGCCTACCGGAACGTTAGAGGGCACGTGTCAAGTTTGTGTGTGGCAGGGAGACATGACTAGAGAGCTCGATGTATCGATGTGTGTGGGGGGGAGGGGGTGGGGGAGGGGTATGCAGAGGCCTAACTATAGAGGTAGAACGACTCGTATATGTGTTGAGAAGGAGAGACCCAGCTATGTCTTGAGGGAGAACGGTCGACATCCATACATAACTGAAGGACGGGAAATATGATGGGACAGAGAGAGAGGAGAGAGAGAGGGAGGGATAGGGAGGGAGAGGGGTAGAGTGTTGGATGGGTGATGGAGTTGCTTCTCGAAGATGGTGGGAGAGGCCTACTAGACAAACTGAGGGTGGAACTGTAATGTTATCAATAAGAGTGGGGATGTGTTTCGTGTGTGCCTGCGTGATAGATCTGTCGGGACGCATCCATGGATGATGAAGGGGAACCATGTGTTTGGTAAGCAAACCTAACTAGATCGGTAGATCAATTGTTGTTTGTCGGAGGAAGGGAGAGACACAACTAATGAGGTAGATCGAGGTAAAAACGAGTTATAAGGACCTAGCTAGCTATATGTATAGCGAGAGATCGGTCGGTGTACGTCCATTTGTTAGAGGCAAATAAGGCCCAGCGAGACGGATAGACAGAGAGAATGGAGCTAGGAGGTGGTGCGAGAGGCCCAACTACTAGCTAGATAGGGGAGGAGTGTGCGGTTGTGAGATCGATGAAAAGAGGCGAGAGTTTACACGTGTGTCGACCATATGAGAGACACGAGGCAAGGACACATAAAGGAGGAGATTGAAGGTGTGTGTGTATGTTGTAGGCAGGCATCATTGGAGAGGTTTATCGATCGGTGTGTGTCGGAAAGGAGTTGTGGAGACTCTAGGAGAACGACCTAAAGAAAAAATGAATGTGCCCGGTGGATAGAATGCCGAGGGAGGGGGAGGGCGAGGAGGGCGTGTGCATGCACGAGAGACAGTTAGTGGTAGCTACAAAGGTTAGAGGATTGTGTGGGTGTAAGAGACTAATAAAGATCATAATTTGATATGAAAGCGGATTCATATATTTTAATAGGAGATCATAGTGTTTTAAACATTGCATGCATGAATATAGCGGTAATACACGTGTTGTGCACATGTTATACCATAATGTGATAATGCATGCGTTTGCAACTCAAATCTAAATGCCGAACAATCTAAACCATACTATACATCAAACAATCTCACATTTTATTTGAATTTGTGATAATGTGTGGCGTTTGCATCTTACAACTAAATATCGAACAATCTAAACAATACTATATATCGAAAATTCTCACATTTTATTTGAATTTGTGGTAATGTGTGGTGTTTGCAACTCACATCTAAATACTTGTAGGCGTAGGGGGCGGGGCACCATACATAATGTGATAAACACATTATACATATGAGGCATGGTTTAGATTATGAAGATCTAGCTAGAGCTAGAAATGTAATGTGATTTGAAATCAAAATAAAGTGGATTCAAAAAATCTAGTTCGAGTTCATATAGTACACATAGTTCATATTAACTCGAGACTAATCATGTGGTGTGCTATGAAGATAATACACAAACAATGGTTTAACTTGACAATAATGATGATTGTAGATCTTATTAAGACAGAGAAACATATTCAAATGCTTTGACTTCACAACAATCATTAATGTAGTTCTTATTCAAATAGAGAAACAAATTCAAATTTAGTTCATATTGAAGCGGTGGTATATACATTTGGAATGCACTAAAACGTTCATTTGAGTAGTAGGTTGCATGCATTATACACGTAGCGAATTATTTTAATTGAACATAACATTAATTCAAAGTTTTGAATGACATTTGTAGTGCGCATTGATTTGGTACAGTACACGTTAGGCTTGTCCGGAAATTTTAACCCGCGCCTTGTTAGCCCGAAATATTTAAGATATATCTTTGTCTCGTTGTGCTCAAACAACTCCCTCCATCTCAACCCGCGCCTTGCTATTCCGAAATTACAACGCTGCGGCGAAAACTCCCACCTCTGTGAAATCCCGACACGCGAAATGCCCGTGGTACCTGAACCGAAGAACCGCCTCAAATCGGTGGGGTACTTTCGTAACTTACCCCACATTTCGGACAAGCGCGTCTCTAAGCCATGGTTCCCCACTGCCATCCCATCCGCCCACCCATTCGTACACCGAGGCCGCGAAAACCCGCGACGAAACCCCACACCCTGCTCCGTCCGCCACCCAGCCGGAGCCTCTTCCCCGACGATGTCGTCCACAGCAACACCTCGATGTCCCTCATCCACCGTACCGGATGAGGATCCTTCGTCGATCTCATCGACCCGCAGGTTCAGCCACCCCGTCCTCCACCTCCAAGGAGCTGCCCCGACGTTCCCCTCGTCTTTCACACCACCTCCATTCCCACACCGCCGTCTTCACCTGCACCACCGGAAGAGCATCATCATCACCGTTTCCTCGGATGAAGCCGCGGCCTAATCGGCGCCACCAAAGAGGTTGTACACTAATCGCCGCATTTTCTTCTTGATTCGATCTCACGGTGTTGTCGGCGCTCGGTCCCGAGCCGACACGGCGCGGCTCCATCCACGGCGGCGTAGACGGCCACTTCCTCCACGGTGTCGTTCCCTCAGCGACGACGTCCACATCAGTAGGAGTTGCTGCTGCTTTAGCTCTTGCTCGCGCTGCTGCTCTGCTCTTGCTCTCGGTCCCCTGCCTGGTCTACTCTTGCTATTGCTCTTGCTCACGCTGCTTGCTCTTGCTCTTGCTTGCGATGCTGCTCGATTTAGCTACACTTGATCGAATCGACTTTTGGGTCGATCGATTTTGGGGTGGGGGGCTCACGGGTGAAGGAAGAACCAGCCAATGGAAGGGGGCTCACGGGAGAGGTACCCCACTATCTATCTTAGGGTTCAGGATGGGGCGGTGGTCGTCGGTGGTGGCGGGCATTGGCAAGCGGTGGCGTGGGAATCACGGAGAAAAGCTCGGCACAAGGGGGGGCTCGAGGGAGGGCCGGGGCGGCGGCGGACCGACGGGGGGGAGTGTTTTCGAGGCGGGCGGCAAGACCACCGTCATGGCGGCGGGGCTGCTGTTTGGCCGGTGGTGGTGGCGGCTCGTGGGGTGGAAGTTGAAGATGAACCGCAGGCCCTTGATTTCGTATCCAATCTGCAAAATCCTGACCAGATATGAAAAAGTCGATCGATCGACGTGTAGCCTCACCTTGCTAGTGTGTTCAATTTCGACAAAGAAAATTCAGTTTCCGACAAAGAAAATTCAGTTTAAAGAAAATTTAGTTTCGACAGTTAAGTTCGGTTTCAACGAATTAAGTTCAGTTTGACGATTAAGTTCAGTTTGACGATTAAGTTCAGAGATGAGCGGCTGATGTATTTTACATCTAGCACTTTGTGGTTATGTATTTTACGTCATGTATTGGAGATGCTATTAGAATTCCACTTTCAGTTAACGTTGTTCGTTGTCTCTCTTGTCCCGCTTCACCTCGGCGTCGTACAACTCACCGGAGCTGCTCCAACAACGAAACCCTCCATCACAAATGAGCGATACCTCGGGCTCCATCTCCAGACGCCTAAGATCTTCTTCCTCCTCCGACAACAAAGTCACCGGAGCATCCTCACCGCCAACCCAATCACGCTGAGATCGACATGGCTTCGCCAAAGAGGTTGTACACTTGTTGCATCTATTTTTACTCTACATGTTATATATATTGTCCATCGAGCACACGGATTTGTTCCTTTAGTGTCTCCTTGAAAGAAAAACGTAGGAATTTTAATTTTCACTTGTCCTCCTTTTCAAATTCCTATTCATGAAGCACAAGACTAAGAGATAGTAGCATAATAGCATTATAACCGTACATTTTCTTGTGGTTTGACTTAATCTCACCATGCTTCTTTGCATCCTGTGATCTTCCAATTGTTGTGAATCAAACACCCAGTTGGCGTAAATCCTGTGTTTTCAAATTCTCTGTTTTGCACGTGCATTCCTATCCTATTCCTGTCTATTTCCTATCCTCGCATTGTTGGAGTCCTCCAATTCAAACGAGCCCTTACATAATTACTTCTCTAACAGAGATAGTTGTCAAAGAAAACCTTGCGTGGTTTGTCCCGCTCCTGCCGTCGTCGTCCACCCCAGCTCGGTTGCTCCAGAAGAGGGTCCGGCCAGCAGGATCCGGTCTCCAGACTGTCTTTCTCCGCCTCAGATCTTCTTCCCTGCCGCTGGCAGCCATGAAAACTGCATTACCATCATCAACTGAGCAGATGACCTCGAGGACTACACGGGTCCGCAAGAGAGGTCGCACTCTTTCGTGGTTCCGCCACGTTATGCGTCGCTTAATATTACATGCTTTTTTATCGTCCTCTTCACCGATTAGACTACGAGTCAGCTCCAAACTAATGGTCAAACTTGAGTTTTTAAATGGTTCTGGGTACATATCGGGCCGCTATCAATAGTATCTATCTACTATCCGGTTAATCTCTGGTGTCTACTATGAGTTTCATGTTGGGTGGAAACAAACGATAAAGAAGCCATTATCTGTATTTTTAACTGAAGCCATTATCACTGCTATTATTGGTTTTGGGTCTATCCACAAAGTTGCTACCATCACTCCGGATTTACTGCATGCACTCCTTACATAATCTCACTATGTTTTATTCCTATGCATGATGCTTATTGTAAACAATGGAACTGAACATGTAGAGCAAAAGAGCGAGCCTTGCATGGCAATAAAATTTCATGCAGACGTCGCTCCATGGTAGGCGCAAAGGCAGCCCCCCCCCCCTCCACGCATTTTGGATTGTAATCGAGAGGAAGATATCTGTTCTGAGGGGGATTCAGAAGGAGAAGACAACTCCTATTTTCCCCCTGAGGTCTTCGCTCTAACTTGGCATGCTAATGTTGGTTATATCATGCATATGGTGTCTTGCATTGCTTACTTTATACATCAAATATGTCATCTTCTTAATTTAGACATCCTTTGTGCGAATGCCATCTGTTTAGTTTATTCATCGTTTATGTGAATTATGCAACACCATCTTGTTTAGCCAGGCATCATATATGTGAATTTTGCAATGCCATCACCTTAGCCAGTCATCTTATATGAAAATTATATCAGGCCATCCTTTTTTCATTACATATTACATATGTCAACAATGTTAGGACCTACAACTGCTATTCGTGTGCAGCAGCCATTTGACAATGTGATGGCACAAAATAGAGTGAAAACAAGGTCAGCTGAGCAGACAATGCTATCTGACGAAGCGCATATCTCATTGGTTACGGATAGATCCTCGGAGGAGGATTCGAGAGATAGATGACCAGTCCTATTCCCTCCCCGAGGTGTATTCTCTAACTTGGCGAGGTTATGTTGCTCATATCATGCGTATGGTGTCTCGCATTGCTATGCCATTTGATTAGTTTAGACATGCTTTGTGTGAATGCCACATTGCTCAAAGGTGTCTAATTACCATATATGTGAATTATGCATTGCCATCTTGTTGCAAGACATTATATATGTGAATTATACAATGCTATCTTGTTGGAAAGGCATTATATATGTGAATTATGCAATGCCATGTTGTTTAGCCAATCATCATGTATGTGAATTATATCATGCTATCACTTTTTTGTATTACGTGTTCCATTTGTCGACAACGTTTGTATATTCAACTACTCTTCCTGTGCATCAGCCATTTGAAGCGGTGACGGAAGTATCTGGAGTGAAAACAAGGTATTCAGAGCAGACAATGCTACCTGCTGAAGCAGACATCTTCTTTGATTCTGAGAGCTCCTCGAGAGGAGGATTCAGAGACCGATGACCAGTCCTATTTCCCCACGAGGTCTATGCTCAAACTTGGCAGGTTATATTACCCATGTCATGCATGTTGTCTTGCATTGCTTAGTTTTTACATCATATATGGATTGCCATCTGCTTACTTGCTTACTATATAAATCATATATTTTAATTATATCATGCCATCATGTTTACATAGTACATACAGATCATCTTTCCGAATTATGGCATGGCAACCCATTTAATAAAGACATCATATAGTTATATCATCTCATCCTGTTTAGTGTTTACAGTCATCATATTTTGAATTATGGCATTCTATCCGTGAATGTATGTGAATTATGGCATGCCAACCTATTTAATAAACACATTATATAGTTATGTCATGTCATCCTGTTTACATAGTCTCATGTTTTGAACTATGTCTTTCCATCTTTTTTAGTTAGCATCATAATGTGAAATTGTGTCATGCTATCCTGTTTAGTTAGCCATCATATATGTGAAATTTTGTCATGGTATCCTGTTTGGTTAGACAACATAAATATGAATTATTTCATGCCCTCTTTTATTCCCCACTATCCATTGCACCTGTCTATCATACAATGTCTATACTTTCAATTACTTTTCTTGTTTATCAGCCATTTGAATTGAAGAGTGTGATGGCAGTATCTAAGGGAGTAAGAACACGGTCTTCAGAAAAGATAGTGCTACCAGTTGATGCAGATAGAACCACGGTTGTACTTGCCCAAGCACCAGATCCACCACACATAACCTAGACTCTCGCAGATTGTACCCCTACCCAGTTGGACAGAGAACCACCTACACCCCTTCTAACCCCAACCCCGGCAGATAGTAACCCAGATTCAGTTGACACAAAGACCGTCTCCACCACAGAGCACCCAAACACGAGCGGTTAGTAAGGGAACTGCAGTGCCCAAAGCACGAGGACCACCACTCCGAATCCCAACTCAATGCTTAAAGGAGAAGAAGATTTATTCTCAAGTACGGTTCTGTAGCTATGGTTCATACTCCTTTGCTCTTGCATTACTGTACTTACTCATACCAACTATTTACAAATTTGAAGGATGGAATTGAAACTCCAATGGCGCAACAGGTATGTTTTAAACTTGTTTCTTCAACTGGTTTGCTGTTGTAACCTGCTCTATGTTGATTTCAGTTTCAATTGAATAAACAGTTATGTTCTCATGTCATGCACATTACAAGTGTTGTTATTGCTCTATAGTTACCCACACTTATATTCTGTCTATTCTGCTTTGTCTTGAACAAATATTATTTGAATTGTGACTCTATCTTGATTTGGCAACAAAAACTAGAATGATATAGACCATAAAGTGACCATGGTACACAGATATATGTTTGTTTCATGCTGTTATCATGTCCACTTTACTACTGAACTCATTTACCAAAATGAGTTTCATATACAACATGGTAAGCATGTGATGTGTCTGCTTGTTTCTCTTTTAGAATGCGGACAAAATATTGGAGAAACGATGCCGTGTTATCCAATGGTAAAGGAAGTAATGCATATAAGGTTCAAGATAGTGAGGCGTCCTGTTGGTCTCCAAGAAAGCTGATAAAACTATCTTGACGACGGTGAGGGAACCCAAAAGTCCTGTCTTGATGTAGTGTTCGGATTCTTGGCCACTACTGCTGGCACAAGCTCTTGAACTTCATTTGCTGAATCGATTCGTCTTCTTGAGTCTCAACTTCAAGTTGAAAGACATCGATCGAGATGTCTTTGCGACAGAAGTCAAGGACCGAGGAAGTCCTGCAGAATTCAGATGCATATTTTATGGTGCAATGACAATATTTGGAGGATTTAAGCGCCAAACAAGAGAAATTTAATAAGCTTGCTAAGCATCTTGCCGACATTATGGGTACCCAGGATATTGTTTCTTGAGATCTTACGAAGTGGTTCGATTACGTATTTGTTTTGTTGTGGCGTTTATTTGCACTGGTCGCCAACTTTGACAACCAGTGTATGTGATATGCTGCTTTGTTCCCTATATTTGCACTGGTGGCGAACTTTGATGCCCAGTGGATGTAATATGTGTAATAGCCGTGATAGCCTAGCGTAAGTTGCTTGCTTATTTGTCTCATTATTGTCTTGTTTATTTGTTTTCTTGTAGTCAGTGCAGTTCTTTTTCCGCGGTTTTCTAATGGCCGCAATAACCTATTTTTTAAAACTAGGCCACATTAACCATGGGCTACATATTTACTGCAGTTAACATGGGCCTCATACGGGCCGTAGAAACAATGGGCCTTCTACGGGCCGTAGAAACAATGGGCCTTCTATGGCGCGTAGAAGCAATGGGCCTTATATGGGCCGTAGACACAATGGGCCTTCTACGGGTCGTATCATCAATGGGCCTTCTACGGGCCGTATGATCGGTTGGCCAAACATGGGCCAATAACAGACCACATTATGGCCGTAAATGGGCTAGAGTTGAAATCGTCCGTTCATGGGCCGACCATAACGGGCCGTCGTTAATCGGCCGTATTTGATGACGCTATGAAAACGGCCCAACGTTTTAACGGGCCACAAATGGGCCGACTGTAACCACGGTCTGAATTTGGCACACAAGCAGAAAATGACAGTAAGGTCGTAAGTAACCAAATGCTGGAAATGAGCCCAAGAATAAATGGGCCCTGAGAAGGCCGAAAGATAACATGGATCGAAACGCATTAGCGGAATAATGGGCCGTTAATGGGTATAAAGTGATACACTGTTCATTACGGGCCAGTTTTACCACGGGCCGTTCAGGGGCCGAGGGTTACTAAGGGCCTCATATGGTCTGAAAGACGTCATGGGCCATACATGGGCTAGTAGTTAAAATGGGCTGGAATTATATTGGATGGCCCAGATGACGCTACTGGGCCTAATTCGGATAGGCCGTAAACGGGCCCTAGGTTAGCGGGCTGTAAATGGGCTATATGCGAACAAGCCGTTAACAGGCTTGCCGTGGGCCGGCCCGCCACCTTTTGACCAAGTCAAATGGGCCGGCCTTTTCACAGGAATGGGCCTCTGTTGGGCCGTGCCACGTGTCGACGTATCGTAGACGCTTTGGGTCCAATGAGTGGATGACATCTGTCCCAACGTTGAGCCGACACGTGTTTCCTCCAGCCAATGATGATTTTACATGTGGAAAATCCCCATTGGTCGGGGCTGTTAATGGGTTATCGGATCCAAAACCGGACCCGATAGCTTAACGGCATTCCTTACGGTGGATGCCACGTGTCGGTCACCCTTGACGAAAGCACTTCTGTGATGTGCGATTTATCATCATGGAAGTGGACACTTCCGTGATGATAATTTTGGTAATGTCATGGAACACTTCTACGATAGCATAGGTATGACTATCTTGATTCTATCATAAATTTGTCATGGATGTACATGCATGACAGAAAACGTGACCTACTGTGACAGACACGTATCATCATGGAAGTGTATTTTTTTGTAGTGATGGAACGGAAAGTAAAGATTGCAAAGTAAAAGAAATAGGAAACTGAAATTGTAGATCGGAAACTTATATGTTGTAAAATAGACCCGGGGGCCATAGGTTTCACTAGAGGCTTCTCTCGAGATCGGAAACTTATATGTTGTAAAATAGACCCGGGGACCTATTTTTTAAAACTAGGCCACAATAACCATGGGCTAATATTTACTGTAGTGACCTTTGGGCCTCCTCTTGGCCGTCAGAAGCGATGGGCCTTCTACGGGCCGTAGAAACAATGGGCCTCCTATGGGCCGTAGAAACAATGGGCCTTCTGCGGGCCGTATCATCAATGGGCCTTATACGGGTCGTATGATCGATTGGCCAAACATGGGCCAAACAGACCGCATTATGGTCGTAAACGGGCTAGAGTTGGAATCGTCCGTTCATGGGCCGACCATAACGGGCCATCGTTAATAGGCCGTATTTGATGACGCTATGAAAACGGCCCAACGTATTAACGGACCACAAACGGGCCGACTGTAACCACGGGCTGAATTTGGCCCACAAGCGTAAAACGATGAACGGGCCGTAAGTTAACGAATCTTTGAAATGAGCCCAACAATAAATGGGCTCGAGAAGGCCGAAAGATAACATGGGTTGGAAAGCATTAGCGGAAGAACGATGTCGTTAATGGGTATAAAGTGATACACTTTGTTCATTACGGGCGGTTTCACCACGGGCCGCTAATGGGTGTAAAGTGATACCTTTGTTCATTACGGGCGGTTTCACCACAGCCGTTAATAGGCCAAGAGTTACATAGGGCCTCATATGGGCCAAAAGACGTCATGGGCCATACATGGGCCAGAAGTGAAAATGGGCTGGAATCATATTGGATGGCCCAGATGACGCTACTGGGCCTAATTCGGATAGGGTGTAACGGGCCTTGGGTTAGCGGGCTGTAAATGGGCTATATGCGAACAGGCCGTAAACAGGCTTTCCATGGGCCGGCCCGCCACCTTTTGACCAAGTAAAACGGGCCGGCCTTTTCACAGGAATGGGCCTCTGTTGGGTCGTGCCACGTGTAGACGTATCATAGGCGCCTTCTGTCCAATGAGTGGATGACATCTGTCCCAACGATGAGCCGACACGTGTTTCCTCCGGCCAATGATGATTTTACACGTGGAAAATCCCCATTGGTCGGGGCTGTTAACGGGTTATCGGATCCAAAAACCGACCCGATAGCTTAACGGCGTTCCGTTATGGTGGATGCCACGTATCGGTCACCCTTGACGAAAGCACTTCAGGACGCGACGATTTATCGTCATGGAAGTGGACACTTCCGTGATGATAATTTTGGTAATGTCATGGAACACTTCTCTGACAAAGACAGGTATGACTATCTTGATTCTGTCATAAATTTGTCATGGATGTACATGCATGACAAAAAATGCGACCTACTGTGACAAACACGTATCATCATGGAAGTGTATTTTTTTGTAGTGGATGACATTATGAAAACAGCCCAACGGATTAACGGGCCACAAACGGGCCGACTGTAACCACAGACTGAATTTGGCCCACAAGCGGAACAGGCTAGTAACGGACCATAAGTATCCGAATGCTGGAAATGAGCCCAAGAATAAATGGGCCCTTAGAAGGCCAAAATATAACACGCGCTCGAAACGGCCCAATGAAATAATGGGCCATTAATGGAAAGTGATATATTGTTCATTATGGGCCAATTTCACCACGGGCCGTTAATGGGCCAAGGGTTACAAAGGGCCTCATATGGGCCGAAAGATGTCATGTGCCAAACATGGGCCGGAAGTTACAACGGTCTGGAATCATATTGGATGGCCCAGATGACGCTACTGGTCCTAATTTGGATAGGCCATAACGGGCCTTGAGTTAGCGGGCTGTAAATGGGCTATATGCAAACAGGCCGTTAACAGGCTTTTCATGGGTCGGCCCGCTACCTTTTGACAAAGTCAAACAGGCCGGCCTTTTCACCTGAATGGGCCACTGTTGGGCCGTGCCACATGTTGAATATCATAGGCGCCTCCTGTCCAATGAGTGGATGACATCTGTCCCAACGCTGAGCCGACACGTGGTTCCTCTGGCCATTTAGAATTTTACACGTGGAAATCCCCATTGGTCCAGGCTATTAACGGGTTATCGGATCCAAACCGGAACCCGGTAGCTTAACGGCGACCCGTTACGGTGGATGCCATGTGTCAGTTACCCTTGACGAAAACACTTCCATGGCGCGCCATTTATCGTCATGGAAGTGGACACTTCCATGACGATAATTTCGGTATTGCCATGGAATACTTCTATGACAGCACATGTATGACTATATTGATTCTGTCATAAAATCATCATGGATGTACATGCATAACAGAAAAACTCAAGGACATATTAAATAAAATCTGATTGTCGGTCGGGATGGTTTGTGGATTTTGAACAGCTATGACACCTGACCTACTGTGAAAAACGTGTATCATCATGGAAGTGTTTTTTTGTAGTGGAAGTAGGCGATCTCCTTGCCCTTACAAACTCCTTGGTTCAACTCCACATGATCTTGGAGGCTCCCAAGTGACACCTAACCAATGTAGGAGACACCACTCTTCAAAAGGTAATCCATGTTGTTGTTGATGATGAACTCCTTGCTCTTCCGTTTTAAAAGATAGTCTCCTCAACACTCAATCACTCTCTCATTTATTTGGCATGGTGGTGGGAAAAGGATTGTAATGGAAAGCTATTTGAGGGGGCTAGAAATCAAGGATCAAATGGTTGGAGCAGAATCAGTTGATCTCAACACAAGTGTAGGTGGTTCTCTCTCAGAAAATAGATATGTCAAGTGTAGTTTCGTCTTCGTTGCTCTCTTTGAGAGTAGGTGATACATCTCCAACGTATCTATAATTTTTGATTGCTCCATGCTATATTATCTACTGTTTTAGACAATATTGGGCTTTATTATCCACTTTTATATTATTTTTGGGACTAACCTATTAACCGGAGGCCCTGCCCAGATTTGTTGTTTTATTCCTATTTCAGTGTTTCGAAGAAAAGGAATATCAAACAGAGTCGAAACGGAACGAAATCAACTGGAGAAGTTATTTTTGGAAGGAACCCTACCGGATGGACTTGGACCCCACGTCAGGAGCAAAGGGAGGTGCTCACGAGGATGGGGGCGCGCACACCCCCCTAGGGCGCGCCCCCTGCCTCGTGGGGCCCACTAAGCTCCACCGACGTACTTCCTGCACCCATATATACTCACGTACCCTAAAACTTCCAGAACAGAGATTAGATCGGGAGTTCCACCACCGCAAGCCTCTGTAGCCACCAAAACCCAATCGCGACCCTATTCCGGCACCCTGCCGGAGGGGGGAACCCTCACCGGTGGCCATCTTCATCATCCTGGAGCTCTCCATGACGAGGAGGGAGTAGTTCACCCTCGGGGCTGAGGGTATGTACCAGTAGATATGTGTTTTATCTCTCTCTCTCTCTCTCTCTCTCTCTCGTGTTCTTGATTTGGCACGATCTTGATTTATCGCGAGCTTTGCTATTATAGTTGGATCTTATGTTGCTTCTCCCCCTCTACTCTCTTGTAATGTATTGAGTTTTCCCTTTGAAGTAATCTTATCGGATTGAGTCTTTAATGACTTGAGAACACTTGATGTATGTCTTGCCGTGCGTATCTATGGTGACAGTGGGATATCACGTGATTCACTTGATGTATGTTTTGGTGATCAACTTGCGGGTTCCGCCCATGAACCTATGCATAGGGGTTGGCACATGTTCTCGTCGTGATTCTCCGGTAGAAATTTTGGGCACTCTTTGAGGTTCTTTGTGTTGGATTGAATAGATGAATCTGAGATTTTGTAATGCATATCGTATAATCATACCCACGGATACTTGAGGTGACATTGGAGTATCTAGGTGAGGGTTTTGGTTGATTTGTGTCTTAAGGTGTTATTCTAGTACGAACTCTAGGGCTGTTTGTAACACTTATATGAATAGCCCAACGGATTGATTGGAAAGAATAACTTTGAGGTGGTTTCGTACCCTACCATAATCTCTTCGTTTGTTCTCCGCTATTAGTGACTTTGGAGTGACTCTTTGTTGCATGTTGAGGGATATTTATATGATCCAGTTATGTTATTATTGTTGAGAGAACTTGCACTAGTGAAAGTATGAACCCTAGGCCTTGTTTCAACTCATTGCAATACCGTTTACGCTCACTTTTACCACTTGTTACCTTGCTGTTTTTATATTTTCAGATTACAAAATCCTATATCTACCATCCATATTGCACTTGTATCACCATCTCTTCGCCGAACTAGTGCACCTATACAATTTACCATTGTATTGGGTGTGTTGGGGACAAAAGAGACTCTTTGTTATTTGGTTGTAGGGTTGCTTGAGAGAGACCATCTTCATCCTACGCCTCCCACGGATTGATAAACCTTAGGTCATCCACTTGAGGGAAATTTTCTACTGTCCTACAAACCTCTGCACTTGGAGGCCCAACAACGTCTACAAGAAGAAGGTTGTGTAGTAGACATCAAGCTCTTTTCTGGCGCCGTTGCCGGGGAGGTTAGTGCTTGAAGGTATATCTTTAGATCTTGCAATCGAATCTTTTTGTTTCTTGTTTTAGCACTAGTTTAGTTATAAAAGAAAACTACAAAAAAATAGAATTAAGTTTGTCTCATACGCTTCATCTTTTTAATATCTTTCCTGAGCATGATGGAAAGGAAAATTGTGCCAAAGTGTTAGAAGAAGAATGCATTAAAATATTTGGCACTAAATCTTTGAATGATGAGCATGATTGCAATGTTGTTAGTATGAATTCCTTGAATATCCATGGTACTAATGATGATTGCACTAGTTATGATGAAAATGTCTCCTATAAACATGTCAATTTTTGTGGAGTACATTGGGTTTGCAAGTACACACCAAATAGGGAAGATAGATATTGCAAGAGGCATAGGTACTTAGAAACTAAATTGTTGCAAGAAAGTCTTGATGATTCTTGTTGAAAGATTCAATATTTTTCGTGCCCCTTGTGAACTTTGCAATGAACATGGTCATTTAAAGCTCCAATGCTATTTGTTTCATGATCAAGTCGTGTCCAAATATTGTGATAATTTGATTACCCTTGAGCATCATAAAGAGGTTAGCCTTCTTTTGGGGTATGAAGAAATGAAACGTATAACTGAGGGTATTCCAAAATTTAATCTTGATAGAATTCTTGATTTTGATCTAGAGAACATTTATATGTATTGTGCGGTGAATTGCATTGAAAATCCTTATATTGCCAATTACATAAAGAAAACAAAACAAATAGAAGATTAATAGAATGCTAACGAAAGGAAAGAGACTTCCCAATATCCTCCTATTATTTCTTATGATGAATCAGGTAACGAGGAGGAGCCTTCTATTCAACCAATCTCATTAATAAGGAGCTCCAAAAAGAGGATTGAACCCACACATGAGGTGAAGAAGAAGAAAAGAAAAAGGAAGAGAGGTAAAAAAGGTATCTCTCCCAAATAAAGTTGCTCCTATTATTGTTGCGCCTCATGAAAATGAATCAAAAATAATTATGGAAGATAATGATACTTCTTATGATCTTGAAAATCTTTTTGGCACTTTCTTGGAAGAATATGATAATAATGTTTGCTATACTATTGGTGCTATCAATACTATTAATGATGAGAGTGATTATGCTTATGATATGAAAAGGCCCAAGCTTGGGGAAGCTATGTTTAATGAGGATGACATATTTGAAAATATATTTGCTGAAATTAATGTTTGTCCCAAGCTTGGGGATGCTATGTTTAATAATGATGATATTTTTAGCCTTCCATGTTTTGATATGCAAAGTTGTTATGATGATAGCATGCCTTCTACCTATGATGATTATATTGATGAAAGTGGATTTGGAGAGGTCATGACTTTATTTAGTCATGTGTCCACTATCTTGGAAGAGGTTTCAATTGATTATGATGAGAACAAAGTTGCTAATTATGATGATTATTGTGATGAAACTTATGATATAAAAAGTAGTGATGACTATATTTATAAAACTTGTCATGATTATGAGTACACTTTCTCTGAACATTACTCTTTTAATATGGAAACAATTTATAGTATTCAAGTCTCTTATGATACTCCAACTATTCCGAATGAAAAGAATTTTGCTTATGTGGAGAGTAATAAAATTTCTATGCTAGTAGATCATGAAAAGAATGCTTTAGGTGCTGGTTATATTGTTGAATTCATTCATGATTCTACTGAAAATTATTATGAGGGAGGAGTATATGCTTGTAGGAATTGCAATAATATCAAGTTTCCTCTCTTTGTGCTTAAAGTTTTGAAGTTATGCTTGTTTTGCCTTCCTATGCTAGTTGACTGTTGTTCCCATAAGTTGTTTGCTCACAAAATCCCTATGCATAGTAAGTGGGTTAGACTTAAATGTGCTAGTCATATTCTTCATGATGCTCTCTTTATGTTTCAATTCTTATGTCTTATGTGAGCATCATTGAAATCGTCATGCCTAGCTAGGGGTGTTAAACGATAGCGCTTGTTGGGAGGCAACCCAATTTTATTTTAGTTTCTTGCTTTTTGGTTCTGTTTAGGAATAAATAATCCATCTAGCTTCTGTTTAGATGTGGTTTTATGTTTTAATTAGTGTTTGTGCCAAGTATAACCTTTGGGAAGACTTGGGTGAAGTCTTTATGATCATGCTGTAAAAAACAAAAACTTTAGCGCTCACGAGACTAGCTTCAACTTTTTACTGGAGAGTGCTATTTAGTTGATTCTTTTTTAATATTATTACTAGATAAATTCCTCAGGTCCACCAATTTATTTTAGAATTTTTGGAGTTCCATAAGTTTGCGTTAGTTACAGATTACTACAGACTGTTCTGTTTTTGACAGATTCTGTTTTTGTGTGTTGTTTGCTTATTTTGATGAATCTATGGCTAGTAAAATAGTTTATAAACCATAGAGAATTTGGAATACAGTAGGTTTAACACCAATATAAATAAATAATGAGTTTATTATAGTACCTTGAAGTGGTGTTTTGTTTTCTTTCGCTTACGGAGCTTACAAGTTTTACATTAAGTTTTGTGTTGTGAAGTTTTCAAGTTTTGGGTAAAGATTCGATGGACTATGGAATAAGGAGTGGCAAGAGCCTAAGCTTTGGGATGCCCAAGGCACCCCAAGGTAATATCCAAGGACAACCAAGAGCCTAAGCTTGGGGATGCCGGATGGCATCCCTCTTTAAATCTTCGTTCATCGGTAACTTTACTTGGAGCTATATTTTTATTCACCACATGATATGTGTTTTTCTTGGAGCGTCATTTTTTTTGTTAGTATTTGCTTTCTGTTATTTAGAATAGTGTTTTGGATCTCTAGTTTCAATAAAAATTTCAAGGATAGCCTTCACCATGCTTATTTTGCAAGCATACATGTTGCTGTTTCAATACAGAAAGTTTACCGTTGTTGCAAAAATTCCCTAGAAAAGTCAGAATGTGATAAAATGATGAAACCTTATGCATATTAAGATCTGATAAATTTACTACAGTGGTAAGTTTCTTTCATAATTTTTGGAGTTAGCTAAGTATGATGAATCTTGCATTCTTTACAGACTGTACAGTTTTGATAGATTGCTGTTATGATTGCATTGTTTGCATATGTTTGCTTGTTTAATGATTCTATTTGAGGATATGAGTATTAAATATGCAGAGACATTTAGTATGCAATGTTCCCAGCTCCCCTCCTTCGTCGCTTCTGGCTAAGCATCTTTCGGCGGAGGAAAGGAGGCGACTAGTCGCTTTTTAATAATTTTAATGATTTGTTACAGTAGAAGATGATAAGGTTTTGCATAGGTTTATACTAACTTATCTCACGAGTTCTTGTTGAGTTTGGTGTGGATGAAGCTTTCGAGATTTAGGAAACCGAAATATAAAAGGAATTAAGGAGACACAAAAGCTCAAGCTTGGGGATGCCCAAGGAACCCCAAGATATTATTTCAAGAAGTCTCAAGCATCTAAGCTTGGGGATGCCCCGGTAGGCATCCCACCTTTCTTCTTCAACAACTATCGGTTAGTATCGGTTGAACCTAAGTTTTGCTTCTTCACATGAGTTGTGCTATCCTTGCAATGTAGTTTTATTTAGCTTTGCTTGCTGTTTGAATAAGGTATCAAGATCTGGAATTATTAAATGGGAGAGTCTTCACATAGTTGCATAATTATCCGACTACTCATTGATCTTCACTTATATCTTTCGGAGTAGTTTGTTTTTGCTCTAGTACTTCACTTATATCTTTTAGAGCACAGTGGTGGTTTTGTTTTATAGAAACTATTATTCTCTCATGCTTCACTTAGATTATTTTGAGAGTCTTAAATAGCATGGTAATTTGCTTAAATAATCCTAATATGCTTGGTATTCAAGAATAATAAAAACTTTCTTATGAGTGTGTTAAATACTAAGAAAAGTTTGATGCTTGATAATTGTTTTGAGATATGGAGGTAGTAATATTAGAGTCATGCTAGTTGGGTAGTTGTGAATTTGAGAAATACTTGTGTTAAAGTTTGTGATTCCCGTAGCATGCACGTATGGTGAACCGTTATGTGATGAAGTCGGAGCATGATTTATTTATTGATTGTCTTCCTTATGAGTGGCGGTCGGGGACGAAGCGATGGTCTTTCCTACCAATCTATCCCCCTAGGAGCATGCGCATAATACTTTGCTTGGATAACTTCTAGATTTTTGCAATAAGTATATGAGTTCTTCATGACTAATGTTGAGTCCATGGATTATACGCACTTTTCTTCCTTCCACCATTTCTAGCCTCTCTAATACCGCGCACTTTTCACCGGTATCATACACCCACCATATACCTTCCTCAAAACAGCCATCATACCTACCTATTATGGCATTTCCGTAGCCATTCCGAGATATATTGCCATGCAACTTACCACCGTTCCGTTTATTATGACACGCTCCATCATTGTCATATTGCTTTGCATGATCATGTAGTTGACATCGTATTTGTGGCAAAGCCACCGTTCATAATTATTTCATACATGTCACTCATGAGTCATTGCACATCCCGGTACACCGCCGGAGGCATTCATATAGAGTCATGTCTTGTTCTAAGAATCGAGTTGTAATTGTTGAGTTGTAAGAAAAATAAAAAGTGTGATGATCATCATTTTTAGAGCATTGTCCTAAGTGAGGAAAGGATGATGGAGACTATGATTCCCCCACAAGTCGGGATGAGACTCCGGACGAAAAAAAGGCCATAAAAAAGGTCCAAATAAAAAAATGAGAGAAAAAGAGAGAAGGGACAATGTTACTATCCTTTTACCACACTTGTGCTTCAAAGTAGCACCATGATCTTCATGATAGAGAGTCTCTCATTTTGTCACTTTCATATACTAGTGGGAATTTTTCATTATAAAACTTGGCTTGTATATTCCAATGATGGGCTTCCTCAAAATGCCCTAGGTCTTCGTGAGCAAGCAAGTTGGATGCACACCCACTTAGTTTCTTTTTGAGCTTTCATACACTTATAGCTCTAGTGCATCCGTTGCATGGCAATCCCTACTCACTCACATTGATATCTATTGATGGGCATCTCCATAGCCCGTTGATACGCCTAGTTGATGTGAGACTATCTTCTCCTTTTTGTCTTCTCCACAACCACCATTCTATTCCACATATAGTGCTATATCCATGGCTCACGCTCATGTATTGCGTGAAGGTTGAAAAAGTTTTGAGAATGTCAAAAGTATGAAACAATTGCTTGGCTTGTCATCGGGGTTGTGCATGATTTAAATACTTTGTGTGGTGAAGATAGAGCATAGCCAGACTATATGATTTTGTAGGGATAACTTTCTTTGGCCATGTTATTTTGAGAGGACATAATTGCTTAGTTAGTATGCTTCAAGTATTATTATTTTTATGTCGATATTAAACTTTTGTCTTGAATCTTTCGGATCTGAATAATCATATCACAAGTAAGAAGAATTACATTGAAATTATGCCAACTAGCATTCCACATAAAAAATTATCTTTTTTATCATTTACCTACTCGAGGACGAGCAGGAATTAAGCTTGGGGATGCTTGATACGTCTCCAACGTATCTATAATTTTTTTATTGCTCCATGTTATATTATCTACTATTTTAGACAATATTGGGCTTTAGTATCCACTTTTATATTATTTTTGGGACTAACGTATTAACCGGAGGCCCAGCCCAGATTTGCTGTTTTATGCCTATTTCAGTGTTTCGAAGAAAAGGAATATCAAACGGGGTCGAAACAGAATGAAATCAACTGGAGAAGTTATTTTTGGAAGGAAACCTACCGGATGGACTTGGACCCCACGTCAGGAGCAAAGGGAGGTGCTCACGAGGGTGGGGGCACGCCCAACCCCCTAGGGCGCGCCCCCTGCCTCGTGGGGCCCCCGAAGCTCCACCGACGTACTTCCTGCACCCATATATACTCACGTACCCTAAAACTTCCAGAACAGAGATTAGATCGGGAGTTCCACCGCCGCAAGCCTCTGTAGCCACCAAAACCCAATCGGGACCTGTTCGGCACCACGGGAGGGGGAACCTCGCCGTGGCCATCTTCATCATCTCGGCGCTCTCCATGACGAGGAGGGAGTAGTTCACCCTGAGCTGAGGGTATGTACCAGTAGCTATGTGGTTGATCTCTCTCTCTCTCTCTCGTGTTCTTGATTTGGCACGATCTTGATGTATCGCGAGCTTTGCTATTATAGTTGGATCTTATGTTGCTTCTCCCCCTCTACTCTCTTGTAATGGATTGAGTTTTCCCTTTGAAGTAATCTTATCGGATTGAGTCTTTAATGACTTGAGAACACTTGATGTATGTCTTGCCGTGCGTATTTGTGGTGACAATGGGATATCACGTGATTCACTTGATGTATGTTTTGGTGATCAACTTGCGGGTTCCGCCCATGAACCTATGCATAGGGGTTGGCACATGTTTTCGTCGTGATTCTCCGGTAGAAATTTTGGGCACTCTTTGAGGTTCTTTGTGTTGGATTGAATAGATGAATCTGAGATTTTGTAATGCATATCGTATAATCATACCCACGGATACTTGAGGTGACATTGGAGTATCTAGGTGAGGGTTTTGGTTGATTTGTGTCTTAAGGTGTTATTCTAGTACGAACTCTAGGGCTGTTTGTGACACTTATAGGAATAGCTCAACGGATTGATTGGAAAGAATAACTTTGAGGTGGTTTCGTACCCTACCATAATCTCTTCGTTTGTTCTCCTCTATTAGTGACTTTGGAGTGACTCTTTGTTGCATGTTGAGGGATAGTTATATGATCCAATTATGTTATATTGTTGAGAGAACTTGCACTAGTGAAAGTATGAACCCTAGGCCTTGTTTCAACTCATTGCAATACCGTTTACGCTCACTTTTACCACTTGTTACCTTGCTGTTTTTATATTTTCAGATTACAAAAACCTATATCTACCGTCCATATTGCACTTGTATCACCATGTCTTCGCCGAACTAGTGCACTTATACAATTTACCATTGTATTGGGTGTGTTGGGGACACAAGAGACTCTTTGTTACTTGGTTGCAGGGTTGCTTGAGAGAGACCATCTTCATCCTACGCCTCCCACGGATTGATAAACCTTAGGTCATCCACTTGAGGGAAATTTGCTACTGTCCTACAAACCTGTGCACTTGGAGGCCCAACAACGTCTACAAGAAGAAGGTTGTGTAGTAGACATCAGTAGGCGGTGGTGGAGTGTATATATAGTCATCACCAAAGATCTAGCTGTTACAAACTTTATGCACAACTCGGTGACACGGAAAGTGAATCTCGGTGGGACCAAACAGTGTAAAAGATTTGAACGTTAGACGTTTCGGTGAGACTGGATGAATCCACTCGATGAAACCGATATGTGATGACCCAAGAATATTCCTAATCTCGGTAATTTTGATCACTTCAACTCGGTAATTCTGAAGTGAACATGACAGGTTACAGAAACTTGGTCACTGCACTTCCATGAGACTGAATGTCATCTCGGTAGAACCGGGTTTCTAGGGTTTGGCTTATGGCTCTACCTAGTGTATCTTGGTGGGTCCGGATCGGAGTGTTTTGATGGCACTGAGATTTGACTTAGGGTTTTAGACAGATTGGATATGGAGAAAGTGGTTTAGGGTTTTGGAGCAATATCTTCAACCACTTGAGCAAATGACTCATAATCAAAACCTCATCCCATTTTAATAGTATTGGCTTTCCTATGGACTCAATGTGATCTTTGATCACTTAACCAAAAATGTAGAGTCTTGAATCTTTTGCCAATGTATGTCCTTGGCATTTTTAGGGGTCCACAATCACATATCCTTGCCATGCCAACGTTGAACTTTCCTGAAATCATCTTTGAATAGGCATTAGTTCAATGACATATATGTTGTTATTAATTATCAAAACCACACGGAGATTAGTTGCACTTTTCAGCATGTTCGGCAGAAGCCGGTGTCATCCCCATCGGCCCATACCTTGTTATCCTTGTTCGAGGCTTGATGGGGATCTTCCACATCCCATCGAGGTCCTTCCCCCCTAAAGAAGCTTCGGATTGTCGTGTCCTTGCTTGCCAATGCATACCTCCACAATGGAAATGCTCGGGCTTGAAGGGGCTAGATTCCGCAATGGAGCATCACGTGGACCACGTCCACCAGGGCGATGCACTCATTAATGACAGCCTTTATTCGGCGCTGGAGTGCTGCCACTTCCTCCTGATTCCCCCAGTCGAGTTTCTTGGCGGTCCAGGAGTGCAACCTCTTCAAGGTCGTGGCCGAGTGGGCCGGGCCGCCCTCCTGGTCCCCCGATGGCACGCCTACCATGTAAAACCATTCTTCTTTCCATTGGTTGTTTCCATGAATTTGCCCTTCGGGCAGTCAATGTTGTTGAGCTTGCTGACCGTAGCCCCTCAGCATTCCGTGAGATTGGGATTATTGCTTTGTGGTTTGACACAAAACAGCTTCAACCAAAGCCCAAATTGGGGCTTGATGCAGAGGAAGGCTTCATAGAAAGTGATGTATGTGGCTATGTGGTGGATGGAGTTGGGGCCATATGATGGAACTGGAGCTCGTAGAAATACAACATGCCTCGAAAAAAGGGGTGTGGGGAAAATCCCGGACCTCAGATGATGTGGGAAACAAAGACAACCCGCTCGCCCTCCCGAGGTGTTGGAATCCGGGAAGCCGAGTAGACCTCGTTGCCGACTAGGGGGGGCAGCATTTAACCTCACCCTCG
This sequence comes from Aegilops bicornis, assembly GCA_021605145.1. Classification (NCBI taxonomy): domain Eukaryota; kingdom Viridiplantae; phylum Streptophyta; class Magnoliopsida; order Poales; family Poaceae; genus Aegilops; species Aegilops bicornis. The sequence goes on along the minus strand of CM038670.1, from coordinate 552,225,153 downwards.
GGTGGGAGATAGCCGGTCGCATTGTCAGCGGTGATGACGGAGGGCATCCATAGCTCCCTCTTGCTTGCGACCTTCTCATCCCCCGTCTGAGCGGCGGTACCTTTCCCCTTGCCGACCATCTCTTAAAGATGGAGGGGATGAGGTCTGGAGACTAGAAGCGGAGTGTGTCACTGATATCTTCGCGCTAGAGCTTGAGAATTCTAGACAATGGATCAAGGAAGGAATCATGGGATGAAGTAGATCCATTTTGTCTCCTTTTATAAGTTGGTAAAAATACCAAGGGGCACCACGCCGTGCTGTAAATCCGCCGGTTCCCAATGCGACGTGCATAGTTTGAGGGATGTTAGTTGATGATGTCGCTCAAAATCTGGAGCACGATCTCTTTATTGATGGGATGTGCCAATAAAAATGGCCTTGGGCCATAGTAAACTCAGCATAATAACTACTGATGGGACCTTTCAACTCTACAGTATGCGACGACAATTCGATTTTCGGTCAAAGGTTGTCAGAACACTACTTAATCGGTCTGCCATGCTGACATTAAAAAACTTTGCTGCTAAGCTATCTAAAGCTCAACAAGGGTCCTCGGATCCAGCCAAGAGTAAAAACTCATCTCGGGGAATTTGGGTTGGACCTCCTCGAGCCCCCAAAGTATCTAACAGTTTGACTCAAATAAAAATAAAACATGGTTGCAATTGAGGAAGGTGTTGAAGAAGAGGAGCCGAATAAATCTACAAGAAATGCCAAATCCAAGGGAGTCCTCAGACATGGAATCAAGATACATCAAGTTTGTCGAACTCGCCTACGAAGCCTGAGACCTGAAGACAACGCCATACTGAGGAGTTCTATGTCCTTGGCTTGAAGACCAGTTTAGGGGCTACTGACGATGTCCTGGACTAGGGGGTGCTAACCACGTCGGCCCCATTGTGGTGGGCCGGGCCGAGGACCCTTGGATCATGAACAAATGGGCCAAGACTGCCCTGCTCTTCGACGTGCTTAAGATGGAATCCTCTAAAGACTTGGCGCATACTCTAAGACACATTTGAGTCTCTGGCATGTTTATCCCTAGATGTAACCGACTTCATGTAAACCCTAGGTACCCTTGATCCCTGTATAAGCCGAGGGGTTTAGAGCATAGGCTAGAGAATTAGACATTCACATTCAGTCTCGAGGTAGATATTCCTGTACTTTGTACTCCAGCACAATCAATACAACAAAAGCAAGACACAGGGTTTTACCTCTTCGAGAGGGCCTGAACCTAGGTAAACATTTTCTCCCTTGTTCCTCCTGTTACCATCTAGCTAAGATCACCGACTCAGGCCCCCTACCCGAGATTTACCAGATTTAGCTTTGACAGCTGGCACTAAAGTGTTAGTGGATATAACACAACCTGGTCTTATCATCCATGTGGCCTTACCAAAGGAGATCCTTTAGTAGACTAATAATCAAAGTTAGTTTACTTTCAAGTTCTTGCATGACCTAACACTTAGCAAAATTAATGTACCTACTCTAGCTATATAATAAGTCCTTAAGCACTTGTGATTTCCTTTTCTGACTATGTTCCTAAGCTTATAATTACTAAACTACATCCAATAATTTGAGGTAAGTGCATTATTTCCATGCATGGTTTGTTGAACGTGTGGTTGACGAGATGCAGATTACTCCTCATTCCAAATTCACTGGCAAGACTTGAAGCATGTCATAAAATTGTTCATAGCCTTCACTTCCCTACCAAGCATTTCAAGGCTGGACACAAATGGGGATATGTGTGCCAGTGGTGCATACCTTCGATAGGATCAATTGTATCATTTCACAAAAAGCTGGTACACAATCTGTTATGTTGTATATGCTCTTCAAAACTATTGCTTCATGCATTGTTACAATTGTTTTATTTGTCTTGCAACAGATAATGCCGCCTATATTTGTTCCTAGATTGATTCCGTGTTCTAGTCCAATTACACTAGCTATTGGTGAGAACAAGAAAGTGATGGTGATGTACTTCATTCCCCTAGAAATAAAGGCATTCTCATTGATAGGTGGTTGACTGTGATGGTAATCCATCCACATTTGAAAATTAGAGTCAATGTTATGCTCATGCTCTACGAAGGCATTGAAGGCCTTCTTCGTTCATTGATGGCATTCTGCCTTGCAAATTCTTGGCAATGCTTTCCTCAAATCCTGGTTGTAAGTATTGTGTGTTAAGCACCTCTTGAGTAGAGAGGTCGTGCTTTAGCTATGCTATCTATCTTTGTGCAAAGGGCGTAGTGGATAAACACGTTCCCTGTGATGTGCTTCACTTTTGCGATGTGTTTGACAGTGTTGTTTCCCCAAGGAAAGCAAAATCAATTCAGGTAAGCTAAACCAATTGCATAGGCTAACATTGTGCTGTCAGATGGAGCTTCTTTATGATGGTTTGTTTATCTTTTCAGCAGCGTTCATTAGAGTCTATTTGATATGGTTTGCTTGTCTTCTTTGCTGTTTATTCATAGTCATGTATGAAATCGGACACCTTCAATTGTATGATGCAGTATGTTGTTCATTCCGCATACTATCACATAGGTTAATGATGCAGTTGGAGTAGACTCGGTCGTACCATTGCTCCGCTTCATGGTTGTAGTTGGTCGTTGCGCCAATGACGCAACAGGTCATACAGAAGTTATAAAACCGCAAGACACACAGTTGTATTATGTTCACCACACCTACGTTATGTTTTATGGAGAGATGCCACATGTGAAATTATGGATCATAGTCCATTCATATTAATTGTTGCCAACCTCAATCTCTCCTTTCATTCAATGTTCACAATCTGAATTGTTACTCTATACCGTTGCAATTATCACTTGCTACCACATGTTATATTAATCATCCTAACTGCCAAGGCTGTTGAGACTAACAATCTCATTAGCTTCGTTGGGACCAAGACAAGTGTAGTTGTGTAGAGGTATTGATCATTAACTGTCATTCAAGCACTTCTACTGGTTTGATAAACCTTATGGTCATTCACTTGAGGGAAATTTCTTCCTACCTACAAATCTTTGCACCCGAAGGTGCAACAACTTTCTATAATAGCGAAGATACTTATCATGCTAGATGCAAGAGATGTTGTATGATTATTCCGAGTATCCCGAGTTCGCGCACCAGGAAGTGCCCTAGCAACGCCTCTTTGGATTGGAGCCCCACCATCGTCACGTTGTTCCGCCATTGTAGAATATTCGGCTCCAGTATGTGAGACTATGAGATGTTCAATAAATAATGTACATATTGTTGTTGCACGAATCGTGCCGCATTTGCCTCGCTAAGCGTTGTAATATCAATACATGTCGAACCCCTGTATTCTTATGTGATGTAATATATTGTAGTTCAGCATGGTGCCAAGTTGCACTTCGTACCAGAAAACGTTCATCGTTGGGCTAGCACACAGGGCTTCTGATTCGTTGAATCGGGGTACCACAAATCTCATATGAAGTGGACCAACTAATATAGCTTGCTTCAAACCTGAGCGGCTTTGTGAGCCTGTGGTGGTGTTTTGGGGAGGTTTGACCCCTTTTTTCCTTTCTTTCCCTTTTTCATATTTTTTATGTAACGATATTATGTTAATTTTTTGTTTTATCTTCCATTTTTACCTTTATACTTTTTTAGCTTGACAATTTTTTAAATACATGTTGAATATTTTTTTAATACACCTTCAACCTTTTTTAATACATATGAAACATTTGTAAATACGCATTGAACATCTTTTAAATACACGGTAATTTTTTTAAAAATAGACGGTGAACAATTTAAATAGCCGGTGATCTTTTTTTAAATATGTTGTGAAAATTCTAAATACAAATTGATTATTATTTAAATAAACGATGATCACCATGCAAACACATGATGAACATTTTTTCTAAGCTGAATCTTTTTTAACACATGTGATCTTATTTTAATATATGATGAACTTTTTAAAATACATGATTGAAATTTTATAATAAACATCTGAACTTTCTTAAAATGCATGAAGAGCATTTTTAGTCACACAAAGAATATCTTTCAAAAATATTTAAAATAACTTTTAGAAAATATAAGAACAATCTTATATATGTTCCCAACCTATTTGTTAGAACATGAAAAAACAGATTTTGTTTAAGAAAACCCAGAAGAGAAAAAAGAGAATATGTAGCATATGTGCGTACACAATAGCGGTGCCGTTAAGGTAACCCCAGCTTTTCGCCTACTCTTTTTTTAAAACTTTATATCTCGCCTACTCTGAGATATAAATGTTCCTCCAATTTTCTTTCTTGAATCCATTTTAGCCCTTTTTTAGAAACTGGCTTTCACAAATTTTGTACGGTTTATTTTCTGGTAGTTGGTTTTCGTCTGTTTTCTTTTTCTGGTTTTTCTTCTTTATATCTTTTTTATGCTTCCTTTTCCTATTGTTTGTTTTTTGTTTTTCTCCTTCTTCCCTGTGTTTATCCTCGTTTTCCTTTTATTTCTTCTATACCAGGTTTTCTGTTCTTTTTCCCATTTTTTCTATTTTCTCATTTATAGTTCTTTGTTTCTTCCGATTCTTTTTCCATCATGCAGTACTAAATAAATTATTTGTTGTGTATTTGAAATGGTAATAGGGTGTTAAAAAATGTTCATCATTTTATCGTGTAAAAAAATGTTTTATAGGCATTATAAAATATTTCATGGTTTATTAAAATTGCTCCTTGGGTATTTAAAAAATGTTCAAAATGTACTAGAAATTTTTGTCGAGCATTAAAAGTGTTATAGTGTGTTTAAGAAATAATTATCCTGTATTCAAAAAAGTTCATCATGTACTTAAAAATGTTTGTCGCGTACTAAAACTTGTTTGCCATGCTAACAAAGTGTTTGCAGTGTATTAAAAATATAGTTTATGATGTATTAAAAATGTTCGTCAAGTATTCATTATTTATTGAGCACTTTGTTTTTATATTCTTATTTTTACTTTTCCTTATTTTTTAACTGCGATTTTTTTTTTCATCCTGTGGTTACTTTCTATCTTCATTTATAAAAATATGTTCATAGTGCTTTCTGAAAATGTTCATTGTGTATGTAAAAAGGGCTCATATCGTATTAAAAACATCCGTGGCATTTTTACAAACTTTTCGCCGTATATTATTATTTCTCCATCATGTACCTTAAGGAGGTTGTTCGTCTATTGTTCACCGTGGATTAAGAAAATGTTCAACTACGTGACTTCAAAATTGTTTGCCTTGTATCTCAATTGTCATGGAACATTTTAAAAATTGACAACGTGTATTCTAAAGAGTGCATATTGTACGTTGAAAAATGTTAGTTAAAAAAGTGCAAGCATGTTTTTATACACATAATTTTTGATTATTTCAGAAATACAGGATAAACAATTTTTAATAAAGGTTGAGCATTTTTTAGTTTACAATGAACATTTTTCTGAAACACAATGAACGTTTTCTTAATACTCGAGGAAGATTCTCTTAAATCTATTTATAACTTTTAGTTACATAAACATTTTAAATACATGGTGAATATATTTTCAGTTTATGATAAGCATTTTTGTAAAATACGCATTGAATAATTTTAAGACTTTAATGAAGTGAAAATCTCTCTCTTTATCTCTATCTCAACAAAAGATACAAGTGGAAAAAAGGAAGGAAAACGAAAAATTAAAAAGAAGAAAACAATAGTAATGTAAAAGAGGGAAACACAAGTGGAGTACTTGAGTGACATACAAACATGCATACAAGATGCGCCTAATTTTCCTCTAGAGAAAAAGATTCCTGCCTCGCTTATCGAGAAGAACAACAAAATAGAAGTAGCAAGAAGCGATGAAATGGGCCGGCCCAGTAATCAGATAATGCTGGCCTATTCATTATTTAGTGTTTATGATGTGGTGTATTAAAAATGTTCGTCGAGTATTCATTATTTAGTGTTCGGGACTCGCAACAGTCAATACATAGTCGCCTTGAGTGGGGGAGGAGCCCTATTCAGCGCCTTAAGCACCCGTTCGTCATGCAGGTTCATTTGCTCGTTTTGACTGGGTTCTGTGTAGTTAACCAGATGATGTGCACTATTACGACATTGGAAAAGTTTGTGAAATTGAAAAACTTCATGAATTCGAAAAAATATAATGAATTTGAAAAGTTCACAGATTCGGGAAAAATCATGGATTTTAGAAAAACTGGGCAATTTGGATTTCTTTTGCAAATTTGAAAATAGTTCATGGAACTGAAAAAATAGCGATTGCTAAAATGTTCACAAACTTGAAAAAAGTCACAGATATTGAAAAAAGTTCATGAAATCAGAAATAACATAACTGGAAAAGATAGAAAATTAAAAAAAAATTGCAAATTTTAAAAAAATCACGAGCATTAGTATAGTGTGTGAATTTGGAAAATGTTATCAAAATAAAAAAAGTTCATAAATATGATCAAATTTGGTTAAAGTTCACTAATAAAGTAAGCAAAAAACTAGAAAAGTTCACGGTTTTTAAAAAAGTTCATGAAATTTAAAAAGGTTCACTAAAAAAAGTTAGCACAAAGATGAAATGGAAGTTTGTAGATTTGAAAAAAGTTCAAGATTTTTTTAAAGTTCACAAAGTTGAAAAAATCACAAATTTGGGAAAAGTTCTTGTTTGGAATAGTTCACAAATTTTGGAAAAGTTCACGCATTTGAAAAAATCAGAACAGAATGAAAAAGTCAAAAAGAAAACGAAAAAACTTTAAACTAAACCTGGTTCAGATAAAAGAAACAAGAAAAAAAAACGGCTCTATGGTTTAGTATCAAAGGAAGGGATGGTGGTGTGCTGTTGACGAGCTACCCTTTAACGGGCGCTTAAGACGCCAAATAGGTGCCAGCCCGGGTGTCTATATTTCTCTTATTGCAAACGTGACTCCACTTCGCCTCAAGCGCTTGCTGTTTTATCGTCTTAGGGGGCTGGCCTAGTCAAGCGGTTTTGGGATGGTTTGGAAGCAGCAGTTCGTGAAACATTCACCAGTTTTGGAAAAATTCCATGGGGTTTTATCTTTTCTTTTACTATGTTTTTCTCTATGGGTTTCATCAGTTTTTCATCCTATTTTCTTGTCTTTTTTTCTCAAATACATGTTGTACATTTTTTGTACATAGACGAATCATTTTTTACATAGGTATGAAACATTTTCCTAAAAAGTACGCAGACATTCTTTATGTTGTATAAAGGTATTTCAAGAAGAGAAAATATTTTTAAAATGCGACAAACATATTTTGAATTGTTTGCTATTTTTTTGAAAATTATACAGTTTTTTAACAATATACATTTTTTTCCAAAAATATCATGAACATTATTTTTTAAACTTGAACCTTTTTAAAAATGCCTAAAATAGTTTTTTTAATATCAGTAACAATTTTTTGAATGGTACCCTACTTTTTTGAAAATTATAGAATTTTCTATTGTATATATAATTTCTAAAAATATCATGAAAATTGTTTTTAAACGCGTGCACATTTTTAAAAATGCATAGAACATTTTTTGAATGGAATGAAACAATTGTTTTTAATTACACAAATTTTGCGTTGCATAATTTTTCTTATAATGTCAAACATGTTTTTGGAACGCATGGACATTTACTAAATGTCAAGAACATTTCTAAAAAGTTGTGTAAATATTTTTTCTTCTTATAAACATTTGTAATGTGCGTTGAGTAGTTTTTAGAATCGAGTAAGAAAATTTTTGAAATATAAATTACATTAAAGGAAAATGAACGAATCAACACAGATGTAACAAAGCAACACATACGTATCCTCCTAGTAGGCTGACCCATTTAAAGCATCCCTTGAGGCGACGTCTCGTGTTCGATCTCGCTACAGACGAGACAAACCTGCGTCACAGCCATGCCGCTTTGTTTCTCTCTTTCTCTGAACTGGGCGAAGCGTAGCCCAATCTCTCTCCTTTTTCCCTAATGGGCCTGAGCTAGTTGCGCTTCAGCCCATCCAGGCATGCCGGCCTGCTAGCACCTAAGAGGTTTCTGATGGTATTTTTTACCTCGGATTGCTTGAGGTGTAATAAACGGGGAGCTCCTGTTCGGCGCCTTAAGCGCCCGAACAGGTAGCTGGCGCCCGCTACAGCTTTTTTGTTAGGCCGGCCCGCGAAGAGAAAACGTAACGAACAAAAATCTACAGAAAGACAAAAAAAAAGGTAGCTGCTTCAGTAATCGAACTCGCATCGCTCGCTAAGTCAAGCCTTGTTCGAGCTTAGCTGACCACCACAACAATTGGACCGTTGTGATTTTAGTATCGCTAACTGTACATGAACTAGTATGGCCGCGCTACTTATTTATCATTTAGATTTTTTTTAAAAAGCATGAATTTAAAATCGTTCATTGATTTTGCAACAAAGGTTCACCAACTTAAAAAAAGTTCATCGATTTTGACAAACAGTTCATCATTTTTTAAGAAAAGTTCACAAACTTAAAAAATTTCACCGATTTTGGGAAAACTTTATGAAGAAGTTTAAAAAGTTCATCATTAAAAAAAAGGTTCATCATTTTCAAAAAAAAGTTCATCGGTTTTGAAAAAAGTTCATCAATTTTGAAAAAAATCATCAAGTTTGAAAAAGTAGTTCATCTATTTTGAAAAATGTTCACAAATTTGAAGGAACAATTCATCAATTTTAGAAAAGTTCATCGGATTTGGGAAAAGTTCATCGATCTTTTTATCAAATTTGAAAAAAGATCATTGATTTTAGAAAATGTGGATAGATTTGAAAAAAACATCGAACAAGGAAGAAGGAAAAATAAAAAATAAAACAGAGAATCGAAAACAGAAAACAGAAAAAAGAAAAAAAAAGAAAAAAGGAAAGAAAAGCTGATAAGGAAAAAAGTGATGGAACTTAGGTCTAGTTTGGTTCGCGTCCTGGGAAAGTCTCGCCTGGCCTGGGACGTCCCTGGAGGTTGCCTGTAAGTTGTTTGGTTCAGGTCCTCGAGATGCCTGGTATAGCCTAGCTTGGGTTTGCATGCAAGTGATTAGCCTGGACAGTGAAGCCTGGGAGATAGTTAGCCTGGGCCAGGCGTAAGAATTGGAGCGCCTGGCGAACACTGCAGCTGCTCGGGCTCCTTTAATTCTTTAATTATAGACACCGTTCTTCGTGCATGGGCTCATGAGCTGAACTTTTTATTCATAGTGAAGTATCCAGCCAGGGTAGTAACCAAACGCCTCTCATCCAAAGTTGCCTGACCAGGCAGCAAAACAACCAGGAAATGTGTCCACGCCAGGCAGCGCTATTGCCCAGGCATGTGGCCGTGAACACCAACCAAACTGGCCTTTAGTGCATCAAGGTCTTGTGGTGGGGTAGTTACCGCAGTGCGCAGTGCGCCCTGAACCAGAGAATTCTTGGTTCGATTCCCGGATATCGATGAATTTTTGCGCTTTCAATACGCAAACGAAAGAGCTAAATGGGCCAAGCCCAGCTAAAGCCGTTGTACGCATCAGTTTGCAAAAATAGTAAAAATTAGCGCCTGGTTTGCCTAATAAACGATAATAAGAATGCGCAACAGACTAGGCACTAATGCATGACCATTAAGGAGGTCGAAACACAAAGGTATAGGTCTTTGCAGAGTGAGTTCTCTCATGGACGGCCTGACATAAATGGGGAGGCACACATGCCGGCGTCGATGACAATATTTTTATATCTCGGTCGCCATCTCTAGCTACGCACTCCACATGATAATTTGAGTATCGATGTGAATGTTAAGCAATAAAGCTTCGACTATTTCTCTAAAAAAACTAGCGATCACAATCCATGGAAGTAATAGGATTCATGATATATGATATGTATTTTTTCTTCTAAAATAAGGGAGGAATCAGAAGGTCTCATAAAGCTAGCGTTATATTTGCTATATTGTTACAACAATTCACAAAGGACCACGAAAGAAATAAAACCACAACCAAGTCCTTTTTTTGCAAACGAAGCTTCCATCGACATCGATATGGCACAAATGAAGCAATTGATTCCTACAACCTCCAATGACCTTGTCGAAGACACTCCCACCACAGTCTATGACCACACTGTGTTGACGTTGGGCAAGGGGAAGAGGCCTCGATGTGGAGGTTGAAGAATGGTGTGTTAGCCATCCAAGCTGCTTATCAGCAATTTCTTGTCATATCTTATGAATCTCAACTCCATCGGCAGAGGTCGACGCACTGAACAAAGAGAATGAAGCTCATAGATGCTAACTCTTAACTCATAGGACACATAAAAAAATTAAACTCATTTGAAGAACGTTTATTTTCCATTTATAAAATAGTCCAAATTAATTAATTAATGCCTATGCAATGTAAATGATGCACAATCATTATACAAGGCAATATATATCTGGGGTATTATTCCCGGGCTGATAGTGGGATAGACTACAAAGGAAAAAGGGACACTTCTCCCAAATTTTAGTTTCCTTGACAATTTTAAGCTTTTGTATTAATCTATCGAGCACCGTACACATGCAAGTCTACAAGAGTACCAGCAGTGGAAAAATAAAGACATGCAAGTGTAAGCAACAAGGTAGAGTTAGAGAGATACAAACATATATTGACTCGGTGAAGATTTTCCCCTGGTTCGAGAATAGTTGGTTCTATCTTACATGAAGGCTTCAATCCACTAAGGATCTAATATCACAAGGATCACAGTTGCGAGATCCCACTGGGTACAGTCCACGGAGGACACTCGCCCACGAAGGGTCCACAACCAACCTATTTCATCATGGCTTATGCCCACGAAGGACTAGCCTCACTATGGGTAGATCTTCACAAACCTCTGAACCCTTACAAACTTCTTGGTTTCTGCACAAGCTTGAAGACTCCCAAGCACACCCAGCGAGACCAGGAGGCGCACACCCACCAAGAATAACAAGATGGAGGTTGCTTGGTGATGAATGTCTTGCTCTTGTGTTTCAAATATCCTCAGCACTCAAAACTCTCACAAGATCTGACTTTTGGATTGGAGAGGTAGGAGCGGAAAAGCAAGAGGGGATTAGATCTCAAAGGATTGACTTGGATTCCTGGTGTAGAAAGCCCTTTGAAATAAGCACAAAGGAGGTGGAGTTCTCTCTCAGAACATATATGATGTCAGTGCAATTTTCTTTGAGTGAACATGTGGGATAGTAGGGCATAAATAGGCTGGATAAGAAATTTGACCATCACCAACTTTATTACACAACTTGAAAGCTCTGGAGTTATCAGCTCGAAGGCTCTGACATGTACATAAAGCGTCAACTTTCAAATGACCCGGTCAGTCCAAATCGAAGCGGCTCGGAGGCTCCGAGGTACATACCTTGGCAGTGTCACATTCTCCATGACCACTTAGGAAATTTCGGTCGGAGAGCTTTAGAAATTCGGAGAGGGAAACATAAGGTTTGCCAGGTGCTTCGACAGTTCCGAGCGGAATAGTTGGCACACTTGAAAAGACAGGCTTTTGAAACAACTATATCTGGTGAACTACTTGACGGCTCCGACTTGAAGAGCTCAACAACTTTGAAGTATGAAAGTTGGGTAGATATAGTGGAGAAATCTGGGCTTTTGGGGGCTTTTGGAAGTTGATCTTTAAACACTCAAAGAAAAAAGTCATCATAATATGCTTATCCCCTTTTGATAGTATCAACATGCCTATGGACTCAATGTGACCACTTAAATGAAATGAAGAATCCTTGGGCTTGGCCAACACATGTCTTCATGTAAAATTATGGGGTCACCCTTCCATTTCCTATATTGCAACCTGAAGAACTTCCCTGAGAAGAAGTTGTAATAGGCATTAGTTCCTTGAGATATATTGACATTAATTATGAAAATCCACCTAGGGGATGAGATGCACTTTCACAGGCACCGCGAGAGGGCGAGGAGGAAGCGCCGGGGCGACCACAACCTGCTTCTTATTCGCCACTCACGCCGTGCTGTTCACCGCATTGGCCGACAGCCGACTCTCAAGTTTGCTGATCGGCTGGGCAAAGGGCAGTCGAGAGGTTGTGGCGGCGCAATAGTGGCGACAGCCGCCGCCGACGAATCGCTGTCGATGATGTTCTTGCCTTGCCGCCGGCGTTTTAGTGGTTGTGACACCTAATTTGTGGCCGAAGGTGGGTCTCCAATGCTGACGATGGTGGCCAGAGGTGCGGCAGGGGTGCGGCTTTCCATCCTGCCGGTCATCGGGGCCGGGACGGCCTGCAATGTCGGGGTTGGGCGGAAAAGCTTCGCACAAGTGGGAGGCAGCGCAAAACAGTTGCGGCTGGATGAGATAGGTTTTAGGGGAAAAAGTCATTTCCAAGAACGGGATAGCTGAGTCTCAGTCGATTGAGACTTAACTAAGTCTTTGTAACGCCCCGGATTCGATGCGCCAGGTGTCTTCTAGTTATTCGCCGTCGTTGCCATGTCATTTGCTTGCGTGTTGCATTTTATCATGTCATCATGTGCATCTCATTTTGCATACGTGTTCGTCTCATGCATCCGAGCATTTTCCCCGTTGTCCGTTTTGCAATCCGGCACTCCTATGTCTCCCGGCGCCCCCTTTTGCCTCTTCTTTTGTGCGGGTGTTAAACGTTCTCGGAATGGACCGAGGTTTGTCAAGCGGCCTTGGTATAGCACCGGTAGACCGCCTGTCAAGTTTCGTGCCATTTGGAGTCTGTTTGGTACTCCAACGGTTAACCGGGTAACCGTAAAGCCCCTATCTCTTTGCAGCCCAACACCCCTTCCAAGTGGCCCAAAACCCAGCAAACTCCCCTCCATGCTCTCGGTCATTCGATCACGATCATGTGGGCGAAAACCGCTCCTCATTTGGACACTCCTAGCTCCCTCTACCTATAAATATATGCCATCCCCCGTCCAAATCGCAGTCCAAACCCTAGCAAACTTCCTCTCCGCGCCGCCGGACAAAAACCCCGCTGCCCGGACATGTCCGCCGCCTCGACCACGTCGTCCGGGCCAATGAGCATCCGCCACGTCATCGCCGCGCGCGCATGATAACCACCGCGCGCCACGTGGCGTCCGCCTCCCGCTTCGGCCCGGAGCCATCGCCAGCGCCGTGAACCCTCGCCGCCGCCGCCCGTCACTTCGCCGCCCGGCCCGGCCGCCGGAGCAGCGTGCCGCCGGACCTCGCGCCGCCGGCCTCGCGCCGTGCCTCGGCCCCGGCCGACCCTGCGTTCGCAAAACCCGCCGTCGTCCAGCGTCGCCTCTGCCGGCGCCTCACCTTTCGCCGGCGCGCCGCCGTCCGCCGGCGCCTCGCCAGCGTGCCCGGCCTCCGCGCCCGACCTCCGGCCGCGCCGTGCCTCGGCCCGCCGGCCCGAAACCCTGCGTTCGCCAAAACCCCGCCGTCGTCCAGCGTCGCCTCTGCCGGCGCCTCCCACCTTTCGCCGGCGCTGCGCCGTCCGGCGCCTCGTGCCGCCGACCTCCGCGCCGCCCTTGACCTCCGTGTGCGCGCCGTGCCTCGGCCCCGCCCGGCCCGACCTGCGTTCGCCAAAACCCGCCGTCGTCGTAGCGTCGCCTCTGTCGGCGCCTCCCCCTTTCGCCGGCCTTTGCCGTCCGTCATGGCGCCTCGCCAAAACTCCGCGCCCGTGCTCATCGCCTCCTCATGGGGACCGTCGCCTCGGCCTCCCTCCGGCCGGATACGCCTCCTCCCGGCCTCCCCGACCTCTCCCGCAGCTCCAGCCACTTTCCCCATCAACTCCGGCGAAGTTCCGGCGAGATCCGCCGCCGCATCGTTATCCGTGCAGATCTGAAGGTTGCCCCCGTTTTCTCTAAGTCCCTGATTTTGCGCATTATCATGTCAGGTTCGACCTGCTGTATCTTCATGCATGTAGCTCCGTTTTATGCGTGTAATATGTCAAATTGTTCGCCTCAACGAGTACTTAAGTTCATTCCATTGCATCATGTTCATTTGAGTCCATCTTGATGCCTGAATCTTCGTTGCAAGAGTGCTATATGATGTTAACCTGCTGAAACTGTTATAACTTGATAATTTGTCATTTTGTTGCATTTGATGTGTGCATCCTATGAGCATGAGCTCTACATGTGTTTGTTGCTATGCCATGCCATCTTTACAGGGGTGCTATCCATGTATTTTTGTGATTCCTGTAGTGAGTGCATCAAGCTTGTTAAGTGGGGTACTTGCTGTTTTTCCTACAGATTCTGTTATATTTTGTTGCTATGTAAACCTGCTGCTACAAGTCATTTTAGGCATAATCTGGAGATGTTCACTAAGTATGTTTTGTTATACATGTCTTTCTCTATCCATTCATGCCCCTTGTTGCATTTATAGTCTGTTGTAGCTTGTTGTAATCTTGCTCCAAATTTGTTAAATAATGTTGCTATCAGCCTGTTAACATTAAGTTCAATGTTTCCATGATTGCTGTTAGTGATCCATACACTCTATGAACTTACTCTTGCCATTCTTAGCTTCATAAACATGCCTTCTTACTGTTGCTTACCTTATAATGCCATGTATTGCTCTGTGGTGAGTGGTTCAAGCTCACCAACATGCCTACTTATTGTTGTTCCTGCCATGTATGAGTGTAATATAACTTGCCATGTTTACATGGGTGCCATCATATTTTCTGTGCCCTTTTGGCTCATGGTCAATAAAGGACTCCTGTTCTATGCTTTTAGTAGTGTCATTTCATGCCTTTGTTTGCCATGATAAGTTCCTGTAACATGTGGTTTGATAACTCTAAACATTGCAACCTGATGTTATTTCTGCTAAAGTCTGAAACTGTTATTATATGCAATCTTGCCATGTGTGTTTGAGCATGTTCTAGTGATTTCTGGAGTTAGCTCAGTGTTCATGTTTTGTCATGCTTTACCTGTACATCATTCCTATGCCTTTTGTTATTATGTAGAGATGCTGTAGCATGTTGTTTTGGTGCTTGCAATATGCCTAGTTGCTGTTTTGGACAGCTTGTCCTTTAAACTTGTTTCATGTGTATGTGTTGAACCGTTGCTCCGTTTTGAGTGTGATCTATATGAAACTTGATTGATTTTGCATGTAGTTTCATATTATCATGTTGCATTCTTGTTTTGAGAGTGTTTGCTTGATGTTTGTATGCATTTTGCATCAATGCCATGCTTAACTTGTTTTGCTCATATCTTCTAGGCGTAGCTCCGAATTAAATGAACTTTATATGTAACTTGACTAGAATCTCGTGTAGATCATCTTTGTGCATCTTAACTTGCTGTTTAACAACTTGAACTTAAGGTTTATTCAGATCTGGACCAATTTCGAAATTTGCATGAGGACTTACCAGAATTGTTCTATGTTGTTCCCGGCCTCATTTAAACTTGCTTTGATGTGTTGCTCTTGTTTGCATCATCTCTTGCCATGAGTAGCTTCATGTAGCTTTGTCATGCATCATGCTTGTTGTGCATCATGCCTTGTTCATGTGTGGTGTGTTCACCATGTTGTGTCCTTTTCTCGATAGTTCCCGTTTCGTTGCGATCATGAGGATTCGTTCGTCTACGCTTGGTTCGTCTTCGTGGCTTCATCTTCTTCATGGACTCGTTCTTCTTCCTTGCGGGATTTCAGGCAAGATGACCGTCACCTTGGATCTCATTACTATCATTGCTATGCTAGTTGCTTCGTTCTATCGCTATCTTTGCGCTACTGTCACTTCTTTGCTCAAGCCTCCCAAATTGCCATGTCGACCTCTAACCTTTGTCACCCTTCCTAGCAAACCGTTGCTTGGCTATGTTACCGCTTTTGCTCAGCCCTCTTATAGCGTTGCTAGTTGCGGTGGCGATGAAGATTGCTCCATGGTGGACAGGATTTTGTTGGGATATCACAATATCTCTTATTTAATTAATGCATCTATATACTTGGTAAAGGGTGGAAGGCTCGGCCTTATGCCTGGTGTTTTGTTCCACTCTTTCCGCCCTAGTTTCCGTCATATCGGTATTATGTTCCCGGATTTTGCGTCCCTAACGTGGTTGGGGGAGTTATGGGACCCCCTTGACAGTTCGCTGTGAATAAGACTCCTCCAAAGAAGGACCAACATTGGTTTTACCATTTGCCTCACCTAGCCCTTTTTCCCTTGGGTTTCCGGAGCCCGAGGGTCATCTTTATTTTACCCCCCCCGGGCCAGTGCTCCTCCGAGTGTTGGTCCAAACTAGAGCACCGTGCGGGACCATTCCTTGGCAACTTGGGTTACGTCGGTTCCTGTACGCTTCGCTCATCCGGTGTGCCCTGAGAACGAGGTACGTGCGACTCCTATCGGGATTTATTGGCACATCCGGGCGGCTTTGCTGGTCTTGTTTTATTGCTGTCGAAATGTCTTGTAGCCGGGATTCCGAGACTGATCGGGTCTTCCCGGGGAGAAGGAATATCCTTCGTTGATCGCGAGAGCTTATCATGGGCTAAGTTGGGACACCCCTGCAGGGTATAAACTTTCAAGAGCCGTGCTCGCAGTTATGTGGCAGATGGGAATTTGTTGATATCCGGTTGTAGTAAACTTGAAGTAAACTCTTCTAAAATACACCAACCGTGTAATGCGTAGCTTGTGAGTGTCTCTTTTCGGGGTTGATCGAGAGGAGAACACGGTTTTACGGGTTATGTCGGCGTAAGTAGGAGTTCGGATCACTTCTTGATCATTACTAGTTGACGACCGTTCCTTTGTTTCTCTTCTCGCTCTCATTTGCGTATGTTAGCCACCATATTTGCTTAGCCGCTGCTGCAACCTCACCACTTTACCCCTTCCTTTCCCATTAAGCTTTGCTAGTCTTGATACCCATGGTAATGGGATTGCTGAGTCCTCGTGGCTCATGATTACTACACCATCGATTGCAGGTGCGAGGTTGTCACGATGATCATGGCGTGAGAGCGATGTTTGCTTGTATTGGAGTTCTTCTTACGCTTCTTCTTGATCGGGGATAGGTTCGGTCGGCAACTTTGGGCTAGCGAGGTGGGCGTCGTTTGAGTTTCTGTTTATGATTCATCCGTAGTCGGATGTTGATATTTGTATGTTGTATTGTTGTATTCATGTGTCATTGTATGAATTGGATGTATCCCCATCTATTATGTAATGTTGATGTAATGATATCCACCTTGCAAAAGCGTCTTCAAGATGCGCTTCTATCCTTGGTGGGACCTTCAAGTTCCTTTAGGATAGGGTCGCATCTTGGGCGTGACAAGTTGGTATCAGAGCCTCGGCAAACCCTAGGAGCCCCTTGATTGATCGTGTAGTTTGGCCGTTGTTGAGTCTAGAAGAAAACTATTTTCGGAGTCTAGTTATATCGGAGAGTAGGAATTCTTTTTACTCCTTAGCCCCTTCGTCGCTCTGGTGAGGAATCTTGACGTAGGTGTTTTGAACTACTCCTCTTCCCATTCAAATTTTTTCGTTAGGATCACGCAGTTGGTTTTTCGATTGTTGGTTCTCATCTCTTTTCATCCGGTGCATTTTCTCGTCAAGGCGGTTCGACCCTCTTCATCTTTGCCAAGTTCAATCCTCAGTTGTTTTCTTTTCCCACCCGCCCACCCTTCTTCTTCTCGAAACCGGAGTCTGTAATCGAGTATCCATCCTACTCGTGCGAAGTCTTTGCTTTCTTTCCTCAATGATTTCAACCGGTGCTTTCTTTTTCAAGTTATTAAATGATTCCCGTTCCAAGTTGCCTCTGTTTTTCCCGCCCTCCCACCCCCTTCTTCCGGGAGTTCGAGTTTCTTCCGACCATCAATTCCATTCGTGTGGAGCCTCTTCAGTCTTCCCTCAATTATTTCAACCGGTGAATTCTCGTCTCGTTCGTTATTCTTCATCCCTTTCTTTTTCCGGTGGATCCAATTCAAGTTTTTCGTTGTCGATCATATTCTTTCCCTCAGCTCAAATATTTCCATTTGCTCGTTCGCCTCTCGCCATTCAATCATTCCGGAGTTCCGAAGACATCTCAGGAGATTCGTCTGTGTTCCAATTAATTCGAGGTTGTCACCTCATTCAAATCTTACAATTGTTCCGGTGCATCATCTATCCGTTGAACAACCCTTTCCAACGGTGTTTTCTTTTAGTGGGCCCTAACCCACAGGTCTTTTCCCAGGATCTTACCTGACTCTTCTAATTCCCCCGGAGTTTTTCTCAATTCTTTTCATTTGTGACGTCAGAATGGATCCCATTAGTCACATGCCTTCTCCAAGATCTCTTCCAAATTCTTTTCATTGTTGGCTCAACCTCTTCGCCTTTCGTTTCACCGGAGTACCTCAATAATTTTGGTGTTGTTTCTCGTCGTCATTCTTAACTTTTGAAGACCGAAGAAGAGTTTTTCCTCTAAATCTTGCCCGTTCTCCCGAAGATTCGTGGTTCTAGCTTCATATCATCCTCTCGAATTATTCCATTTGTCAGATATTTGTAACGCCCCGGATTCGATGCGCCAGGTGTCTTACAGTTATTCGCCGTCGTTGCCATGTCATTTGCTTGCGTGTTGCATTTTATCATGTCATCATGTGCATCTCATTTTGCATACGTGTTCGTCTCATGCATCCGAGCATTTTCCCCGTTGTCCGTTTTGCAATCCGGCACTCCTATGTCTCCCGGCGCCCCCCTTTTTGCCTCTTCTTTTGTGCGGGTGTTAAACGTTCTCGGAATGGACCGAGGTTTGTCAAGCGGCCTTGGTATAGCCCCGGTAGACTGCCTGTCAAGTTTCGTGCCATTTGGAGTCCGTTTGGTACTCTAACGGTTAACCGGGTAACCGTAAAGCCCCTTTCTCTTTGTAGCCCAACACCCCTTCCAAGTGGCCCAAAACCCAGCAAACTCCCCTCCATGCTCTCGGTCGTTCGATCACGATCGTGTGGGCGAAAACCGCTCCTCATTTGGACACTCCTAGCTCCCTCTACCTATAAATATATGCCATCCCCGTCCAAATCGCAGTCCAAACCCTAGCAAACTTCCTCTCCGCGCCGCCGGACAAAAACCCCGCTGCCCGGACATGTCCGCCGCCCTCAGCCACGTCGTCCGGGCCAATGAGCATCCGCCACGTCATCGCCGCCGCGCCCGCAGCCAACCACCGCGCGCCATGTGGCGTCCCGCGCCCGCCGCCGGCCGCGAGCCATCCAGCGAACCCTTGCGAACCCTCACGCCGCCGCTTTGCGTCCGCTTCGCCGCCCGGCCTCCGGCGCGCGCGTGCCTCGGCCCCGCCACAGCGGCCCTACGCTCGCCCGAGCCCGCCGTCGTCCACGCGTCGCCTCTGCGGCGCCTCACCTTTCGCCCGGCTGCCTTCCGCCGGCGCCTCATGCTTCCGCCGCGCCCGTGCTCCGTCGTCGCCCTCCCGCGCCGGACCTTGCCGCCTCGGCCTCCCTCCGGCCGGATCCGCCTCCTCCCGGCCTCCCCGACCTCTCCCGCAGCTCCGGCCACTTTCCCCATCAACTCCGGCGAAGTTACGGCGAGATCCGCCGCCGCATCGTTATCCGTGCAGATCTGAAGGTTGCCCCCGTTTTCTCTAAGTCCCTGATTTTGCGCATTATCATGTCATGTTCGGCCTGCTGTATCTTCATGCATGTAGCTCTGTTTTGTGCGTGTAATATGTCGAATTGTTCGTCTCAACGAGTACTTAAGTTCATTCCATTGCATCATGTTCATTTGAGTCCATCTTGATGCCTGAATCTTCGTTGCAAGAGTGCTATATGATGTTAACCTGCTGAAACTGTTATAACTTGATGATTTGTCATTTTTGTTGCATTTGATGTGTGCATCCTATGAGCATGAGCTCTACATGTGTTTGTTGCTATGCCATGCCATCTTTACAGGGGTGCTATCCATGTATTTTTGTGATTCCTGTAGTGAGTGCATCAAGCTTGTTAAGTGGGGTACTTGCTGTTTTTCCTGACAGATTCTGTTATATTTTGTTGCTATGTAAACCTGCTGCTACAAGTCATTTTAGGCATAATCTGGAGATGTTCACTAAGTATGTTTTGTTATACATGTCTTGCTCTATCCATTCATGCCCCTGGTTGCATTTATAGTCTGCTGTAGCTTGTTGTAATCTTGCTCCAAATTTGTTAAATAATGTTGCTATCAGCCTGTTAACATTAAGTTTAATGTTTCCATGATTGTTGTTAGTGATCCATGCACTCTATGAACTTGCTCTTGCCATTATTAGCTTCATAAACATGCCTTCTTACTGTTGGTTACCTTATAATGCCATGTATTGCTCTGTGGTGAGTGGTTCAAGCTCACCAACATGCCTACTTATTGTTGTTTCTGTCATGTATGAATCTGTAATATAACTTGCCATGTTTACATGTGTGCCATCATATTTTCTGTGCCCTTTTGGCTCATGGTCAGTAAACGACTCTTGTTCTATGCTTTTAGTAGTGTCATTTCATGCCTTTGTTTGCCATTATAAGTTCCTGCAACATGTGGTTTGATAGCTCTAAACATTGCAACCTGATGTTATTTCTGCTAAAGTCTGAAACTGTTATTATATGCAATCTTGCCATGTGTGTTTGAGCATGTTCTAGTGATTTCTGGAGTTAGCTCAGTGTTCATGTTTTGTCATGATTTACCTGTACATCATGCCTATGCCTTTTGTTATTATGTAGAGATGCTGTAGCATGTTGTTTTGGTGCTTGCAATATGCCTAGTTGCTGTTTTGGACAGCTTGTCCTTTAAACTTGTTTCATGTGTACGTGTTGAACCGTTGCTCCGTTTTGAGTGTGATCTATATGAAACTTGATTGATTTTGCATGTAGTTTCATATTATCATGTTGCATTCTTGTTTTGAGAGTGTTTGCTTGATGTTTGTATGCATTTTGCATCAATGCCATGCTTAACTTGTTTTGCTCATATCTTCTAGGCCGTAGCTCCGAATTAAATGAACTTTATATGTAACTTGACTAGAATCTCGTGTAGATCATCTTTGTGCATCTTAACTTGCTGTTTAACAACTTGAACTTAAGGTTTATTCAGATCTGGACCAATTTCGAAATTTGCATATGAGGACTTAGGAATTGTTCTATGTTGTTCCGGCCTCATTTAAACTTGCTTTGATGTGTTGCTCGTGTGTGCATCATCTCTTGCCATGAGTAGCTTCATGTAGCTTTGTCATGCATCATGCTTGTTGTGCATCATGCCTTGTTCATGTGTGGTGTGTTCACCATGTTGTGTGCTTTTCTCGATAGTTCCCGTTTCGTTGCGATCGTAAGGATTCGTTCGTCTACGCTTGGTTCATCTTCGTGGCTTCATCTTCTTCATGGACTCATTCTTCTTCCTTGCGGGATTTCAGGCAAGATGACCGTCACCTTGGATCTCATTACTATCATTGCTATGCTAGTTGCTTCGTTCTATCGCTATCTTGCGCTACATCACTTCTTTGCTCAAGCCTCCCAAATTGCCATGTCAGCCTCTAACCTTTGTCACCCTTCCTAGCAAACCGTTGCTTGGCTATGTTACCGCTTTTGCTCAGCCCCTCTTATAGTGTTGCTAGTTGCAGGTGACGATGAAGATTGCTCCATGGTGGACATGATTTTGTTGGGATATCACAATATCTCTTATTTAATTAATGCATCTATATACTTGGTAAAGGGTGGAAGGCTCGGCCTTATGCCTGGTGTTTTGTTCCACTCTTTCCGCCCTAGTTTCCGTCATATCGGTATTATGTTCCCGGATTTTGCGTCCCTAACGTGGTTGGGTGATTTATGGGACCCCTTGACAGTTCGCTTTGAATAAGACTCCTCCAAAGAAGGCCCAACATTGGTTTTACCATTTGCCTCACCTAGCCTTTTTTTTCCCTTGGGTTTAGGAGCCCGAGGGTCATCTTTATTTACCCCCGGGCCAGTGCTCCTCCGAGTGTTGGTCCAAACTAGAGCACCGTGCGGGACCATTCCTTGGCAACTTGGGTCACGTCGGTTCATGTACGCTTCGCTCATCCGGTGTGCCCTGAGAACGAGGTACGTGCGACTCCTATCGGGATTTATTGGCACATCCGGGCGGCTTTGCTGGTCTTGTTTTATTGCTGTCGAAATGTCTTGTAGCCGGATTCCGAGACTGATCGGGTCTTCGGGGAGAAGGAATATCCTTCGTTGATCGCGAGAGCTTATCATGGGCTAAGTTGGGACACCCTGCAGGTATAAACTTTCAAGAGCCGTGCCTTGATTATGTGGCGAGATGGGAATTTGTTAATATCCGGTTGTAGTAAACTTGAAGTAAACTCTTCTAAAAAACACCAACCGTGTGCGTAACCGTGAGTGTCTCTTTTCGGGGTTGATCGAGAGGAGAACACGGTTTCTGGGTTATGTCTGACGTAAGTAGGAGTTCCGGATCACTTCTTGATCATTACTAGTTGACGACCGTTCCTTTGTTTCTCTTCTCGCTCTCATTTGCGTATGTTAGCCACCATATTTGCTTAGCCGCTGCTGCAACCTCACCACTTTACCCCTTCCTTTCCCATTAAGCTTTGCTAGTCTTGATACCCATGGTAATGGGATTCTTTGAGTCCTCGTGGCTCCTGATTACTACACCATCGATTGCAGGTGCAGGTTATGCGATGATCATGGCGTGAGAGCGATGTTTGCTTGTATTGGAGTTCTTCTGCTTCTTCTTCGATCAGGGGATAGGTTCCAGGTCGGCAACCTGGGCTAGCAGGATGGATGTCGTTTGAGTTTCTGTTTATGATTCATCCGTAGTCGGATGTTGATATTTGTATGTTGTATTGTTGTATTCATGTGTCATTGTATGAATTGGATGTATCCCCATCTATTATGTAATGTTGATGTAATGATATCCACCTTGCAAAAGCGTCTTCAAGATGCGCTTCTATCCTTGGTGGGACCTTCGAGTTCCTTTAGGATAGGGTCGCATCTTGGGCGTGACAGTCTTAGTCGATGGTCCCTGGAAAAAAGTCTTAGTTGATGCTATATTCGTAGGATCTTATGTTGAGATCCGTGCAAAATTTTCCTTTTATTTTTCTTTTTTTCTTTCTTACATGTTATATCACTTGAATTAGACTTGGTTAAGTCTGAGTGAGACCTAGACACATCCCCCTCTTGCTTAGAGCATCTCCAGCCGTTGGCCCCCCCAGGACGCATAAAAATCGCCCCCTGGGGGCGAGCCGGCGATACAATCGGTGCTGGGGGCGGTTTTGCGCCCAGTCGTCGCCCCCAGCTCGCGCCCAGGCGCCGATATTGGCCTACTTTTCAGCCCCATTTCGGCGAATAAAGGGCCCATATGGGCGAGAATAGGCCCATATTCGGCATGGTTCGCCGTTGCTCGACGTTCAATTATCAACATAATTTTTTATCACATATTTCATCACAGAAAAATCAAATACTTCAACAAAATAGTACAACAACAAATAGTTCAATACAAATTATATAGTTCAACAAATAATAACTCATATTTCATCACACGTCGCGCCCGGCGTCGCCCTTGAGCCTCCATAGGTGCTCTATCGAGATCTTGCTGCGATTGATGATGCACATGTGGGTCTCGGATCTCTGACGATATCTTGAGATAGGTAGTCCAGTTACCGTGGCTGGTGATCAAGTTCGGCTAGAGGACCACACTCGTAGTATGGTTCGATGTTAAACATTGGGTCTTCTTGCTCGCTCTCGATGATCATGTCGTGCAAGATGACACTGACAAGTCATAATCTCCCACATTTGATCTTTCGACCAGGTGCGGCGGGTGCGGACAACGACAAATCGAGATTGGAGCACATCAAATGCCCGCTCGACATCCTTCCTGCAAGCCTCCCGAATCTTCACAAACCAGGCGTTCTTGCCTCCTGGCACAGGGTTTGAGATCGTCTTCACAAATGTCGACCATCTCAGATGGATGCCATCAGCTAGATAGTACCCCTTGTTGTAGTGCCGCCCACTGATCTCGAAGTTCACCGGAGGAGAATGACCTTCAACAAGCTTGGCAAAGACAGGAGAGCACTGCAGCACATTGATGTCATTGTGAGTTCCTGGCATACCAAAGAAGGAGTGCCAAATCCAGAGGTCCTGTGTGGTCACCGCCTCTTGTACCACACTGCAACCGCCTTTGTACATCCCCCGCCAAGCAAATGGGCAATTCTTCCATTTCCAATGCATGCGATCGATGCTTCCAAGCATCCCGGAGATCCTCTTGCTGCATTACGTGCTAGGATCCGGCGGTGTCTTCCGCATTGGGCGTTCTCAAGTATTGCGGTCCAAACATCGCCACCTTCGCCCGGCAGAACTTGTAGAAACACTCTATCTTTGGTGGACTCGGCCATGCGCCCATAGTCGTCGAGTGAATCACCGGAGCTTCAGATGCAAGCATCCTCATCGCGGTCGTGCACTTCTGGATCGAGGTGAATCCAAGTTTGCCGGTGCAATGCATCTTGCACTTGAAGTAGTTGTCGAACTCCCGGATGGAATTCACAATCCTAAGGAAGAGTTTTCGGCTCATCCGATAACGGCGTCGAAATGTTTTGTCGCCGTGAAGTGGAGCATCGGCGAAGTAGTCGGAGTAGAGCACGCAGTAGCCTTCAAGCGATGCCGGTTTTTTGCTTTCACCCGCCCCGGCGCCGAGCCACCTCGCCGCGGCTTTTCATTGCTCACCAACAGCTGGGCGAGGGCGGCGAGCACCATCAGATGCTCTTTTTCCTGGACGTCGGCCTCGGCTTCCTCCTCCAGCAGCGCGGCGAGCGCTTCCTCGTCATCCGAGTCCATCGCCGAGGCAGGCAAATCGCCGAACACCTTGCGCCCAGTGGGCGTGCGCCCGCCGCTAAACTGCCCCTCGGCGGCCGGAAACGCCCAGCTGCTGTTGGAGGGGCTGCCGCGGCGGACCTCTGCTATTTTCCGGCGGGGAATGGCTATCTAGCGGTGAAGGATGGCGGGCGGCGCCGAGATATAGCTAGTGGCGGCCGAGGGCGCGGGAGGTGGAAGGCGAGTCGGGGAAGAAAATCTTGACTTTTCACCTGACAGTGTGGGCCAGCCGCGCTTTTCCCTTGCGTCGGAGCCCCCAATCGCCCACCAGTGCGCCAGGTTCGGCCTGCGGCCGCCGGGCGAAAAAAAGGCCAAACAGGTGCTTTTCGTTATCCTGAAGGCGCGACTGGAACGTTTTTTTAGCGCCGACGTCGAAAAAGTGACCTAGAAAGGACTGTTGGGGACGTGCCTAGAGATGCTCTTAACACGCATCTCTCGCCGACTTGTGGATCCGGCCACAGCCTGCCTTTCGAAGCAAAATTGCCACCCTTTTCTCCTCCCAAAGCAACCAGTCATACATCCAAAGTCAAAAGTAGTGCGCCTCAAAGCTTCACCTGTAATTTTCTAAACCCCGGATTAAATTGTGAGCCACCGTTTTGACATGCATGTCAGATGCAGATGCACAATGAACTGAAGTAGCACGTACACTGGGTAGCAGTTTCCGGCTGCGATAATGCGGAAACAGCGTAGCGTAGCAAGGGGAGGATCGCCAATCTCGAGGAACACTACTAGACTGCTAGAGCTAGTAGTTGCCGATCTTCAGGCGGCGAGCGCGCAGCAAGTGTGGTCATGCACGGGGCAAAGCACCGGATCACCACCACCTCGCAGCAGCAGCAGCTCGGCGCGGCGATGGGAGGCGGCATGGACAGCCACGGGCACCGACCGGCGCGGCCGGCGCTTCGGCACGCCAAGCTGAAGATGCTCTTCGTCGTCATCGCCACCAACCTCGTCTCGGTGTACCTCTTCTCCGGCGCGTCGCTGTCACTCAACATGCCCGCCTCCGCGCCGAGCATCCACCTCTGGGATTCCACGGCGCTCCTCCGGGACCTCAACGCCACCCGCGACGCGCTCTCGCTGGCACGAGCGGAGCTGGCCTTCCTCCGGGGGCAGTGCGGGACGTCTTCGCTCCTCCTCGAGTCCGTGCTCGCCAAGCTCGGCGCCGTCCACGGCGATACGCCGGCGGTCCAGGACTTCAATGGCTGGCCCGAGGAGCCCTCGGGCGAGCTCAAGATGGCCATCGAGCCCCACCGGCTCCCCCTCGGCTACTCTGTCAACTTCGGCACCGACGAGCTCTTCCCGGGCCTGGGCTTCGCATGCCGCAACTTCCAGGAGGAGCTCACGCAGTACATGACGTACAACGCCAGCGCCGAGTGCCCCGACGACGAGGCCCTCGCACTGCAGCTCATGCTCAAGGGGTGCGAGCCGCTGCCGCGCCGGCGCTGCCGGCCGCGATCCCCGGCGAGGTACGTCCAGCCGAAGCCGCTCCCGGCGAGCCTCTGGTCAATCCCGGCCGACACGACCGTGAACTGGTCCCCGTACACGTGCAAGAACTACACCTGCCTCGTGGAGCGCGCGCACAGCAGGGGCGGTTCGTACGACTGCAAGGACTGCTTCGACCTAGCGGGCAAGGAGCGACGGCGGTGGCTGACCGACAACGGCGGCCCCGGGTTCAGCATCGACGGCGTGCTGGGGTCCAGGCCGCCTGGCACGGTGCGCATCGGCCTGGACATCGGCGGCGGGACCGGCACCTTCGCGGCGCGGATGCGCGAGCGCAACGTGACCGTGGTGACCACGACTCTGGACTTGGACGCGCCCTTCAACCGGTTCGTGGCGTCGCGCGGGCTGGTGCCGCTGCATATCAGCCTCGTGCAGAGGCTTCCATTCGCCGACGGCGTGCTGGACATCGTGCACTCCATGCACGTGCTCACCAACTCGGTGCCTGCCGCCGTGCTCGAGTTCGCGTTCTTCGATATCTACCGGGTGCTCCGGCCCGGCGGCGTCTTCTGGCTCGACCACTTCTTCTGCCTCGGCCCGCAGCTCAACGCCACGTACGTGCCAATCCTCGACCGCGTCGGCTTCCGGCGGCTCCGGTGGAAGGCCAGCCGGAAGCTTGATCTGGGCGCGGAGAGGAATGAGTGGTACGTCTCGGCGTTGCTCGAGAAGCCCATGACATGATCGCGCCTTGTGTGTTGGTAATTTGTTTCTTGACCGCCTGTTGTGAAACATGGTTAAGATAATTACGTGTGAGCATATAGATTGTGGCAAGTTTTACATGGTTTCTGAAAGATTCACAGACAAATAATCTAGTGCAATTGTTGAATAATAACACTTCCTGCTACGTAGCACGGGTAGCAGCGTAATTCATGTCAGACGTTATTACCAGGAGAACTGCAACAGATGCAGCACATGTGAATGCATTCTTGTATCTATTGTCAGGGACAGATATACCGAAGTCTCACCAAATCAGTACAGAACTGTGTATAACATTTTTTTTTGAGGGAAGAACTGTGTATAACATAGTACCTACTGGCTTCGCTGTGTGTTGTACTCAGTAAGCAGCATCAGCTCTGTTTACTGATCAGCCAAAAAAGAAGCAGCTTGATTTCGATCAAAAATCTGCCTCTACAAACGCTCGCTGTCAGATACCGAGCTCATGGCTGACGAATTCACATGATCAGCCACAACTCGAAAGCACAAGAGATCATACGACCCAAAACCATACAAGAACAGAGTAGCTACACAGGAATCACTGCCGACATAGGCGACAACTGACATGAAGCAACCACACAAGACAGTAACTGAAAGGGAATGCCATAACAGCATTTATAATTCCGACAAATAAAACTATGATAAATATTAGGCTCAGTTTCAACACTGATGGAAATCCCAGAGATATAACAGCACAAGTTCAACATACCAACCAAAGCAAATGAGAGAACTAATGATATATGTTTGGACAGGCTAGTGTCGGTACATCCACCACATAAAAACAACAAATTGTCCAGTTCCTGAGCAAGATAGATTTTTCTATGATCCAACATAACGACCAACATGCAAAATCAAGTGCCAATATGCAGGATTACATGTCTTGAAGGCAGTAAAGGATCTGAAAAGGCTGAAACCATACCAAACAGGCAAACTATCACATGCTTAGCAGCCTTCAAGCCATGATCTTGGCCGACCTCGTGTAAAGACTGTCCACGACCTTTCCGACATTTGAAATGGTTTCTAGTGTAGCAGGGAAGATGGCCTCTGTCTTCTGATCCTCAAAGATAATGAGACAACCAGCACCTTGATCCAAAGTACCAGCAAATTTCTTGTCTAGAATCATCTGCGACAGCTTCTTCTCAACATCATCAACTGCCAATTCAATCATCTGTGCAACATGCCCAATCTCCACTCTCGAGTAGGGCTCAATCAACCTGCACAGATTCTGCTCCAGGAGGGTATCATACAGAGAGGAAAGATGCCTGTGAACAATAGGGTCCTCCTCAAGCTGGGCTTTGAAATCACGGAGGGCAGTTTCAAAGTACTTGAGAGATCTTTTAGAGTAGGCATCAGCTACAGCTTTCATAGCATCAACATCCGGACCAACATACTTTAGGCTAGCCTTAGATGAGATTATTCCAGCAACATCATCAGCTTGGTTAACCATTATCTTGCATAAGAGCATGTACTTCAAACTGAAGATAGCTCTTGGGTCATCCAGTGCATTGAAAGCTTCAAATGCTTCAAAGAAGTAGCTGTAAGCAGTTTTGTAATCCTTTTCTTCTGCGTGAAGGATTCCACTCTGCAGATCAATAGTGCCCTGCTGAGCTGGTGGAACATAGATGGCATTCGCCGCTGTCCTTGCAGCAGTCAACGAAGCTTTGGCCTTTGGCAGGTTTCTCAGAGAGAAGTGGAGTTTGCTCTCCAACAGGTCTATGTCCACAAGGAGCAACTTGTCATCAAGTCTCCTGACTTCCTTAATAAGACCAGTAAGGAGAGTCAGGGCTTCAGTGTACTCCTGATTCTCTAGCAGAAGTGCCGCTAACCTTGCCTCCACACGCTGCCTAAGGAACGACGCTTTCTCTGCACGGGTCCATTCCACCATCTCTTTGCACAGCGAGATCTGGAGATCAGATGTTCCAGGAATCTTGGAAACAGCATCAATGATTCCACGGACAATTTTTGCAGTCTTGGCCTTGGGAATCAGTGAGAAAAACGGCCTGAGTTGGGTCAAAAGGTTCCGCAGCTCCTCAGCTCTGCTCTCTTCAGTGAGGTAATTTGTAAGGTTAGTAACTGCAAGTTCTTTTGTTCTCAGTGCATCTGCAGAAGAAGATGGGTCTTGAATCACACGGTAAAGGATCAAAATTGACTCCGAAGCATCCTTAGCCTCCTGAGCCATTGCAATTGACTCAGTAGTAGCAGGAAGGTATGATGACTCCATTGAAGAAGACATGGCCACACGCTGAACTGACAGTAAAATAAACATAAGTTACTTAGTATTATATAAAATATTTAAGTAAATTAGAATTTTCTAGAACAAAGGTATGGGGATGTCAAAGTAACACAAGGAACTAGATAATGCGGAGTGCACGCATGAATTTCCTACACAATGCCTCCAACTAACAGAGAAAAAAAGGAAACATATCGGCGTGCATGAATTTCCAATCAATACATATGCCTTCTTCTGAAAGCAAGGAAAATAAAGTTTAGCAATTATCTAAGATAGGTCTATCACTATCTGGAATATCTAAGCGGGCACATGATCTTGACATTTACAAATTCAGCCACATTACAACTGCACGTGGGGAAGACGCTCACCTTGCATCTCCATATAATAGTTCTAGTCAAAAGAAGCTACTACATGCAAAGCTCATTCACTTTTGTTTCAATTTAAGTTAGGTAATGTAACCATGTTCTTCAGATCTGCAGGGTAATTCCCAGAGTGCAACACTGGCCAGAATCAATCGTCTCTCAACAGTGTCCCAAGATCTAACTGGACAAAGAATCATCTGGGGTGTTAAGTTGGAATAAATCAAAATTGAGATGCTGCACAATCCAGCATATCATGGTAAAACGAGTGGTACAGGTGCCTCTTATAACTCAGTAGAATTGAACCTAGGTCGTAACAAGAATTCCTAACCCTAATTACCATAAGTCCATAACCAGAACCCTAAACCCTAATCTCAGAATAAACAGCCAAGACAGGGGAAAACCATGCTGCCCTTAGCGAGATCCAATATCTCTACTCTAACAAAGCACACAGGCTTGCAGTACACACCAGGTCGAGCCAGCAGCTGATCTCTGCGTAGTAGTACTAACAAAGACCACTCAGGCCGCAACAGTGAAATCCAGAAGAAACTACCCACCAAAGCACAGATTTATTTATTTTTGCGTCAGATTGCTAAGGCGATGGGAAATCATACACTAAAACACTCGGAATAATCCAGGGAAGTTAGGGTTCGTTACCAACAGAAGGAAGCGATCCGAGCACGGATGGATCTGTCCAGTAGGGCGGAGGAGGACGAAGACGAGTGCGAGAGGGGGGATTCCCTCGAGGTGGCGTGCCTCCGGGGACGGAGACCAGGAGGCGTGTTCCGGCCTTCCGGGGGAGAGCTCGGCGGTGTTGGCGTGAGAAATCTGAGGGAGACGAACGGGGAAGCCAGTCGAGCTAACGAAGGGAGAGGGTGCGAGATAATCTTGGTATTTCCGGGAGTGTTTTCGCACAATTTGAGCGGGCCGAATCAGGTACAGCCTACAGGATTGTTGGGCTTACTAGTACCAAGGCCATGTAAGCCCAAGGATTGCATGCAGGCGACTATTTAGAAGCCTACAATAGCGGGAGCTTTTTACTCAACAATAAATAAATAGCGGAAGCTATAGTAATGCTCAAAAATGAAAAATAGCGGGAGCTATATCCGAAAATTCAATTCGGTTTCCGGCCTCATCTATACCTAGTGAATAGTATCCTCTTAAAAAACTGATGAACAGCAAAAAGAAGCACAAAAAACTTTTTTTTTGTGATGCAAGATACTCAAATGCATGATGTTCGTGCAAAATTTTGGGGTGTTTAAACATTCGAAGAGATTGTGGCAGAAAACACAAAATCAGGTGTGAACAACGTTGTTTCAATAAGTTTATCACACATCCAAAAATTGTCTTTTTGCCACGAGCTTCTCAAATAACCAAACTTCATCAAATTTTGCACGGACATCACGCACATAAGCATATTGCACAACACAAAAACTTGGATTTTTCTGTAATTTTTACTATTTCATTTTTTTACTGTTGAACACCTAGACTTATCTGAGCCCGGGCTCGCTTCACGCGAGATGGTAGCTTCTCTCGCCTGAAGCGTGGTGCGAGCGGGCTGGACCATCACTGTAGCAGTGCATCTGTCTTTTTTTTTTTGCTCTGGGTCTGTTTTTTGTTTGTTTTCACTGTTCTTGCTGTTTTTCTTTCTGTTTTGTGTTCTCTTTTGTCTTTCACCGTCTCTAGGCCGTGTTTTGTGTTTTTTTTACGGGGTTTCTTTGGCTTTTTACTTCATCAATTTTCTTCTGTTTTTTCCTTTCTTCTTCTTTGTACCTTGTTTTTTCTCTTTTTTTACAAGTTGGTTTATTTGTTTTTATCTTCTTGGTTTCTTCGTCGCTATTTCTTTTGTTTTTTTGTCGGTTTTCATTGATTTTTTTTCTTTTTTTCTTACTTTTCTTTGGTTTTTTCCTTTGTTTTTTCTTGGTTTTCACTATTTTCCAAATATACACTCAACATTTGTTTTAAATACAAGTTCTGAACACTTATTTTAATGCATGTTCAACTTTTTTAAAATATACGGTGAACATTTTTTAATAGGAATAATTTTTTTTCACACACAATGTACATTTTTTATATACATTAGAAGCATTATACGGTGAACATTTTTTAATAGGAATAACTATTTTTCACACATAATGTACATTTTTTATATACATTAGAAACATACATATATATATATAACATTTTTAAATACAGAATTAACTTTTTAAAATAAAGGTGAGGGAACCGAAAATGCGTCTCTGCCCCGGCATGAGACCGCCGGTCCTGATGGAAGATCCAATCTGGAGTCGGTCTCTGGCTGACACAGGCCATGCCTAGCGCGCCAACTGATGGTGCAGAAATCCGTCAATGTCCTCGGTAGGGTGGAAAGTGTATCTGAAAGTATCAGAGGAGAGTTCGCACACAGATTGTACCCAGGTTTGGGTCCTCATGATTGAGGTAACACACTGCTCCTGTTTTGTTTTAAATTGATGTGAGAGTACCTCGTGATACTATGTTACAAGCGGGTGATGATAATGACTACCGAGGTCTATCTCCAATGGAGTAGATCCCTCGAGCTATGTAACACCCGGTAATCATGCTACAGTAACTCCTGCTAATGACTGCCAAGTCATCACAATTAATTTGCTAATCATCACTTTGTCCCAAATCAATCTCAAATTCAAATTGCATGTCAAATTATTTCCTCAAATTTTAAAAGGTCAAAATGTTCGTTGGGTTGCAAATATTCTCTAAGTAATTAGCATATAAGAACCAACCTTTTATAAGATACTTAAATGCCCTAAAACAAATAAAACAGGGTCAAAGCAGTAATTTAAAATGCTTTTTTTGAATTAAAAAAATTCCAGAACCTTTAAGTAACTCCCAAACCTTTTTGTGCCAGCGTATTTAGCAACACTATTTATGGACCAAGTTTCACATTTTATAACACTAGTTTGCTATTAAAAATAAAGTCCAAACATAAAGAATAAAAGTTATAGAAAATAAATAGAAAAGAAAAAGGGACAAAAGCCCCTGTGCTTTCGGCCTAGTCTACAGGCTGGCGTGGCCCATTTTGGGCGGCCTTCCCCTACCTCCCATCAGCGACAGGGAAAGACCGCCACTGCCGCCGGCACCCCCTCCCCCTGCCCTATTTAGGGCCCTTCTCGAAACCCTAGATCGAGCTCTCTCCCCCCACACATCCCTAGCCCCTCTTGCTCGCTCCTGAGCACCTCCGAGCGGGCTCGTTGCTCCCACCTCGCCGTCGTTGATACATCTCCAACATATCTATAATTTTTTATTGTTCCATGATGTTGTTTTATCATTCTTGGATGTTTTATATTCATTTTATAGCAACTTTATATCATTTTTTGGTACTAACCTATTGACATAGTGCCCAGTGCCAGTTGTTTTTTGCTTGTTTTTTTACTTCGAAGAATATCAGTACCAAACGGAGTCCAAATGCAGCGAAACTTTTTGTAGATTTTTTCTGGACCAGAAGACACCTTGTGGGCCAAGAAAGTACCAGAGGGGAGGCTCATGGGGAGCACAACCCACCAAGGCATGCCCAGGAGCCCAGGCGCACCCAGGGGGTTGTGCCCCCCACGTAGCACCCTACACCGCCTCTTCGCCCTATAAATTCTCAAATATTCCAGAAACCCTAGGGGAGTCGATGAAACACAATTCCAGCCACCGCAAGTTCCAGAACAACGAGATCAAATCTAACACCATCACGGAGGGGTTCATCATCCTCATTGGTGCCTCTCCGATGATGCGTGAGTAGTCCACCATAGACCTAAGGGTACTTAGGTAGTAGCTAGATGGCTTCCTCTCTCTCTTTTGATTCTCAATGCAATGGTCTCTTGGAGATATATTTGATGTAACTCTTTTTGCGATGTGTTTGTTGGGATCCGATGAACTTTGAGTTTATGATCAGACCTATATCCATGAATATTATTTGAGTCTTCTTTGATCCCTTATATGCATGATTATTTATAGCCTCGTATTTCTTCTTCGAATCTTTGGTTTAGTTAGGCCAACTAGATCGATTTTTCTTGCCATGGGAAGAGGTGTTGTGTGATGGGTTCGATCTTACGGTGTTCTTTCCCAGTGACAGAAGGGGCAGCAAGACACACATGTATAGTTGCTATTAAGCATAACAAGATGGGGGCTATTTCTACATGAATAGATCCCGTCTACATCATATCAACGTTCTTATTGCATTACTTCGTTTCTCCATGAACTTACTACACTAGATGCATGTTGGATAGCGGTCGATGTGTGCAGTAATAGTAGTAGATGCAGGTAGGAGTCGGTCTACTAATCTTGGACGTATAAATGCCTATATATTGATCATTGTCTTGGATATCGTCATAATTATTCGATCTTCTATCAATTCCCAACAGCAATTTGTTTACCCACTGTGTGCTATTCGAGAGAAGCCAGTAGTGAAATCTACGCCCCCCGGGTCTATTCTTTATCATATTTGCTTTGAGATCTATTTTTATTCGCTTTTATTTTCAGATCTATTATTCAAAAAACTCAAAAATACCTTGCTGCACTTTTTTATTACTTATTTTATTTCGTGTTTTATCGAGAGATATTTATCCAATCTATCACAATTATTCTCCCATCAACTTGCCAATTTTTGGCGCCGTTACCTAGGAGGGATTGACATCCCCTCTTACGCGTTGGGTTGCAAGGATTTGTTCTTTGTGTGCAGGTACCGTTTACATAGTGTTGCTTGGTTCTCCTACTGGATTGATACCTTGGTTTCATAACTGAGGGAAATACCTATCATAGTTGTATTGCATCATCCCTTCCTCTTTTGGGGAAATACTGGCGTAGTTTCAAGCGACATCGAAAGGAATTTCTAGCGCCGTTGCCGGGGAGGGATTGACAACCCCTCTTATGCGTTGGGTTGCAAGTATTTGTTCTTTGTGTGCAGGTACCGTTTACATAGTGTTGCTTGGTTCTCCTACTGGATTGATACCTTGGTTTCATAACTGAGGGAAATACCTACCGTAGCTATACTGCATCATCCCTTCCTCTTTGGGGAAATACCGACGCAGTTTCAAGCGACATCAAAAGGAATTTTTGGCGTCGTTGTCGGGGAGACATCAACATCTATCACTTACTTAATCACAAATCTCATCTCCTTGCAGTTTACATTATTTGCCATTTGCCTCTCATTTTCATCTCCCCCACTTCTAAAACGTTTTTGTGAAAAGCAAAAAAAATATTTTCCTTTTTATTTGCCTTCTTTTTCGTTTGCCCTTTTCTCGTTCGATCTTGTGTTGCCATGTGTCTTCTATTTTCTTGCATCTTTGCTTGCTAAAAATCTATCTATATGGATCCTCATCCACTTGCTAATCTTTTTAAAAGATAACCAATTGATAGTGAATTGTGTTCACTAGATTATTTTATGAAGTTTTGCTTGAGATTCATGAATCTGAAAATTGTGATGAAGTGTTAAACAAAGAAATTTATAAAGTGATTCATGATAGCTCCTTGAATGAAAAGAATGATTGCAATGATGTTATTATAAACTCTACTAATGTCAATTGTGTTAGTGATATGCAAAACCCCAAGCTTGGGGATGCTTGTTTTGTTATGTCCACTACATATTGCAATGATCATGATTGAGGTGATAATGATTCTTATGATCTTGAAAATTTATTTAAGCCTCATGATGAATATGATTGCGATAATATTGAAAGTGGGTTCGAAAGAGTGTCAACTCTAGTTAAAAATAATCCCACATATTTGAAGAGTGTTCAATATTGTGAATTTTTGATAAAAGTGGGCTTGGAGAGGTCATGACTTTAGATGATGTTAATCCCACTATTTTGGAAGATTATAAAACTTTTATGCATGTGTATCATGAAGAGAAAATTTTATATGATAGCTATATTGTTGAATTTGATTATGATCCTACATGTAATTATTATGAGAGAGCAAAATATGGTTGTAGAAATTTTCATGTTACTAAACTACCTCTTGTTATGTTGAGATTGCTATTGTTTCTTTCTTCTTCCTTTCATATGCTAGTTTTCGCTTGTCTTGATAATTTGTTTGCTTATGAAATGCCTATGCATATGAAGTATGTTAGACTTAAACTTGCTTTTCACATGCTACATGATTCTCTCTTCGTGTTTCAATTGTTATCTTTAATGTGAGCATCATTAAAATTATGAATGCCTAGCTAGGGGCATAAAACGATAGCGCTTGTTGGGAGGAAACCCAATGAATAAATTTTATTTTTGCCTTTTTTTATTTTTGTTCTTGAGTGATTGCACAATTATGCTACTGTTATGATTGTATTTTTATGTTTTAATTAGTGTTTGTGCCAAGTAAAGCCTTTGGGATCATGTTTGGTGATAGTTGATTTGATCTTGTTGAAAAACAGAAAGTTTTGCGCCCTGTATCAGAATTGTTAATAATCACAGAAGCGCGATATAAATTTTGGATTTTTTACACAAGATTGATATACAAATTGCCTACGTTTTCCTAAGTTTTTAGAATTTTTGGTGTTACAGAAGTATGGACAAAGCCAGATTACTACAGACTGTTCTGTTTTTGACAATTCTGTTTTCGTTGCATTGTGTGTTTATTTTGATGAATCTATGGATTGTACCGGGGGAGTATAAGCCATGGTAAAGTTAGAATACAGTAGGTATAATGCAATAACAAAATATGACTGGGTTTGCAACAATACTTATAGTAGTGATTTGCTTTATTATACTAACGGGTCTCACAAAGGTTTTGTTAAGTTTTGTGTGATTGAAGTTTTCAAGTTTTGGGTGAGATCACGATGGATGAAGAAATAAGGAGTGAAAAGAGCCTAAGCTTGGGGATGCCCCATGGCACCCCAAGATAATATTCAAGGATAACCAAGCAACTAAGCTTGGGGATTCCCCAGAAGGCATCCCCTCTTTCGTCTAACGACCATCGATATTTTACTTGGATCTATATTTTTATTCATCACATATTATGAGTTTTGCTTGGAGCGTCTTGTATTATACGAGTCTTTGCTTATTTTGCTTTTTAGTTTGTCACAAGTATCCTTGCTGGACACACCTATTTGAGAGAGCCAAAATTATGCTATGATTTGTTAGAATTGCTCTTTATGCTTCACTTAAATTTTTTGAGCTATGGAATTGCTCTAGTGCTTCACTTATATCTTTTTGAACATAATGGGCTTTAATATGTTTGAAGAAATGCTCTCATGCTTCACTTAGATTCATTTGAGAGTTAGTAAATTTTTGAAGAAATTCTCTCATGCCTCACTTATATTATTTCGAGAGACGGAAATTTTTGTGCTCATGTTCTTCACTTAAATTTGTTTGAGCTATTCAAAAGCAATTGCAATATATGAAATCAATCCCAAAGTGATAGATATTTAAGAGGGATATAATAAAAACTTTCATGAAGATCATTGGACAAAATAAACTTGATTCTTTGTAATAGTTTTGAGATATGAAGATACTAATATATGAGTCATGTTGGTGAGTAATTATGCTTCAGTAATAATATTGGTGTTAAGGTTTGTGATTCCGTATGCAAGCACGAAAGCCAATATCTATGCAATGAAATTACATCCTACTTATGGTGCATTATTCGGTGTTAGTTATGCTTAATGCTCACTTATGTGATTTTTCATTTCTTGGTTGGTTGCTTGTCAATCTATTTGCTAGCCTCCACTTGTACTAAGTAGAAATACTACTTGTGCATCCAAAATCTTTAAACCCAGTTTTGCCATATGATTCCACCATACCTACCTATATGCAGTATTTCCGTGTCGTTCGAAGCAAATTTGTATGTGCCATCTCTAATTTTCAAAATGAATTTCCTTTTTGTGTGCTCGTACTGCTCATGAAGCGGCAATGGTGGCCAATATTTTCCATGCTAGATGTGTTATTCTCAAGATGAGTGTTTATTCACTTGTCATTGCATGAGAGTACGGCGGTAATAGGGATGCCCAGTTCCGAAATGAAAAAAGAAATTTACTTTATGTTGTCAAATAATAAATTCCTTGGAAAGTGTTCGTATAAAGGCACCCGTGGATACAGCTAGCCATGGATTGTGAAAAAATGGTGGAAAAAGGAATAAACTTTATTTTATGTTTGAGAACCGCCTATGATATATCTAGCATGGAAAGTGTTGGGAATTACTCGGTCATTTTCATTAACGGGAAAAGTATGCCTCTCAAATTTTTTTATCTCTGAATTTAAGATTTTAGCTCTGACACCTCTACAAATCTCTACTTCCCTCTACGATGGGCCTATCTATTTACATTATGTAATTTTTATTTTTATTTGAGTCTCTCTCTTCTCTTATAAAGCACCAACTAGGAAGCATTATGATCATACTTGATCATTGGATGTAGCTAATATGCGAGTGTGTTTCATGAATGGATCAATGGTTGAGCATGATGCTAGGATAACTTTCTTTAGTGTTTGATATTCCGAAAGACATGGTTGCTTGTTGATATGCTTGAGTATTGAAATCTTCATGTCAAAACTAGACTATTGCTTTGAACCATATAAAAGTCCAAATGTCCATGCTACAAAAGAAAAGAATATGTGATGAACATGATAGGCAACATTCCACATAAAAAATTCTGTTTTTATCATTTACCTACTCTAGTACGAGCAGGAATTAAGCTTGGGGATGCTGATACGTCTCCAACGTATCTATAATTTTTATTGTTCCATGTCGTTATATTATCATTCTTGGATGTTTATATCCATTTTATAGAAACTTTATATCATTCTTGGGACTAACCTATTGACATAGTGCCCCAGTGCCGGTTGCTGTTTTTTTCTTGTTTTTTACTTCACAGAATATCAGTACCAAACGGAGTCCAAACGCAGCAAAACTTTTTGGAGATTTTTTCTGGACCAGAAGACACCTTGTGGGCCAAGAAAATAAGAGAGGGGAGGCCCGTCGGGAGCACAACCCACCAGGGCGCGCCCAGGGTGGTTGTGCCAAAATGTTTGTTGGGTTGCAAATATTCTCTGAGTAATTAGCATATTAGAACCAACCTTTTATAAGATATTTAAATGCCCTAAAAAAATTAAAACAGGGTCAAAGTTGTAATTTAAAATGCTTTTCCAAATTAAAAAAATTCCAAAACCTTTAAGTAACTCCCAAACCTTTTTGTGGCAGTGTCTAATTCAGCAACACTATTTATGGACCAAAATTCACATTTTATAACACCAATTTGCTATTAAAACTAAATTCAAAACAAAAATAATAAAAGTTATAGAAAAGAAATAGAAAAGAAAAAGGGACAAAAGCCCATGTGCTTCCGGCCCAGTCTACAGGCTGGCGTGGCCCATTTTGGGCGGCCTTCCCCTACCTCCCACCAGCGACAGGGAAAGTCCGCCATGGCCACCAGCGCCGCAGGCCACCCGGCGCCCCCTTCCCCTACCCTATTTAGGGCCCTTATCAAAACCCTAGATCGAGCTCCCCCCACATCTCTAGCCCCTCTTGCTCGCTCCCGAGCACCTCCGAGCGGGCTCGTCGCTCCCACCTCGCCGTCGTTGATATGTCTCCAACATATCTATAATTTTTTATTGTTCCATGCTGTTATATTATCATTCTTGGATGTTTATATTCATTTTATAGCAACTTTATATCATTTTTTGGGACTAACCTATTGACATAGTGCCCGATGCCAGTTGCTGTTTTTTGCTTGTTTTTTACTTCGTAGAATATCAGTACCAAACAGAGTCCAAATGCAGCAAAACTTTTTGGAGATTTTTTCTGGACCAGAAGACACCTTGTGGGCCAAGAAAGTACCAGAGGGGAGGCCCGTGGGGAGCACAACCCACCAGGGTGCGCCCAGGAGGCCAGGCGCACACAGGCGGGTTGTGCCCCCCACGTAGCCCCCCCTGCACCGCCTCTTCGCCCTATAAATTCCCAAATATTCCAGAAACCCCAGGGGAGTCGATGAAACACAATTCCAGCCGCCGCAAGTTTCAGAACCACGAGATCGAATCTAACACCATCACTGAGGGGTTCATCATCCTCATTGGTGCCTCTTCGATGATGCGTGAGTAGTCCACCATAGACCTAAGGGTCCGTAGGCAGTAGCTAGATGGCTTCCTCTCTCTCTTTTGATTCTCAATACAATGGTCTCTTGGAGATCTATTTGATGTAACTCTTTTTGCAGTGCTTTTGTTGGGATCTGATGAACTTTGAGTTTATGATCGGATCTATATCCATGAATATTATTTAAGTCTTCTTTGATCTCTTATTTGCATGATTATTTATAGCCTCATATTTCTTCTTCGAATCTTTGGTTTAGTTAGGCCAACTAGATTGATTTGTCCTGACATGGGAAGAGGTGCTTTGTGATGGGTTCGATCTTGCGGTGTTCTTTCCGAGTGACAAAAGGGGCAACAAGACACGCATGTATCATTGCTATTATGCATAAGAAGATGGGGGTATTCCTACATGAATAGATCCCATCTACATCATGTCATCGTTCTTATTGCATTACTCCGTTTCTCCTCTTAATACACTAGATGCATGCTGGATAACAGTCGATGTGTGGAGTAATAGTAGGGTGTGTTTGGTTCAAGGACGAAGTGGAATGGAATTTCATGGTTCCATTCCACTGGAATGGGTCGGTTCCGTCCTTGTGTTTGGTAGGGGCAATTTCACAGAAATGGAATGGTTACATTTCAATGTTTTGTTTCTGAGATGGAATGGAATGAATTTGTTGATCGCACCACTCAAATTATTGAGTTTGGCATCAAATGTACAAACAAGATACATGTAATAAAAAATGTCAAATAAATGCGAGTTATTCAGTCATCTATGTGCATGTTGAAAATCGAGCTTGCCGGGATTAGGAAAAGGTACCAAGATGTTGTGATTAGGATAATACAGGGCATCCACCCACCAATGGTTCCCAAATCAATCTTGTTGTGATAGCTACAAGTGAGATCAATCATTGCCGTCGCCGTTTGTAGCTACTTGCTGAGTCGTCGGCCAGCGCCAGAAATTCGGCACCGAGGGGCTTGCGAGGTGCAGCCGCTCGTTGTATTCCAGCTTCAGCTAGCGGAGACCTGCAGCGGTCTGGCGTGGAGCATGGGCAAGGGGGTTGGTGGGCCAAGGGGAGCTCTGGTAGGTGATAGAGAGAGGCATTACCAAAGAGTGAGAGACGACGAGACGCGGTGCCAGAGAAGGGGAGAAGAAGGGCGCATAACGAGAGGGAGTGGCTGCGCTGGGATTGGGTTTGGAGACGAGGGAGTCATGGGGAGGCAAGAGATGCAAGGCGTTCCGCATGATTCCTCCAAATCAGAGGTACGAGCGCGTTCCGTATCTCACGCGAATATTCTGTTCGAGGGAATGGGTAGGTTCCAATTCTTCACTGCTACCGAACACAGGAATCAGGCCTAGGAACGTAATGGACCCATTACATTCCACCCCATGACCTGAACCAAACACACCCGTAGTAGATGCAGACAGGAATCGGTCTACTAATCATTGCCTTGGATATCGTCATAATTATTCGATCTTCTATCAATTGCCCAATAGTAATTTGTTTACCCACCGTGTGCTATTTCTCGAGAGAAGCCACTAGTGAAATCTACGACCCCCGGGTCTATTCTTTATCATATTTTCTTTGCGATCTGCTTTTTTATTCGCTTTTATTTTCAGATCTATTATTCCAAAAACACCTTGCTGCACTTTTTTATTACTTATTTTACTTCGCGTTTTACCGAGAGCTATTTATCCAATCTATCACAATTAGTCTCCCGTCAACTTGCCAATTTTTGGCGCCGTTACCTAGGAGGGATTAACAACCCCTCTTAGGCATTGGGTTGCAAGTATTTGTTCTTTGTGTGCAGGTACTGTTTACATAGTGTTGCTTGGTTCTCCTACTGGATTGATACCTTGGTTTCATAACTGAGGGAAATACCTACTGTAGTTGTACTGCATCATCCCTTCCTCTTTGGGGAAATACCGACATAGTTTCAAGCTACATCAGTCGTTGCACCCACCAAGCTCATGGAGCCCTTCGAGCATGTCCATGGCCTACGTCGTGCAGCTCCCCGTCGGCTACTACTGCGGATTGAACCCTGGGAGCCTCTCCAACGACGCGCGCATCCACTTCCTCATCGTCGGCCACCACACGTCACCGCGTCGATCCGCCGCCTTCCAGCAACCCCGGCAGCCCCGAACAGCTTGTCGACCACCGCTGTGAGCCTCCTCCTCTCTGCAACCCCCTTGAGCTCGAACTCGTGTTCTTGCGTGCGCCTCATCGTAGCCGTAGCCCCGCCATCGCCGCACTTTGTTACAGCGTGGCCAGCACCCACGCTTGCCAATTCTGAGCGCGGCATCGCTCTCCAGGAGCTCCCAGGAACACAACGCCGCTATCCGTTCGCCTTGCCACGCACTGCAGCCCCGCCAACGTCCACCTCGAGCTCTGGCCGCCGCCGCTCGTCGCTGTTGTGCTCTGCTCCGGCCTCCTCCGCCATTGCTATTTGCTCTGTTGGGTGCGGGCGAGCTCTAGCTTCGCGTAAAACGCATCTGCGCCAGCTCCCTTCGCGCGTAGCATGATTCCGGCGAAGTTCCGGCCGTCGCCGCCGTGTTCTACCTCGCCGCCGTGCCCCAACCATTCAAACACACACGTGGACCGTCGACAGGTGGACCCCGCCCATTTAGCCACTAACAGCCACTAATCACCCACTGACACGCGGGCCTGACCGTAGAGTTTAGGGTTAAAATTTAAAAAATCTAATTAACCTAATGCCACTAACAGCAGGCCCCACTGGCTAATTAAACTCAATTAAACCTGGTTTTATTACCCACTGTCACTAAATACTGGGTCCCACTTGACCCAGTTGACCGGTCAACCTGCTGACTGGGCTAGCCCCTGTCAATGACAGGTGGGTCTAGTTGACCCCAGTTGACCTACTGAATCAGCAGGCTAGCCCCACCTATCAGCCTGTGTGTGCACTGTTGTGTACACTCTACTGGGTGAGCATAGCATTTAACTCTTGATATTTCAAATTAATAATAATTCCAGAATTTCAGAATAATGTTTAAAACTTTGAAAATTAATATAAAATAATCTGCAACTCAAATCAAAATAATTTATATATGAAAAATGATTAGAAAAATATGAGGAATCCGAATATGCACTCCGTTCATCTGTCACATGCCCGTAGCATAGCGAACATGGATCCGTCCCCTTCGTTTCATCTATCCGAAAAATTCCTAACATCGGGAAAACATTCCCGGATGTTTTCCCCATTCACCTGTATCGCGTAGTACTGCATTAGGTCACCCCTAGCACAACGTTTGCCATGTCATGCTTTGTGATGCATTTGTTTGCTCTATTATTTATTGTGTCCAACCTCCATTACTTCTTTTCCGGTAGACTGATACGTCTCCGTCGTATCTATAATTTTGATTGTTCCATGTCAATATTATTCAACTTTCATATACTTTTGGCAACTTTTTATACTATTTTTGGGACTAACATATTGATCCGATTGCTTGATGCAGTTCCTTTTTGTTGCATGTTTTATGTTTCGCAAAAACCCCATATCAAACGGAGTCCAAACGGGATAAAAATGGACGGAGAATATTTTTGGAATATTTGGGAAATATGGGAAGAAGAATCAACGCGAGACGGTGCCCGAGGTGGCCACGAGGTAGGGGCGCGCCTGTCCCCCGGGCGCGCCCCTGAACCTCGTGGGTCCCTCGTAAGGCGGTTTCTGTTATTCTTTTGCCGCAAGAAAGCTAATTTTCGGAAAAAAATCTCGGTGAAGGTTTCAGTCCAATCGGAGTTACAGATCTCCGGATATATAAGAAACGGTGAAAGGGCAGAATACCAGAACGCATAAACAGAGAGAGACAGAGAGACAGATCCAATCTCGGAGGGACTCTCGCCCCTCCCATGCCATGGAGGCCAAGGACCAGAGGGGAAACCCTTCTCCCATCTAGGGAGGAGGTCAAGGAAGAAGAAGAAGA
Organism: Aegilops bicornis; assembly: GCA_021605145.1. NCBI lineage: Eukaryota > Viridiplantae > Streptophyta > Magnoliopsida > Poales > Poaceae > Aegilops > Aegilops bicornis. The sequence continues at coordinate 552,181,742 of CM038670.1, read as the reverse complement.
AGGGGTCCCCTCTCCCCCTCTCTTCCGGTGGCGCCGGAACGCTGCCGTGGCCACCATCATCTTCACCGCGATCTTCACCAACACCTCCGCCATCTTCACCAACGTCTCCATCACCTCCCCCCCTCTATCTACAGCGGTCCACTCTCCCGCAACCCGCTGCACACTCTACTTGAACATGGTGCTTTATGCTTCATATTATTATCCAATGATGTGTTGCCATCCTATGATGTCTGAGTAGATTTTCGTTGTCCTATCGGTGATTGGTGAATTGCTATGATTGATTTAATTTGCTTGTGGTTATGTTGCTGTCCTTTGGTGCCCATCATATGAGCGCGCGCGTGGATCACACCATAGTGATAGTTGTATGTTGATAGGACTGTGTATTGGAGGGCAAGAGTGACAGAAGCTTCTACCTAGCATAGAAATTGATGCATACGGGACTGAAGGGGGACCAATATATCTAATGCTATGGTTGGGTTTTACCTTAATGAATGTTAGTAGTTGCGGACACTTGCTAATAGTTCCAATCATAAGTGCATAGAATTCCAAGTCAGGGATGACATGCTAGCAGTGGCCTCTCCCACATAAAACTTGCTAACGGTCTAGTAAAGTTGTCAATTGCTTAGGGACAATTTCGCAACTCCTACCACCACTTTTCCACACTCACTATACTAACTTTAGTTGTGTCTTCATCTAAACAGCCCCTACTTTTTATTTGCATGCTCTTTATATTCTTGCAAACCTATCCAACAACACCTACAAAGTACTTCTAGTTTTATACTTGTTTTAGGTAAAGCGAACGTCAAGCATGCGTAGAGTTGTATCGGTGGTCGATAGAACTTGAGGGAATATTTGTTCTACCTTTAGATCCTTGTTGGGTTCGACACTCTTACTTATCGAAAGAGGCTACAATTGATCCCCTATACTTGTGGGTTATCAAGACCTTTTTCTGGCGCCGTTGCCTAGGAGCCATAGCGTGGGGTGAATATTCTTGTGTGTGCTTGTTTGCTTTATCACTAAGTAATTTTTATTTGTTGTTCTTAGTTGTTCTTTATCTTTAGTTATGGATATGGAACACGAAATCACAAAAAAATTAGGTTTACTTGCTACTCATGGAGAAGGGGAACCTCCTAATTAAAACCCTCGATGCTCGTTATGTGACAGATATTATGTACTACTTTGATAATCCTGAGAAAACCCCATTCAATCTGGTAATGGGAGACACATTGGATCAACATGAATACTTTAGGGATTATCGCTTGACTTAAAAAGGGAAACTATTATGGGATCAAATTTATATGTTGAAGTGGTATGCTAGGCAACTATGCTTGAGATATGATTATACTTGTTGCTCTAGGATGAAGGCTCCATACCTTCCCTTTTATGCAAATTTAATGTTAATAAAACCTTGGCTTCTTATGCTAATGGTATATATGATTACTATGATGTGGAACAAATAGAATAATTTGTTGCTTTTATGGGTGCTTATGAAATTGAATCTTTGTTCAAAGAGTTTGAAGATCTTTATGATGCTGTTTATAGACCTGAAAATTTAGCTATCCTTAAATATTGCTATGAGAATTATGAATTCAATTCCGATATTGATGAATTTATTGAGAAAGTCTCTGCTGTCCAAGAAGATACTAATATTTTGCAGGAACCTATGGAAGAAGAAATTGATGAAACTGTGAGCTCATTGGATGAAAAAGATGAGGAGGAGAGCGAAGAACAAAAGGAGGAAGAGCGGATTGATCACCCGTGCCCACCTTCTAATGAGAGTAACTCTTCAACTCATACATTGTTTAATTTCCCTTCATTCTTAACGAAGGATGAATGCTATGATGATTGTTATAATCCCGTTCATTCTCTTGAAATATCCCTTTTTGATGATGCTTGCTATGCTTGTGGCCAAGATGCCAATATGAATTATGCTTATGGAGATGAACTTGCTATAGTTCCTTATGTTAAACATGAAACTGTCGCTATTGCACCCATGCATGATAGTCCTATTATGTTTTTGAATTCTCTCGACTACACTATATCGGAGAAGTTTGCACTTATTAAGGATTATATTGATGGGTTGCGTTTTACTACTACACATGATGATCTTGATAGATATAATATGCATGTGCTTGCTGCTCGTACTTGCAATTATTATAAGAGAGGAGCTATATATCCACCTCTCTATGTTCCCCACACGATAAAATTGCAAGAAACTGCTTATACTATGCATTGGCCTTTACTAGGTGTGCATGAATTGTTCTTTTATGACATGCCGATGCATAGGAAGAGAGTTAGACTTTGTTATTGCTTGATATATGTTACTTTGTGCTCACTACTAAATGCTAAATCATTTTTAATTAAAATTGGCTTTGATATACCTTGGGATCCGGGTGGATCCATTACTTGAGCACTATATGCCTAGCTTAATGGCTTTAAAGAAAGCGCTGCCAGAGAGACAACCCAGAAGTTTAGAGAGTCATTTATTTCTATTGTGTGCTTTTATATAGTTTAAAAACAAAAAATAAAGAGGGGATCCCAAAACTTTTCAAAAAGGAAAGTGGAAGTGAGAGAGACAAGCATTGTTGACGTGGGGGAGCTCCTTGAACTTTGTGAATCTTGATTACAGAAACTTTTCAACAAAAATAATTATCCCCTTGTAAAATTCCATTGTATTATAAAAATAATGTGCCAAGGTTTGCCTTTAGGATGTTTACAATGCTTGTTGGTTTGTGCGGTGCAGGACAGAAACTTTGGCTGTAGTGCGCGATTTTACATTTTTTACTGGAACGTCAAATGGTTCTGAAACTTTTTGCACTGTCTTTCTATACAAATTTTTTATTTTTCCTAATTTTGGTAGAATTTTGGAGTACCAGAGGTCTGGTGAATGTTCAGATTATTATAGACTGTTCTGTTTTAGACAGATTCTGTTTTTGATGCATAGTTTGCTTGTTTTGATGAAACTATCAATTTATATTAGTGGATTAAGCCATGTAAAAGTTATATTATAGTAGCTACAATGCAAAAATAAAATATGAATTGGTTTGCAACAGTACTTAGAATGGTGATTTGCTTTATTATACTAACGGATCTTACCGAGTTTTCTGTTGAAGTTTTGTGTGGATGAAGTGTTCGAAGATCGAGGAGGTCTTGATATGAGAAGAAGGAAGAGAGGCAAGAGCTCAAGCTTGGGGATGCCCAAGGCACCCCAAGTAAATATTCAATGAGACTCAAGCATCTAAGCTTGGGGATGCCCCAGAAGGCATCCCATCTTCCTTGAACAAATATCGGTATGTTTTCGGATTCGTTTCGTTCATGCGATATGTGCAAATCCTGGAGCGTCTTTTGCATTTAGTTTTCATTTTTATTTTATGCACCATGCTGGTATGAGATAGTCCTTGGTTGATTTATAGAATGCTCTTTGCACTTCACTTATATCTTTTGAGTATGGCTTTATAGAATGCTTCACGTGCTTCATTTATATCATTTGAAGTTTGGATTGCCCTTTTCTCTTCACATAGAAAACCGCCATTTGTAGAATGCTCTTTTGCTTCACTTATATTTGTTAGAGCGTGGGCATATCTTTAGTAGAAAGAATTAAACTCTCTTGCTTCACTTATATCTATTTAGAGAGTTGACAGGAATTGGTCATTCACATGGTTAGTCATAAAATCCAACATAAAACTTGTAGATCAATGAATATGATATGTTTGATTCCTTGTAATAGTTTTGCGATATAAAGATGGTGATATTAGAGTCATGCTAGTGGGTAGTTGTGGATTGTAGAAATACTTGTGTTGAAGTTTGTGATTCCCGTAGCATGCATGTATGGTGAACCGGGATGTGATGAGGTCGGAGCATGATTTATTCATTGATTGCCTTCCTTATGAGTGGCGGTCGGGGACGAGCGATGGTCTTTTCCTACCAATATGTCCCCCTAGGAGCATGCGCATAGTACTTTGTTTTAGTGACTAATAGATTTTTGCAATAAGTATGTGAGTTCTTTATGACTAATGTTGAGTCCATGGATTATACGCACTCTCACCCTTCCATCATTGCTAGCTTCTTGATGCCGTGCATTGCCCTTTCTCACCTCGAAAGTTGGTGCAAACTTCGCCGGTGCATCCAAACCCCGTGATACGATACGCTCTATCACACATAAGCCTCATTATATCTTCCTCTAAATAGCCACCATACCTACCTATCATGGCATTTCCATAGCCATTCCGAGATATATTGCCATGCAACTTCCATCATCATCATATACATGACTTGATCATTCATTATCATATTGCTTTGCATGATCGTAAGATAGCTAGCATGATATTTTCATGGCTTGTCCAATTTTTTGATATCTTTGCTACGCTAGATCATTGCACATCCCAGTACATGATACGTCTCCAACGTATCTATAATTTTGGATTGCTCCATGCTACTTTATCTACTGTTTTGGACTATATTGGGCTTTATTTTCCACTTTTATATTATTTTTGGGACTAACCTATTAACCGGAGGCCCAGCCAAGAATTGCTGTTTTTTGCCTATTTCAGTGTTTCGAAGAAACGGAATATCAAACGGAGTCCAAACGGAATGAAACCTTCGGAAACGTGATTTTCTCACCGAACGTGATCCAGGAGACTTGGACCCTACTCCAAGAAGTAACAGAGGTGATCCTCGTGGGCCCCCTGTTGCTCCACCGACGTACTCCTTCCTCCTATATATACCTACGTACCCCCAAACGATTAGATGTGGAGCCAAAAACCTAATTCCACCGCCGCAACTTCCTGTATCCATGAGATCCCATCTTGGGGCCTGTTCCGGAGCTCTGCCGGAGAGGGCATCCACCACGGAGGGCTTCTACATCATCACCATAGCCCCTCCGATGAAGTGTGAGTAGTTTACTTCAGACCTTCGGGTCCATAGCTAGTAGCTAGATGGCTTCTTCTCTCTTTTTGGATCTTAATACAATGTTCTCCCCCTCTCTCATGGAGATCTATTTGATGTAATCTTCTTTTTGCGGTGTGTTTGTTGAGACCGATGAATTGTGGGTTTATGATCGAGCTTATCTATGAATAATATTTGAATCTTTTCTGAATTCTTTTATGTATGATTGAGTTATCTTTGCAAGTCTCTTCGAATTATCCGTTTGGTTTGGCCAACTAGATTGGTAGTTCTTGCAATGGGAGAAGTGCTTAGCTTTGGGTTCAATCTTGCGGTGTCCTTTCCCAGTGCAGAAGGGGCAGCAAGGCACGTATTGTATTGTTGCCATCGAGGATAACAAGATGGGGTTTTTATCATATTGCATGAATTTATCCCTCTACATCATGTCATCTTGCTTAAGGCGTTACTCTATTTTTAACTTAATACTCTAGATGCATGTTGGATAGCGGTCGATGAGTGGAGTAATAGTAGTAGATGAGTAATCATTTCGGTCTACTTGTCTTGGACGTGATGCCTATATACATGATCATACCTAGATATACTCATAACTATGCTCAATTACATCAATTGCTCAACAGTAATTTGTTCACCCACCGTAGAATACTTATGCTCTTGAGAGAAGCCACTAGTGAAACCTATGGCCCCCGGGTCTATTCTCATCATATCAATCTCCATCACTTTAATACTTGCTTTGTTTTTAATTTGCCTTTTACTTTTCACTTTGCATCTCTATACCAAAAATACCAAAAATATTATTTATCATCTCTATCAGATCTCACTCGTAAGTGACCGTGAAGGGATTTACAACCCCTAATCGCGTTGGTTGCGAGGAGCTATCGTTTTGTGCGGTCTGAGGGACTTGTGCGTGGCCTCCTCTCTTGGATTGATACCTTGGTTCTCAAAACTGAGGGAAATACTTACGCTACTTTGCTGCATCATCCTCTCCTCTTCGGGAAATCCAACGCATGATGCTCAAGAGGTAGCAAGAAGAATTTCTAAGCTTGTTGCCGGGGAGTCTCATAAAAGTCAACCATACCAAGTACCCATCACAATCCCTATCTCGTGCATTACATTATTTTCCATTTGCCTCTCGTTTTCCTCTCCCCCACTTCACCCTTGCCGTTTTATTCGCCCTCTCTTTCCCAATCTCCTCCTCTTTTTCCCGTTGCCTTTTCCTCGTCCGTTTGTTTGCCCGTGTGTTGGATTGCTTGTTTGTCGCGATGGCTCAAGATGCTACTAAATTGTGTGACTTCACCAATACCAATAATAATTATTTCCTTACCACTCCGATTGCTCCTCTTGCCAATACTGAATCTTGTGAAATCAATACTGCTTTGTTGAATCTTGTTATGAAAGATCAATTCGCCGTCCTTCCTAGTGAAGATGCCGCTACTCATCTGAATAGCTTCGTTGATTTATGTGATATGCAAAAGAAAAAAGATGTCGATAATGATGTCGCTAAATTGAAGCTATTTCCTTTTTAAGCTTAGAGATCGTGCTAAAGCGTGGTTTTCATCTTTGCCTAAAAATAGTATTGATTCTTGGAACAAGTGCAAAGATGCTTTTATCTCTAAGTATTTTCCTCCCGCTAAGATTATCTCTCTTAGGAGCGATATTATGAATTTTAAGCAACTTGATCATGAACTTGTTGCACAATCTTAGGAGAGAATGTAATTTATGATACGTAATTGTCCTACTCATGGTTTGAACTTGTGGATGATTATACAAAAAAATTATGCCGTATTGAATTTTGCTTCTAGAAATCTTTTAGATTCGGCCGCGGGAGGAACTTTTATGGAAATTACTCTAGGAGATGCTACTAAACTTCTATATAATATTATGGTTAATTATTCTCAATGGCATACCAAAAGATCTACTAATAAAAAAGTGCATGCGATAGAAGAAATCAATGTTTTGAGTGGAAAGATGGATAAACTTATGAAATTATTTGCTACTAAAAGTGTTTCTTCTGATCCTAATGATATGCCTTTGTCTACTTTGATTGAGAATAATAATGAATCTTCGGATGTGAATTTTGTTGGTAGGAATAATTTTGGTAACAACGCATATAGAGGGAATTTTAATCCTAGGCCTTATCCTAGTAATCCTTCTAACAATTATAGAAATTCCTACAACAACTCTTATGGAAAATTTAATAAGATGCCCTCTGAATTTGAGAGTAGTGTTAAAGAGTTTATGAATTCACAAAAGAATTTTAATGCTTTGCTTGAGGAGAAATTGCTTAAAGTTGATGATTTGGCTAGGAACGTTGATATAATTTCTCTTGAGGTTGATTCTTTAAAGCTTAGATCTATTCCTCCTAAGCATGATATCAATGAGTCTCTCAAAGCTATGAGAATTTCCATTGATGAGTGCAAAGAAAGAACCGCTAGGATGCGTGCTTCCAAAGATGCCTTTATTAAAGCGTGTTCTTCCAATTCCTATGAAAATCAAGATGAAGATCTAAAAGTTATTGATGTGTCCCCTATTAAATCTTTGTTTTGCAATATGAATCTTGATGAATCTGAATATGATCTTCCCTTACCTAGAAGGCGTTCTAAGAATTCGGAGTTTTTAGATCTTAATGATGAAATTGATAAATGTGGGATTGAAAGAAATAAAAACCTAGATGTTGCTAAACCCACTCTTTTGGATCTCAAGGAATTTAATTATGAAAATTGCTCTTCAGTTGATTGTATTTCCTTGTTGCAATCCGTGCTAAATTCTCCTCATGCTTATAGCCAAAATAAGGCCTTTACCGAACACATTGTTGATGCCTTGATGCAATCTTATGAAGAAAAACTTGAGTTGAAAGTTTATATCCCTAAAAAACTCTATGATGAGCGGGAACCTACTATTAAATTAAAATTAAAGATTATGAGTTTCATGCCTTGTGTGATTTGGGTGCTAGTGTCTCCACTATTCCCAAAACTTTGTGTGATTTGCTAGATTTCTGTGACTTTGATGATTTCTCTCTAAACTTGCATCTTGCGGATTCCACTATTAAAAATCCTATGGGAAGAATTAATGATGTTCTTATTTTTGCAAATAGGAATTATGTGCCCGTAGATTTTATCGTTCTTGATATAGATTGCAATCCTTCATGTCCTATTATTCTTGGTAGACCTTTCCTTAGAACGATTGGTGCAATTATTGATATGAAGGAAGTGAATATTAGATTCCAATTTACATTAAAGAAAGGCATGGAACACTTTCCTAGGAAGAAAATAAAATTACCATATGAATCTATCATGAGAGCCACTTATGGATTGCCTACCAAAGATGGCAATACCTAGATCTATCCTTGCTTTTATGCCTAGCTAGGGCGTTAAGCGATAGCGCTTGTTGGGAGGCAACCCAATTTTATTTTTAGTTTTTTTTTGCTTCTGTTTAGGAATAAATAATCCATCTAGCCTCTGTTTAGATGTGGTTTTATATTTTAATTAGTGTTTGTGCCAAGTTAAACCTATTGGATCTTCTTGGATGATAGTTATTTGATCTTGCTGTAATTTCCAGAAACTTTGCACTCAGTGCCCGAATTATTAAAATTCATCAGTACGTGATAAAATACTGATTCCAATTTCTGCTGATCAATAAACAAATTGTCTAGGTCGTATAATTTTGGTAGTTTTTTGGAGTTCCAGAAGTTTGCGTTAGTTACAGATTACTACAGACTGTTCTGTTTTCGACAGATTCTGTTTTTCGTGTGTTGTTTGCTTATTTTGATGAATCTATGGTTAGTAAAATAGTTTATAATTCATAGAGAAGTTGGAATACAGTAGGTTTAACACCAATATAAATAAAGAATGAGTTCATTACAGTACCTTAAAGTAGTCTTTTGTTTTCTTTCTCTAACGGAGCTCACGAGATTTCTATTGAGTTTTGTGTTGTGAAGTTTTCAAGTTTTGGGTAAATTCTTTTGATGGATTATGGAACAAGGAGTGGCAAGAGAATAAGCTTGGAGATGCCCATGGCACCCCCAAGATAATCCAAGGATACCAAAAAGTCAAAGCTTGGGGATGCCCCGGAAGGCATCCCCTCTTTCATCCACTTCCATCGGCAATTTACTTGGAGCTATATTTTTATTCACCACATGATATGTGTTTTTCTTGGAGCGTCTTGTATTATTTGCGTCTTTGCTTGTTAGTTTACCACAATCATCCTTGCTGTACACACCTTTTTAGAGAGCCATACATGAATTGGAATTTGATAGAATACTCTATGTGCTTCACTTATATCTTTTGAGCTTGATAGTTTTGCTCATAGTGCTTCATTCATATCTTTTGAGCGTGATAATTTTTGCTCTAGTGCTTCACTTAGATATTTTAGAGCACGGTGGTGGATTTGTTTTAAAGAAACTATTGATCTCTCATGCTTCACTTAGATTATTTTGAGAGTCATTAATAGCAGGGTAATTTGCTTAATGTTAATATACTTGGTATTCAAGATATGTGAAACTTTCTTTTGAGTCGTTGAATACTAAGAAAAGTTTGATGCTTGATAATTGTTTTGAGATATGAAGATGGTGATATTAGAGTCATGCTAGTTGAGTAGTTGTGAATTTAAAGAATACTTGTGTTGAAGTTTATGATTCCCGTAGCATTCACATTATGGTGAACCGTTATGTGATGAACTTCGGAGCATGATTTATTTATTGATTGTCTTCCTTATGAGTGGCGGTCGGGACGGCGATGGTCTTTTCCTACCAATCTATCCCCTAGGAGCATGCGTAATACTTTGCTTTGATAACTTCTAGATTTTTGCAATAAGTATATGAGTTCTTTATGACTAATGTTGAGTCCATGGATTATACACACTTTTTCCCATCCTTCCACCATTCCTAGCCTCTCTAATACCGTGCACTTTTCGCCGGTATCATACACCTACCACATATCTTCCTCAAAACATCCATCATACCTACCTATCATGGCATTTCCATAGCCATTCCGAGATATATTGCCATGCAACTTTCCACCGTTCCGTTTATTATGACACGCTCCATCATTGTCATATTGCTAGCATGATCATGTAGTTGACATCGTATTTGTGGCAAAGCCACTGTCGGTGTCAAAACCGGCGGATCTCGGGTAGGGGGTCCCGAACTGTGCGTCTAGGCGGATGGTAACATGAGACAAGGGACACGATGTTTTTACCCAGGTTCGGGCCCTCTCGATGGAGGTAATACCCTACTCCTGCTTGATTAATATTGATGATATGGGTAGTACAAGAGTAGATCTACCACGAGATCGGAGAGGCTAAACCCTAGAAGCTAGCCTATGGTATGATTGTTGTTAGTCCCTACGGACTAAAACCCTCCGGTTTATATAGACACCGGATAGGGTTAGGGTTACACAGAGTCGGTTACAATGGTAGGAGATCTACATATCCATATCGCCAAGCTTGCCTTCCACGCCAAGGAAAGTCCCATCCGGACACGGGACGAAGTCTTAAATCTTGTATCTTCATAGTCCAGGAGTCCGGCCAACGGTGATAGTTCGGCTATCCGGACACCCCCTAATCCAGGACTCCCTCATTAGCCCCTGAACCAGGCTTCAATGACGAGTCCGACGCGCATATTGTCTTCGGCATTGCAAGGCGGGTTCCTCTTCCGAATACTTCATAGAAGATTTTGAACACAAGGATAGTGTCCAGCTCTGCAAAACAAGTTCCACGTACTACCGTAGAGAGAATAACCTTTGCACAGATCTGCTGACGTATTCCGCGGTGTGACATCACACCACGGCCAGGCCTTTATACGAATCGTTTTTTACTGTTCCACCTTAGCGCGTTTAGCGAGACGGCTTCCTTGGCACGTCTTATCAAAGCGGAGATCATGCCCCCTTATTCCGGGATTCCCATCAATACGGACGTGGGTAACCCATCCGCGCCATTGATTATGGCGCTTGGGAGATAAGCGAGTTTTACCAGGCTGGCGGGGGACGCATAGCTTCGTCCGTCCATATAAGGGGATAAGGATCCACCTTTTCACCGACGCCGTCTTCCTCCTTTGCTCATCCATTTCACAAGACTCGAGCTCCAGCCTAAGTCCGCACACCCCACCTCAACCTTCTCCAACTATGTCCGGAGGCGGGAGGCGGTGGATGGCCTCCTCCGTCACGGAGGGGCACATCAAAAGCTGCGGAAGGCCGATACTTGTCCAGCGACATCGCGCACCGACTCCCGACGAGGGGCAGCTCATTCCAACCCCTGTGCCCCATGAGAGGGTGGTGTTTCTCCCCCACTTCCTCCGCGGACTAGGTTTTCCACTTCACCCATTTGTCCGGGGGCTCATGTTCTACTACGGCCTGGATTTCCACGATCTGGCCCCGAACTTTATCCTCAACATCTCGGCGTTTATCGTCGTGTGCGAGGCCTTCCTCTGCATCCAGCCCCACTTCGGCTTATGGCTGAAGATCTTCAATGTCAAGCTGAAGGTAGTGGGTGGCCGCCAAGCGGAGTGCAGAGGTGCCATGGTTGGCAAGATGGCCAACGTCCTATGGCTCGAGGGCTCCTTTGTGGAGACCATAAAGGGGTGGCAATCAGGGTGGTTCTACATCACCGAGCCGCGCGACTCTCAATGGGCGGCGGCCCCCGAATTCTGATCTGGCTTCCCACACGGCTCACATCATGGAAAGAGACGGGCCAGACGTGGGGATTCGGATGAGCTGCCGGACTCCAAACTTGCGTCCAAACCTGGTGGATAAGAATCTCAGGCTTGTCAATGTAATCCGGTGATGCTCATCCGCCGGATTCTCCCATGCCAACAACGGGCCTTCAAATTGTGGGAGTTCGATCCCAAGCACAACACCCAACTACGAAAAGGATCTTCGACACTACGCACGAAGATGCACGGAAGGTGCTGTTCAAGGCGCTGAAGCTCCCACATCCGCTACCGAAGATCATGGATTCAGCTCGCAGCGTCAAGCCAGCCGAGGTAAGTTATTTTACCCTTTATGGGACTCTTTTTTCATAGTTTGACTCTATGCGGGATCTAAAACTCCCTAACCTTTGACAGGACTGGCTGAAGACGTACGGACAGATTAACTGTCTGGCCCCTTTGCTAGAAGACCCAGCGGACGCCTGATTGACGGGCTGTTGGCTCCGGCACCTCACGTGGTGCCGGAGAAGAAGGCCAAGAAGAAGGCCACGGGAACTCGAAGGAGCTCCTGGCGTCAGGTGCTGTCAGACTCACCGCCCGACAACTCTGAGGCGGAATCCTCCTCTGAGGAAAAGGAGGAGGAAAAAGAAGCCTCTCCCCCAGCGGGGGGAGAGAAGAAAAGGAAGGCCGCCCCAACTGGGGAGGCCGGAGGGTCCAAGAAAGGGAGGACCCTTCCTCCGGACTTCTCCACCAACGCCGACAACGACGAGGAGGAGTGGCCAACAAGGGCCAAGCCTGGCGAGATCGTAAGTGTCCGGACTCGGAATAGTTCATGACTTTTTATTTGTCGCATAGTGTCTTCTAACGCCGAATATGACCATGCAGCCCGCTTGAGGGCACGAGCTCGCCGCCGTCGGCGGCTCCACAGGTTTGTCGAGATGTGAATAGCACTTCACTTCCGACGGCCTCCTCTCCTCGTGTCGCCCGGCGACACCGCGGTGGAGTCTCGAAGGCCCAGCCAGAGGAGGTGGTCTGGAGGCGCCGCAAGGCGACCTCCGGACTCGGCGCAAAAGGGGTGAAACCCCAGAGGGCTCTAAGTCCGCCACATGCGGACTCCGTGCGAAACCTTGATGGTTCCGAAGTCCGACAAGCGGCTCCTTCGTAAGAAGGGCAAGGCTATGACGCCGGTGACCTCCGTCCCATCCGAAGGCACCGGATAGCTTCTTTGGAGGCGCTTAACGGCGCCTCCATCGACGAGGAGCACCGCCTTGTTATGAGTGTGGTGATCCAGAAAGTTCGATCCGCCAAGAGCGGGCTGATCAAGCCTGTACCAACCTTCTAACAGGCTTTGAGGTAAGTTTAGAATATGTAAAAATATTACCGCATAGACAGTAGCCCCTGATGCTTAGTTCGGTGTTCGAAAAGAAAAGCCAGACTAAGGATCTAAAAAGATATACGCAGGAGTCTAACATAAGTATGTCAATATGCGAATGCAGGCTACGCTGCTGACCTCTGCCGCACTGACTGCGAAGGTTAATGCATTGAAGAAGAGCCTCGAGCGGTCCGAGAACGAGCTCAGCCTTGCCAAGAAGCAGCTCGAGGACAGGGAAGGTAAGCAATACCTTATTAAAGAAATAACTTATAGAAAGGATTCGGTTGCAAAAAATGACAGGAATAATGTGGGTATTGTAGGGGCCACGAACGAGGTGGCGACCCTGAAGGAAGCGGTGTCCCATGTCGAAGCAAAGCGGCATGAGCGCACCGAGCGAGAGAAGCAGGAGGAGGCGGGTGGCGGAGGTGCGGCAAGAGCTCCGGGCTCTCGTGAAAAACACGAGAGTTTAGGCGTGACTCGAAGACTCGAGAGTCCGAGCTCGCCTCGGCTCTTGAGAGTGCCAAAGCCGCTAAGGCGAAGCCCAAAAAGCCCTCCAAGAAATTGAATCATTAAAGAAGATAGCGGTGGGTAAGGCATTCTTTATGCAAAGCAAGCATGTGAAAGTGAATTGCCTATTACTTACCGGATTCGAGCTCTCCGGGAGCATTCGCAGATCTGCCCGTAGTGTGTACGATGCTGCGCGTTCTACCGCGCCAAGGAGGGAGCTTCGAGGAGAAGGTGTCCTGGTCTCGATATCGAGGCCGAACGTCCGGTGCCCCTGAGCGACTAGCTTAAGCAGCTGGTCGAGCTCCACAAGGTCGCCGAACAGGCCATGAAGGGCCTCATAGTTTGGCTGTGGCCATTGGAAGCCATGCCTGGGAGCTACTTCAGGCTAGTGCAGCGCTGGTGGACGCCTGTCCATGGATTGAAGTCATCAAGCGCTCCGTCTGCATTGAAGGTGCCCGTCGGGCCTTGCACGTGCTAAAGTGCACCGGGCAAGCTGGATCTTGAGAAGCTTGTGACGGACGACCACGAAGGGCAAGGAGCATCGCAAGCCCGAAATGTACTATGAGCGTGTCCTGAAGGGTGCCCGCCGCATAGCGGATGAGTGCTCCAAAGATGTAATTTTTGAATAGACTCGCATTTGTTATCCTGTACGCTGAAAACTTGTTCATATGCGCTAAGCAACGCTTGTTAATTTAAAATATTACCTTACATGCGGCCGTTTATCAAATTTGAGAGATGGCGAGTCGTTGGCTTCAGCCCCATGCCACAGTCTTTGGGGTGTTCGGGATAAACTTGAGCGCTCTTGTTCCCATTCTTTGGTCGTTCGAGTGAGGCGCTCAACCCAGCGAACAAGGCAACCGGACTTATAGTGCTTGAACACCCTCACTTAGCCATATAATTCTATAATTTTAAATTTGGTGAAGCCCCTAGTATTCGGAAGACCGAGTTGAGGCGCTATCCACGCCTTGGCCGGACAATGCGGTTCCTCGCTCTAAGCGGCATAAGTCTTTAGGGACTCGAAGAAACCTCTCGAACAGCGACCGGCTCTCGCCTTATCATGACGGTCAGTTTTAGCTTTCTCCATTGAGGTGCTCAACCCAGCTCAACCGGGGCACAATCGCAGTGGTTCTCCCAGCGCTACCTTAGCCGATATAACGGGCGTAAGGTACCAAAACATGGGAGCCAGGCAAACCCAACTATTGACCCAAGACATGATTCGGAGCCGATGCATATAATGCTATAAGTTCGGGGTGCCGCACTTGTGAAAGTGTTCAGACTTGTCACACCATGTTTTTGGGGTACATAAGCCCCTGGTGTATTGGCCGTACCAAATTGTACGGTTGCGCAATGTCATAAATGAACATATATAATGGGAAAGAATGCAATAATAGGCAAGATCTATATATTGGTTATTAAAAAGAAGCGCAAATAAAAGCGAGCGATACAAATTGTGCGATAAGCAAGGTGCAGGACTTTTGACATGTCCGCCTTCCAGGTAAGTTTGCGGTGTGGTATGTAAAACAGGTATCTTGCCGTAGTAGAGACCACACGGACACTCGACGCGGTTTTACGCTTCCTGGCTGTTGCATCGTGTATTGGCGCGAATGCGGACAGGGCTTACGGAGAACAGAGTCACGAAAGTAAAAGGAAGAAAAAGAAAAAAGGAATGACACAAGCGGGGCCCCTAGTGCGGTCTAGCCGCGTGCAGGCGTCTTGAGTGGTCGTGGCCCGTCCCCTATGCCCATGGTGCTTGAGGCGCAATTACATGTGCGTAATCTTGGCTTCGTGAGTTCGCGAGGGCTGGGGTTGGGGCTGCATTACTATGCTTGTTCGGAGCGTGCGGCGGTCTTCTTTGTAGGTTACTCGGGCGGCAGCGGTGTCCGATTGTTTATTGGCGGTTGGATAATTGCCTTAAGAGGCTGTTACGCACTTCGCCGCAAGGGCGGCGTATGCTCCTCCGTTCGGAGGGAGCGTTGATGTTTCCATTGACCATGATTACGCCTCGAGGGCCTGGCATCTTGAGTTTGAGGTGCAGCGTAGTGCGGCATCGCATTGAATTTTACCGTCACGGTTCGTCCAGAAGCGATCGCGTGATAGCCGCTGCGAACGGGACTATGTCGAAGATTAACTCTTTGCTTCGGAAGTTATCCGGGGATCCGAAGACCACTACGAGTGTAACTGAGCCTGTACAATTGGCCTCTACACCTGGTATGACGCCTTTAAAGGTCGTCTTTGTGGGTTTAATCCTTGAGGGGTCTATGCCCATTTTGCGCACTGTATCCTAATAAAGCAGGTTCAGGCTGCTACCGCCGTCCATCAGGGCTCTAGTGAGGTGAAATCCGTCGATGATTGGGTCAAGAACCAATGTGGCGAATCCGCCGTGACGGATGCTAGTGGGGTGGTCCCTTCGATCAAATTTGATCGGGCAGGAGGACCATGGGTTGAACTTCGGGGCGACTGGCTCCATCGCATATGCGTCCCTTAGTGCACGCTTCTGCTCCCTTTTGGGTATGTGGGTTGCGTATATCATGTTCACCGTCCGCACTTGTGTGGGAAAGCCCTTCTGTCCTCTATTGTTCGTGGCGGGGCTCTTCCTCGTCATCGCTATGCAGCCCCTTGTCGTTGTTTTCGGCGCTTAGCTTGCACCTTGCTTGAACACCCAACAATCCCTGTTGGTGTGGTTGGTTTTTCAGGGGTGCCATGTATCTGGCACAAGCGATCGAGTATTCGGTCCAAGTTGGACGGGCCCTGAGTATTTCTTTTGAACGACTTTTTCCACTGACCGGGTTTAGAGCCTCTGAATCCGGCATTGACTGCCGTATCTTCAGTATTATCGCCGTTAATGCAACGCTCGTTCTTGTTACGACACGACCTGCCATTGCTGTCCTTGGTATACGGACTACCAGGGTTTTTGGTCAAGTTGTTGCTACGAGCTAGCCAGCTGTCCTCTCCCGCGCAAAAGCGGGTCATGAGCATTGTGAGTGCTGCCATGGATTTCGGCTTTTCCTGTCCTAGGTGCCGGGCAAGCCACTCATCGCGGATGTTATGTTTAAAGGCTGCAAGGGCCTCTGCATCCGGACAGTCAACGATTTGATTTTTCTTGGTTAGGAACCGTGTCCGTAATTGTCACGGCCGATTATTACAGCTGCTGAATTATGTGGCTGAGGTCATCGGCTTACGGTGGT
Organism: Aegilops bicornis; assembly: GCA_021605145.1. Lineage (NCBI taxonomy): Eukaryota > Viridiplantae > Streptophyta > Magnoliopsida > Poales > Poaceae > Aegilops > Aegilops bicornis. The sequence continues at coordinate 552,165,139 of CM038670.1, read as the reverse complement.
CGTGCGTATGGGCCTGGAAGTTATCAAGGAATGCGGCTTCCAGGTCCTCCCAACAACCAATTGATTTTCTTTGGCAATTTGTTAAGCCAATGCCGAGCTGGTCCTTTAAGCTTGAGTGGGAGGTATTTGATGGCGTGTAGATCATCGTCATGGGCCATGTGGATATGGAGGAGGTAGTCCTTGATCCAAACCGCAGGATCTGTTGTGCCATCGTATGATTCGATGTTTACAGGTTTGAAACCCTCGGGATTTGATGATCCATCACTTAAATGCGTGAAGCATAGTGGGCGTGCGGCGCCTCTGTATTGGGCTATATCACGACGCAGCTCAAATGAGCTTTGTCTACTGTGTTCAGCCTGGCCGGAGTTGCTATATCCGGCGTGACGGTTGTCATCACGTGTCGTGGGGCGCCCACGCGATCCGTAGATCGATCTTGTTTGCCTTGCCTTGTCCTCCAATATGTTTCGCAGGTCTGGCGCGTTTCCCCGTGCCTTGGTCGAGCGGCGCCGGGGTGCGGCTTGAATGGAGGGTCTAGAGGCCTCTCTGTCGCGGCCACGAGGTGGCCAATCGGCCGCATCAAGCACTGGTGATGTAGGTTTGGGTGCTGCTTCCTCTAATTGGGGTAGCAGCCTGCGTTTTGGATATCTCTTGGAGGGGCGTTCGAGTTCATACTCTTGGTGCAAGGACTTGATCCATCTGTCATCTAGCAAGTCTTGGTCAGCTCTAAGGCTGCTGCTGCTTTTTCTTGAGGCTGCTTGCCGTGGCCATAAGCCTGCGTTTGAAACGCTCTGTTGGCAGGATCCTCGAGCACGACAAATTAAATGCGTCGTCGAGGCTTGCCTCATCTTCGGAGGGAGGCATATAATTATCGTCCTCCACCTCTGCCGCGCTATCATGAGGGCTGGCTTCTCCCTCCTCTGTGCTTTGAATCCTGCCGGAGGGGTTGTCTTCAACCTTGTCTGGGTGTTATTATCTCCGTGCGGAATCACCGTTTTTGCTGTGGCGGGATTTAGAGCGGCACCACTGAAGCCGGCGCTTGGGCTGCTTCTTGGAGGGGTCATCCTCCGTTGTTCCATCGCCGTTCCCATCTTTTGGGATGTCCACCATGTATATGTCGTATGATGAGGTGGCCTTCCAGTGCCCCGTAGGCGCTGGTTCTTGGTAAATCTCCAGCAAAGATCGCCGTCCCATACCGTCGATGTCTTGAGTCAAAGTCGAGCATGTCGGTTAAATCATCGGCAGTGGCTACAAAGTGGGTGGTGGGTGGGTGTTGAATTTCTTCGTCGTCCGCATCCCAACCTTCCCGACCGTAGTCGGCCAGGCTCTCGACAAAGAGAGAGACTTTAGTGAATTCAGGATGTCGCCAAAGGCGAGTCTTTGAAAGATGTCCGCGATGAACTCCATAACGGCGCCCAATCGGATTCGATTGGCAGGCGTGAGGAGGTTGAGTCCGGAGAGGAGTCCGGCACCTTGAGTCACGGTCTTCGCAGCGACAGGGATGGTGTTCGCTCAATCGCCGTAGAGATTTCAGCCCCGAGGCGGTGTCCAACCAACCGCCCTCGATCGGGCGAAACCGGCTTCGGATTAAGGGTCGGAGCGGGCACTAGTGCGGCCTCCGTGGCCTCGTTGGCGGCAGAGCTAGATCGTACCCATCGAGACAAAGGCGGCACGCCGGTCAGGCTCGAATCCGTCGAAGATCAAGTCTCCGCGGACATCGGCCGTATAGTTCAAGCTTCCAAATCTGACACGATGGCGGGGCGTAGCTTCGATCCGCTCCGGATGGCCTAGCGAATTGGCCCGCGGTGCAAAGCCGCCGAATCTGAAGATCTGTCCGGGAGAAAAGTCTCACCTGGACTGCATCGTTCTTGATGATTGAAGGAGCCATCGGGCCTATAGGTGACGACGGAGGAACTCTCAATGAAAGCACCAATGTTGGTGTCAAAACCGGCGGATCTCGGGTAGGGGGTCCCGAGCTGTGCGTCTAGGCGGATGGTAACAGGAGACAAGGGACACGATGTTTTTACCCGAGTTGGGCCCTCTCGATGGAGGTAATACCCTACTCTGCTTGATTAATATTGATGATATGGGTAGTACAAGAGTAGATCTACCACGAGATCGGAGAGGCTAAACCCTAGAAGCTAGCCTATGGTATGATTGTTGTTCGTCCCACGGACTAAAACCCTCCGGTTTATATAGACACCGGATAGGGTTAGGGTTACCTGAGTCGGTTACAATGGTAGGAGATCTAAATATTCAGATCGCCAAGCTTGCCTTCCACGCCAAGGAAAGTCCCATCCGGACACGGGACGAAGTCTTCAATCTTGTATCTTCATAGTCCAGGAGTCCGGCCAATTGTGATAGTTCGGCTATCCGGACACTCCCTAATCCAGGACTCCCTCAGCCACCGTTCATAATTCTTTCATACATGTCACTCATGTTTCATTGCATATCCCGGTACACCGCCGGAGGCATTCATATAGAGTCATACTTTGTTCTAAGTATCAAGTTGTAATTGTTGAGTTGTAAGAAAAATAAAAGTGTGATGATCATCATTATTAGAGCATTGTCCCAAGTGAGGAAAGGATGATGGAGACTACGATTCCCCCATAAGTCGGGATGAGACTCCGGACGTAAAATGAAAAAAAAAGAAAAATGAAAAAAAAGAGGCCATAAAAAAAGAGAAATGGCCCAAACAAAAAAAATTAAAAAATGAGAGAAAAAGAGAGAAGGGGCGATGTTACTATCCTTTTACCACACTTGTGCTTCAAAGTAGCACCAAGATCTTCATGATAGAGAGTCTCTCATTTTGTCACTTTCATATACTAGTGGGAATTTTTCATTATAGAACTTGGCTTGTATATTCCAATGATGGGCTTCCTCAAAATGCCCTAGGTCTTCGTGAGCAAGCGAGTTGGATGCACACCCACTTAGTTTCTTTTGTTGATCTTTCATATACTTATAGCTCTAGTGCATCCGTTGCATGGCAATCCCTACTCACTCACATTGATATCTATTGATGGGCATCTCCATAGCCCGTTGATACGCCTAGTTGATGTGAGACTATCTTCCCTCTTTTTGTGTTCTCCACAACCACCATTCTATTCCACATATAGTGCTATATCCATGGATCACACTCATGTATTGCGTGAAGATTGAAAAAGTTCTGAAAATGTTAAAGTATGAAACAATTGCTTGGCTTGTCATCGGGGTTGTGCATGATTTAAATATTTTGTGTGGGGAAGATGGAGCATAGCCAGACTATATGATTTTGTAGGGATAACTTTCCTTGGCCATGTTATTTTGAGAAGACATAATTGCTTAGTTAGTATGCTTGAAGTATTATTATTTTTACGTCAATATGAACTTTTGTCTTGAATCTTTCGGTTCTAAATATTCATACCACAATTAAGAGGTTTTACATTGAAATTATGCCAAAGTATCACTCCGCATCAAAATTTCTCTTTTTATCATTTACCTACTCGAGGACGAGCAGGAATTAAGCTTGGGGATGCCTGATACGTCTCCAACGTATCTATAATTTTTTATTGCTCCATGCTACTTTATCTACTGTTTTGGACTATACTGGGCTTTATTTTCCACTATTATATTATTTTTGGGACTAACCTATTAATCGGAGGCCCAACCCAGAATTGCTGTTTTTTTGCCTATTTCAGTGTTTCGAAGAAACGGAATATCAAACGGAGTCCAAACGGAATGAAACCTTCGGAAACATGATTTTCCGGACGTGATCCAGGAGACTTGGACCCTACTCCAAGAAGTAACAGAGGTGGTCACGAGGGTGGGGGCGCGCCCCCCTGCCTCGTGGGCCCCCTGTTGCTCCACCGACGTACTCCTTCCTCCTATAGATACCTACGTACCCCCAAACGATCAGATACGGAGCCAAAAACCTAACTCCACCGCCGCAACTTCTTGTATCCACGAGATCCCATCTCGGGGCCTGTTCTGGAGCTCCGCCAGAGAGGGCATCCACCATGGAGGGCTTCTACATCATCACCATAGCCCCTCTGATGAAGTGTGAGTAGTTTACTTCAGACCTTCGGGTCCATAGCTAGTAGCTAGATGGCTTCTTCTCTCTTTTTGGATCTCAATACAATGTTCTCCCCCTCTCTCGTGGAGATCTATTCGATGTATTCTTCTTTTTGCGGTGTGTTTGTTGAGATCGATGAATTGTGGGTTTATGATCCAGCTTATCTATGAATAATATTTGAATCTTTTCTGAATTCTTTTATGTATGATTGAGTTATCTTTGCAAGTCTCTTCGAATTATCCGTTTGGTTTGGCCAACTAGATTGGTAGTTCTTGCAATGGGAGAAGTGCTTAGCTTTGGGTTCAATCTTGCGGTGTCATTTCCGATGTGAAGGGGCAGCAAGGCACGTATTGTATTGTTGCCATCGAGGATAACAAGATGGGGTTTTTATCATATTGCATGAATTTATCCCTCTACATCATGTCATCTTGCTTAAGGCGTTACTCTTTTTAACTTAATACTCTAGATGCATCTTTGGATAGCGGTCGATGAGTGGAGTAATAGTAGTAGATCTGCAGAATCGTTTTGGTCTACTTGTCTTGGACGTGATGCCTATATACATGGTCATACCTAGATATACTCATAACTATGCTCAATTCTGTCAATTGCTCAACAGTAATTTGTTCACCCACCGTAGAATACTTATGCTCTTGAGAGAAGCCACTAGTGATACCTATGGTCCCTGGGTCTATTCTCATCATATCAATCTCCATCACTTTAATACTTGCTTTGTTTTTACTTTGCCTTCTACTTTTCACTTTCCATCTCTATACCAAAAATACCAAAAATATTATTTATCATCTCTATCAGATCTCACTCTCGTAAGTGACCGTGAAGGGATTGACAACCCTAATCGCGTTGGTTGCGAGGAGCTATCGTTTTGTGCAGGTACGAGGGACTTGTGCGTGGCCTCCTACTGGATTGATACCTTGGTTCTCAAAAACTGAGGGAAATACTTACGCTACTTTGCTGCATCATCCTCTCCTCTTCGGGGAAATCCAATGCAGTGCTCAAGAGGTAGCAGTACACCGCCGGAGGCATTCATATAGAGTCATATCTTTGTTCTAGACATCGAGTTGTAAGTAAATTAAAGTGTGATGATCATCATTATTAGAACATTGTCCCATATGAGGTTATCAAAATAAAAGAGACCAAAGAAGCCCAAATAAAAAAAAAGAGGCAAAAGAAGCCCACCAAAAAAAGGGAAAAAATAAAAAAATGAGAGAAAAGAGAGAAGGGACAATGTTACTATCCTTTTACCACACTTGTGCTTCAGAGTAGTACCATGTTCTTCATATAGAGAGTCTCTTGAGTTATCATTTTCATATACTAGTGGGAATTTTCATTATAGAACTTGGCTTGTATATTCCGATGATGGGCTTCCTCAAATGCCCAAGGTCTTCATGAATAAGCAAGTTGAATGCACACCCACTTAGTTTCCCGTTTGAGCTTTCCTACACTTATAGCTCTTAGTGCATCCGTTGCATGGCAATCCCTACTCCTCACATTGACATCAACTGATGGGCATCTCCATAGCCCGTTGATTAGCCGCGTCGATGTGAGACTTTCTCCTTTTTTTTCTTCTCCACACAACCTCCACCATCATATTCTATTCCACCTATAGTGCTATGTCCATGGCTCACACTCATGTATTGCGTGCAAGTTGAAAAGGTTTGAGAACATCAAAAGTATGAAACAATTGCTTGGCTTGTCATCGGGGTTGTGCATGATTTGAATATTTTATGTGGTGAAGATGGAGCATAGCCAGACCATATGATTTTGTAGGGATAACTTTCTTTGGCCATGTTATTTTGAAAAGACATGATTGCTTTATTAGTATGCTTGAAGTATTATTGTCTTAATGTCAAAAGATAGACTATTGCTTTGAATCAATCGTGTCTTAATATTCATGCCATGATTAGATACATTATCAAAATTATGCTAGGTAGCATTCCACATCAAAAATTATCTTTTTTATCATTTACCTACTCGAGGACGAGCAGGAATTAAGCTTGGGGATCTTGATACGTCTCCGTCGTATCTATAATTTTGATTGTTCCATGCCAATATTATTCAACTTTCATATACTTTTGGCAACTTTTTATACTATTTTTGGGACTAACATATTGATCCAGTGCCCAGTGCCAGTTCCTGTTTGTTGCATGTTATATGTTTCATAGAAACCCCATATCAAACGGAGTCCAAACGGGATAAAACGGACAGAGAATATTTTTGGAATATTTGGGAAATATGGGAAGAAGAATCAACATGAGACGGTGCCCGAGGTGGCCACGAGGCAGGGGGCGCGCCTGCCCCCCTGGGCGCGCCCCTGACCCTCGTGGGCCCCTCGTAAGGCAGTTGCTGCTATTCTTTTTCCGCAAGAAAGCTAATTTTCGGGAAAAAATCTCGGCGAAGGTTTCACTCCAATCGGAGTTACGGATCTCCGGATATATAAGAAACGATGAAAGGGTAGAATACCAGAACGCAGAAACAGAGAGAGACAGAGAGACAGATCCAATCTCGGAGGGGCTCTCGCCCCTCCCATGCCATGGAGGCCAAGGACCAGAGGGGAAACCCTTCTCCCATCTAGGGAGGAGGTCAAGGAAGAAGAAGAAGAAGGGGGGCCCTCTTCCTCTCTCTTTCGGTGGCGCCGGAACGCTGCCGTGGCCACCATCATCTTCACCGCGATCTTCACCAACACCTCCGCCATCTTCACCAACATCTCCATCACCTTCCCGCCTCTATCTACATCGGTCCACTCTCCCGCAACCCGCTGTACCCTCTACTTGAACATGGTGCTTTATGCTTCATATTATTATCCAATGATGTGTTGCCATCCTATGATGTCTGAGTAGATTTTCATTGTCCTATCGGTGATTGGTGAATTGCTATGATTGATTTAATTTACTTGTGGTTATGTTGCTGTCCTTTGGTGCCCATGATATGAGCGCGTGTGTGGATCATACCATAGGGTTAGTTGTATGTTGATAGGACTGTGTATTAGAGGGCAAGAGTGACAGAAGCTTCTACCTAGCATAGTAATTGATGCATACGGGATTGAAGGGGGACCAATATATCTTAATGCTATGATTGGGTTTTACCTTAATGAACGTTAGTAGTTGCGGACGCTCACTACAAAAAAAATACACTTCCGTGATGATACGTGTTTGTCACAGTAGGTCGCGTTTTTTGTCATGCATGTACATCCATGACAAATTTATGACAGAATCAAGATAGTCATACTGTCTTTGTCTTAGAAGTGTTCCATGACATTACCAAAATTATCATCACGGAAGTGTCCACTTCCATGACGATAAATCGCGTGTCACAGAAGTGCTTTCGTCAAGGGTGATGGACACGTGGCATCCACCGTAACGAATCGCTGTTAAGCTATCGGGTCGGGTTTTGGATCCGATAACCCGTTAACAGCCCCGACCAATGGGGATTTTCCACGTGTAAAATCATCATTGGCTAGAGAAAACTGCGTGTCGACTCATCGTCGGGACAGATGTCATCCACTCCGGGCGAAAAGGCGCCTATGATACATTGACACGCGGCACAGCTAACAAGTTTAAATGGGCGGCCCAACTAAAGGCCCACAAGATTTTGCGGACCATAATGGGCCGGCCCAGCTAAAGGCCCATGAGATTTTGCGGACCATAATGGGCTGGCCCAGCTAAAGGCCCACAAGATTTCATGGGCCATAATGGGCCGGCCCAGGTAAAGGCCCACAAGATTTTTGTGTGCGATAATGGGCCGGCCCAGGTAAAGGCCCACAAAATTCTTGCGGTTCATAATGGGCGGCCCGGCTAAAACCCACGCGATTTGGCCCGACATTAATGGGCGGCCCAGCTGTAGGCCCACAAGATTTTGAGGACCCTAGTAGGCCGGCCCATTAACTGGCTGCCATGTTTTGGGCCAAATGTCGGCCCATATTTGATCCGGTCCATTAATGGCCTGCCATGCTCCGGGCCTAATAGTGGCCCATATGAGATCCGGCCCGTTAAAAGCCTACCACGTTCTGGGCCAAATTGCGGCCCAGATCAGGTCCGGCCCTTTAAGAGGTTTTGGGCTCAATTATGGCCCATATCAGATTTGGCCCGTCAACTAGACACTATGCTTTTGGGCCCACTTGCTGAAGGCCCACTTAGTAATTCGGCCTGATATTAGTTTTGGCCTATTAAGGGCCCGTTTAACATTTCGGCCCTATATTAATTTCAGCCTGTTAAAAGCCTGTCATATAGTTGGGCCTAACTACGACCCGGTTTGCATCCGGCCTGCTCGCAGCCGATATCTGATTGGGCAAAACAAGGACCGAGACAATTTTTTGCCTGTTAAAAGCCCGTGATTTGATTCGCACAATCATGGGCCGGGGTTCATTTCGGGCTGCTGCCGGCCAGTGAGCTGTTCGACACGTTTCATGCCCAACCTACATCGTGATTGCATGACGACCCGATTATGTACCATAATTTTACGGTTTGGCCGGTTTACTGCAAAGACATGATATATATACAGTAAAATAACTACAGCATCGTGAATAAGAAAAAACCTAGACTATACAATAAAGAAATTACGGCATATTACATCCACTGGGTATCAAAGTTCGCCACTATAATAATAAAGCACAAGCAGACAGAAGATTACATACAGTGGGCATCAAAGATCGCCACCAGTGTAAATAAACACGCCGACATAATAATATACAAAACCGACATCACTTTAATAGAGTTCAAGAAAGGTTAGCCTCATTTGCTGGGAGCTGCAGCGCAAGCAGCTGAGCAAGACGATGAGACTGCGCTTGTTCAACACTTATATCTTCCTCACTCTGAAAGATAAACAAGCAGACAGATGACAAGTTTTGCACATAAAAGTGTCAGTGCTGACAATTCATCACATTTTTTACTGACGAATAAAGTGACACAGTTTAAATTTGCATTAACACAATATGGTATTGTTCAGGTCAAGACATGGCAGGAAATGACATTGTGAAGGAGTGTGCTATCAATTTAAACTTCACGACACCACTGGATTACAGATCAAGAACTCATAAGTATCAATGGTTAGTGTGCTGTCAATTTATACCATTTCAGATTGGCAAATAAAGAGATCAAGAACTCATAAGTATCAATGGTTAGTGTGTTGTCAATTTATACCATTTCAGATTGGCAAATAAAGAGACGGTTTAAATAATAGTAGAATGATATGGCATTGTTCATAGTTAAGAGATTGCAGAATATGACATTGTGTTGTAGTGGGTAGGTTCACCACACCACTGGATTACGGATGAAGAGCAGAAGCATACATGCAGTGCAAAAGAAGATCACTTGCTTTGTATAGTTTAATTTACATGGTATGAAGAAGGAACTTGGTTGTACAACTGAAAACTTAAATTGAGAAAGGACAAACTTTTGTTTATGAACTACATATAATAAACTTTAAACAAGCAATTTGATGCAAACACCAAAAATAAACAACTGTTGCAGTCATGCCTAACCAAATATATACAACAAAGTTTGAAGGCTTGAGATGGACAAACTTACATTATTGGTGAAGACAGGCTCTATAAAGGCCTTGTCCATGCTGATGGGGGGCAATTCAAGAAGTTTACCACAGAATCTTCTTCAAAAGCATTGCCTTTATTCTACATTTTGTTAAGAGTAAATATAGATGTGATAATATACTGAAAAAAATGGAGAATATTTAAGATAAGATGAAGAGTGATGCTACATAACCAAGTAGCTTTAAATGTAAGTGCAGACGATACAGGCAAAAGGTACAGCCAAGAGCAATGCACAGCTAAACTTCTTGATTACCAACCTTATGGTAAGAGTAAATATAGATCGATGTAGAAAATGGAGGGCAAAGGAAAATAAGCTGCAGAGTGATGGTACATGAACAACTACTGTCATTATAAGTACATCGATAAAGGACATCATGTACTTACAAGAACAATGCAGAGCTAAAAAACATTGGCATTGGATATATTCTACACTAATGTAACCATTTATACAGATCAGATAATTTGGAGCAAAGAATTGATAAGCAAGCTATCATGCATACTGCTGTCACATAATGAACCAGGTATGTATGCAAGTACAGTGATACAGGACAACGGGTACTAACAAGAGCAAAGCAGCGGGCAGCATATTTGCGATATCCTGTCGTTCTTGTCAAACCGGAATTCTTCTTCGAGCAGATTTCCTGCAAAAAAGATCCGTAAGGCACATGCGTAAAAGTAGAAGTTCAAATTGTCATGTGATATCATAGGCGATTACCTCATCACAGGAACGAGACGATTGCATAACAAGGTTTTTCCATTCAATGTCTTCTAAATTTAGCACAGGAAACTTCACGGAAATTTGTTTATAGACTTGCCATCAAAGTGTGATTTCCTCGGGTAACACCGATCTTGCGCAATGCTTCCTTGAAAAGCACAAGCAAGCTTTGCTTGTCATGACTATCCAGATTGACCCTCGCCTAGTTACAACAATGTAATGTAAATCATTGATGTGTTCAATCAGCAGAAAACAGGAAAATAATAACCATGAATAATAGCACTTACACGTAAGTTGGACAGGAAGATGTGAAAATGGTGTTTGCCTTCACAATAATCTTCCCATGATGGGAATATATGAACGTAGTCCCTAACAACATTGAAAGCATTTTCTTTTAAACTGGGAACAAATGGAACTGGGTTCCAATCTGCAGAAATTGGCCGTCTCTGCGGTTGGGATAGGTCTTCGGACGGTGGACTTGCTGTACTTTTTCTTTGGAGTGGGATTTTTACGTGGTACAATTGGTGCTATGGCAAATGAAATCGGTATACCTTTTCTTTGGAGTGCAGGTCTGTGTGGTGGGGCTAGTGGTGTGGCCAGTGAAGTATGGAGTACAGTCTGCTGGAGTCGGTCCTACGTTTTGTGTCACTTTGGTTGTACAGCCAATATAAGTGGGGTCTTTGTCGATTTCTCTGGCACCACCACGTTTTTCAAGGACTTTGCTGGTGCTCCTTCAGGTTCGGCAATCACCCTCTTCCTTTTAGATGTCTGATGCACAAGAACAACATTTGAGTGGAAAAACATGGTATGATGACAGATGGAACATGTATTGATAATGGATGGGCATGGCATCTCGAGTTATATGATGAGTAAACTAAGCGAGATGGCGGTGCAACAAAGTAGAAGAAATGCAAGACAACATATGCAAGATACTGGCATAATCAATAAAACCTTGCCAAATTAGAACATGCACCTTGATGGGTGAACAGGACAGGCCATCTGCCTTTGACTCCTTGAGGTTAGAATAGTCATTAGGATGATATTCTAAACAAGAATCAACAGGTGGGGAGCGTACGAGTTTCATGCTTCCAGAATGGCACTCGATGCCTTGCTGCCAATTTTGTAAGTCATTGCAGTGTTCCACAATATTCTTCTAATGCGCGGATTCTGATATTCACTGTAATTGCGTATAATATCTGAGAACCATGAAAACATAAATAACTGTGAGATTATCTTTGTAATGAAGATGATATTCTAATATAGGGGCGCCCCTCTAAACACTTGTGTGCTATCAACTGGATTACGATGAGAGAGCTCATGTGTCTGTAATATGGTGCGTGCATTTATATAATCTGGCACAAGTACACAAAAAACAGGCTCGTAAGTAAGGATAGCTGGCAGATGATAGGTTCATAATATACTATATAGAGAGTTTATTGCCAAACCATGATAACAAGAGCACACAGCAACTAGGCAGATCATAGTGTACATAACAGGGGTACACCATAACCAGGATATATAAATCGGGAAAGTGGAACTGGCTGGAAATTACGGTGTTGTATTGCCGCTACTAATTGAAAGCCTATCGATCACGTACAGGCCAGCTCTATCACCGTTGATTGCAGATGTCCTGCTCCCCTTCGACAAGGAACATACCGTGCTTCCCATCTGAGAACACCTTGCAGACGGCCGGGCCGAACCACCGCCCCACCGCTGTGTTCCTCCGCCACCCCACCCCGCCCCACCAGCGTCGAGTTTTCTTTGTTCGAAGAGGCCCCACCACAGCCCCCCACAACCATCGTCCCCACCCGAGCCCCTTCCTTCGCACCGGCGAACTCCGGCAAGCTCTCAAAAATCGACTAACCCAATTTTGAAATTTAGTCTACTGTGATTTAACTAGTGTGGAATATAAAAGGGGAAAACCATAAGCATTGCGAGTATGGTGTTGAGCGTGCCATGGCGGATCTGAAGGTGCACACCGGACAAAGGCAACCGCAACAAAGACAAGAAATTAGAGTAAAGCGGTGGCGATCTATTTTCTTGCTGCGATAAATAAGTTGAGCAGAATCTGAAAGAGTACCGCCTCTAGTGCGGGCGCCGTGTCTGCTTGCTCTGCTGAGAATTTGACGGTGTTACAGTAGCAATGGCTGTCGGCGGCGTGGAAGCAGATCTAGGAGGGTAGACGGTGGCGGCAGGGCACGGTGGACGAGACGGTCAGAGCGGCGCGCCGGCAGTGGTGGACGGCATCGGGATGAAGCGAGAAGACGGGATGCAAGGATCCTGGTCCGAAGCCGTGGATGAGAGAGGTCGATCTCTTGTAATGGACGGCTGCGTCGGGGTATCAGCTCCGGCATGGTGGAGGAGGACGGCGGTGGATGGGGTGGCGGACGGCGGCGGACGGAGGAGGGTGGGGTGGAGAGGGTGTTTTGGTGCCCACAGACTACGAATGGGGAAAAGGGAGGTAGAGAGGAAGGGGGGAACCATGTATTCAGGGCGCGCTTGTCTCAAATGCGAGGAAATTTTGCAAACTTAGCCCCCGTTTCAAATTTCTACTACATCACAGCAACACTAGTCGGTTGGGGATAGGACGGTAATCTCGCATACACCGAATATTTGCCGACGAGAGTTTGTTTTTGGCGCCCACCGTGTATGAATATGAATCGGGGAGGGAGTCGATTTCGGCCGAGGACACACTGTGTTTTGGCGCCCACCGTGTATGAATCCGGGTGAGAGGCGCGTTTGGGTGAAATTACAAACCTACCCCTATCGAAACCTATAGAAATCCAGCAGATAGGCTTTGCGTGGCAGGGATAGGCAGTAGTGATTTCCATCTCGCAGATTTTAGTTTCGGGCGGTTACTGCGACTTTCCCCGCTTCGTTCAAATTTTGCAGAGTGCACGTTTACGGTGCCAACTCAATTCGAATCCCGTTTGTATTATATTTTTTTCGGGTGGGATCCATTTTCAATTGGAATTACATTCTATATACATCATTATATATATATATATATATATAATTTCAAAAGCACAACACCATTTATACATAAATATGGTTTACAAATGGCATGACCTCAGATTCATAAGGTTGTATCCATCAATTTGGATTTTCAAATATTTGAAACCACTTTATGTTGAAATCTAATGTATGGATTCCTTGCTAACTGTCTCCAATTAATGTGTGTTTCATGCGGGTTTTTTTTACTTCTCAAACATGTATAATGTGTTTCACACACGCAACATATAGTGTAATCCCGTTTAGACATTAATTTCATATAAACCATGCATTGTTTGTAATTGAAGAATCTATGGATCACCAATATTGATAAACTATATAACATTACTGCGTGCGCATAAATTCAAATGAATATGCATGTTTGATACACCAATTTGCGTTATGATATTATCGATGTCGTGATCTCTAGTTTAAATATTTGAATCCCCTTTAATCCGGATATTCGTCTCATATAGCTATCACTCATGCTTATATAGGACTATCTCTACGGACCTATACACGTTCATCGTCTCGGTATCTCTCGTGCTACACTGTATGTCAACAATGATCTTTTATCTTCGTAACAAACTGCCGGTACTCTCTCCCTCGACCTTCATCACTCTATCTCTCTCTAAGTATATCTCGCTCCCTGCTATGTGTCTCTAACTATGATTCTCCATGTGGAATCTCTTTCTCTCACACAAGCGAGAAAACTTTGTCTCCGGGGTCTCATTTCTCTACTATTCCCATGTGTGCCACTCGACACCCCTCATCTGAGAGATGTCTTTCGCTCCTTAGATATGAGAACCCACGACTCTTCCTCTTCAATATCTCTTTCTCACACACAAACACAAACTCTGTCTCCTGTGGTCTCATATTTCTCCATTGTTCTCTTGTATGTCGCTCACACACACCCTCTCTCCCTATATATATCTAGTGATCCCTAGAATGTCTCTGAAGCTATCACTCTCGAAGTGAAATATCTTTCTCTCGCAGACACAAAACTCCGTCTCTCTGGATCTCATTTCTCTCTGATATCTGTTTGTATGTGACTCACACGCACCCTCTCTCTATCTCTCTCACACCCACACACATAACCCAGCCTTCTGATCCACTCGACTCTATCTCTAATGCACACTAGCTAGCATCTTTATATTTCTATTTATCAGTTTCTCCATCAACCTTCTTTCTCGCCCTCACTCTTGATTCCTATCACGCACGCTACATATGTTTATCTCTACATGCAGTCAAGTGCCCTCTCACACACATATATAACCTCACCCTTTGAACCACCCGACGGTCATCTCCAACACCCAAACTAGCGGATGTCCCTCTAGCTAGCATCTCCATCTCTGTATCTATCTGTAGTTTCTCCGTCAACATTTCTTTCTCGCACGGAGTCTTGCTTCCTATCACCCACACTATATATGTCTCTCCATACATATGCATTTATAGGTTGGTCTCTTTTGCACAATCGTTATGCCTCACCTCTGCTTGCCATAGATGCATGCTCCAGCCCACGCCACTATCTCTTAAAGACAAAAACACATGCTCAATTGTCGGGCCTTCTTCCTGCATTCTCACATGCATGCATATTGTCATACCGATCCGTCTCTCCCATGTCGTTGATCTTATGACTTATGTCTTCTTCTTTTATCTCGATCATGCTGCCACACACACACACACACATCCCACATATACATGTATACCTCTCACACATGCACGTTCAAGGTCTCTATGTCTCCATACGTAGTTAATTACCCTCAATCCTAACGCCACATCGAATCGTTCTCCTCTTTTGTGCACATAACTTCCGCTTTGGAT
This sequence comes from Aegilops bicornis, assembly GCA_021605145.1. NCBI lineage: Eukaryota > Viridiplantae > Streptophyta > Magnoliopsida > Poales > Poaceae > Aegilops > Aegilops bicornis. Next base: position 552,150,001 of record CM038670.1, on the reverse strand, counting down.
GGGTAAAACACACACTCACACTTAACAATCTCCTTCTAGCTACCCCCCGCCTCTCACTCTTCCCCTATATCCCCGAAACCAATAAGACCATCCCTTTGTTTAATTCCCGCCTACATGCACCATCGATATATAGTAGTCTTCCTCGGCGTCTCTCGAACAAACACGTTCTCTCGAAGTCGACTCCTCTCACGCGCACACACCTTCTCTTCCCTCTCTACGGGCATTTTCTCTCTCGCACCCCATCGTTGGTGGCCTCTGCCGTACACATCACCTCTCTATGATGAAAGCCATGCACACTTAAATTGCATCCGCCACAGAGGACCCCACGACACACACACACACACACGCACCCCCCACACACACTAAGACTCCATCTCTCTCTCTCTCTCTCACACACACAAACACACACACACACACACGCACGCACGCACGCCCCCCCACACCATAAGACTCCATCTCTCTCTCTCTCTCTCACACACACAAACTAAGACTCCATCTCTATCTCCTCTCTCTCTCTCTCTCCTTTTATCTCTCTCTCACACACACACAGCCCACACACACACACTAAGACTCCATCTCACACACACATGCTCTAGGCGGAGCATTTGTTCCTACCACCCTTCATCCAACCTTACCCGTATGATAAACAATCACCTTTATTTACTTGCATAACATGGAAAAATTCCACTTTACTTTAGTAGTCAGCAAACTTATCATCTGTACCCTTATAAAAAAAGAGTTGGTGGTGATGGTGTGCCTGCCATCTTGTAATACACACCGTATGATCTATATCTGAGGATAGAAAGCAAACTATGATAATTTTACAAAAGATACCCGCACCTCTCTCCACATCATTATCTCCTGCAACCTCATTGCTCAGCAATTAAAAAAAGGAATAAGTCTCTGGAACAATCTAGCATGCATGGTGGCCCGCTCACGGGCGCCTGGCCCATCCCCATGCCTCCGCCCATTCCGACCACCAGTCACCACCACGCTCCACTCCTCCTCGCCTTATCTCTCATCTTCCATTTTTTCGATGACATTCTCGAGATACCAGTTTTCCGATAAAATTCTTGAGATATCATTAGTTTTTACACATGGGATTACTCCTGCATGGGTCAATCACAACAGGTGTTACGTAAAAAAAAAATGCATATTGATGTTCCATGCAATGCACGAGAATCTTGCTTGTAATTATATAACGCAAATCACGAAAGGTGAAGTGACATTTTTGACACAACCACGTTAACATGGTCACGTAAATCACTAGCTAAAGTAAATACCATCATACTTATATCCCGATGCAAAAGGTTGAGTACATGTCCAGAAGAGTAGAGTCGCACACACACTCTGCCTCTCGTAATCTCTCTCTCACACACACCGATTCGTGGCGCCCACTTAAGCGAGCACGTATGTTACAATTTATGCACCATGGTACACGTGATGTTGCGCATTTATTTAAGCCGGAAGGCGAACCCAAACAGTAGCTGCATTCATTCCCCTCCCGCCGCCTCTTCTCTGGTCGTCGTCGTCCGGTAGCCATGGGCCGGCCGAAGGTAACAACATACGCCATACTCCCGCCGAAGCGACGCTTTAATATGGAAATTTTAGTGGTCATGCATGCATCTTTTTGTGCTAGCACTCCTATATAAGGGTTGACCGGTCGCTTCCCGCGGACGTGCGCGGGCGGTGGAAGAGGAAGGAGAAGGGAAGCGGGCTGTGGAGTAACGTTTTTTACCACAATTTCTTAGGAAACTGAGTGCAATAATTGAGTAGTTTTGCAAACTACCAGTACTACACCTGAAACAGTTCAAAACCTATACTCCCTTGCAACAAGACGCTTCCAGCGTGAAACGGTCGGTGCCACAGGCGTCGATGCCACATTAATGCCCGGCCAGAGCGGAGGCGACCTCTCACTGGTGCCGACTTTGAAGTGGCGCGACGGCCGAGAGAGCGCCGCTTCCTGGTGCACGCGACTACTCCGCGTCGAAACTGGCCATAGGCCCTGTTTGGATCCATGGGTTAGAGTTAGTTTGAGCTAGTTGGGGCTCAAATAGCCCTAAAGTATCCAAGCATGAGGGTTTAAATTGGAGCAAGTTGCACCGAACCCACAAAAAAAACTATCCCACCCAAGAGGTGCTAGCGGAGATAGTTCTCATTGGGACCACCGAAAAATCACTTTTCTCTCTCCATGAAGTGCATTTATTGTCAATCTAACCACATCACCCAAACACCTCTTTGGCTACAGTTAGTTCAGGGTTAGTCATGAGTTAGTCTAACCTCTAGCTAAGTTAGAGTATCAAGCAGAGCAAGATAGGACATGCAAGTTGCTCAAAGCATACGAGCAAATTAAATGCGTGAAAGGATTTTTTTTTTGAAAGCGGAACGTGCAAGGAATTTTTTTAGAATGCTCTTGGCATGTCGCTAACATGTGATAGTTAACCGACCTCAATATACAGCGTAAACGCCAGCCCGCCGCACTTTGATAGAGACGAGGAGGAGAAGCGATACATCTTCTTTGGATTACTAGAGATAGGTGTCGCACGGAAGCCAAGAAATATGGTGATAGCGTGGGTTAGCCATGTACTAGTATGATGTAACTACACTGGGCTGTCGTGTTTCGTACTCTTCCAATCCACTGTGGAGATGATTGGTTAATTTTATATCGCTGAATAATATTAAATATTATGAGTGCAGACGCTCCACCACAAGGTTCTTTTCTCCTTCTCGGTCATCCGGAATCTATGTTCTTCCACTCTATTTTTTTATGTGAGCTTTGTTCATCCTTTTGCCAACACGCGAGACATCTAGCATCAAGGTGCACGTGTTATGCAAGGATTGTTCCATCTATATGAAGAACACGTGGGACTGGAACTACGAGACAAACATGTACCCAGGAGTGGACGTACGAACCTGAGTAATGTAGCGCAATAAGTGAAGTAGAAAGGCACAAATGGTATAAACATGCGTGACATATAGGGTGTGTTTGGTTGCGTTCTTGTCTCAGCATAGTTGTTCCCTCTTCATGCATGCTCAACTCAACACCCCTCTTCATGCATGCTCTCTTCATGCATGCTTCTAGTGTATTTGTGCTAAACTAGTGTGGACTCATGCACCCTCCATACACTCTACCAAACACCCAAAAGTATGTCGAGAAGGGAACTCTTGGGCGGCATTTGTCTCTTACTATGTACTACCACTAAATGTTGTACGTGCAATGCACGGTGATGTTATGGAGTACGTGCCTAAGTACTCTACCACTACTATATTAGTTGGAGGCACATACTAACTTTTATATTTGTTTATGTGTATGCCCCGAGACCTTCCAACTAGACGTGTCTTTCTCTCCAGGTCGCACTTTGTATCGTTCATACCACTAAGTACTACTACGTGTGGTCTCCGACCCAGAAGTGGAAGAAGTGGAGACGCTCTACCACGCTGTTTTTTCTGTTGGGCTCTACCACGCTGTTCATGTCCCACTCCTTTGGCCGACGTGTGGGACATCCAAGACGCGTGCCGTGTTTGGCACCCTTCGTCGTAAGAGTTGAAACGCTAGCATTCATCGAAATAAAAAATAATTATAAATCGGCGGTGATACTATTTTTTGCGAACCAATCAGCGATGATACTATACCACGCGGTTTCCTTGCTCCTCGATATCGGAAAGAATACTTCCGTTCGCCAACATGTGGGACGTCGACCATCACGGTCCACTTGCCATGCACGCAGAACTCCAAGGGAGTCACCCAGGTCGTCGCGCCGTAGTAACAATGACTAATGAGCCGTCAAATCACAAGCCCACTTCCCACTTTGAAGTTGCTCGGACGAAGGAACCATCATGACTTCGTTGAATTCCGCTTCTTGAAGAAAACTCTTTGTACCAAGCGATCGCTAGCTTCTGATAGTTACTCCAACAGAGGCCTCCTTTCGTTCATAGGATAGGAATATGAAAATCATAGGAAGTGAGATGACATGCATCTCAATTCCTATAGAGAAAGAGATGCCATTTGATGCTTAGGGTAGGAATTTTTCCATTTAGTCTAGGCTAATGTCTTTGGTAATTTGCTCTAAAAACTACAGTAGTAACTAGTACTAGTATTGGTACATGCTCGTACTCGAACACGCAGACAGACACACACACTAACTACTAGTACTACTACTTCTCGAGATCTTTGGCAGACGCCGTCGTTCTCCTTCCCGGCTTTGTCGGCGACACCCCACCGTGCTTGGATCCACCGTGCTTGGATCTCCGCCGACCTCTCCGTATACGAGAGCTCGGCGACATCCCGGCTTTGTCGGCCTCACTTTGATCATTGTATATGAGATATGGTGATTATACGGTCATTGGCTCAGCGTATAGCTCCGTATTTGTCTGGTTGACCAGTCAAACAGTTCGCATGCGCCTCATCAGCTCGTGTTCTTTATCTATCTATCTATGCGGGCCTACCTGTCAGTGAAGAAAGAAATAAAAACCAATCCAACCATAGCCAAAGACCCACACTCATTCTCCTCTGGTCCCTTCCTTTTGTTGGCACCACTCCAACCATGGCCACCGGGCACTCCAAAGATTTCTTGGACATACTGTCGCAGGAGCAGACGAAGGACATCGGTGGCTCCGCCCCGGGCGTGCTCCAAAGCTCTCTTGGACGTACTCTCGCAGGAGCATACGAAGGAGATCGCCCGGCTCCCCACCGCCGCCTCCGCCGCCACGACCATGAAGCCGGTAGCGGCGTCTTGTGGCGCAGCCGGCAGCGAGGAATAGTAGTACACGGTAGGTCGCCACCGCTCTGGTCCTAGGAAGGCCACCGCTTCTCCACTCAGTCGATGCCAAGCTTGGTGGGATAAAAATCGGCGGCCGATTAGCCGCTTGATGGCGACGTGGAGGCGGAAATCTTCATAACCTTGTGCTCGAAGGAGGAGGTTATCAAAGGCGGATAAGGAGGAGGCAAAGGCAATGGCGGCTTTCTCGGGTTCATGGCGGACATGGTGGTCGGGCCCGGCGATCATTTAGATTAGGTTTCTGATGGGTTTTAGTATGGTTTGTGTGAAATATGTAATGAATTTCATCCAGTTTATAGGAAAAGTTCTCGAAATGTAATGAATTTCATCCGGTCAATTTGAAATTTGCTTTGTTTGCACGAATTTCATCCGGTTAGTTCATATAGTTGTCGAAAGGTATGCGGGCAGCATCGGATGGCATCCATCAGTGTCCTCGGACAGTTGCCGGTGTAAATTTGTGGGCAGCGCTGGAGATGACCTAACTATCATGCTATAATCGCTAACAATCTTCCATTATTTGGCAGGGAACAGTTATCCCTCGATCAAAATCAGATCCGCGGTGTTTCGCACTCCTCCTGCGTAAGAGTGTAAACCCTTGCTTACATAAAAATGGAGCAAGTGGACGACACTGTAGCACGTCATATCGCTCGAACTAGCCTGCCTAACAAGCGGGAAAGCACCGCCCTCGTCATTTTGTTCTGGATTTATATCGATCGATCGCCCGAAAATGTTACGCTTCGCAAGTTCTAAAGGAAAAGGCGGCGCACTTACGACTCAGACGCGTCGCAACCCGACAGTCCGGCTCGCACGCCGCTCACCGAGAGGGGACACACGTTGTCTTGCAATTTCACCGACATGTGGGACCGTAATTGAATAAACCGTCGATAGCCAAAATCTAATCGTCGGGCGTGACGGTGAGAAGAGAGAAAGGGGAGGGAGAAGAGATCGCCCGCCCACCACGCACGGACTCCAAGAAATATATGGTGATAATGTGAGGTGGGCCATGCTGGAGTCCGGACCGTTCCGGAGCCTGCTCTCACCGCCCTGGCCCCTCAAGACGCCAGCTGCCCGCCACATGCATGCATAGCAAGTAGTACTCCTTATGTGGAGGAGAGAGAGGCATTGACAAAGTCAAGGAGTGGGCTCTGCAAGAGCCCGTCTCTATACGTGCTCCTAGGTATAAAAAAATAATTCTAAAAAAGGCATAAAAACAATTGTGTCTTAAAAAAACAAAGGTAAAAAACATTTGAGAGGAAATAGATAGAGAGAAAGTGAGAAAAAGTTGTAACCTGGGCATTACATGAGGAAGGAGGGATTGGTGCACATGCCAAGTTCACTGGGCTGCCGTGTTTCACACTCCTCCGTAATAACGATGGAGACAATAGCTTTCATAAAAATAAACAATGAATACTCATTGCTCGTCCTCTATATCGGAAAGAATACTTTCATTCGCCGACATGTGGGACGTCGACCATCCCGGTCCACACCGCCATGCACAAAATTATCCTGGTCTACCCCGGTCGTATCGCAGGCCCAACCTTTCCCAATTGTAAGTTGTTGGACGAAGGAACCATCATGACTTCGTTGAATTCCGCTTCTTCAAGAAAACTTACTGCATGCAATACTGCTACCACACGCGAAGACTGGACGACACTGTACCACGTCATATCACTAAAACCCACTAGGCCAAACTAGCCCGCCTAGGTCATCTATTTTGGAACGGAGGGAGTACGTCTCTGCACTGCTATGATTTTGTGTTGCACGTTCTCTGTACTTTTGCTACGATTTTCCTACCCTATGAACCAAATGAGGCCTGAATGTATGTCGACTATTGGCCCTGTTTGGATCCATGGGTTAGAGTTAGTTTGAGTTAGTTTGTACTCAACTAACTCAAAAGTATCCAAACAGGAGGGTTAGTTTGGGTTAGATGCATCTAACCCATCCAAAAAATCTAACCCATCCAAGAGGTGTTTATTTGGGTTAGTTCTTCTTGGGATCATTAAAAAACACATTTTTTTCTCTTGCTCTCCCCGTAGCAGATCCCTCTCCACTTCCTCGAAGCTTCTCGTCCTTTCCCTCCCTCCCTCTCTCATCTCCCGTGAAGGCGCCTCGCCGTATCCGCGCTCCATCTAACCCTGCCATCCAAACACCTCTTTGGCTAGAGTTAGTTCAGGGTTAGAATCTAACTCTAACATCTAACCGAGTTAGATTATCCAAACAGGGCCATTGTCTGATCGATTGCTAAGCCTACAATTTTAGGAGCTAGGGCTATTGGTCGATCGACGAGGGATAAGTATAAGCATACCACGAGCTCATCAGCCCCAACGTTTCTCTTCGGTGAGTGTTTTGCAAGTACTATAGCTCGCACAGTAGCTAGCCTACTAACACCAAGAATCATCAAACAAGCCCTGCCGATATGATAAATAGTTCAAACTTACATCTAATCATGCCATATATTACATCAAAAGCTGGTGAGGATACAACTATTTCCATAACTCGGAGAGGGTTCGCATGATTCATCGCATGGTTCACTATCAAACAAAAGTAGCAAGATCCGCCCACACAAGGCGATTGCACTAGCCCTAAGATGGTTTGATAACACGCATCGTTACGGTAATTAAACACAGGGCAATGCAAACTACCCTGAAGGATTAGCGCGACCAACTATGTCTTGTCATCGATCTCTCGGGCAATGACCACAGCACGGACAGCGGCATGGGAATCGATTTCTGGGGCGATGTCCGCAGGATTGACCGCGACATCGAAATCGATCTCTGGGGCGATGTCCACGGGATGGACAGCGGCATCGGAATTGATCTCCGGGGCGATGCCAACAGGACGAGCCACGACATCGGAATCATCGAGGACGTCCACCGACACCTGCACAACCCTAACATATTAGCAAGCACATTGCAAATAATCAAAAACCACAACTATGGTAATAAGTCATTATTTTTTACCTTGTGCAGCTCACCGGGGGATCTCATCCTCCGGGGCCATCTCCTCGCCCTCGATGGGGCCATCACCTTGCCGAGGAATCACGCTTCTCAACGGCGACTATCTCCTCAAACTCGGTCTTGAGCCTCACATAGGTGGCAATCAGAGTTCCTGGGGTAGGCACAATGGGTCCCTTGCTGTTCTTCCAACTTTCTTTGAGGAGTTCGTCCGCCAACGTCCTCAACTCTTGGGCCAGTGCTTTTTTCTTGGAGTTCTTCGTCTCCATGGGTTGGCCCGCCAACATGGTCAACTCGTTGGTCGGTGCTCGCTTCACGGAGATCGCTATCTCCGATTGGGTTGTCGGCCGGCAACTCTTTGCCTAGTGCTCCGGGATCCATCAATGAACCGACAAGCGAAAATCAATCGAAAGGAAACCACAATCGCAATGAAAGCGGGAAAGCGAATAGGATGTGAGAGTCGATTGATTAGCCATAAAGCGAAGATTCTTGGAATGAAAATATAGCAGCATAACTGATTCGCCCACCTTTCCTTCGTCGTCTGAGAAGAAAAATGGCGAAGTGAGTAGCCGGGTGAGGTTTTCTTCAAGAAAGGGAAGAAAGGGCTTGAGCAGCGTTCGGTGAAATGATGGTTGCTTCGTCCGGTCCAACTTGGAGGCCACCTTACCACTTCTTTGGTAAAGGTGTGGGTTTTGTGATATGACGGGTCATAAGCCACACCGGGTTGACAGTGAGTCTCATTGTAGCACCTCATTTGTGATTTGGTGGATGGCACGCGGGCCGGATGCTTTGAAATGTCCCGCATGTAGATAGAGCAGCTAGTCATATAGGAGTGCTCAATATCGTGCACCGCGACCAAAGGCGGAGAGGAAAGCGAGAGAACTACGTAATTAATGCATGAGTTTAATTAGGGTAGTTTTGTAAAGTCTGAGATACATTCCTCCAATCGCAAAATGCCTTGGTTCATGAGATTTGAGATTTGAGCCCTATAAACCGGAAGGGAGGAGTCTTGCACACGGTGTAGTCTAGTCACTTGTTGAAATCTCTAGAAAGGCAAATACTCCTTTCCGGTTCTGGGGCTATACTACTCCCTCCGTCTAGGTGTGTAAGTCATCTCACGAAAACCAAATAGTCCCAAAACACTTAGGCCCGGTGCATTAACTTCTACCTTGTTTCTTGTTTCTTGACATATCAATCAATAAGAGATGAGAGGTGTGCATGCTTTTAATGACTTGCAATGGCTAGTTCATTGCATGCAATGCTATTAATTAGCAAATAAACATTGGTGACCCGGGAGGAAAGCGGTGCTAAGCGCGTGGACCTATGCGAGAATGAGTATCAACCAATGGATAATGGAGTTTAATTGTTAAACAATAGCAATTTTGTCTCATGCAAGAGCACTGGCTAGTACTCCAAGGAACCGCACCACGCGGCGTTCGCAATCGCCACGTTCGGGTTGCGGCGCTCTTTGCCTCTTCGAGAAGACGAACAATAATGATGCTACTCCTACTTCTACAAGATCGAATCCTTTGCCGCATGTCCGTCCACCTCGTGCGGGAGGGATAGCGATGTGTAGCTTCTACTTATCGCTCACGCCTTTGCGTCTATGACAGGTGGGCCCAACAGGTGGTTGGCCCTCCTGTCATGCAGCCAAAGGCAGGTGCAGTTAAGGCACCGGAGCTCAGGCCGCGAGGGAGAGGGCATTGTAGTAATCAAATTTCTCGGTCTTGTACGAGTTGAAGAAGATAGGGGTTGCTTGCTTGCTAGGGTTGTTTGCTAGGGTTTCTCACTACGTATATATAGGCCGGAGCCTCCGCGCTTGCTTGATAGGGTTGCTTGCTAGGGTTGCTCACTATGTATATATAGGCCGGAGCCTCCGCGCTTGCTTGCTAGGGTTGCTCTATTCACACACTCTCATCCTCTCCAGATCTAAACAAGATAGGGGTAGTAACACTGTCTTTCTCCCTTCAAAAAACACTGGCTTTCTATCCTCACCGCTGGTTACAGATCCGGACGTATCCCCCTCCGCCGGTGAAGGGGAGGAGGGGCAGCGTTTAGGCTGTCTTCGACAGCGAGGGAGGAGACCCACTGCCGGCCGCACCGTTATATCTGGCCGAGCGCCGGCGCAGGAGGTCCTCCGATCCCTTCGTTGTTGCCTGTGGGTGGATCCGGCCTCCCGCCGCCCACCTATCCACATCCCGACGACCTTCAGGTATATCTTCGTTCGAAACCGCCTTAGCTCTACTTCCCATTTCGCTCACGTCATTGCATGTGCATCATTTTCTACCTCTTAGCCCCTCTCGGTCGGATGGTCCAACGTCACATATTTTTTTTCTTCTATTGTTAGAGGTAAAGCTACTTCATGGAGTCGAATCTTGTACTCCCTCCGTCCAAAAATACTTGTCATTGAAATGGATGTATCTAGATGTACTTTAGTTCTAGACACATCCATTTTGATGACAAGTAATTTGGACGGAGGGAGTACTTGGTTCAAACAAGAAATAAAGTGGGGGTGGGGAATTTAGTATGTACATCGGACTTGGTACAAACAGGAAGGAAAGAGGGTGAAAGTAGTACAATTTGGTCATCCAACCGGTCTCTTGGTCGAAAAGAGAAATATAGGGGTAACGCTGTACACAGTGGTATGACCAGGACTAGATTTGCTATCCACACATAGGAGTAGGTGGCTAGAGTGAACAAAAATGGGACCAACCCAGATATGTTTCTTGGATGTTTGTTTCTCGGGGCAACAAACTATGAATCACCACTTTATGCCCCTGTTTACGTACATGGTGCTAGACTGCTTGTGCACCCATTGTCCCATGCCCTTATACCAAATATTTAGGCTCCGTTCGGAATAAAGGGCAGAAAACATAGGTCTTGATGAAAATAGAGGAATAGGAAAGGAATGTAGGTATAAAACCATGGAACAGCGAACCGGAGGAAACTCTCAAGAGAATGTGTTCGGATGGACTACGAAATGTACATATTTGTTTTTTTAGAGTAGCATGCTTGGTAGTATGAGATGATATTTGTTTATTCAGCTGCACAGTGACTACTCTTGTCCTCACCTCACGTACCACACATAGGTTGACTTTTTTTATTCTGGAAAAACAGCACAACAACCTGTCTAACGCATGGCGTGGCGCTTTGCCTCGGGCTTCCGCCCAAAAATGAGCAGGCGTGGATGTTTCTAATCCTATGGAATCAGTACTACCAGACCAGCTTTCCTATGAAACACTATTCACCTTTCCCGTGTTCCGAACAGTTGGAAGGGAAAGAATACCATAGGAATTGTGTTCCTACGAAAATCCCGCACCAAACTTGTGAACCGAACGTAGCCTTAGTTGTTCTTAATCTAATGTCCCTGGTAAAAATGAAGCCATGCCACTATTATAAGCCATGACAAGTTTAGCCAAATGTTTTTGCCTGTAATTGTTTGAGACTCTGACTGTTTCCTCTGTGCCTTTTTGTGCAAACAGGATATCCAATTCACAGTTCTTTGTTGTGACCTTTTGGTGCCTTGCACAAAACTCTTCTTAAAAGAAGTGAATTTTGTCATTTAAGCTGGAATGTCGAGAATGGAGCAGTTGGTTCATTTTGGTGGAACTTCACAAAGGGAGATTTGTGTTCCAATCCTCATCATCCATATTAGGCGCCATAACCTTCCTCTAGGTAAGAATGATATTTAATGCATGTGTTCATCTCTATTTTCTCGATCGCCATGAGAAAATAATGTTGTTTTTTACTAGTACACTTGTACTCCCTCATGACAAAACCAATACTGAATTAGAAGGCCAATCATGTACTTGGTTTCACCAACCGGTGAGGAGAAAGAGAAAGCGAGCATGAAGAGGAAGAAGAAGAAGAATAAGCGATTGCCAAGGCGATCTTCTTTGGAGCAGGAGGCCTCAGTCGATTCCATTCAAGGACTCCGGCAACGACTATCTTACATGTGAGACGATCCTCCATGGAGCCCTTCCACTTCTGCTGTCTCACTTAATTAATTAGGAGTACTTAAGTACCACTAATTTATTACTGCCTAATTTTCCTGTTGGAGTTAAACAAATCTTTAGTAGGACCCTATGTTGAATCATGTACATGTGTATGTTTGTCTATGGAGGTGAATCATGTGGTGGAGCAGGGAGGGAATAGTATTAGTGTCATAACATAATAGTGCTATTGTTTTGCATGTCAATTTATTGCCATTCGTTCAATGAGGCAATGTTTTGCGTATTGTCCATCATGAATTTGATGCTAATGTTTGAGTAATATGCTAATGTCTTCCTATCCTTTCTCACTAAGCTAATGAAGGTTTCACCTTGTTCCTACTTGTGGAAACAGGGATCATGTTGTGCCAATCATACATTTTAGTGGAACTACACAAGACAATACAATGAACTGTATCCCAGCCGATTGCTTTAACTTTCTGGAAGTTCTTGATAATCTTTTGATATAATCTCAAAGCCTGGTAAACAAGAGTGATTTCAACCATACATTTGAAGTGCACAAAAATATATACTATTGTGTGATTCCAGTGAGTGCTTTATCATCTCTTATGGGACTACATGAATAAGCTTTTTTTCTCAGGTTGGTACGGGCCTAAGGCCTTCATCCATATTAGTTTGCTGTCATCTCTATTTTTATTGTGCTACTATCATGAGAAACTCCTTTATCTTTGCACGTTAAAGTTTTGCAACCTATGATAAATGGCAATGCTTTGAGTGTTGAGTTGAGCTAATTGACACTGATTAAATAAACTAATACCTCTCTTTAAACAAGACTACTATGTTACTAACTTTACCCATTAAGATAATGAGGGTGCTTCTATTTGTTAGTGTATGTTTCATCAACTAGTCCCACTATTACAGTAATCTCACTCTCTCAATATATGTGCCAACAGGGATGCTCGATTTTGGTGGAACTGCATTGTAACATCCCAAATTTTCAATTTCGAATGTTATACTTAGGTCATCTATGCATATAATATTTTATTGCATCTTCGTTCCGTAATCCTCGAAAACCTAAGCAACTCAAGGACCCTCGGAGAGAGTTGGGGATTTTCTGATTTTTCGTATTTGAATTTTATCAAATATTGGAAAACGAGGATTTGTGATTTTAATTATTTTTCTCTCCGGAGAATATTTCTTATTAAAATAAATGAGAGGAGATAATATGACTTCTCCAAAACAATTGAAATATTGGAGGAAAAAAATTGTTAAAATCATTACTTGGATTTTATTTGATTTTATTTGGAATTTTATTTGCCCTAGAAAATTTGCACGTTTTAAAAATTGCATTTTAGGGGCCAAGAAAATGTTCACCTCGTCCTAAATATTTCATTTAGACGGTGAAAATTTATTTTGGTATTTTTAGATTTTTATTTATTTTTCTAGGATTTTCTAAGTTCGTGAATTTATTTCAAAAAACTTGTGCACTTTTAAGTGGCCTTGACCCAGCCAGCCAGCCGGCCCAAGCCGCCCGCGCCGCCTTCCTCCGCCGCCGCATGAGTCAGGTCGGACTCCGCCCAGCGCCGCCTGCCCCTTCCCAAGCCGGACCGCCCCAACCTATAAAAGCCGCAACTCCCCCTCTAGCCACCACCCACCGCCGCCGCCTCCGGAGTCCTAGCCGAGCCGAGCCCCGCCGCGCCCGAGTCGCCGCTACTGCCGTCGCCTCGCGCCGCCACCACGAGCCGAGCCCGCCGCCCGTGAGCCGCCGCCCGCACCTGCCTCGCCGAGCCCTCGCGGAGGTAGCCACGGATCCGAGACCGCCGGTTTTTTTAAACCGTTCGGTTTATTTTAAAAAAAAACCCTAGTTCCGTTTTTTATATATAGATCGGTTTTATTCTCCGGTTTATTTATTTAGCGAGCGTTCGCTCGTTCGTTCATTCTAACGAACGCGTTCTTTGTTTAGTTTCAGTTAACGAACGTTCATTCGTTAAACTGATAGTCGTTTTTCTTTTTATCTGATTTATTCAGCAATTTTCCTGATCGCGATTTCTGATCCGATTTTTGATCTAGTATAACTTTTCGCTCGTTTATCGGAATCAGGCGATTCAAGCGCCTGGAGTTTCATCTCGAAACCCTGTTTCCGAATAACCAACTCAAACCAGCTTTTGCCTCTGTAAAATTTGATCCTAGTTCAAATTAGTAAACGGATCTTATTTCTTTCACCGTTTGAGTTTCGTTGCTCGGTTTGGTTTTATTCTTTTTGCGAACCGGAGTTCTTAAGTTGAACTCTCCGGTCAACCTCTTTGAGTTGAGTTTTGCTTGTGCATCTTTGCTTGTTGCTTATGTATGTTATTGTTTGCTTGCGATAGAATTCCCGGAGTGCGAAGCGTGTTACTATGAGTCCCTAGGATTCACGGATGCGTCGACAAGGCAAGTAACACTTTGATCATAATCTTTTCATACCCAGTTTTTATGCATTAGTTCCAATCCTCAAACATTGCATGATTAGGATATCATTAACTTGTGGGCTGGGAAGTAGTAGTTGAGGTAGAACCTATTGCCCTGTTACTATCAAACCCTTGGGAGTTACTTCTACGCTTGCTTATAATTGCTATGCTATGCTCGTAGACGTGGATTGGGTTTGAGTGTATTCCATGACAGATGTGAGATTGTTAATTAATGGTTCAACTTAAGGTGGCAACTTAAATACACATCTGGGTGGATTGAGGCACCTGGGGAACCCAGTGTTGTCTGTTTTCTTTTTTTGGAAATCCCGGGGTACCCGTGTGATCTTCCTATGGACCGCCACCCAGGCTCAAAGGGAACTGAGATTATTCATGATAGAAACTTCCGTGTGCAGCCAAAAGCTATTATGGGCTATAGCATAGTTGAGTAAGTTACGTGAAGCTCTTGAAGAGGTAGATCAGCAGGTAGTGGGTTTTGTAGGTTTGGTATGGTCTACCCGGAGTAGAGAGTTAATGTTTCTGAAAGACTACGTCTCGGTCATCCGTTTCTCAAACACCATGCAAGGTCGAGAAATCAGCGAAGGCGATCGAGTCGTGTGGGGAAAAGTCATAAACCTCTGCAGAGTGTACAATCTAATCATGGTTAGCCGTGTCCCCGGTTATGGACGATTCTGAGTATCTAGTACTTGAGTATTCACATGTATCTCATCACTCTAAATTAATATTGCTGGGTTGTTAACTACTTTAATTTGGGATTGAGTTGGGGTTATACCTTCTCAATGTTGTTTCAACCACCATGATAGTTAAAATAAAATCTATTCCTTTGAGGTAGGGAAAAATTGGCTTTTCGCAAAAACTATAACCATAGAGCTTTCCACAAGCCATATATGCATGTAGTGATAGCATAATTATGTTCCTGTTATACTGTGTTATTGCCAAAGATATTCCATGTCTTGACCCGTTCTCGGGCTGCAACGTATTATGTTGCAGACTTTTCGAACGAGGAGTAAGGATTCGTTAGGTCGTTGCCGTGCAGCTCAGCTATGCCGTTGGAGTTGATGGACTCACTTTATCTTCCAAGCCTTCCGCTGTTATCACATTAGATGGCCTTAAGCCATATTATTGTAATCAGTTCTCTTTTGAGACATTCGATGTAATAAGTGTGTGATTGCTACTCTGTTATAAATCCTTCTAGTACTGTGTGTGTCAGCATTACCGATCCAGGGATGACCTTTGAAACACGAGACTTGACCATCGAGGTCGGGTCGCTACAAGATGGTATCGAGCACACTGGCGAGTATAGGACACGACCACTAAGATAAACCATAGGACACTCTTCTCAACTCATTTATGACTCCTCTCCATTTTTCCACTCTTTAGGATGACGGAGATGAAGAACAAGTTTGCACAACTGGAAGAAGAGGAAGAAGATCCCACTTTCCCGGATAACTACATCATCATCGACGACACCGATTCCGATCTAGGTGATGATGACTACGAAGATGAAGCTGGAGCAGACATCATGGAGTCTTCCACCGATCAAAATTTTTAGATGACCCCCATATATTAGTAGTATTCCCCCATGTAACCAGTAGTAGCTGAGCACTTTTGCGATAGTCCTAGACCGTTGTATGCCCTTGCTTGATTGATTGAGTAAAATGATTGTGTTTGCCTCATATGCATATGGGTAGTGTTTTCTCACTAGACCTTTTTCTATTCTAATCTCTTCCATCTAAACCCATCAGATGCCTCAGGGCGTGACCCCGGTTTTGTTTTCCCACTGGAGCTCACCCAGTTGATCCAGCAGCACAATGCCTTGATGCAATTGCTAGTTCAGAACCAGGGCAACAACAACAACAACAACAATAACAACCCGCCACCAGTGGACAATTTAGCCCGTTTTCTGGGGTTACAACCGCCGGTGTTTTCTAGTAGCACCGAGCCAATAGTTGCTGATGATTGGCTACGCCGTATTGGAAGGGAGTTAACCACCGCAGGATGCACGGATCTTTGAGAAGGTGCGCTTTGCCGCACATCAATTGGATGGACCAGCAGCCGCATGGTGGGAGAATTACACAACTACTTTTCCTATAGCCAATGTCACTTGGGACCAGTTTCAGCAAGCCTTTCGCACGGCCCATGTCTCAACTGGAGCCATGCAGATGAAGAAACGCGAGTTTCGCAACTTACGCCAGGGGAACCGTCTTTGTGGCCCAAGACGTGGATGAGTTTAGTAAGTTATCACGCTATGCCCCTGATGATGTGGCCACAGATGCCGCGAAGCAGGAGAAGTTTATGGAAGGGCTGAACGATGAGATGTGCATGAAGTTGATGGTGGCAACTTTCAACAACTACCATGAGTTGGTAGACAAGGTCCTCATGATTGAAGGAAAGCAGCAACAAATTGAGAGTCGTAAGAGGAAGTATGGACAAGGGAAGTACAACTCAGGAGCTCACCAGAAGCCTCGCTTAACCCCGAACTCGAGAGGACTTGTTCATAACCATGGAGGCCATAACCATACTGGAGGATGATCGCATAACCACAATGGTGCGAAGAATGGGAATGGGAACGGAGTTAATAACAATCAGAACCGCCCAAACCCATCTACACCCGCCAAGAGGGACTTAAGCCAAGTCACTTGCTTTAAGTGCGGGAAGACAGGGCACTATGCCAATGATTGCCCTGAAGGAAGGAATGGAAACGGAAATGGGAGCGCTGGGAAGAAGCCAAATCCATTCAACAAAGGCCAAGTGAACCACGTTAACGTGGAGGAGGTTGAAGAGCAGCCGAACGCGGTAATAGGTAAGTTTTGGTTAAGTCATTTACCGCTATTGATCTTTTCGATACTGGTGCATCGCATTCATACATATCAAGGGGATTTGTGGATAAGTTTAAGTTACCAACCCAAACCCTTAGAACCCCACTTTTAGTGAGCTACTTTGAGCAGAGTACATGGCTAGCGAGATGGTGCACCCAGATACCCCTAATCATTGGGACACATGTTTTCCGTCGACCTAATTATCTTGGAGTCACAAGGATTGGATGTGATATTAGGTATGGAATGGATGTCAAAGTATCGGAGGAAGTATTGATTGTGCTAGCAAATCAATATATCTTACCACCGGAGAAAAAGGATTAAGTATGTATCCGGGCATGTGCCTAGGAGGAGCCAAGTGAATGCCCTCACGGGAGTTGTACAGGAGGAAGTGCCTGTAGTAAAAGATTTTCCAGATGTTTTTCCAGAGGAGTTACCAGGCATGCCACCGGATCGAGACATTGAGTTCTTGATAGAACATTGCAGTGCTGGGGCCAATATCCAAGAGACCCTATCGGATGCCCATAAATGATCTGGAGGAAATTAAGAAGCAGATCAAGGAGTTATTGGAGAAAGGTTATATTCGAAGGAGTTCATCACCTTGGGGAGCACCAGTACTTTTGGTCGTGAAGAAGGATAAATCCCTGAGGATGGTCGTTGATTACCGAGCCTTGAACGAAGTAACGATAAAGAACAAGTACCCATTACCAATGATCAATGATCTGTTTGATCAGTTGCAAGGAGCTAAGGTGTTTTCGAAGATTGATCTACGATCGGGATACCATCAGTTGAAGATTTGAGAAAAGGATATACCCAAGACAGTGTTCACCACGTGATATGGATTATATGAGTATACGGTCATGTCGTTCGGACTGACTAACGCCCCTGCCTATTTCATGAGTATGATGAACAAGGTGTTCATGGAGTATTTGGACAAGTTTTTTGTGGTGTTTATTGATGACATTATGGTATACTCGAAGAACAAAGAGGAGCACAAGGAGCATTTGCGTTTGGTTCTCGAGAAGATCAGGGAACACCAGTTATACGCCAAATTCAGCAAGTGCGAGTTTTGGTTGAAGGAAGTTGGATTTCTTGGGCATGTTATATCAGGAGAGGGTATAGTAGTATATCCCAAAGAAGGTTCGGCCAGTTCTTGAATGGTTGGCACCCACTTGATTGGCGAGATCTGCAGTTTCCTTGGACTCGCAGGATATTATCGGAGATTCATTGAGAATTTTTCCAAACTTGCCAAGCCAATGACTGAATTGCTGAAGAAGGATACTAAGTTTAAATGGATAGCAGATTGCGAGGCCAGTTTTCAGGAATTGAAGAAACGGTTGACTACAGCCCCAGTCTTGACATTGCGGATATACATAAGGAGTTTCAAGTGTATTGCGACGCTTCACGCTTGGGGCTGGATGTGTGCTTATGCAGGACGGAAAGGTTGTTTCGTATGCCTCACGACAACTGAAGCCTCATGAGCTGAACTATGCCACACATGATTTGGAGCTAGCAGTGGTAGTGCACGCCTTGAAGACTTGGAGACACTATCTCATTGGAAACCGTTGTGATATGTACACGGATCATAAGAGTTTGAAGTACATTTTCACTCAAAAGGAGTTAAACCTTAGGCAGAGGAGATGGTTGGAACTTATAAAGGATTATGACATGAAACTGCACTATCATCCAGGAAAGGCCAATGTCGTAGCAGATGCCTTGAGCCGGAAGAGTTACGCTAATATCCTTGAAAGTAGAGGACTGCCAAAGGAGTTAGCTGAGGATATTATGGAACTTCGGTTGGAGGTTGTTCCAAGAGGTTTCATTGCAGCGATGGAGGTTCATATACATTGTTGGATAAGATTCGGGAAGCTTCGGAAGGAAGACAAAGAGATTGCTGAGATAAAGGAGAAGATGAGCGAAGGAAAAGCCAAAGGTTTTCGCGAGGATGAGAACGATGCCTTATGGTTTGAGGACCGAATTTATGTGCCCAATAACCTAGAGCTCAGGAAATTAATACTTCAGGAGGCTCATGACTCACCATACTCGATACACCCCGGAAACACCAAGATGTATTTGGACTTGAAGGAACGTTTCTGGTGGACAGGTATGAAGAAGGACATTGCCGAGTATGTAGCCGTATCGATGTATGTCAAAGAGTGAAGGCAGAACATCGAGCCAGCAGGACTGTTACAGCCTATGCCGATACCGAATGGAAGTGGGATAAACTTGGCATGGACTTTATCACCGGACTACCCCGAACCAAAGCAGGATATGACTCAATATGGGTAGTAGTGGATCGTTTGACCAAAGTAGCTCACTTCATCCCGGTGAAAACAACTTATACAAGTGCGAAGTTGGCCAAATTATATATGTCCAGGATCGTATGTTTGCATGGAGTTCCGAGGACCATTGTATCAGATAGAGGAACACAGTTTACTTCAAAGTTTTGGCATCAGCTACACCAGACTTTGGGTACCAGATTGGAGTTCAGTACCGCATTCCACCCGCAGACGGATGGACAGACAGAGAGAGTCAATCAGATTCTGGAGGACATGTTGAGAGCCTGCGCGCTAGACTATGGATCTAGTTGGAATGATAATTTGCCTTATGCAGAGTTCTCATACAACAATAGCTACCAAGCCAGTTTGAAGATGGTACCGTTTGAAGCTCTGTATGGACGCAGATGTAGAACACCTCTGATGTGGGATGAGGTAGGAGACCGTCAGTTGTTTGGGCCAGATTTGATCAAAGATTACGAAGAGAAGGTTAAACTAATCCGAGACAGATTAAAGATTGCTCAGTCCAGACAGAAGAGTTATGCAGATTCAAAACGCAAGGAGGTAACCTATGAAATTGGAGACAGAGCCTATCTGCGAGTATCACCCTTGCGAGGAGTGAAACGCTTTGGAGTTAAAGGAAAACTAGCCCCAAGGTTTGTAGGATCGTACCATGTTTTGGAACGGATGGGAGAAGTGGCCTACAAGCTGGAGTTACCTGAAGGATTGTCAGGAGTTCACGATGTGTTCCACGTATCACAGTTGAAGAAGTGCCATGCTGAGATGGCTGATATACCGTTGAGAAACACAGTGCCCTTGGAGGCGATTCAGTTAGACAATAATTTGACCTGTGAGGAGAAGCCAGTGAAGATTCTTGACTTTGACAGCCGAGTCACTCGCAACAAGGTTATCAAGTTTTGCAAAGTTCAGTGGAGCCACCATACCGAGGAAGAAGCCACCTGGGAACGAGAAGATGATATTCGCAAGGACCACCCGCACCTATTTTCTAGCCAACCCGAATCTCGAGGGCGAGATTCATCTTAAAGGGGGTAGTTTGTAACATCCCAAATTTTCAATTTGGAATGTTATACATAGGTCATCTATGCATATCATATTTTATTGCATCTTCGTTCCGTAATCCTCGAAATCCTAAGCAACTCAAGGACCCTCGGAGAGAGTTGGGGATTTCCGGATTTTTCGTATTTGAATTTTATCAAATATTGGAAAACGTGGATTTGTGATTTTAATTATTTTTCTCTCCGGAGAATATTTCTTATTAAAATAAATGAGAGGAGATAATATGACTTCTCCAAAACAATTGAAATATTGGAGGAAAAAAATGTTAAAATCATTACTTGGATTTTATTTGATTTTATTTGGAATTTTATTTGCCCTAGAAAATTTGCACGTTTTAAAAATTGCATTTTAGGGGCCAAGAAAATGTTCACCTCGTCCTAAATATTTCATTTAGACGGTGAAAATTTATTTTGGTATTTTAGATTTTTTTTATTTTCTAGGATTTTCTAAGTTAAGTGAAATTTACTTTTTTAAAAAACTTGCGCACTTGGCGGGCATGACCAGCCGGCAGCCCAAGCCGCCGCCGCCGCCTTCCTCCCGCCCGTCAGAAGAGTCCGGGTCGGACTCCGCCCAGCGTCGCCGCCTGCCTTACCCAAGCCGGATCGCCCCAACCTATAAAAGCGCGACTTCCCCTCTAGCCACCACCCACCGCCGCCTCCGGAGCCCGAGCCGCCGCGCCCGCCTTGCGAGTCGCCGCCACCGCCTCCGTCGCCTCCCGCCGCCACCCCGAGCCGAGCCCCGCCGCCTCGTGAGCCGCCGCCCCGCACCCCGCCTCGCCGGAGGTAGCCGCCGGATCCAAGACCGCCGGTTTTTTTTAAACCGTTCGGTTTATTTTTTTAAACCCTAGTTCCGTTTTTTATATATAGATCGGTTTTGTTCTCCGGTTTATTTATTTAGCGAGCGTTCGATCGTTCGTTCGTTCTAACGAACGCGTTCTTTGTTTAGTTTCAGTTAACGAACATACGTTCGTTAAACTGTTCGTCGTTTTCTTTTTATCTGATTTATTCAGCGATTTTCCTGATCGCGATTTCTGATCCGATTTTCGATCTAGTATAACTTTTCGCTCGTTTATCGGAATCAGGCGATTCAAGCGTCTGGAGTTTCATCTCGAAACCCTCTTTCCGAATAATCAACTCAAACCAGCTTTTGCCTCTGTAAAATTTGACCCTAGTTCAAATTAGTAAATTGATCTTATTTCTTTCGCCGTTTGAGTTTCGTTGCTCGGTTTGGTTTTATTCTTTTTGCGAACCGGAGTTCTTAAGTTGAACTCTCCGGTCAACCTCTTTGAGTTGAGTTTTGCTTGTGCATCTTTGCTTGTTGCTTATGTATGTTATTGTTTGCTTGCGATAGAATTCCGAGTGCTAAGCGTGTTACTATGAGTCCCTAGGATTCACGGATCGTCAGCAAGGCAAGTAACACTTTGATCATAATCTTTTCATACCCAGTTTTTATGCATTAGTTCCAATCCTCAAACATTGCATGATTAGGATATCATTAACTTGTGGGTTGGGAAGTAGTAGTTGAGGTAGAACCTATTGCCCTGTTACTATCAAACCCTTGGGATTTACTTCTACGCTTGCTTATAATTGCTATGCTATGCTCGTAGACGTGGATTGGGTTTGAGTGTATTCCATGACAGATGTGAGATTGTTAATTAATGGTTCAACTTAAGGTGGCAACTTAAATACACATCTGGGTGGATTGAGGCACCTGGGGAACCCAGTGTTGTCTGTTTTTTTTTTGGAAATCCCGGGGTACCCGTGTGATCTTCCTATGGACCGCCACCCAGGCTCAAAGGGAACTTAGATTATTCATGCTAGAAACTTCCGTGTGCAGCCACAAGCTATTATGGGCTCTAGCATAGTTGAGTAAGTTACGTGAAGCTCTTGAAGAGGTAGATCAGCAGGTAGTGGGTTTTGTAGGTTTGGTATGGTCTACCCGGAGTAGAGAGTTAATGTTTCTGAAAGACTATGTCTCGGTCATCCGTTTCTCAAACACCATGTAGTGCGAGAAATCAGTGGAGGCGACCGAGTCTTGTGGGGAAAAGTGCACAAACCTCTGCAGAGTGTACAATCTAATCATGGTTAGCCGTGTCCCCGGTTATGGATAATTCTGAGTATCTAGTACTTGAATATTCATATGTATCTCATCACTCTAAATTAATATTGCTGGGTTGTTGACTACTTTAATTTGGGATTGAGTTGGGGTTATACCTTCTCAATGTTGTTTCAACCACCATGATAGTTAAAATAAAATCTATTCCTTTGAGGTAGGAAAAAATTGGCTTTTCGCAAAAACTATAACCATAGAGCTTTCCACAAGCCATATATGCATGTAGTGATAGCATAATTCTATTCCTGTTATACTGTGTTATTGCCAGCATATTCCATGTGCTGAGCCGTTCTCGGGCTGCAACGTATTTATGTTACAGACTTTTCAGACGAGGAGTAAGGATTCGTTAGGTCGTTGCCGTGCAGCTCAGCTATGCCGTTGGAGTTGATGGACTCACCTTATCTTCCAAGCCTTCCGCTGTTATCACATTAGATGGCCTTAAGCCATATTATTGTAATAAGTTCTCTTTTGAGACATTCAATGTAATAAGTGTGTGATTGCTACTCTGTTATAAATCCTTCGAGTACTGTGTGTGTCAGCATTACCGATCCAGGGATGACACTGAAACACAGAGACTTGACCATCTAAGGTCGGGTCGCTACATGCACAAAAACTCTGGGTGCTTCATTGCCTCAATAGCTTCCGTCCTTTCCTGTCAATCGCTAAACTCCGCATGCTTTCTTCCTTTCTTTGTCGATCGGCTGCTTATCTCGGCTTCGGTCAAAGGAAATAGTAATTGATATGCTACCTCACACGGTTGGTCTTGGTCTTTATCCCGATTATTGTGCACATCATATGTATTGGTAATTTGGTATTGTGCTACTATTTGCCGATTTCACAAAGGAGTAATTTGGATCCTGAATTCGCAGGCAAATCATTACATCGGGTGATTTCAGTAGAACTGCACAAAATGATCAGATGGACAGGTACTTATGCTGTTGCTATGTACTCCAAAGTTCACTCAGACAAGCATCGATGTTGACAAGAAGTGCCTATATTCAATCGAGTATCAACCTTGGCGTCAACCAATTGTCAAACTCCAAGTATTAGGAGAATGAACGCCAAAAATATTGGTTGGCGCATAGCCCAGAAAACACAGTCCAGTCTTTGGTCCCAACTTGTGCCTTTTGGTTATCGGCACATATGGTAGCAAACTGTATGGCATGGAGTCTAAAGATTCCAGACAAGTTGGTTGACGCGTATATTCATCTGGCACTTAATCAGTCTGCACGCCAAGGATGCTCCATTTCAGTTGAACTGCACAAAATATTTGGGTGGTTCATTTTCTCAACCGCCTCCTTTCTCGTCTGTAGTGTAGAATTTTGGTGAGATACAGGACCAAGATGAGCCAGTAAACTGGTTGGATGAAAGTAGTGGCCAAGTTGCTCAAACCTCCCTCAGCACGAGGCCACTATTTGAGGATAAACCTAGAAGCAAAGTTCAGATTATGCATCTTTGCCTCTTATGTACTCGAAAGTTTACTCGTACAAGAACTAATTTTAGCAAGAAGTAACTCTGATTGAACACCATTTACCAGTCTGAACCCTAGGTAATTAAAGTTCGTCCATGGATCATATTGGCTGTGATCTCAATCATTTGGATGCATAAACATACTGAACATGTGTATATATGAATCTTTTTGTAAACTATGTATGAATATTGTCGTGTGATCTATCAATCATTTGGATGCATAGATATGTTGAGCTTGTGTATATATGAATCTTTTGAGTTGTTGATAGTGAATGTTGGCTATGGATATGAACGTGTCCTGTGAACCTGAGTTTGATATGAAAGTTTACCTTTTCTGTTGTATTTGTGTGTGAACTTGTTAGTATGCCTACTGTGGGGTATAAAACGCAGGTCTCTTAGAAAAGTAATGCTGTGTCCAATTTATGTTTTCCCTTCTAACCACATTATATATATTTATATTATTACTATTATCGTATATTTTATAGAGACTTATATATACATTATAAAAACATCCCACATGTTATTAACTTAAAAGTAAATGTTTAACGGAAGTTGGCAAGGAAAATCCTGGTTGTTTTTTACTCACAAGCAAGGAAAATCCTGGTGATTACGTACAAAAGCTTGCGAAGATTTTAAGGACCAATTTAATAATAACGCGCTCATTTTTATTTTGAGCAATAACTCACTAATTTCTTAATTATATATATATATATAATGTGCCTCTCCGGTTTATTCTTTGATATTAATTGCTCCTTCTAACATAACATTATATATATAACGAGCCCACCTAATACGTGTATTTCAAGGAAGTGCAAATGGGCTGGGATTTCTTAGAAAATATAAATGGGCCTGATTGATGCAAAATTATTTGTTCACCCAGCCTAGCAAATGGACTGTACATTCTAGAAAACATGGGTTAAATATATGCCACATTTTTGCTGGCTGACATGTGGGCCAATAGGTCGAAGCCTACGTAGGGCGTTGTCAACTTGGTCAACAAATGATTGTGTCATCCACATCCATTGGATTTATATCCAACGGCCGGCATGCACCTTCAATCTCTGCTTAGCACGCATCGATGCGAAGCGCTACCCCACCGCCGGCCAGGCTATCCCTCCACCCCTCGACACCTCCTGTTATTCTCCACAGACTACGTACAGCCCCACGCCGCAACAGAACCAGTTATAACCCTTCTCCTCCAATCAATCTGCGACTCCACTGCCGCGTTTTCCCATCTCCGAGTCGTTCCCGTCCGGGGCCTCGCCGTCTAATCCCTTTGCCTCGCTGCATTCGGTGCGGCGTGGTCAACAAACGAGAGTCATCGGAAGAGGACTGTACGTGGAGAGCCTGACGGCTGGGACCCACGAGGTCCATGGTCGCACGCAAGGAAAGTTCCTCCTTATTAAGCTGAAAAAATGTTTCCTCCACCTGACAGCTGGGACCCACCGGTTGTATCTTCGCCGCGGAAGGAAGTGCCTCCTTGTTTTGCAAAAAAATATTCATCCGTTGCTGATTTGGGACCCGTCGGTTGGTGGATCGACTTGTGGGCCTACTAAGCGGACGATGTACGCGACGGCTTTGTCAACTTAATCAACAAATGATTCTAGCAGCTGGACCGTTGGATGTTAATCCTACGGCCGTGCTCCTTCTTCAACCTCTGTTCTTGCTCCTGTCTCCGTGGGCAGCACCACAGGTGTCGCCAGCGCACCGAACCGATGAAGTTTCCCACTCCTCTCCATCTGCGACTCCTTTGCCCGTCTTCCCCATCTCCGGTCGTTCTAGTGCAGGTGCGCTTCGACGCAGTGTGGTCAACATGGTCAACAACCGAGATTCATTGGAAGATATTTATGCGTGAGAGGTCGGCGGTGGGGACGCACCACGCCCATGGGCGCATGCATGAAGCGGAACGCGGCGAGGTCAACGTGGTCAAGGAACGACTTCCATCGGAAGTATCTTTGTCGTGGAGAGTCTCAGTGGGTCCACGGCCGCAAAGTAAGTGCCTCCTTATTACGCGGAAAATAATGATTCCTCCAACTGACAGCAGGGACCCACCGAACGGGCCACCGTATTTTGCAAAAAAACGTTTGCCCCCCCCCCCCCGACTGCTGGGACCCACATGACGGGCCACCATATTTCGTGAAAAAACGTTCCCCCCGATGTCAGCTCGGACCCACCAGAAGTGCCTCCTTATTACGCACAAAAAAATGAATACTCCCCTGGCTAGCTAGGACCCACCTTGGTGGGAGGCTGACTTGTGGGCCTACTAAGTTGACGGGGACGAAGGGCTTTGTCAACTTAGTCAATATGAACGATTCTAGCTCCAGTGATGTCCATCCAACGGCCGTAGTGCTTCTTCAACCTCTGGTCTTCTTGCTCCAGCCGCCCAAAGCAGCGCCGGTCGTGCCGCATGCTCCTGCCTCCTGTGGCGGTTGTGTCTTTGGAGGCCTCACCGCCACTACTATTCCCATCACTGGCCAGGCCTGCGGGCGACGGCAGCCTCACACCGCAGCCGAACCGTGAACCCTCGTACTCCTCTCCACGCTGGGCTTCCACTGCGCGTCTTCCCGGCTCGCGTCGTCCCCTTCCTAGGCCTCGCCGTCATCCACCACTGTGGTGCTCTCTCATGGCGTGGTCAGCGTGGTCAAGGAATGACTTCCATCGGAAGAGTACTTGTACATGGAGAGGTGACAGTGGGTCCACGCCTCTGACCAGTTTTTTGTGATTTGCCAAGTAAGTCGCTTTGTCAGGCCTGTTGGGCTGCAAATCTTTCAAGACGAGGAGAGCTTTCATTCGGCTGGCCGAGAAAATGGCCCATCGGTAATGAGAAATGGGTTGTACATTTTTTTAAACACATCAAACCAGCAATTAGTTTCAAATATCTTTTTTTTATTTCAAGATTTTAAATTACATTAATTTTTATGCGTGGAGAATTTCTTGGATTTTATATTGATATACATTTATTTTTAAAATCAGTTTGAATGCGAGTCGAAATTTTGGGATTAAAAACAGTTCGGACCGCACCGAAATATGCAAAATTTTGTATAATTTTTTAACCGTGGCCACAATATGGGCTGTAATGCTAACAAAAAGAATATGGGCTCCAAAAAAACCTTAATAATTAGCAAATGGGCTGTAAATTATTAGAAATAATGGCAGATGGGTTGTATGCTGTTTCCACAGATTTGAGGCTTTCCTAAAAAAAGGTTAACGCACAAGTAGTGACTGTTGGATGGCCATCCAAAGGCCGCCGTGCTTCTTCAATCTCTGCTCTTCCTGCTCCAGCCGCTCAAACAGCGCCAGGACTGCTGCTCCCTCCACCTTGGCCGGCTCTGCTGCCGCGCAGGCCTCACCGCCCCACCGTACTCCCATCGCTGTCCTAGCCATCCCTCTACTCA
This sequence comes from Aegilops bicornis, assembly GCA_021605145.1. Classification (NCBI taxonomy): domain Eukaryota; kingdom Viridiplantae; phylum Streptophyta; class Magnoliopsida; order Poales; family Poaceae; genus Aegilops; species Aegilops bicornis. Next base: position 552,122,708 of record CM038670.1, on the reverse strand, counting down.
CCCACACCTGTTGTTATTCTCCGGCGACGGCAGATGATCCAGTAAACCCTCATACAGTCGTACTCCCCTCCGTGTGGGAAACAACTGCCGAGTCTTCCCTGCCTCCGTGTCGTTCCCTTCCTAGGCCTCGCCGTCGTCCACCACCCTGGTGCTCTCGGCGCGGCCTGGTCAACGTGGTCAACGAATCGACATGCATCTGAAGTGGATCAGACGTGGAGAGACCGACAATTTGGGTCCATGGCCGCACGCAAGGCAATGCCTCCTTATTACGCTGCAAAAATAATGATTCCTCCACGACATCGAGGACCCACCGAAAGGGCCTCTCTATTTCGTGAAAAAACGTTACCATGACAGCTCAGACCCACCAGCTATATCTTCGCACACAAGGAAGTGCCTCCTTATTACGCACAAAAAATGAATACTCCCATGTTAGCTGGGACCCAGTATAGTGGCAGGCTGACTTGTGGGCCTACTAAGTTGACGGGGACGGAGGGCTTTGTCAACTTAGTCAATATGCACGATTCTAGCTCCAGTGACCGTACGATGTCCATCCAACGGCCGTCATGCTTCTTCAACCTCTGGTCTTCTTGCTCCAGCCGCCCAAAGCAGCGCCGGTCCTGCCGCTTTGCTTCCGCCTCCGTGGGTCGGGCAGTACTACTGAGGCCTCACCGCCCCTACTACTCCCACCGCTGGCCAGGCCATCCCTCCACTCACCCACCCCCTGTTATTCTGGCGGCGAACACCGCAGCAACGATGAACCTCGTACTCCTCACTGGCGTGGGCATCCACTGCCGCGTCTTCCCCGGTTCCGCGTCGTCCCCTTCCTAGGTCTCGCCGTCGTCCACCGCCCTGGTGCTCTCGGCGTGACATGGTCAACGTGGTCAAGGAACGACTTCCATCCACATGGACTGTACGTGGAAAGGCTGACAGCTGGGTCCACGGCCGTAGCAAGGAAGTGCCTCCTTATTATGTGCAAAATAATTATTCCTCCACCTGACAGCGGGGACCCACCGAACGGGCCACCGTATTTCACGAAAAAAACGTTTGCCCCTGACTGCTGGGACCCACCAGCTACATCTTCGCACGCAAGGAAGTGCGTCCGGGCAAAAAAAACAATTCGCCCCCCCTGACTGTTGGGACCCACCAGCTACATCTTCGCAGGCAAGGAAGTGCCTGACAGTCGGGACCCACCTGGTCGAAGCGTATGTAGCGTTGTCATTCTGGTCGCGAACGTGTATGTACATATATACTGATCGATGTAGAGGCGCGCATGTGTCGTAGTAGAGGCGCGTACGTGTCGTAGCAGAGGCGCGAACGTAGCATGTACACATACGTACAGCGGCCAGGGTGCAAGAAAGAAAATACGGCCACATATGTGTACATACGGGCGGGGTCTCGAACGCCTACTCGCGCATACGTACGGTGAGGGCTCGTTGACATGGCTGGGTCGGAACGGAGAAACAGCGTCGTCGTCGTGTTCATGGGGAGGCAACATAATGCGTCGTGTTCATCGGGAGGCAACAGAATGCGTCGTGTTCATCGGGAGGCAACAGAACGCATGGGAGCCAACCGGCTGGGTCGGAACGGAATGCGTGGTCGTGTTCATCGGGAGGTCCTGGACGGAATAGGCGATGGAAACGAGGCCTTGCGTACCGCACAACGAAGGAAACGGCCTTGTGTTCGACCGGCCGCGTTTGAAACGGGATCCTGTTCATCGGGAGGGTGCAGCGTCCGCCAAAAGCGGAGGAAGCGGACCTCCTACGGTCCGAAACGGGGTCCTGTTGATCGAGAGGTGTGGCGTACCGCAAAGCGGATTTAAACCGACTTGTGTTGGAGCGCTATGGTCAAAACGGGGTCCTGTTCATCGGGAGGGTGTGGCGCATCGCAAAACAGGACTCCACGGGATACTTTTCATCTCCACCGTCGACCTCCTCCGGCCTCCACGGGCTCTGCTCATCCAGCCTCCACCACGCCGCTTACTCCACCGCTCTTGTTCAACCACCCCTCCACCGTCTACTGTTCATCCAGCCCTCCACACCACGGGGTCCTGTTCAACCATCCCTCCACGGGCACCCCTCCACCGTCTACTATTCATCCAGCCATCCACACCACGGGGTCCTGTTCAACCACCCCTCCACGGGCACCTCTCCATCCTCTACTGTTCATCCAGCCCTCCACCACACCACGGGGTCCTGTTCATCAACGCCACCGCTCACTGTTCATCCAAGCCCCCCGCAACACTCACTATTCATCCCAGAGGCAGCATCGATCAGCTTCAGTTAGCAATAGTAGCGAAGGAATCGCTCGATCGGGTTCAGTTAACAACCATCGATCGATCGCTCGGGTTCGATAGCCAGTTCGGAGTGCAATCGCCGGGTTCGATTAGAGCCCAACGCCTCGCCGGGTTGATTAGAGCCAACACCTCGCACCGCAGCAGCGTCGTGTCTGAGAAAGCAGCGCATCGCCGGCCCCGACCTCCCACCGTAATCGGGAACTCCACGAAATTTTCCTCCCCTCGCTTCTACCACGGTTTTTTTCGTCATGGGCGACCCAAAGAATGTCATGCAGCTGCGTCTCGCCCGCCCAGGACGAAAAGCCCATTTTCTGTCATGATTTTTTGTCATAGAAGTAGGAGCCCACCACATCTATGATGATACCGGGTTTTGTCACAATTATCATCATAGAAGTGTCATATGTATGACAGAAAAAAATTACCTTCGGCCCAAAATGTCACGGATGTGTCTTTTTTTGTAGCGGCTTGCTAATAGTTCCAACCATAAGTGCATAGAATTCCAAGTCAGGGATGACATGCTAGCAGTGGCCTCTCCCACATAAAACTTGCTATTGGTCCAGTAAAGTAGTCAATTGCTTAGGGACAATTTCGCAACTCCTACCACCACTTCTCCACACTCGCTATACTAACTTTAGTTGTGTCTTCATCTAAATAGCCCCTACTTTTTATTTACGTGCTCTTTATATTCTTGCAAACCTATCCAACAACACCTACAAAGTACTTCTAGTTTTATACTTGTTTTAGGTAAAGCGAACGTCAAGCGTGCGTAGAGTTGTATCGGTGGTCGATAGAACTTGAGGGAATATTTGTTCTACCTTTAGCTCCTCGTTGGGTTCGACACTCTTACTTATTGAAAGAGGCTAAAATTTATCCCCTATACTTGTGGGTTATCATAGACCCCGAGACCGCTGTTGATCCGGTGATCGACTACTCCACCGTCGAGGGTCCATATCTGTCTGCTGAGCATCCAGGCAAGCAAACCCCCCTTGATCATTCCGATATCACCCATTCCATTCGCTGTCATGCTTGCATTAGATTTTGCTACTGTACTTAATTGCTCCTATTCTGATGCATAGCCTGCTTTTGTTACCTGCTTATCCTAAACTGCTTAGTCTAGGTTGATTAGTGACCCATCAGTGACCCCTCACCTTGTCCCTATTTTCCTCTGGGTTACCAGATGACTCGATCAACGTGATCGGCGTCCAGGGCCTGACACATCACCTCACCCCCTTTAGTTGTATGACTCTTCAGAGCTACTATAGAGCACTGAGGGTGATACCTCGTAACACACTCCTGATGATAACTCTGTAGTGTCGCTAATTGGTCGTGGTCTATTGAGGGTTATTCCTCCTTCACCACTCCCGATATGACTCTGTCGTTCAACACCTCAAGTGTGAACCTCAAGGGTGATTCCTCGTAGTTCATCTTAACGGTTACATCAAGTGGAATCCATCGAGGCTGATTCCTTGGATTCCCCTTTGGTGTATGGACACACGGTTACTTGACTTTACCACGAGACCGTGATGAGACCGGGTCGACCCCGAGGGGTACCCGCGAGTGATGTGAATTTAGGTTGACCTTGAAGGTACCCCCGAGATAATTACGAGGCACAGTCAGGTAGGCAGACCACCCTGGAGTGGGCTGGGCCTGGCCATTGCCATAAGTCCTCGAGAAAGGGCAACATGAGCACTGATCGTCACCGTGCGTTCCCAAGACACTAACGAGATTGGGTATTTGATCTGAGTTGGTCGTTGACCTATACGCACTAACCATCACCCAGGAACAGTTATGGGCACTCGGTATCGTATATATCAGCCGAAGCTCTCCAGACGTCAGCGACTGAGCGACATGCGACCGGGTGGTTCGCGTAAGAAACTGCCTTGTATAAGGAGGTCGCCAGGAGTAATCTCGGCCGCCCACGCAACATGCAGGAGTGCAAAGGGCGATGGGCCCAAGACCCTCAAGCACTTAGGATGTAGACCGGCGTTCTGGCCTCTCTGTTGAGCCTAGGTAGGGCTACGACGTGTTGATCTTCCGAGGCTAGGCATGACCCAGGAAAGTGTGTCTGGCTAGAGTGATCAAGCGCGTTGGGTAATGTGGTGCACTCCTGCAGGGAAGTTTATCTATTCGAATAGCCATGTCCACGGTAAGATGACTTGGAGTTGTATCTTGATCTATACAACTAGAACTAGATACTGAGATGTGAAATGGATATGATGGCTCCGGGATTGCTTTCTCACAGGGAGTCAAGAAAGGATCTCTGGGCATTATGATACAACATGCTTTCTAACAATAATATGCTACTCTGTGCTCTTCTAAATGTTGCAAGAAGCTTGAAGATGCTAGTCTTCGATAGGCTAGACTTTCCCCTCAATTCTGGCATTCTGCAGTTCAGTCCAAAGATATAGCCCCATTCCTTTGAAATAGATGCATAATTAGTATAGTGATAACCCACAAGTATAGAGGATCGCAACAATTTTCGAGGGTACATTATTCAACCCAAATTTACCGATTCGACACAAGGGGAGCCAAATAATATTTGTAAGTATTAGCAGCTGAGTTGTCAATTCAACCACACCTGTAGATCAAATATCTGCAGCACAATGATCAGTAGCACCGTAATATGATAATTTCGATAGCAGTGGTAACAGTAGTAGTAACGGTAACATCAGTAACAATTTTGTAGCAGTTGTAACAGTAGCAATAGTAGTAACGGTAATAGTGATAGCAATGGTTTTGTAGCAAGTGTAACAGTGATAGTAGCAATAGTAACTTAGCAAGAAGTGGCTCCAGTTACTTAGCAAGAAGCACCAATAGTAACTTAGCAATATGTGGAAAACCCGTAGGCATTGGATCGGTAATTCGTTGGATGATATTCATCATATAACAATCATAACCTAGGGCGACACAGAACTAGCTCCAGTTCATAAATAAAATGTAGACATGTATTTCGTTAATACTCATACATGCTTATGGAAAAAGAACTTGCAAGACATCTTTTGTCCTACCCTCCCGTAGCAGTGGGGTCCATAAGGAAACTAAGGGATATTAGGCCTCCTTTTAATAGAGAACTGGAACAAAGCATTAATGATACGTCTCCAACGTATCTACTTTTCCGAACACTTTTGCCCTTGTTTTGGACTCTAACTTGTATGATTTGAATGGAACTAACCCGGCCTGACGCTGTTTTCAGTAGAATTGCCATGATGTTATTTTTGTGCAGAAATAAAAGTTCTCGGAATGACCTGAAAATCAACAGAGATTATTTTTGGAATTAATAAAAAATACTAGCGAAAGAATCAAGGCCAGGGGTCCCACACCCCGTCCACGAGGGTGGGGGCGCGCCCCTGCCTCGTGGGCCCCTGGATCTTGAAGGAAATATGCCCAAGAGGCAATAATAAAGTTATTATTTATTTCCTTATTTCATGATAAATTTTTATTATTCATGCTAGAATTGTATTAACCGGAAACATGATACATGTGTGAATACATAGACAAACAGAGTGTCACTAGTACGCCTCTACTTGACTAGCTCGTTAATCAAAGATGGTTATGTTTCCTAGCCATAGACATGAGTTGTCATTTGATTAATAGGATCACATCATTAGGAGAATGATGTGATTGACTTGACCCATTCCGTTAGCTTAGCACTTGATCGTTTAGTATGTTGCTATTGCTTTCTTCATGACTTAAGCATGTTCCTATGACTATGAGATTATGCAACTCCCGTTTACCGGAGGAACACTTTGTGTGCTACCAAACGTCACAATGTAACTGGGTGATAATAAATGTGCTCTACAGGTGTCTCCGAAGGTACTTGTTGGGTTGGCGTATTTCGAGATTAGGACTTGTCACTCCGATTGTCGGAGAGGTATCTCTGGGCCCACTCGGTAATGCACATCACTATAAGCCTTGCAAGCATAGAAACTAATGAGTTAGTTGCGGGATGATGTATTGCTGAGCGAGTAAAGAGACTTGCGATGCGAGATTAAACTAGGTATTGAGATACCGACGATCGAATCTCGGGCAAGTAACATATCGATGACAAAGGGAACAACGTATGTTGTTATGCGGTTTGACCGATAAAGATCTTCGTAGAATATGTGGGAGCCAATATGAGCATCCAGGTTCCCCTATTGGTTATTGACCGGAGACGTGTCTCGGCCATGTCTACATAGTTCTCGAACCCGTAGGGTCCGCACGCTTAAAGTTCGATGACAGTTATATTATGAGTTTATGTGATTTGATGTACCGAAGGTAGTTCGGAGTCCCGGATGAGATCGGGGACATGACGAGGAGTGTCGAAATGGTCGAGACGTAAATATCGATATATTGGACGACTATATTCGGACATCGGAAAGGTTCCGAGTGATTCGGGTATTTTTCAGAGTACAGGAGAGTTACGGGAGTTCGCCGAGGAGTATATGGGCCTTATTGGGCTTTAGGGGAAAGAGAAAGAAGAGGTTGTGCCCCCCAAGGCCTAGTCTGAATTGGACTAGGGGGAGGGGCTGCGCCCCCTCCTTCCTTCTCTTCTCTCTCCCCTTTCCTTGACTCCTACTCCTACTATTTGGAAGGGGGGGGGGAATCCTACTCCCGGTGGGAGTAGGACTCCCCCTTGGCGCGCCTCTCCTTGACCAGCCTCCTCCTCCCCTTGCTCCTTTATATACAGGGGCAGGGGGGCACCCCATAAACACAATAATTGTTCAGTTGATCTTTTAGCCGTGTGCGGTGCCCCCTCCACCATAGTCCACCTCGATAATATTGTAGCGATGCTTAGGTGAAGCCCTATGTTGGTAGAACATCATCATCGTCACCACGCGTCATGCTGACGAAACTCTCCCTCAATACTCGGCTGGATCGGAGTTCGAGGGACGTCATCGGGCTGAACGTGTGCTGAACTCGGAGGTGTCGTGCGTTCGGTACTTGATCGATCGGATTGTGAAGACGTACGACTACATCAACCGCGTTGTAATAACGCTTCCGCTTTCGGTCTACGAGGGTACATGGACAACACTCTACCCTCTTTTTGCTATGCATCACCATGATCTTGCGTGTGCGTAGGATTTTTTTTGAAATTACTACGTTCCCCAACAGTGGCATCCGAGCCAAGTTTTATGCGTAGATGTCATATGCACGAGTAGAACACAAGTGAGTTGTGGGCGATACAAGTCATACTGCTTGCCACATGTCATACTTTGGTTCGGCGGTATTGTTGGATGAAGCGGCCTGGTCCGACATTACGCGTACGCTTACGCGAGACTGGTTCTACCGACGTGCTTTGCACACAGGTGGCTGGCGGGTGTCAGTTTCTCCAACTTTTGTTGAACCGAGTGTGGCTACGCCCGGTCCTTGCGAAGGTTAAAACAGCACCAACTTGACAAACTATCGTTGTGGTTTTGATGCATAGGTAAGAACGGTTCTTGCTCAACCCGTAGTAGCCACGTAAAACTTGCAACAACAAAGTAGAGGATGTCTAACTTGTTTTTGCAGGGCATGTTGTGATGTGATATGGTCAAAGCATGATGCTAAATTTTATTGTATGAGATGATCATGTTTTGTAACTGAGTTATCGGATACTGGCAGGAGCCATATGCTTGTCACTTTATTGTATGCAATGCAATCGCCCTGTAATGCTTTACTTTATCACTAAGCGGTAGCGATAGTCGTAGAAGCATAAGACTGGCGAGACGACAACGATGCTACGATGGAGATCAAGGTGTCGCGCCCGGTAACGATGGTGATCATGGCGGTGCTTGAGATGTAGATCACAAGCACAAGATGATGATGGGCATATCATATCACTTATATTGATTGCATGTGATGTTTATCTTTTATGCATCTTATTTTGCTTAGATCGACGGTAGCATTATAAGATGATCTCTAATACGTCTCCAACGTATCTATAATTTTTATTGCTCCATGCTATATTATCTACTGTTTTGGACCATATTGGGCTTTATTTTCCACTTTTATATTACTTTTGGGACTAACCTATTAACCGGAGGCCCAGCCAGATTCTTTGTTTTTTGCCTATTTCAGTGTTTCGAAGAAACGGAATATCAAAGGGAGTCCAAACGGAATGAAACCTTCGGGAACATGATTTTCTCATCAAATATGATCCAGGAGACTTGGACCCTCCGTCAATAAAGCCACGAGGCGGTCACGAGGGTGGAGGGCGCCCCCCCTGCCTCGTGGGCCCCTCGAAGCTCCACCGACGTACTCCTTCCTCCTATATATACCTACGTACCTCCAAACGATCAGATACGGAGCCAAAAACCTAATTCCACCGCCGCAACCTTCTGTATCCACGAGATCCCGTCTTGGAGCCTGTTCCGGAGCTCCGTCGGAGGGGGCATCCATCACGGAGGGCTTCTACATCATCACCATAGCCCTTCCGATGAAGTGTGAGTAGTTTACCTCAGACCTTCGGATCCATAGTTAGTAGCTAGAAGGCTTCTTCTTTCTTTTTGGATCTCAATACAAAGTTCTCTCCCTCTCTCATGGAGATCTATTCGATGTAATCTTCTTTTTGCGGTGTGTTTGTTGAGACCGATGAATTGTGGGTTTATGATCAAGATTATCTATGAACAATATTTGAATCTCCTCTGAATTCTTTTATGTATGATTGGTTATCTTTGCAAGTCTCTTGAATTATAAGTTTGGTTTGGCCTACTAGATTGGTTTTTCTTGCAATGGGAGAAGTGCTTAGCTTTGGGTTCAATCTTGCGGTGTCCTTTCCCGATGTGATGAGGGGCAGCAACACACGTATTGTATTGTTGCCATCGAGGATAACAAGATGGGGTTTATACCATATTGCATGAATTTATCCCTCTACATCATGTCATCTTGCTTAAGGCGTTACTGTGTTTTCTTGAACTTAATACTCTAGATGCATGCTGGATAGCGGTCGATGAGTGGAGTAATAGTAGTAGATGCAGGCAGGAGTCGGTCTACTTGTCTCGGACGTGATGCCTATATACATGATCATACCTAGATATTCTCATAACCAATGTTGAGGATATCGCTTATCGTTAGCGTCTCGGTCAGCTGGGGATTAGAGATTAATCGGAAATCGGCCGATTAATCGAATTTATCGGTCGACTATTAATCGGCCATTTTTCGCAAATACCAGGTTCCCAACACGAAAATATGATATATTCAACACCAAAACAATATTGCACAGAAGTGTTAGCCTAATTCCTAGCCTTTGAATCCACTTATAATGACAAACAAAATAGGAGAACAATACATATTGCAAAACAAGGTCCATAAAAAACAAATAAACAAAGTCTTTTGCAAACGTAATGTTAGGAATAGGCCCGATTTATTGGTATATTCCTGATAAATCACTTGTCAAAGTGATAAATCGGACCAAATGATAAACGGTGAAGATAAGGCATAATCTTATCGGTCACCCCATGAGCAGTGATAAATCGGACGATAAATCGTTGAATTGGAAGATTTCTTGAACAATGCTCATAACTATGCTCAATTCTGTCAATTGCTCAACAGTAATTTGTTCACCCACCATAGAATACTTATGCTCTTGAGAGAAGCCACTAGTGAAATCTATGGCCCCCGGGTCTTATTCTCATCATATCAATCTCCAATCACTTTATTATTGCTTTGCTTTTTTACTTTGCCTTTTTATTTTACCTTGCATCTTTATATCAAAAATACCAAAAATATTATCTATCATCTCTATCAGATCTCAATCTCCAAAGTGACCGTGAAGGGCTTGACAACCCCAAATCGCGTTGGTTGCGTTGAGATATTTGTTTTGTGTAGGTACGAGGGACTCACGCGTAGCCTCCTATTGGATTGATACCTTGGTTCTCAAAAACTGAGGGAAATACTTAATCTACTCTGCTGCATCACCCTTTCCTCTTCAAGGAAATCCAACGCAGCGCTCAAGAGGTAGCAGGAAGATTTCTGGCACCGTTGCCGGGGAGGTCTACGCAAAAGTCAACATACCAAGTACCCATCACAATCCCTTATCTCTCGCATTACATTATTTGCCATTTGCCTCTCGTTTTCCTCTCCCCCACTTCACCCTTGCCGTTTTATTCGCCCTCTCTTTTCCGTTTGCCTTTTTCTTGCTTGCTTTTTGTTTGCTTGTGTGTTGGATTGCTTGCTTGTCGCGATGGCTCAAGATAATACCAAATTGTGTGACTATACCAATACCAACAATAATGATTTCCTTAGCACTCTGATTGCTCCTCTTGCAGATACTGAATCTTGTGAAATCAATACTGCTTTGTTGAATCTTGTTATGAAAGATCAATTCGCCGGCCTTCCTAGTGAAGATGCCGCTACTCATCTGAATAGCCTCATTGATTTATGTGATATGCAAAAGAAGAAATATGTCGATAATGATATTGTTAAATTGAAGCTATTTCCTTTTTCTCTTAGAGATCGTGCTAAAGCTTGGTTTTCGTCTTTGCCTAAAAATAGTATTGATTCTTGGAACAAGTGCATAGATGCTTTTATCTCTAAGTATTTTCCTCCCGCTAATATCATCTCTTTTAGGAACGATATTATGAATTTTAAGCAACTTGATCATGAACATGTTGCACAAGCTTGGGAGAGAATGAAATTAATGATACGTAATTGCCCTACTCATGTTTTGAATTTGTGGATGATTATACCATGATTTTATGCCGGATTGAATTTTGCTTCTAGAAATCTTTTTAGATTCGGTCATGGAGGCACTTTTATGTAAACCACTTTAGGGGATGCTACTAAACTCCTAGATAATATTATGGTTAATTATTCTCAATGGCACACCGAAAGATCTACTAATAAAAAAGTGCATGCGATAGAAGAAATTAATGTTTTGAGTGGAAAGATGGATGAACTTATGAAATTATTTGCTACTAAGAGTGTTTCTTCTGATCCTAATGATATGCCTTTGTATACTTTGGTTGAGAATAATAATGAATCTATGGATGTGAATTTTGTTGGTAGGAATAATTTTGGTAACCACGCGTATAGAGGGAATTTTAATCCTAGGCCTTATCCTAGTAATCCTTCTAATAATTATGGAAATTCCTACAACAACTCTTATGGAAATTTTAATAAGATGCCCTCTGAATTTGAGACTATTGTTAAAGAGTTTATGAATTTGCAAAAGAATTTCAATACTATGCTTGAAGAGAAATTGCTTAAAGTTGATGAATTGGTTAGGAACGTTGATAGAATTTCTCTTGATGTTGATTCTTTAAAGCTTAGATCTATTCCTCCTAAGCATGATATCAATGATTCTATCAAAGCCATGAGAATTTCCATTAATTAGTGCAAGGAAAGAACCGCTAAGATGCGTGCTACTAAAGATGCCTTTATTAAAGCGTGTTCTTCCAATTCCTATGAAAATCAAGATGAAGATCTAAAAGTTATAGATGTGTCCCCTATCAAATCTTTGTTTTGCAATATGAATCTTGATGAAACTGAATATGATCCACCTTTACCTAGAAGGCGTTCCAAAAATTCGGAGTTTTTAGATCTTGATGATAAAATTGATAAAAGTGGGATTGAAAAGAGTAAAACCCTAGATGTTGCTAAACCCACTATATTGTATTTCAAGGAATTTAATTATGAAAGTTGCTCTTTAATTTATTGTATTTCCTTGTTGCAATTCGTGCTAAATTCTCCTCATGCTTATAGTCAAAATAAAGCGTTTACTAAACATATCGTTGATGCCTTGATGCAATCTTATGAAGAAAAAGTTGAGTTGGCAGTTTCTATCCCTAGAAAACTTTATGATGAGTGGGAACCAACTATTAAAATTAAGATTAAGGATCATGAATTTAACACTTTATGTGATTTGGGTGCTAGTGTTTCCACTATTCCCAAAACTTTGTGTGATTTGCTAGATTTTCGTGATTTTGATGATTGCCCTCTAAACCTGCATCTTGCGGATTCCACTATTAAGAAACCTATGGGAAGAATTAATGATGTTTTTATTGTTGAAATAGGAATTATGTGCCCGTAGATTTTATCGTTCTTGATATAGATTGCAATCCTTCTTGTCCTATTATTCTTGGTAGACCTTTCCTTAGAACGATTGGTGCAATTATTGATATGAAGGAAGGGAATATTAGATTCCAATTTCCATTAAAGAAAGGCATGGAACACTTCCCTAGGAAGAAAATAAAATTACCATATGAATCTATCATGAGAGCCACTTATGGATTGCCTACCAAAGATGGCAATACCTAGATCTATCCTTGCTTTTATGCCCAGCTAGGGGCATTAAACGATAGCACTTGTTGGGAGGCAACCCAATTTTATTTTAGTTTTTTTTGTTTTTGTTTTTGTTTTTGTTTAGGAATAAATAATCCATCTACCTTCTGTTTATATGCGGTTTTATCTTTTAGTTAGTGTTTGTGCCAAGCTAAACTTATAGGATCTTCTTGGATGATAGTTATTTGATCTTGCTGTAATTTCCAGAAACTTTCTGTTCATGAGAACAATTGTTAAAAATCACCAGAACGTGATAAAATACTGATTCTAATTGCTGCTGATCAATAAACAAATTTCCTAGGTCGTACTATTTTGGATGATTTTTTGGAGTTCCAGAAGTTTGCGTTAGTTACAGATTACTACGACTGTTCTATTTTTGGCAGATTCTGTTTTTCGTGTGTGTTTGCTTATTTTGATGAATCTGTGGCTAGTAAAATAGTTTGTAATCCATAGAGAAGTTGGAATACAGTAGGTTTAACACCAATATAAATAAATAATGAGTTCATTACAGTACCTTGAAGTGGTCTTTTGTTTTATTTCGCTAATGGAGCTCACGAGATTTCTGTTGAGTTTTGTGTTGTGAAGTTTTCAAGTTTTGGGTGAATTTTTTTGATGGATTATGGAACAAGGAGTGGCAAGAGCCTAAGCTTAGGGATGCCCATGGCACCCTCAAGATAATCCAAGGACACCAAAAATTCAAAGCTTGGGGATGCCCCGGAAGGCATCCCCTCTTTCATCCACTTCCATCGGTAACTTTACTAGGAGCTATATTTTTATTCACCACATGATATGTGTTTTGCTTGGAGCGTCTTGTATGATTTGAGTCTTTTCTTTTTAGTTTACCACAATCATACTTTCTGTACACACCTTTTGAGAGAGCCATACATGACTTGGAATTTGATAGAATACTCTATGTGCTTCACTTATATCTTTTAAGCTTTATAGTTTTGCTCTAGTGCTTCACTTATATCTTTTAGAGAACGGTGGTGGATTTGTTTTAAAGAAACTATTGATCTCTCATGCTTCACTTAGATTATTTTGAGAGTATTAAATAGCATGGTAATTTTCTTAATAATAATAATATGCTTGGTATTCAAGATTTGTAAAACTTTCTTTTGAGTGCGTTGAATACCAAGAAAAGTTTGATGCTTGATAATTGTTTCGAGATATGAAGATGGTGATATTAGAGTCATGCTAGTTGAGTAGTTGTGAATTTGAGAAATACTTGTGTTAAAGTTTGTGATTCATTAGCATGCACGTATGGTGAACTGTTATGTGATGAAGTCGGAGCATGATTTATTTATTATTGTCTTCCTTATGAGTGGCGGTCGGGGACGAGCGATGGTATTTTCCTACCAATCTATCCCCCTAGGAGCATGCGCATAATACTTTGCTTTGATAACTTCTAGATTTTTGCAATAAGTATATGAGTTCTTTATGACTAATGTTGAGTCCATGGATTATACACACTTTTCCCATCCTTCCACCATTGCTAGCCTCTCTAATACCGCGCACTTTTCGCTGGTATCATACACCCACCATATACCTTCCTCAAAATAGCCACCATACCTACCTATCATGGCATTTCCATAGCCATTCCGAGATATATTGCCATGCAACTTTCCACCGTTCCGTTTATTATGACACGCTCCATTATTATCATATTGCTAGCATGATCATGTAGTTGACATCGTATTTGTGGCAAAGCCACCGTTCATAATTCTTTCATACATGTAACTCTTGATTCATTGCATATCCCGGTACACCGCCAGAGGCATTCATATAGAGTCATATTTTGTTCTAAGTATCGAGTTGTAATTGTTGAGTTGTAAGAAAAATAAAAGTGTGATGATCATCATTTTTAGAGCATTGTCCCAAGTGAGGAAAGGATGATGGAGACTATGATTCCCCCATAAGTCGGGATGAGACTCCGCACGAATAATAAAAAAAAAGAGGCCATAAAAAAAGAAAAAGGCCCAAATAAAAAAAATATGAGACAAAAAGAGAGATGGGACAATGTTACTATCCTTTTACCACACTTGTGCTTCAAAGTAGCACCATGATCTTCATGATAGAGAGTCTCTCATTTTGTCACTTTCATATACTACTGGGAATTTTTCATTATAGAACTTGGCTTGTATATTCCAATGATGGGCTTCCTCAAATTGCCCTAGGTCTTCGTGAGCAAGAGAGTTGGATGCACACCCACTTAGTTTCTTTTGATGAGCTTTCATATACTTATATCTCTAGTGCATCCGTTGCATGGCAATCCCTACTCACTCACATTTATATCTATTGATGGGCATCTCCATAGCCCGTTGATACGCCTAGTTGATGTGAGACTATCTTCCCCTCTTTTTGTCTTCTCCACAACCACCATTCTATTCCACATATAGTGCTATATCCATGGCTCACGCTCATGTATTGTGTGAAGATTGAAAAAGTTTTGAAAATGTTAAAGTATGAAACAATTGCGTGGCTTGTCATCGGGGTTGTGCATGATTTAAATACTTTGTGTGGTGAAGATAGAGCATAGCCAGACTATATGATTTTGTAGGGATAACTTTCTTTGGCCATGTTATTTTGAGAAGACATAATTGCTTTGTTATTATGCTTGAAGTATTATTATTTTTATGTCAATATGAACTTTTGTCTTGAATCTTTCGGATCTGAATATTCATACCACAATTAAGGAGATTTACATTGAAATTATGCCAAGTAGCACTCCGCATCAAAAATTCTCTTTTTATCATTTACCTACTCGAGGACGAGCAGGAATTAAGCTTGGGGATGCCTGATACGTCTCCAACGTATCTATAATTCTTGATTGCTCCATGCTATATTATCTACTGTTTTGGACCATATTGGGCTTTATTTTCCACTTTTATATTACTTTTGGGACTAACCTATTAACCAGAGGCCCAGCCCAGATTTGTTGTTTTTGCCTATTTCAGTGTTTCGAAGAAACGGAATATCAAACGAAGTCCAAACGGAATGAAACCTTCGGGAACATGATTTTCTCATCAGATATGATCCAGGAGACTTGGGCCCTCCGTCAAGAAAGCCACGAGGCACTCACGAGGGTGGAGGGCGCCCCCCTAGGGCGCGCCCCCTGCCTCGTGGGCCCCTCGAAGCTCCACCGACGTACTCCTTCCTCCTATATATACCTACATACCCCCAAACGATCAGATACGGAGCCAAACACCTAATTCCACCGCCGCAACCTTCTCAGATCCACGAGATCCCATCTTGGGGCCTGTTAGGAGCTCACGAGGGGGCATCCATCACGGAGGGCTTCTACATCATCACCATAGCCCTTCAGATGAAGTGTGAGTAGTTTACCACAGACCTTCGGGTCCATAGTTAGTAGCTAGATGGCTTCTTCTCTCTTTTTGGATCTCACTACAAAGTTCTCCCCCTCTCTTCTGGAGATCTATTCGATGTAATCTTCTTTTTGCGGTGTGTTTGTTGAGACCGATGAATTGTGGGTTTATGATCAAGATTATCTATGAACAATATTTGAATCTCCTCTGAATTCTTTTATGTATGATCGGTTCTCTTTGCAAGTCTCTTCGAATTATTAGTTTGGTTTGAACTACTAGATTGGTTTTACTTGCAATGGGATAAGTGCTTAGCTTTGGGTTCAATCTTGCGGTGTCCTTTCCCAATGACAGTAGGGGCACCAAGGCACGTATTGTATTGGTGCCATCGAGGATAACAAGATGGGGTTTATATCATATTGCATGAATTCATCCCCCTACATCATGTCATCTTGCTTAAGGTGTTACTCTGTTTTCTTGAACTTAATACTCTAGATGCATGCTGGATAGCGGTCGATGAGTGGAGTAATAGTAGTAGATGCAGGCAAGAGTCGGTCTACTTGTCTCGGACGTGATGCCTATATACATGATCATACCTAGATATTCTCATAACTATGCTCAATTCTGTCAATTGCTCAACAGTAATTTGTTCACCCATCGTAGAATACTTATGCTCTTGAGAGAAGCCACTAGTGAAATCTATGGCCCCGGGTCTATTCTCATCATATCAATCTCCAATCACTTTATTATTGCTTTGCTTTTTTTACTTTGCCTTTTTATTTTACCTTGCATCTATATATCAAAAATACCAAAAATATTATCTATCATCTCTATCAGATATCACTCTCGTAAGTGACCGTGAAGGGCTTGACAACCCCTAATCGCGTTGGTTGCATTGAGCTATTTGTTTTGTGTAGGTACGAGGGACTCGCGCGTAGCCTCCTACTGGATTGATACCTTGGTTCTTTAAAACTGAGGGAAATACTTACTCTACTCTGCTGCATCACCCTTTCCTCTTCAAGGAAATCCAACGCAGTGCTCAAGAGGTAGCAATCTCTCACTAAATTTCAAGGTATAAGTGTTCTCCCTGTGTATGTATCGTTGCCAAAGTTCGTCGTGGCCAGACACCACATGATGATCGGGTGTGATAAGCTATATGTCCATCTACAACGGGTGCAAGCCAGTATTTGCACATGCAGAATACTCAGGTTAAACTTGACGAGCCTAGCATATGCAGATATGGCCTCGGAACACTGAGACCAAAAGGTCGAGCGTGAATCATATAGTAGATATGATCAACATAGTGATGTTCACCATTGAAAACTACTCCATTTCACGTGATGATCGGTTATGGTTTAGTTGATTTGGATCACGTGATCACTTAGATGATTAGAGGGATGTCAATCTAAGTGGGAGTTCTTAAGTAATATGATTAATTGAACTTTAATTTATCATGAACTTAGTCCAGGTAGTATTGGCATATCTATGTTGTAGATCAATAGCTCGCGATGTTGCTCCCCGTTTAATTTTTATGTTCCTAGAGAAAACTAAGTTGAAACATGTTAGTAGCAATGATGCGGATTGGATCCGTGATCTGAGGTTTATCCTCATTGCTGCACATAAGAATTATGTCCTTGATGCACCGCTAGGGGACAGACCTATTGCAGGAGCAGATGCAGACGTTATGAACGTTTTGATAAAAGCTCAGTATGATGCCTACCAGATAGTTTAGTGCACCATGCTTTACGGCTTAGAATCGGGGCTTCAAAGACGTTTTTTGAAATGCCACAAAACATATAATATGTTCCAAGAGTTGAAATTTGTATTTCATACTCATGCCCGTGTCGAGAGGTATGAGACCTCTGACAGTACTTTGCCTACAAGATGGAGGAGAATTGCTCAGCTAGTGAGCTGATACGTCTCCAACGTATCTATAATTTTTGATTGCTCTATGCTATATTATCTACTGTTTTGGACTATATTGGGCTTTATTTTCCACTTTTATATTATTTTTGGGACTAACCTATTAACCGGAGGCCCAACCCGTAATTGATGTTTTTTGCCTATTTCAGTGTTTCGGAGAAACAGAATATCAAACGGAGTCCAAACGGAATAAAACCTTCGGGAACGTGATTTTCTCATCAGATAAGACCCAGGAGACTTGGACCCTCCGTCAAGAAAGCCACAAGGCGGTCATGAGGGTGGAGGGCGCGCCCCCCCTAGGGTACGCCCCCTGCCTCATGGGCCCCTCAAAGCTCCACCGACGTACTCCTTCCTCCTATATATACCTACGTACCCCCAAACGATCAGATACGGAGCCAAAAACCTAATTCCACCGCCGCAACTTTCTGTATCCACGAGATCCTATCTTGGGGCCTGTTCTGGAGCTCCGCCGGAGAGGGACATCATCACGGAAGGCCTCTACATCATCCTAGCCTCTCCGATGAAGTGTGAGTAGTTTACCTCAGACCTTCGGGTCCATAGTTAGTAGCTAGATGACTTCTTCTCTCTTTTTGGAGCTCAATACAATGTTCTCCCCCTCTCTCATGGAGATCTATTCGATGTAATCTTCTTTTTGCGGTGTGTTTGTTGAGACCGATGAATTGTGGGTTTATGATAAAGTTTATCTATGAACAATATTTGAATCTTATCTGAATTCTTTTATGTATGATTGGTTATCTTTGCAAGTCTCTTCGAATTATCAGTTTGGTTTGGCCTACTAGATTGGTTTTTCTTGCAATGGGAGAAGTGCTTAGCTTTGGGTTCAATCTTGCGGTGGCCTTTCCCAGTGACAGAAGGGGAAGCAAGGCACGTATTGTATTGTTGCCATCGAGGATAACAAGATGGGGTTTTTATCATATTGCATGAAACTATCCCTCTACATCATGTCATCTTGCTTAAGGCGTTACTCTGTTTTTAACTTAATACTCTAGATGCATCCTGGATAGCGGTCAATGAGTGGAGAAATAGTAGTAGATGCAGGCAGGAGTCGGTCTACTTGTCTCGGACGTGATGCCTATATACATGATCATACCTAGATATTCTCATAACTATGCTCAATTCTCAATTGCTCAACAATAATTTGTTCACCCACCGTAGAATACTTATGCTCTTGAGAGAAGCCACTAGTGAAACCTATGGCCCCCGGGTCTATTCTCATCATATCAATCTCCATCACTATATTATTGCTTTGATTTTTTACTTTGCCTTTTACTTTTCACTTTGCATCTTCATATCAATAATACCAAAAATATTATCTATCATCTCTATCAGATCTCACTCTCGTAAGTGACCATGAAGGGATTGACAACCCCTAATCGCGTTGGTTGCGAGGAGCTATCGTTTTGTGTAGGTACGAGGGACTCGCGCATAGCCTCCTACTGGATTGATACCTTGGTTCTCAAAAACTCAGGGAAATACTTACACTACTTTGCTGCATCATCCTCTCCTCTTCGGAGAAATCCAACGCAGTGCTCAAGAGGTAGCAAGAAGAATTTCTGGCGCCGCTGTCGGGAGTCTCGCAAGAAAAGTCAACATACCAAGTACCCATCACAATCCCTATCTCCCGCATTACATTAGTTGCCATTTGCCTCTCGGTTTCCTCTCCCCCACTTCACCCTTGCCGTTTTATTCGCCCTCTATTTTCCGTTTGCCTTTTTCTCGCTTGCCTTTTGTTTGCTTGTGTGTTGGATTGCTTGTTTGTCACGATGGCTCAAGATAATACCAAATTGTGTGACTACACCAATACCAACAATAATGATTTCCTTAGCACTCCGATTGCTCCTCTTACCAATACTGAATCTTGTGAAATCAATACTGCTTTGTTGAATCTTGCTATGAAAGATCAATTCGCCGGCCTTCCTAGTGAAGATGCCACTACTCATATGAATAGCTTCCTTGATTTATGTGATATGCAAAAGAAGAAAGATGTCGATAATGATATTGTTAAATTGAAGCTATTTCCTTTTTCGCTTAGAGATCGTGCTAAAGCTTGGTTTTCATCTTTGCCTAAAAATAGTATTGATTCTTGGAACAAGTGCAAAGATGTTTTATCTCTAAGTATTTTCCTCCCGCTAAGATCATCTCTCTTAGAAACGACATTATGAATTTTAAGCAACTTGATCATGAACATGTTGTACAAGCTTGGGAGAGAATGAAATTAATGATACGTAATTGCCCTACTCATGGTATGAATTTGCGGATGATTATACAAATTTTTTTATGCCGGATTGAATTTTGCTTCTAGAAATCTTTTAGATTCGGCCGCGGGAGGCACTTTTATGGAAATCACTTTAGGAGATGCTACTAAACTCCTAGATAATATTATGGTTAATTATCTCAATGGCACACTGAAAGATCCACTAATAAAAAAGTGCATGCGATAGAAGAAATTAATGTTTTGAGTGGAAAGATGGATGAACTTATGAAATTATTATCTACTAAGAGTGTTTCTTCTGATCCTAATGATATGCCTTTGTCTACTTTGATTGTGAATAATAATGAATCTATGGATGTGAATTTTGTTGGTAGGAATAATTTTGGTAACAACACGTATACAGGGAATTTTAGTCCTAGGCCTTATCCTAGTAATCCTTCTAATAATTATGGAAATTCCTACAACAACTCTTATGGAAATTTTAATAAGATGCCCTCTGAATTTGAGAATAGTGTTAAAGAGTTTATGAATTCACAAAATAATTTTAATGCTTTGCTTGAAGAGAAGTTGCTTAAAGTTGATGATTTGGTTAGGAACGTTGATAGAATTTCTCTTGAGGTTGATTATTTAAAGCTTAGATATATTCCTCCTAAGCATGATATCAATGAGTCTCTCAGAGCCATGAGAATTTCCATTGATGAGTGCAAGGAAAGAACCGCTAGGACGCGTGCTATGAAAGATGCCTTTATTAAAGCGTGTTCTTCCAATTCCTAAGAAAATCAAGATGAAAATCTAAAAGTTATTGATGTGTCCCCTATTAAATCTTTGTTTTGCAATATGAATCTTAATGAAACTGAATACGATCTTCCTTTACCTAGAAGGCGTTCCAAAAATTCGGAGTATTTAGATCTTGATGATGAAATTGATAAAAGTGGGATTGAAAGAAATAAAACCCTAGATGTTGCTAAAGCCACTATATTGGATGTCAAGGACTTTAATTATGAAAGTTGCTCTTTAATTGGTTGAATTTCTTGTTGCAATCCGTGCTAAATTCTCCTCATGCTTATAGTCAAAATGAAGCCTTTACCGAACATATCGTTGATGCCTTGATGCAATCTTATGAAGAAAAACTTGAGTTGGAAGTTTATATCCCTAGAAACTCTATGATGAGTGGGAACCAACTATTAAAATTAAGATCAAGGATCATGAATTTTATGCTTTATGTGATTTGGGTGCTAGTGTCTCCACCATTCCCAAAACTTTGTGTGATTTGCTAGATTTCCGTGATTTTGATGATTGCTCTCTAAACTTGCACCTTGAGGATTCCACTATTAAGAAACCCATGGGAAGAATTAATGATGTTCTTATTGTTGCAAATAGGAATTATGTGCCCGTAGATTTTATCATTCTTGATATAGATTGCAATCCTTCTTGCCCTATTATTCTCGGTAGACCTTTCCTTAGAACGATTGGTGCAATTATTGATATGAAGGAAGGGAATATTAGATTTCAATTTCCATTAAAAAGGGCATGGAACACTTCCCTAGAAAGAAAATAAAATTACCATATTAATCTATCATGAGAGCCGCTTATGAATTGCCTACCAAAGATGGTAATACCTAGATCTATCCTTGCTTTTATGCCTACCTAGGGGCGTTAAACGATAGCGCTTGTTGGGAGGCAACCCAATTTTATTTTTAGTTTTTTTTGTTTTTGTTTATGTTTAGGAATAAATAATGCATCTACCTTCTGTTTAGATGTGGTTTTATCTTTTAATTAGTGTTTGTGCCAAGTTAGACCTATAGGATCTTCTTGGATGATAGTTATTTGATCTTGCTGTAATTTCCAGAAACTTTGCGCTCAGTGCCCGAATTGTTAAAAATCACCAGAACGTGATAAAATATTGATTCCAATTGCTGCTGATCAATAAACAAATTTTCTAGGTCGTTCTATTTTGGTAGATGTTTTGTAGTTCCATAAGTTTGCGCTTGTTACAGATTACTACAGACTGTTCTGTTTTTGACAGATTCTGTTTTTCGTGTGCTGTTTGCTTATTTTGATGAATCTATGGCTAGTAAAATAGTTTATAATCCATAGAGAAGTTGGAATAGAGTAGGTTTAACACCAATATAAATAAAGAATGAGTTCATTACAGTACCTTGAAGTGGTCTTTTGTTTTCTTTCGCTAACGGAGCTCACGAGATTTCTATTGAGTTTTGTGTTGTGAAGTTTTCAAGTTTTGGGTGAAATCTTTTGATGGATTATGGAACAAGGAGTGGCAAGGGCCTAATCTTGGGGATGCCCACGGCATGAGCATGTGCTTTCGAGAATGTCTGAGTACTACAATCACTTGAATCAAGTGGGAGTTAATCTTCCAGATAAGATAGTGATTGACAGAGTTCTCTAGTCACTATCACCAAGTTACTAGAACTTCGTGATGAACTATAATATGCAAGGGATAAACAGAGATGATTTCCAAGCTCTTCGTGATGCTGAAATCGACGAAGGTAGAAATCAAGAAAAGCATCAAGTGTTGATGGTTGACAAGACCACTAGTTTCAAGAAAAGGGCAAAGGGAAGAAGGGGAACTTCAAGAAGAATGGCAAGAAAGTTGCTACTCAAGTGAAGAAGCCCAAGTCTGTACCTAAGCCTGAGACTAAGTGCTTCTACTGCAAAGGGACTGGTCACTGGAAGCGGAACTGCCCCAAGTATTTGGCGGATAAGAAGGATGGCAAAGTGAACAAACGTATATTTGATATACAGGTTATTGATGTGTATTTTACTAGTGTTTGTAGCAACCCCTAGGTATTTGATACTGGTTCAGTTGCTAAGAGTAGTAACTCGAAACGGGAGTTGCAGAATGAACAGAGACTAGTTAAGGGTGAAGTGACGATGTGTGTTGGAAGTGGTTCCAAGATTGATATGATCATCATCGCACACTCCCTACACTTTCGGGATTAGTGTTGAACCTAAATAAGTGTTATTTGGTGTTTGCGTTGAGGATGAATATGATTTGATCATGTTTATTGCAATACAGTTATTCATTTAAGTTAGAGAACAATTGTTGTTCTATTTAGATGAATAAAACCTTCTATGGTCATACACCCAATGAAAATGGTTTGTTGGATCTCGATCGTAGTGATAACATATTCATAATAATGAAGCCAAAAAGATGCAAAGTTAATAATGATAGTGCAACTCATTTGTGGCACTGCCGTTTAGGTCATATTGGTGTAAAGCGCATGAAGAAACTCCATGCTGATGGGATTTTGGAATCACTTGATGCTTACGTAACCATGCCTTATGGGCAAGATGACTAAAGACTCCATTCTCGAGAACAATGGAGCGAGCAAGCGACTTATTGGAAATAATACATCTTGATGTATGCGATCCGATGAGTGTTGAGGCTCGCGGCGGGTATCATTATTTTCTGACCTTCACAGATGGTTTGAGCAGATATGGGTATATCTACTTGATGAAACATAAGTCTGAAACATTTGAAAAAAGTTCATATAATTTCAGAGTGAAGTGGAAAATCATCGTAACAAGAAAATAAAGTTTTTACGATCTGATCGTGGAGAAGAATATTTGAGTTACGAGTTTGGTCTTCATTTGAAACAATACAGAATAGTTTCACAACTCACGCCACCTGGAACACCACAGTGTAATGGTGTGTCCGAACATCGTAACCGTACTTTATTAGATATGGTGCAATCTATGATGTCTCTTACCTTAGAGACAGCTGCATTCACGTAAAATAGGGCACCATCTAAAATCCGTTGAGACGACGCCTTATGACCTGTGGTTTGGCAAGAAACCAAAGTTGTCATTTCTTAAAGTTTGGGGCTGCGATGCTTATGTGAAAAAGCTTCAACCTGATAAGCTTGAACCTAAATCAGAGAAATGTGTCTTCATAGGATACCCAAAGGAGACTGTTGGGTACACCTTCTATCACAGATCCGAAGGCAAGACATTCGTTGCTAAGAATGGATCCTTTCTAGAGAAGGAGTTTCTCTCGAAAGAAGTGAGTGGGAGGAAAGTAGAACTTGATGAGGTAACTGTACCTGCTCCCTTATTGGAAAGTAGTTTATCACAGAAATCTGTTCCTGTGACTCCTACACCAATTAGTGAGGAAGCTAATGATGATGATCATGTAACTTCAGACCAAGTTACTACCAAACCTCGAAGGTTAACCAGAGTAAGATCCGCACCAGAGTGGTATGGTAATCCTGTTCTGGAGGTCATATTACTTGGCCATGACAAACCTACGAACTATGAGGAAGCGATGATGAGCCCAGATTTCGCGAAATGACTTAAGGTCATGAAATCTGAGATGGGATCCATGTATGAGAACAAAGTGTGGACTTTGGTTGACTTGCCCGATGATCAGCAAGCCATAGAAAATAAATGGATCTTCAAGAGGAAGACGGATGCTGATAGTAGTGTTACTATCTACAAAGCTAGAATTGTCGCAAAAGGTTTTTGACAAGTTCAAGGTGTTGACTACCATGAGAGTTTCCCACTCGTATCTATCCTTAAGTATGTTCGAATCATGTTAGCAATTGCCGCATTTTATGAAATCTGGCAAATGGATAAACAAAACTGCATTCCTTAATGGATTTATTAAAGAAGAGTTGTATATGATGCAACCAGAAGGTTTTGTCAATCCTAAAGGTGCTAACAAAATATGCAAGCTCCAAATGATCCATCTATGGACTGGTGCAACCATCTCGGAGTTGGAATATACGCTTTGATAAGTTGATCAAAGGATATAGTTTTATACAGACTTGCGGTGAAGCCTGTATTTACAAGAAAGTGAGTGGGAGCACTACAACGTTTCTGATAAGTATATGTGAATGACATATTGTTGATCGGAAATAATGTAGAATTATTCAGTAAAGCATAAAGGAGTGTTTGAAAGGAGTTTTTCAAAGAAAGACCTCAGTGAAGCTGCTTACATATCGAGCATCAAGATCTATAGAGATAGATCAAGACGCTTGATAAGTTTTTCAATGAGTACATACCTTGACAAGATTTTGAAGTAGTTCAAAATGGAACAGTCAAAGAAAGAGTTCTTGCCTGCGTTACAAGGTGTGAAATTGAGTAAGACTCAAAGCTCGACCACGGCAGAAGATAGAAAGAAAATGAAAGTCATTCCCTATGCCTCAACCATAGGTTCTATAAAGTATGCTATGCTGTGTACCGATCTATTGTATACCCTACACTGATTTTGGCAAGGGAGTACAATAGTGATCTAGGAGTAGATCACTGGACAACGGTCAACATTATCCTTAGTGGAATAAGGATATGTTTCTCGATTATGGAGGTGACAAAAGGTTTGTCGTAAAGGGTTACATCGATGCAAGTTTTGACACTGATCCAGATGACTCTAAGTCTCAATCTGGATACATATTGAAAGTGGGAGCAATTAGCTAGAGTAGCTCCATACAGAGCATTGTTGACATAGAAATTTGCAAAATACATACGGATCTGAATGTGACAGACCCGTTGACTAAACTTCTCTCACAAGCAAAACATGATGACACCTTAGTACTCTTTGGGTGTTAATCACATAGCGATGTGAACTAGATTATTGACTCTAGTAAACCCTTTGGGTGTTGATCACATGACGATGTGAACTATGGGTGTTAATCACATGGTGATGTGAACTATTGGTGTTAAATCACATGGTGATGTGAACTAAATTATTGACTCTAGTGCAAGTGGGAGACTGAAGGAAATATGCCCTAGAGGCAATAATAAAGTTATTATTTATTTCCTTATTTCATGATAAATGTTTATTATTCATGCTAGAATTGTATTAAGGAAACATGATACATGTGTGAATACATAGACAAGCAGTGTCACTAGTATGCCTCTACTTGACTAGCTCGTTAATCAAAGATGGTTATGTTTCCTAGCCATAGACATGAGTTGTCATTTGATTAACGGGATCACATCTTTAGGAGAATGATGTGATTGCCTTGACCCATTCCGTTAGCTTAGCACTTGATCGTTTAGTATGTTGCTATTGCTTTCTTCATGACTTATACATGTTCCTATGACTATGAGATTATGCAACTCCGTTTACGGAGGAACACTTTGTGTGCTACCAAGCGTCACAACGTGAATCGGGTGATTATAAAGGTGCTCTACAGGTGTCTCCGAAGGTACTTTTTGGGTTGGCGTATTTCGAGATTAGGATTTGTCACTCCGATTGTCGGAGAGGTATCCCTGGGCCCACTCGGTAATGCACATCACTATAAGCCTTGCAAGCATAGAAACTAATGAGTTAGTTGTGGGATGATGTATTACGGAATGAGTAAAGAGACTTGCCGGTAACGAGATTGAACTAGGTATTGAGATACCGACGATCGAATCTCGGGCAAGTAACATACCGATGACAAAGGGAACAACGTATGTTGTTATGTGGTTTGACCGATAAAGATTTTGTCGGTGTCAAAACCGGCGGATCTCGGGTAGGGGGTCCCGAACTGTGCGTCTAGGCGGATGGTAACATGAGACAAGGGACACGATGATTTTACCCAGGTTCGGGCCCTCTCGATGTAGGTAATACCCTACTCCTGCTTGATTAATATTGATGATATGGGTAGTACAAGAGTAGATCCACCACGAGATCAGAGAGGCTAAACCCTAGAAGCTAGCCTATGGTATGATTGTTGTTAGATCCTCTGGACTAAAACCCTCCGGTTTACATAGACTCGAGATAGGGTTAGGGTTACATGAGTCGGTTACAATGGTAGGAGATCTACATATCCGTATCGCCAAGCTTGCCTTCGAGGCCAAGGAAAGTCCCATCCGGACAAGGGACGAAGTCTTCAATCTTGTATCTTCATAGTCTAGGAGTCCGGCCAAAGATGATAGTTCGGCTATCCGGACACCCCCTAGTCCAGGACTCCCTCAGTAGCCCCTGAACCAGGCTTCAATGACGACGAGTTCGGCGCGCATATTGTCTTCGGCATTGCAAGGCGAGAAGGTTTTGAACACAAGGATAGTGTCCGGCTCTACAAAACAAGTTCGACATACGACCGTAGAGAATATTTTTGCACAGATCTGATTGGCGTATTCCACGACGTGACATCACACCACGGCCAAGCCTTTATTCGAATCATTTTTTGTCCCACCTCGGTGCGTTTAGCGAGGCGGTTTCCTGGCACGTCTTATCAAAGCATAGATCTTGCCCCTTATTCCGGATTCCCATCGATCACGGACGTGGGTAACCCATCTGCGCCATTGATTATGGCGCTTGGGAGATAAGCGAGTTTTACGAGGCTGGCTGGGGACGCATAGCTTCGTCCGTCCATATATGAGGATAAGGATCCACCTTTTCACCTACGCCTTCTTCCTCCTTTGCTCATCCATTTCCGTGCACTCGAGCTCCAGCGCCCAAGTCCGCACATCCCACCTCAACCTTCTCCAACTATGTCCGGAGCGGGAGGCAGGTGGATGGCCTCCTCCGTCACGGAGGGGCACATCACAAAGCTGCGGGAGGCCGGATACTTGTCCGGCAATATCGCGCACCGGCTACCCGACGAGGGGCAGCTCATTCCAACCCCCAGGCCCCATGAGAGGGTGGTGTTTCTCCCCACTTCCTCCATGGACTAGGTTTTCCACTTCACCCATTTGTCCGGGGATCATGTTCTACTACGGCCTGGATTTCCACGATCGGCCCCGAACTTCATCCTCAACATCTCGGCGTTTATCGTGGGTAATGCGAACCTTCCTGCATCCAGCCCCACTTGACTTATGGCTTAAGATCTTCAATGTCAAGCCGAAGGTAGTGGGCGGCCGCCAAGTAGTCTTGGAGGCGCCATGGTTGGCAAGATGGCCAAAGTCCTATGGCTCGAGGGCTCCTTTGTGGAGACCATAAAGGGGTGGCAATTGGGGTGGTTCTACATCACCGAGCCGCGCGACTCCAAATGGGTGGCGGCCCCCGAATTCAGATCTGGCTTCCCCACACGGCTCTCATCATGGAAAGAGACGGGCCTGACGTGGGGGAATTCGGACGAGCTGTCCAGACTCAAAACCCGCGTCCGAAACCTGGTGGACAAGAATCTCAGGCTTGTCAACGTTATCCAGGTGATGCTCATCCGCCGGATTCTCCCATGCCAACAACGGGCCTTCAAATTGTGGGAGTTCGATCCGGCACAACACCCAACTATGAAGAGGCTCTTCGACACTACGTACGAAGATGCCTGGAAGGTGCTGTTCAAGGGCGCCGAGGCTCCCACATCCGCTACCGAAGATCACGGATTCAGCTCCCAGCGTCAAGCCAGCGAGGTAAGTTATTTTACCCTTTATGGGACTCTTGCTTTTTATAGATTGACTCTATGTGGGATCTAAAACTCCCTAACCTTTACAGGACTGGCTGAAGACGTCCGGACAGGTTAACTGTCTGGCCCCTTTGCGGAAGACCCGGACGCCTTTGATTAGTGGGGCTGCTGGCTCCGGTACCTCATGTGGTGCCGGAGAAGAAGGCTAAGAAGGAGGCCACGGGAACTCGAAGAGCTCCCGGCGCCAGTCTTGTCGGACTCACCGCCCGATAACTCGAGGCGGAATCCTCCTCTCGAGGAAGAGGAGGAGGAAAAAGCCTCTCCCGCCGGGGAGAGAAGAAAAGGAAGGCCGCCTAACCGGGAGGCCGGAGGGTCCAAGAAGGGAAGGACCCTTCATCCGGACTTCTCCACCAATGCCGACAACGACGAGGAGGAGTGGCCAACAAGGGCCAAGCCCCTGGCGAGATCGTAAGTGTCCGGATACCCATGTTTTTTTCATTGCATAGTGTTCTCTAATGCCGAACAATCATGCAGCCCGCCCAAGGGCGAGTTCGCCGCTTCGTCGAGCGGGTCCCTGAATTCGTCGGAAGTGGAGAGTACCTCACTTCTGGCCGCCTCCTCGCCTCACGCTGCGGACAACGCCGAGATGGGGTCTCGAGGGGGGCCTGGTCAAGAGGAGGTGGCGCAGGAGGCACCGCAAGGCAACCTCCCGGACTCCAGGCGCGTGGGGGGCGAGACCCCCAGGGGCTCTAAGCCCGACCCTCGTCCGGACTCCATACCGGAACCTTCAACGGTTCCGAAGTCCGGCAGGCGGTCCCTTCGTAGGAAGGGTAAGACGCCGGTGTCCTCCGTCCAACCGGAGGCACCAGATAGCTTACTGGAGGCGCTTAACAGCGCCTCCATCGAGGAGGAGCACCGCACTGTTATGAGTGTGGTGATCCAGAAAGTTCAGTCCGCCAAGAGCGGGCTGATTGAAGCCTGTACCAGCCTTCTAACAGGCTTTGAGGTAAGTTTAGAATATGTAAAAATATTACCGCATAGACAGTAGCCCCTGATACTTAGTTCGGTGTTTGAGGTAAGTCTAACATAAGTATGTCAATATGGGAATGCAGGCTGCGCTGACCTCTGCCAGACCGATCATGGAGGTCAATGCATAGAAGCAGAGCCTCGAGCGGTCCGAGAACGAGCTCGGCCTTGCCAAGAAGCAGCTCGAGGACAAGGAAGGTAAGTAATACCGTATTAAAGAAATACCTTATAGAAAGGATTTAGTTGCAAAAAGATAACATGAATAACATGGGTACTGCAGGGGCCACAAGCGAGGTGGCGACCCTGAAGGAGGCGGTGTCCGTGGCCGAAAACAAAGCGGCTGCGGAGCGCACCGAGCGAGAGAAGGGGGAGGCGCAGCTGGTGAAGGTACGGCAAGATCTCCAGGCTCTCGTGGAAAAACATGAGAGTTTGGAGCGTGACTCGAAGACTCGAGAGTCCGAGCTCGCCTCAGCTCTTGAGAGTGCCAAAGCCGCTAAGGCCAAAGACCAAAAAGCCCTCCAAGAAATTGAATCATTAAAGAAGATAGCGGTGGGTAAGGCATTCTTTATGCAAAGCAAGCATGTGAAAGTGAATTACCTATTACTTACCCGGATTCGAGCTCTCCAGAGCATTCGCAGATCTGCCCGTAGTTGCATACGATCTTGCCGCGTTCTCTGCGCCAAGGGGGGAGCTCGACGGAAAAGGTGTTCTGGTCTCAAGATCTTTGAGGCGGACATCCAGTGCCCTAAGCGACCAGCTGAAGCAGCTGGTCGAGCTCACAAGGTCGCCGAACAGGCCATGAAGGGCATCATAGTTCGGTGTGGCCATTGGAAGCCATGCACAGGAGCTACTTTGGGCTAGTGCGCGTGGTGGACGCCTGTCCATGTATTGAAGTCATCAAGTGCTCCGTCTGCATTGAAGGTGCCCGTCGGGCCCTTGCCCGTGCTAAAGTGCACTGGGGCAAGCTGGATGCGGAGAAGCTTGTGACGGACGGGCCACTGAAGGGCAAGGAGCATCGCACGCCCGAAATGTACTATGAGGGCGTCCTGAAGGGTGCCCGCCGTATAGCGGATGAGTGCTCCAAAGATGTAATTTTTGAATAGACTCGCATTTGTTATCCTCAGACGCTGAAAACTTGTTCATATCGCTAAGCAACGCTTGTTAATTTAAAATATTACCTTCAGGCGGCCGTTTATCAAATTTGAGAGATGGCAAGTCGTTGGCTTCAGCCCCCATGCCACAGTCTTTGGGGTGTTCGGGATAAACTTGAGCGCTCTTGTTCCCATTCTCGGGTCCATCGAGGGAGGCGCTCAACGCAACGAACAAGGCAACCGGACTTATAATGCTTGAACACTCTCACTTAGCCATAGAATTCTATAATTTTAAATTTCAGCGAAGACCCTAGTATTCGGAAGACCGAGTTCGGGGCGCTATCCACGCCTTGGCCGGACAATGCCGGTTCCTCGCTCTAAGCAACATAAGTCTTTAGGGACCCGAAAAAACCTCTCGAACAACGACCGGCTCTCGCCCTATCATGACGTTCAGTTTTAGCTTTCTCCACTTAGGTGCTCAACCCAGCTCAACCGGGGCACAATCGCAGTGGTTCTCCTAGTGCTACCTTAGCCGATATAACGGAACGTAAGGTACCAAAACATACGAGCCGGGCAAACCCAACTATTGACCCAAGACATGATTCGGAGCCGATGCATATAATGCTATAAGTTCGGGGTGCCGCACTTGTGAAAGTGTTCGGACTTATCACACCATAATTTTGGGGTACTTAAGCCCTGGTGTATTGGCCGTACCAAAGTGTACGGGTGCAACATGTCATGAAATGAACATATATAATTGGAAATAATGCAATAACAGGCAAGAGCTATATATTGTTTATTAAAAAGAAACTGCAAATAAAAGCAGAACGATACAAATTGTGCGATAAGCAAGGGATG
This sequence comes from Aegilops bicornis, assembly GCA_021605145.1. Lineage (NCBI taxonomy): Eukaryota > Viridiplantae > Streptophyta > Magnoliopsida > Poales > Poaceae > Aegilops > Aegilops bicornis. The sequence goes on along the minus strand of CM038670.1, from coordinate 552,091,428 downwards.
GGACTATTTAACATGTCCCCCTCCAGGGGTAAGCTGCGGGATGGTATGTAAAACAGGTATAATGCTCGTAGTAGAGACCACCTGAACACTCGACGTAGCTTTCTGCTTCCCTGGCTGTTGCATCGTGAGTTCGGCAATTCTAGTGCCGGACAGGACTTCTGGAAAACGGAGTCCTGAAAGTAAGAAAAAATAAAAAAGAAAAAAGAAAAAGAATGACACAATCAGGAGCCTCTGGTGCGGTTGAGCCGCATTCTGGGCGTGCCGTGGTCGTGCCCCTCCCCTTATGCCCATGGTATCTCCAGAGCATAGTTATGTATGTGTAGTACTGGCTTCGCAATTTCGCGAGGGCTGGGGTTGGGGCCGGATTGCTACGCGTGCTTGGATTGTGCTAGGCGGTCTTGTTGTAGGTTACTCGGTAGCGGCAGCGGTGTCCGGACGTTTAATGGCGGACTCGAGAATTGCTGTGAGAGGCTGCTTTGCACCTCCGCCGCGAGGGCCGCCGTGTGCTCCTCCGTTCGGAGAGAGCGTTCGGTGTTTCCATTGACCGTAATTACTCCTCGAGGGCCTGGCATCTTGAGCTTGAGGTATGCATAGTGCGGCACCGCATTGAACTTTGCAAATGCGGTTCGTCCAAGCAAAGGCGTGATAGCCATCGCTGAACGGGACTATGTCGAAGATTAACTCTTCGCCGGAAGTTATCCGGGATCCGAAGACCACTTCGAGTGTAATCGAGCCTGCATAATTGGCCTCTACACCCGGTATGACGCCTTTAAAGGTCGTCTTTGTAGGTTTACTCCTTGAGGGGTCTATGCCCATTTTGCGCCTTTGTATCACGATAAAGCAGGTTCAGGCTGCTACCGCCGTCCATCAGGACTCTGGTGAGGTGAAATCCGTCAATAATTGGGTCAAGAACCAATGCGGCGAAACCGCCATGACGAATGCTAGTGGGGTGGTCCCTTCGATCGAAGGTGATCGGGCAGGAAGACCATGGGTTGAACTTTGGGGCGACTGGCTCCATCGCATATACGTCCCTTAGTGCACGCTTCCGCTCCCTTTTGGGTATATGGGTTGCGTATATCATATTCACCGTCCGCACTTGTGGGGGAAAGCCCTTCTGTCCTCTATTGTTCGTGGCCGGGCTCTTCCTCGTCATCGCTATGCAGCCCCTTGTCATTGAGTTCGCACTTAACTTGCTCGCTTGCTTGAACACCCAACAATCCTGTTGGTGTGATTGGCTGGTTTTTCAGGGTGCCATGTATCCGCACAAGCGATCGAGTATTCGGTCCAAGTTGGACGGGCCTGGATATTTCTTTTGAATGGCTTCTTCCGTGACCGGGTTTAGAGCCTCTGAATCCAGCATTGTATCGTCAGATCTTCAGCATTATCGCCGTTAATGCGGCGCTTGTTCTTGTTGCGACGCGACATGCCATTGTTGTCCTTGGTATCCGAACTACCAGGGTGTTTGGCCAAGTTGTTGCTTCGAGCTAGCCAGCTGTCTTCTCCCACGCAAAAGCGGGTCATGAGTGTTGTGAGGGCTGCCATGGATTTCGGCTTTTCCTGTCCTAGGTGCCGAGCTAGCCACTCGTCGCGGATGTTATGTTTGAAGGCTGCAAGGGCCTCTGCATCCGAACAGTCAACGATTTGATTTTTCTTGTTTAGGAACCGTGTCCAGGTCCTCCCAACGACCAATTGATTCTGTTGGCAAGCTGTTGAGCCAATGCCGAGCTGGTCCTTTAAGCTTGAGTGGCAGGTATTTGATGGCATGTAGATCATCACCGCGGGCCATGTGGATATGGAGGAGGTAGTCCTCGATCTAAACCGTAGGATCTGTTGTGCCATCGTATGATTCGATGTTTACGGGTTTGAAACCCTCAGGGTTTGATGATCCATTACTTCATCTGTGAAGCATAGTGGGTGTGCGGCGCCTCTATATTGGGCTATATCACGACACAGCTCAAATGAGCTTTGTCTACTGAGTTCGGCCCGGCCGGAGTTGCAGTATCCGGCGTGACGGTTATCATCACGTGTCGTGGGGCGCCCACGCGATTCGTAGATCGATCTTGTTTGTTTTGCCTTATCCTCCAATATATCTCGCAAGTCCGGCGCGTTTTCCCGTGCCTTGGTACTTTTTGAGCGGCGTCGGGATGCGGCTTGAATGGAGGATCTAGAGGCCTCTCTGTCGCGGCCACGGGGTGGCCGGTCGGCCGCGTCATGCGCTGGTGATGTAGGTTTGGGTGCTGCTTCCTCTAATCGAGGCAACGGCCTGCGTTTGGGATAGCTTTTGGAGGGCCGTTCGAGTTCATACTCTTCGGCTGCAAGGACTTCAGTCCATCTGTCAGCTAGCAGGTCTTGGTCAGCTCTAAGCTATTGCTGCTTTTTCTTGAGGCTGCTTGTCGTGGCCATAAGCTTGCGTTTGAAACGCTCCTGCTCGACGGGATCCTCAGGCACGACAAATTCGTCGTCATCGAGGCTTGCCTCATCTTCGGAGGGAGGCGCATAATTATCATCCTCTACCTCTCTTTCTGCCGCACTGTCGTGCGGTCTTGCTTCTCCCTCCTCATGCGTTGAGTCCGGCTGGAGGGGGTCGTCTTGACCTTGTCCGGTGTTATTGTCTCCGTGCGGAATCACCGCTTTACCGTGGCGGGATTTAGAACGGCGCCGCTGACGTCGGCGCTTGGGTTGTTTCTTGGAGGGGTCATCCTCCGCCGTTCCATCGCCATTCCCATCTTTTGGGATGTCCACCATGTATATGTCATATGACGAGGTGGCCTTCCAATGCCCTGTAGGCGCTGGGTCTTGGTCGTCTCCGGCATCGTCGTCCATACCGTCGATGTCTTCGGAGTCGAAGTCGAGCATGTCGGTTAAATCATCGACAGTGGCTACAAAGTGGGTGGTGGGTGGGCGTTGAATTTCTTCGTCATCCGCATCCCAACCTTCCTGACCGTAGTCCAGCCAGGGCTCTCCTGATAAAGAGAGAGAATTTAGTGAAATCAAGACGGATTCGATTGGCAGGGGTGCGGAGGGTTCGGAGTCCGACAAGGAGTCCGTCACCTGGGAGTCACGAGCTTCGCAAAGGACAGGGAGGGTGTTCGGCTCGATCGCCGTAGAGATTTCAGCCCCCGAGGCGGTGTCCAACCAACCGTCCTTGATCGGCAAATCCGGCTCCGGATTAAGGGTCGGAGTGGATGCTGGTGCGGCCTCTAGGGCACTGTTCGGCGGCAGAGCTAGATCATACCCATCGAGACAGTGTGGCACGCTCGGCTATGGCTCGAATCCGTCGAAGATCAAGTCTCCACGGACATCGTCTGTATAGTTCAAACTTCCAAATCTGACCTGATGGCCAGGGGTGTAGCTTTCGATCTGCTCCAGATGGCCTAGCGAATTGGCCCGCAGTGCAAAGCCGCCGAATACGAAGATCTGTCCGGGGAGAAAAGTCTCACCGATGGGCTGCGTCGTTCTTGATGATTGAAGGAGCCATCGGGCCTATAGGTGACGACACGGAGGAACTCTCAATGAAAGCACCAATGTCGGTGTCAAAACCGGCGGATCTCGGGTAGGGGGTCCCGAACTGTGCGTCTAGGCGGATGGTAACAGGAGACAAGGGACACGATGTTTTTACCTGTGTTCGAGCCCTCTCGATGGAGGTAATACCCTACTCCTGCTTGATTAATATTGATGATATGGGTAGTACAAGATTAGATCTACCATGAGATCAGAGAGGCTAAACCCTAGAAGCTAGCCTATGGTATGATTGTTGATCGTCCTACGGACTAAAACCCTCCGGTTTATATAGACACCGGATAGGGTTAGGATTACATGTAGTCGGTTACAATGGTAGGAGATCTACATATCCGTATCGCCAAGCTTGCCTTCCACGCCAAGGAAAGTCCCATCCGGACACGGGAGGAAGTCTTCAATCTTGTATCTTCATAGTCTAGGAGTCCGGCCAAAGATGATAGTTCGCCTATCCGGACACCCCCTAGTCCAGGACTCCCTCAATCTTTGTAGAATATGTGGGAGCCAATATGAGCATCCAGGTTCCGCTATTGGTTATTGACCGGAGACGTGTCTCGGTCATGTCTACATAGTTCTCGAACCCGTAGGGTCCACACGCTTAAAGTTCGATGACGGTTATATTATGAGTTTACGTGATTTGATGTACCGAAGGTAGTTCTGAGTCCCGGATGAGATCGGGGACATGACGAGGAGTCTCGAAATGGCCGAGACTTAAAGGTCGATATATTGGACGACTATATTCGGACATCGGAAAGGTTCCGAGTGATTCGGGTATTTTTCGGAGTACCGGAGAGTTACGGGAATTCGCTAGGGAGTATATGGGCCTTATTGGGATTTAGGGGAAAGAGAGAGAAGAGGCTGCGCGCCCCCCAAGGCCTAGTCCGAATTGGACTAGGGGGAGGGGCTGCGGCCCCTCCTTCCTTCTCTTCTCTCTCCCCTTTCCTTGACTCCTACTCCTACTACTTGGAAGGGGGGAATCCTACTCCCGGTGGGAGTAGGACTCCCCCTTGGCGCACCTCCCCTTGGCCGGCCGCCTCCTCCCCTTGCTCCTTTATATACGGGGGCAGGGGTGCACCCCATAGACACAACAATTGATTCGTTGATCTTTTAGCCGTGTGCAGTGCCCCCCTCCACCATAGTCCACCTCGATAATACTGTAGCGGTGCTTAGGCGAAGCCCTGCGTCGGTAGAACATCATCATCGTCACCACGCCTCAGCACTCGGCTGGATCGGAGTTCGAGGGATGTCATCAGGCTGAACGTGTGCTGAACTCGGAGGTGACGTGCGTTCGGTACTTGATCGGTCGGATCATGAAGACGTACGACTACATCAACCGCGTTGTGCTAACGCTTCCGCTTTCGGTCTACGAGGGTACGTAGACAACACTCTCCTCTCTTGTTGCTATGCATCACCATGATCTTGCGTGTGCGTAGGAATTTTTTTGAAATTACTACGTTCCCCAACAGAGCTCCACCGACCTCAACACCAACTCTATATATTCACGTTCGGGAGGAAAAAAATCAGAGAGAAGGATTCATCGCGTTTTACGATACGGAGCCGCCGCCAAGCCCTAATCTCTCTCGAGAGGGCTGATCTGGAGTCCGTTCGGGGCTCCGGAGAGGGGAATCCGTCGCCATCGTCATCATCAACCTTCCTCCATCACCAATTTCATGATGCTCACCGCATGCGTGAGTAATTCCATCGTAGGCTTGCTGGACGGTGATGGGTTGGATGAGATTTACCATGTAATCGAGTTAGTTTTGTTAGGGTTTGATCCCTAGTATCCATTATGTTCTGAGATTGATGTTGCTATGACTTTGCTATGCTTAATGCTTGTCACTAGGGCCCGAGTGCCATGCTTTCAAATCTGAACCTATTATGTTTTCATGAATATATGTGAGTTCTTGATCCTATCTTGCAAGTCTATAGTCACCTATTATGTGTTATGATCCGTTAACCCCGAAGTGACAATAATCGGGACCACTACCGGTGATGACCGTAGTTTGAGGAGTTCATGTATTCACTAAGTGTTAATGCTTTCGGTACTCTATTAAAAGGAGGCCTTAATATCCCTTAGTTTCCAATAGGACCCTGCTGCCATGGGAGGGTAGGACAAAAATGCCATGCAAGTTCTTTTCCATAAGCACGTATGACTATATTCGGAATACATGCCTACATTACATTGATGAACTGGAGCTAGTTCTGTGTCACCCTATGTTATAACTATTGCATGAGGAATCACATCCGGCATAATTCTCCATCACCGATCCAATGCCTACGAGCTTTTCACATATTGTTCTTCGCTTAGTTACCTTTCCGTTGCCACTGTTACAATTACTACAAAACTGCTACTGTTACTTTTGCCACCGTTACAGTTACTTCCATACTACTTTGGTACTAAATACTTTGCTACAGATACTAAGTTATCCAGGTGTGGTTGAATTGAAAACTCAACTGCCAATACTTGAGAATATTCTTTGGCTCCCCTTGTGTTGAATCAATAAATTTGGGTTGAATACTCTACCCTCGAAAACTGTTGCAATCCCCTATACTTGTGGGTTATCAAGACTATTTTCTGTCACCGTTGCCGGGAGCATAGCTCTAGTCTTTGAGTCACTTGGGATTTATATCCGCTGGTCACTATGAGGAACTTGAAAGACGAAAGAACTAATATTTTTCCCTCAACTACGAGGGGAGGTAATGAACTGCCATCTAGCTCTGCACTTGATTCACCTTCTGTTTTGAATAAGCTTGCGACACCTAAACCTCGCTTACGCTATTAATTACGATATGTCGCATGTTATTGATGATGCCACTTCTACTATGCATGATACTTATGATGAAACTACTTCTATGCTTGATACTACTCCGCCATTAGGTGAATTTCGGGATGAACAACTTGCTAGGGCTAGAGAGAATGAAATTCTTGAAACTGATAATATTGATGAAAGTGATGATGAAGATTCTCCCCCTAGATATGAACTGCCTGTTGTGCCTGAGGGTTATGTTATGGATGAAGAAACTGCTAGAGACTTTCTTGCTTGCAATGATAGGATTGATCTTAAGAAATTATTAGCTAAGCTGAAAGAAAAATCTCTGAATGCTAGAATGAAATATGACCCTGCTTTTGCTACTTCACCTATCTTCGTTACTGATAAGGATTATGATTTCTCTATTGATACTAAGATAATTACTTTGGTGGAATCTGATCCTTTTTATGGCTATGAATCTGAAACTGTTGTGGCACATCTTACTAAATTAAATGATATAGCCACCATGTTCACTAATGATGAGAAAACTCGCTACTATTATATCCTTAAATTGTTTCAGTTCTCATTAAAGGGTGATGCTAAAACATGGTTTAATTCTCTTGATCCTGGTTGTGTGCGTAGTCCCCAGGATACGATTTACTACTTCTCTGCTAAATATTTTCCCGCTCATAAGAAACAAGCTGCCTTAAGGGAAATCTATAATTTTGTTAAAATTGAAGAAGAGAGTCTCTCACAAGCTTGGGGGAGGCTTCTCCAATTACTTAATGCTTTGCCGAATCATCCTCTCAAGAAAAATGAAATACTTGATATCTTTTATAATGGACTAACGATGCTTCCAGAGACCACCTGGATAGTTGTGCTGGTTGTGTTTTCAGGGAAAGAACAGTTGATCAAGTTGAATTGCTATTGAATAATATGTTGGCTAATGAAAATAATTGGACACTTCCTGAACCAACTCCTAAGCCAACTCCGAAGAAAAGGGGTATTCTATTTCTCAGTCCTGAAGATATGCAAGAGGCAAAAAAATCTATGAAAGAAAAAGGTATTAAAGCTGAAGATGTTAAGAATTTACCTTCTATTGAAGAAATACGTGGTCTTAATCTGCCGCCTGTTGAAGAAATACATGGTCTTGATAACCCGACACAGGTAGTAAAGGTAAATTATCTCTATAGATTTGATGAAGGTGATATTCCTCGTTATAAGTCTGCTAGCCAATGCTTAGATGAGTTTGATAATTTTATTGTCAAACAAGAAAACTTCAATACTTATGTTGGTAGACAATTGAAACACAATGCTGATATGCTTAAACACTTGAGTGATTATATGTCTAGAGTTAAAGGTGAACTTAAACTCATTAGTAAACATGCTTCTATGGTTACCACTCAAGTAGAAGAAGTGCTTAAAGCTCAGAATGATTTGCTCAATGAATTAAATTATAAGAAAAATCATAATGCTGTTAGAGTTATGACTAGAGGGGGTAAAATGACTCAGGAACCTTTGTACCTGAAGGTCATCCTAAGAGAATTGAGCAGGATTCTTAGAGAACTAATGTTGATGCACCTAGTCCTTCTAAGAGGAAGGAAAAGAAAAATAATAGGACTTTGCATGCTTCTAGTGAACCTATTGTTGACACACCTGAGAATCCCAATGATATTTCTATATCTGATGCTGAAACACAATCTGGTGATGACCATGAACCTAGTGATAATGTTAATGATGATGTTCATGTTGATGCTCAACCTAGTAATGACGATGATGTAGAGATTGAACCCGCTGTTGATCTTGATAACCCACAATCAAAGAATCAAAGTTATGATAAAAGAGACTTTATTGGTAGGAAGCACGATAAAGAAAGAGAACCATGGGTTCGGAAACCCATGCCTTTTACTCCTAAACCATCCAAGAAAAAGGACGATGAGGATTTTGAGCGCTTTGCTGAAATGATTAGACCTATCTTCTTGCGTATGCGTTTTACTGATATGCTTAAAATGAATCCTTATGCTAAGTATATGAAGGATATTGTTACAAATAAGAGAAAGATACCGGAAGTTGAAATTTCCACCATGCTTGCTAATTATACTTTTAAGGGTGGAATACCCAAGAAACTTGGAGATCCAGGAGTACCAACTATACCATGCTCCATTAAAAGAAACTATGTTAGAACTGCTTTATGTGATCTTGGAGCCGGTGTTAGTTTTATGCCTCTCTCTTTATATAGTAGACTTGATTTGAATAAGTTGACACCTACTGAAATATATTTGCAAATGGCTGATAAGTCAACTGCTATACCTGTCGGTATTTGTGAGGATGTGCCTGTTGTGGTTGCAAACGTTACTATTTTAATGGACTTTGTTATTCTTGATATTCCCGAGGACGATAGTATGTCGATTATCCTTGGTAGACACTTTTTGAATACTGCAGGGTCTGTTATTTATTGCAACAAAGGCAATGTCACTTTTCATGTTAATGGGAATGAGCATACGGTACACTTTCCGAGGAAACAACCTCAAGTCCACAGTATCAATTCTATTGGAAAAATTCCATCGATTACTATTGGAGGTTTTGAATTTCCTCTCCCTACTGTCAAAAAGAGATATGATATTCTTATTGTTGGGGATGTGCATATCCCCGTTGAGGTAACATAGTGTTATTCGAAATTTCTCCGGTTCCATGTTATTCGGAATGAGTTTGTTAACAAGACTTGATCAACCTTGTTAGTGGATTCCTTTTGATGAGCATGAGATGGATGAAGTTAGAAAGCACAACCTTCTGTACCCTCCTTTCACTTTCTGTTATTTAGATTAAATAAAGCAAAAATAGTATTTTCTGTCTGTTTTCTGAATTTTCCATGCAATAAAAATAGCCCATAAATAAAAGTTCTCCAAATGCCCTGAAAATGAAATATGATTTTTTTCTAGAATATTTGAGAATATCTGGCACTGAGAGCACATCAGAGGGGGCAGCCACCTGGCCACGAGGTCTGTGGCGCCCACCACAGGCGCGCCCGCCTCGTGGGCCCCTGGTGGCTCCCCTCCACTTATTCCAGCCACCACACACTCCTTCTTCCTCCCCAAAAAATCACCGACCAGCTCAAGCACGAGTTCTTTCTCATTTTGCTGCGATTTTCGATCTCCTTGCTCAAAGCTCCACTCAGAAAACTGCTTTGGGGGATTGTTCTTCGGTATGTGACTCCTCCGATGGTCCAATTAGTTTTTGTTCTAGTGCTTTATTCATTGCAAATTTTTGCTGCCTAGGTGACCCTTTTCTTGAGCTTGAATGTCAAATTTAATTGGTCCCAAGTAGTTCTAATGCATGATATAGTCTCTAGGCACTTGTGGGAGTAGTTGCTATCAATTTTGTTGAGTTTGGTTCACTTTTATTTTAAGTTACTAAAAATTTCAGAATTTTTCAGAAATTGATGAGGAGATTTTGAGGGCTCTTGAGTCAAGCTCGAAGGACAAGCAAAGTGAGGAGGATAAGAGGCCCAAATATAATCTCCCTCGCACCGCGGAAGTTTGGCCGTGTGAATGGCCTTGTGATGAGTTCTTAACAGCGGCCGGGATTCATGATGATTTTCATTCTTTGGTTGAGAATGCGGGCCTCACCGATTTCCTCCGCGACCAGCGTGAATAGTATCTCTTACTCACCAATATTTCGTGCAAAATTTTCATTTCCATGCTAGGAGATCACCACCTTCAGTGGAATTTTATTTATATGATGAGCATAAGGAGTTGTCCCTTTCTGATTTTTGCCGGGTCTGTAAGATACCCCTTACTGGCAGAATAGAGGAACCACATTGTAATGATGTGGAAGGGTTTATTGATATGATTGCTGTAGGGGAAACGAGGAAAGTTTCTGATGCAAGAATCACTAGCATACACTTTCCGGTTCTGCGTTACTTTGCGACATTTGCTAGTAGATGTTTAATTGGTCGCGGAAACTGTGGAAACCTTAGTGCCCCTGATATTGTTATTTTGTGCCATGCCTTGTTTCGTGACAACACTTTTAGTCTAGGCGCTATTATTGTCAAGCGGTTAAGTCTGAACCGCACAAAGTGTCCCATCTTGGGAGGTATCTTCGCCACGCACCTCGCTGCACACTTTAACATACCTATTAGGCATTATGAGAAAGAAGAAAAGTTGTTGCCTCCTATTTTTCTAGACTATAAGAGTATGGTAGCACATGATTTTATCGTTAAGAATAAGGAAAAGATGCTTAAGTATAGACTGATATTTGATAAAAATCATCCCGAGACTATTACTTTGCCTGCTCCTTGTTTGTTTGACGTATCTTCAGGGAAATATCTTGTTCTGCCGGAGGCATTTCATGCCTACCAGAACCCCACACCAGCTACAGAGCTAGAGCTGGAGCCACAACCTGATCCTCCACGTCAATCTGTTTACCAGTGGGATCTGGAGGAGATCGCCAATCAGTGGTACCCCGAGGCTCCTTCTTAGTACGACCCCAACTACAACTTTGGATATCCACCAGGGCAGCCGTGGCAGTAGACCAACTTAGGCCAAAAGCCTAAGCTTGGGGGAGTACGTATTTCTCACCGACATTACATTCATGTCCACACACTCACTCTAGTTGTCGGTGCTCATACTTTTTCACTGTAATATCCATGCTAGTTTATTTTATTTTCTCGCTTTCTTCTTGTGTGTTTGAATAACCTTAAGAAAAACAAAAAAATAGTTGTAGCTTTTAGCTAGTTTACTTTACATGCCTGTAGTAGTAATAATTAAAAGAAAACCCAAAAAGATTTCCTGTTCTTCTTTTGTTTGTTGGGAGCTTTCCCGTGTAAATAGTTTTATTTCTTTTCTTTTCTTTGGGGGTCGAGAGGAGAAGACCAAAATGAAAATGTTGAAGTGGCTTTTACATGCACTATTGTTGATTTAACAAAGAGCCCATATTATCTTGTCTTCTCCTGTGTGTCAGATGCCTGCAGATTCCAGCTTAGTCCAATGCACGTGCACTATTATTATTATCCACATCGTTTGGTCGTGCAAGTGAAAGGCAATAATGACGATATATGATGGACTGATAGAGATGAGAGAAGCTGGTATGAACTCGACCTCTCTTGTTTTTGTAAATATGATTAGTTCATCGTTCCTGATTCAGCCTATTATGAATGAACACGTTTGCAATGACAATTAGAGATTATAGTTGCTTATGCCATGCTTAATTAGCTAGGAGTTTATAATGGTTTACCTTGCGTGCCAACATGCTATTAAAATGGCTGTGATGTGGTATGATAGGGTGGTATCCTCCTTTGAACAATTCGAGTGACTTGACTTGGCACATGTTCACGCATGTAGTTGAAACAAAATCAACATAGCCTCCACGATATTTATGTTCATGGTGGATTATATCCTACTCATGCTTTCACTCAATGTTTATTAATTTTAATGCATGTTCATGACTGTTGTCGCTCTCTAGTTGGTCGCTTCCCAGTCTTTTTCTATCCTTCACTTGTACTAAGCGGGAATACTGCTTGTGCATCCACTTCCATAAACCCCAAAGTTATTCCATATGAGTCCACTATACCTTCCTATATATGTGGTATCTACCTGCCGTTCCAAGTAAATTTGTATGTGCCAAACTCTAACCTTCAAATAAAATTCTATTTTGCATGCTCGAATAGCTCATGTATCAACTAGGGTTGTCAGTATCTTCCATGCTAGTCGCGTTATTCTCAAGAGGAGTGGACTCCGCTCCTCACTCACGAGAAAATGGCTGGTCACCAGGATGCCTAGTCCCATGCTCTAAGCAAATCAAATCGAAATAATTGCAAACAAAACTCCCCCAGGGCTGTTGCTAGTTGGAGGCACTCGTTGTTTCGAGCCAGCCATGGATTGATGCTTGTTGGTGGTGGGGGAGTATAAACTTTACCATTCTGTTTGGGAACCGCCTATAATATGTGTGGCATGCACTAGTAGAAAAGGGGGCAATGGCCCAGGCCAGTTCAACCCATTAGTCCCGGTTCAATCCAGAACCGGGACCAATGGAGCTATTTGCCCCGGTTCGTGAGCCCAGGGGGCCGGCCGGGCCACGTGGGCCATTGGTCCCGGTTCGTCCGGACCTTTTGGTCCCGGTTGGTGGGACGAACCGGGACCAATGGGCATGGCTCCTGGCCCACCACTATTGGTCCCGGTTGGTGGCATGAACCGAGACCAAAGGCTTCCCTTTAGTCCCGGTTCATGCCACCAAACGGGGCTAATGGTGTTGCCTATATATAGCCCCTCGCGCAAGAAGCGAGCACACTGCTTGCTCTGTTTTTTCCGCCGAGGGGAGAGGGCTTGGTGGTGCTCTAGCTCACCTCCTATGCACACAAGGTGTTCGATGGAATGCCCGAGCCACACTACTTAAGGTTTCTCCTCTCCAAGCTCGACCGCCAAGCTCCATTTTCCTCAATATTTATCTAGGTTTAGTGGTCCGTCACGCCCCGTCCCCGTCTTCATCGCCGTCGATCACCCAGCGCCGATCTCATCGCCGGCACCACCGTGGTGAGCCTCTTGTTCTTATCTTCTTTACGAAGGAAAAATATTCTTACTTGTATGTTTAGATAGATACTTGTATTATTTTCTTACTTTTATTATTGCATCTTATATAGTGCGATGGTTTTGGTATTCGCCCGTCGGCCCTCGTCACATCTATGATTGGATGTGGTATATATTATCTTTTCATAACTATTGGTTCATTTATTGTTTATGAAAATTATGCCGACCAACGTGACATGGATTTTATTTATCTAGGAGGTTGTTGAACCGGAAATTCCAACCGATCCTATTGTCGAGAGGTTAAATTTATTTGAAGAAAAAAACAATTTCTTGAAGGAAAAAATAAAAAAACTTGAGGAGGAGAAGATGATATTGGAGTTGCATGTTGCGGATGTCGTCGATGATCACAAGATCAAGATGGATGCAATGTGCTTGAAGATTAGAAAGATTGGAAAATATGCCATTCATCTTGAGGCTTGGTATCATTATGCCGTTGGATCGGTTGTTACCTTGGTTGCGATTATGATCGCATTTGTTTTTGCATTGAAATGTTTTACATAGTTTCAATGTATGGTTTAATTAATTTAGATGCTCTGCAGAGCTTTATGTTGTTAGATGAGAACTATGTATGTACTTTGGTTTTATGTGATGATGATCAACTTCTATTAATTTGGTCACTTAATTATCTATTCATGATGTTCTGTAATGATTTTTGACACACTTAATTATATATAATGCACACAGATGAACCGCAATGGATGTACGGTGATGTACACACCTCCGAGTACATTAAGGGCGTGCATGATTTTCTCGAAGTGGCTGAGGCAAACAAGCGAGAATGGTTTTATGTGTTGTCCATGCCCTATATGTGGGAATACTGAAGTCTTACTCGACGAAAAATCCTTCACACCCACCGACTTTACAAGGGTTTCATGCCACACTATAATGTTTGGACGAGGCACGGAGAAATAGGGGTTATGATGGAAGACGGCGAAGAAGAAGAGTACGATGACAACTATGTGCCCCTGAATACGGTGATGCTCTTGAACATCAAGAGGAAATAGGCGATGTGCACGATGGTGCCGCAACAGTGAGCTGCTGAAGATCAAGAGGAACCAGACGATGTGCCCGATGATGATGATCTCCGCCGGGTCATTGTCGATGCAAGGACGCAATGCGAAAGTCAAAAGTAGAAGCTAAAGTTCGATCGCATGTTAGAGGATCACAAAAAAGGGTTGTACCCCAATTTCGAAGATGGCAACACAAAGCTTCGGTGCCGTCTTTGGAATTGCTGCGATGGAAGGCGAGAGAATCTTGTGCCGATAAAGGATTTGAGAAGCTACTGAAAATAATGAAGAAGAAGCTTCCAAAGGATAACGAATTGCCCGACAGTACATACGCAGCAAAGAAGGTCGTATGCCCTCTAGGATTGGAGGTGGAGAAGATACATGCATGCCCTAATGACTGCATCCTCTACCGCGGTGCATACAAGGATCTGAACGCATGCCCGGTATGCGGTGCATTGCTTGATATAAGATCGGACGAGATGACCACAGTGATGTTGACGGCGAGCCTACTAGGAAGAGGGTTCTGCGAAGGTGATGTGGTATGCTCCTATAATACCACGGTTGAAACGTCTGTTCGAAGCGGAGAGCATGCCAAGTTGATGCGATGGCACAGTGAGGACCGTAAGAAAGGCGGGAAGTTGAGAGCACCTGTTGACGGGTCATGATGGAGAAAATCGAGAGAAAGTCTTGGGATGAGTTTGCAAAGGACCCAAGGAACGTATGGTTTGCTTTAAGCGCGGATGGCATTAATCCTTTCGGGAGCGAGCAGCAATCATAGCACCTGGCCCGTGACTCTATGTATGTATAACCTTCCTCCTTGGATGTGCATGAAGCGGAAGTTCATTATGATGCAGTTCTCATCCAAGGCCCTAAGCAACCCGGCAAGCGACATTGATGTGTACCTAAGGCCATTAGTTGAAGAACTTTTACAGCTGTGGAATGGAAAGCGGTGTACGTCGTGGGATGAGCAAAAAGGAGGAATTTCACCTAAAGGCGTTGTTGTTCGTGACGATCAACGATTGGCCCGCTCTCGATAACCTTTCGTGACAGACAAACAAGGGATACCACACATGCACGCCTTGTTTACTTGACACCGATAGTATATACCGGAAGCTGCGGGAAGAATGTGTACACAGGCCATCGTCGATTTCTTCCGACCAACCATCAATGTCGAAAGAAAGGCAAGCATTTCAAAGGCGAGGCAGATCACGGAAGAAGCCCACCATGCGCATCGGTGATCACGTACTTGCTATGGTCAATGATTTACACGTAATCTTTGGAAAGGGTCGGCGGACTAGCTGTTCCGAATGACGCCGACAATCACGCACCCATGTGGAAGAAGAAATCTATATTTTGGGACCTACCCTCTTTGGAAATACCTAGAGGTCCGCTCTTTGATCGACGTGATGCACGTGGCGAAGAACCTGCGTGAACCTGCTAGGCTTCTTGGGCGTGTATGGAAAGACAAAAGATACACACGAGGCACGGGAGGACCTGCAATGCTTGCACGAAAAAGAGGGCATGCCTCCGAAGCGGTATGAAGGTTACGCCAGCTACGCTCTTACGAAAGAAGAGAAATAAATCTTCTTTGAATGCACCTTTCGATATGAAGGTCCCGACCGGCTTCTCGTCAAATATAAAGGGAATAATAAATATGCGGAGAAAAAGTTCCAGAACCTAAAGTCTCATGACTGCCACGTGATTATGACGCAAGCGCTTCCGGTTGCATTGAGGGGCTTCTCTGGGAAAAGCGTCCGATTAGCCATTGTGAAGCTATGTGCATTCCTCAATGCAATATCTCAGAAGGTGATCGATCCAGAAATCGTACCAACGCTAAGGAGTGATGTGGCGCAATGTCTTGTCAGTTTCAAGCTGGTGTTCCCACCATCCTTCTTCAATATCATGATGCACGTCCTAGTTCATCTAGTCAACGAGATTGTCATTCTGGGCCCGTATTTCTACACAATATGTACCCCTTTGAGAGGTTCATGGGAGTCCTAAAGAAATATGTTCGTAACCGTGCTAGGCCAGAAGGAAGCATCTCCATGGGCCATCAAACAGAGGATGTCATCGGGTTTTGTGTTGATTTCATTCCTGGCCTTAAGAAGATAGGTCTCCCTAAATCGCGGTATGAGGGGAGGCCCATTTGGAAAAGGCACGCTTGGAAGGGACTCAATAATATGCGAGGACGGATATTCTTGGTCTCAAGCACACTACACAGTTCTCTGTAACTCTACCTTGGTGACCCCGTATGTCGATGAACACAAGAACAGTCTGCGCTCCAAACACCCGGAGCAGTGCGACGACTGGATTACATGTGAACACATCAGGACTTTCAGCAGTTGGTTGGAAACACGTCTCAGAGGTGTCCGCTTTGATGCAGCAACCGACAGGGGAAAGGACACATATTATGGTTACATAGTAGACATATGGGAACTTGACTACGGAGTAGATTTTAAGGTCCCTTTGTTTAAGTGCAAGTGGGTCAATTTGTCGAGGCGAGTGCAGGTAGACCCACGATGCGGAATGATAATAGTGGATCTGAAAAATCTTGGGTACAGCGACGAACCGTTCGTCCTAGCCAATGATGTGGCACGGAGTTATCTATGTGAAGGACATGTCTACCAGACGAGGAAAAGAAAAGATAAGGAAGCGAATACATCATACGATGAGCCAAAGCACCACATAGTTCTTTTCGGGGAAAAGGGACATCCACGGGAGTGGAGGGCAAGATAGACATGTAGAAGAGTATGAAAAGTTTCATGAAATTCCCCCTTCAAAGTCAAGGCTGACCCAAGCATCACGATAAGCGATGAAGATTATCCATGGTTATGGCGCAATAAGCAAAGCGACACAAGCGAAGAAAGTGAAGACTTTCTCCATAACTATTATGATGATACCATGCCAACTTTGTAATAGACGAGTATGATACCATTGTCCGTTTTGTACATGCACATGCTATGCCAACTTTTTCAGAGTTCATTTGAAAACTATGAATTTGAAAACCTCGCCAACCGAAGGGCGCTCACACCGTTTTATAAGCCCGTCCCTCTACGCCTTGTAGAGCTCACAAACTTGTGATTCACACAAATTTCAAAGAATTTAAATTTTATAAAACTAATGGCACAAACAGAAAGTTTATAATTGTTCTAAAACAAATGGCACTAACAGAAAGTTTATAATTTTGCTGACCTAAAAGCAAAAAGAATTAAAAAATAAAGCAAAAAACCAAAAGAAAATAAATAATGCAGAAAACAAAACAAAAAACTTGAAAAATAAAATAAAAATAGCAACAATAAGTATTTTGTTGTAAGTAGAAACAAATAAAATAAATAAAGTAACAAAGAAAACAAAAAAGTGTTTTCAAAATTTAAAACTAATGGCGCAAACAGAAAGTTTATAATTTTTCTAAAACAAATGGCACTAACAGAAAGTTTATAATTTTGCTGACCTAAAAGAAAAAAGAATTAAAAATAAAGCAAAAAACCAAAAGAAAATAAATAATGCAGAAAACAAAACAAAAACTTGAAAAAATAAAAATAGCAACAATAAGTATTTTGTTGTAAGTAGAAACAAA
This sequence comes from Aegilops bicornis, assembly GCA_021605145.1. Lineage (NCBI taxonomy): Eukaryota > Viridiplantae > Streptophyta > Magnoliopsida > Poales > Poaceae > Aegilops > Aegilops bicornis. The sequence goes on along the minus strand of CM038670.1, from coordinate 552,073,997 downwards.
ATAAAATAAATAAAGCAACAAAGAAAACAAAAAAAGTGTTTTCAAATTTTAAAACTAATGGCACAAACAGAAAGTTTATATTTTTTCTAAAACTAAAAGCAAAAAGAAATATAAAAAAAGAAAAAAAAAGTGCCACCTACTGGGCCCCCACGGCGTGAATATGACTAGAAACCCTATGGGCCAGGATTCAGGCCCACGGAAGGCCCACTAGGCCCATAGGCACAGATTGCAGAGTTAGGCCCGAAAGCCTGCTTTAGAGAGGAGCTCGAGAGGGAAGCCGCACCGCACCTTATAAACAGGTGCGGCTCCCTCTCAACTAGCGAGGTGGGACTAAACTTTGGGCGCGGGGCAGTAGAAGGCCTTTGGTCGGTTGGTGGCACCAACCGGGACTAAAGTGCATTGGTCCCGGTTGGTGCCACGAACCGGGACCAATGCTCTAGTCCCGGTTGGTGCCACAAACCGACCAAACCGCCGCTTCCGCCCTTTGGGCTGCTGAAAGAGGCCTTTGGTCCCGGTTGGTGGCACCAACCGGGACTAGGGCATTAGTCGGTTTGTGCCACGAACCAGGACTAAAGCCTTTTCTATATAAGCCGACACTTAGCGTTTTTCAGATTTCATCGCCAGCAGCCCGATGACGCTGACCTCCTCGACGCCGCCAGGTTGCTGCCGTCATTGCCGCCGTTCGCGTGTTTCGAAGCCAACGCCGACGCGCCGCCCGCCACCCTCGAGCTCACGCCGCTGCCGCCGCGCCAAGGCCACGCTTCTATGTTGCCGCTTCGCGTGCCGCTGCCGTTGCCGCCTCGCTTCGTTGTTGCGCGCCACCTCAGCGCTTATCGCCGTCCGCCTCATCAAGGCCGACGGCGTGCCGACGCCTGGCCCACCGCTGCCCTCGACCTTGCCGCTGACGCCATCAAGGCCAAGGTCACCCCGATTCCGGCGGGCGACCTTGACCCCTCCCCGCGCTGTGAGCCCCTGCCTCCTCCCCTTTCCTTCTCATTGCCGTCCCCGCACGTCACCGCCAACCATCGTCGCCGTCGCCGACCACCGCGGCCTATTTTTCATTTTTTTATTAAGATGTATGTATAATGCTCTGTATATGCTCTATATATGCTGTATAATGTATGTTTTTTTAGTTTAAGATGTATGTATAATGCTCTGTATAATGCTCTGTATATGCTCTGTGTATGCGTATGTATGTGGCTATATGTTTTTGTTCATATGTTGCAATATATTTTTATTTTTATTTTTATTAGTTTATTTTTTTGTTCATATGTGATGTATATGTGTATGTGGCTATAATGTATGTGTGTATGTGATGTATGTGATCTTTTGTTGGTTCATAGAAAGTTTTTTGTTCATATATAGATAGTTACAATTTTAGAAAAGTTTTATATATGCAAAAGTTACAATTTTAGAAAAAGAAGGATAGGAAAGAAGAAAATATAAGAAGAGGAAAGAAAGAAGAAGAGGAGAGGAAAAGAAGAGGAGAAATAAGTAAGAAGAAGAAAAAAGAAGAAAAAGAGAGGAGAAGAAGAAAGGAATAGTGGAGAGGAAGAGAAAATAGAATATTCTATTTTCTCTTCTTCTCCACTATTCCTTTCTTCTTCTCCTCTTTTTTTTCTTCGATCTTCTCCTCTAGCTATTCCTCTCTTCTTCTCCTCTTTTTTCTTCTTCTTCTTCTTCTTCTTCTTAATTTTTATCGGGAACGAGGGTGTCGAGGATCGCCAGGGGTCGATGGTCGGGAACTAGGGTAGAGGGTCGTTAAGGGGTCAAGGGTTGAGGGTTTCAGGGTCGAGGGTTCGAGGGTTCTATAGGGTCGAGGGATCGAGGGTCGAGGGTTCCAGGGTCGTCTAGGGGTCGAGGGTTCCAGGGTCGTCGAGGGTTCGAGGGGTCGAGAGAGGTTTCCTAGTGTCAAAGTATTGAAGAAATCGATGGCTTCATCATTAGCCGGAAGTAACCAGGGCATGGTGGTACAAAGTCCTCCAAAGTTGATACGGAATGGAGTCGGATAGGATAATTTGCCTTTTATGCAATTTCAGCAAAGGCCTTCCAAATAACGATATTCGGAAGGTTCTTGCTGAACTTTGTACCAAAAGGCTAATTATCCTATCTCGACTCCATTCCAAAATAACTTTGGAGAGCTTGCACCATCATGCACTTACATTACCAATGATGAAGACATGGTTTTGTTGAATCTTTTGACACTAGGCAACCTCCCACCGCTCGGTGATCCTCGACCCTTGACCTCGACCGATCGGCGATCCTCGACTTCGGTGATCCTCGACCCTTGATAAAAAAGAAGAGGAAGAAGAAAAAAGAGGAGAAGAAAGAATAAGGAGTTCTTCTCCTCTTTTCTTTCTTTTCCTCTTTTTCTTCTTCTTCTTGTTTTTTATCGGGGCGAGGGTCGTCGAGGGTCGCCGAGCGGTAGAGGAAACCCTAATTAAATAGCAAGTATCGTCGGTGTGAGATACATGTGGCCGTCGGTGTCAAACACTACATCCACGTCCCACAAGTGACGCGGGCGTCGATGCCCACGTCACTTGTGGGACATAATTAAATAGCAAGTATCGTCGGTGTGAGATACATGTGGCCGTCGGTGTCGGACACTACATCCACGTCCCACAAGTGACGCGGGCGTCGATGGCCACGTCACTTGTGGGACAAAGATGTAGTAATAAATCGTTGTTGTTGTCGATATACCCCCTCCTGATAGCTTCAACACGTGGGGGGGGGGGGGTCGATATTATCCCCTCCTTGAAGCGTTTTCGAGGCCACCCCTAACCCTTGAAGCGTTGTCGAGGCCACCGAAACCACGGAGAAGCAGCGTCGAGGCCACTAATTAATATGATTCCTTATTGTGATTAGCTAGCTAGTTCTACGTTTGCCACTAATATATCCATATCTGTCATGTTTGAATAATAATTGCCATGTTGTAAATATTTGTAGAAACTATGGACACCCCGCCCCGAGACGAAGCACAAGAAGCGTTGTCGAGGCACATAATCGCAGAAGGAAGTGATGCCATCAACTCGATGATGTTTCTCAACGACACCGATGGTCTGGAAGGAGAGGGTGAAGAAGCAGCTGGCTATGCTTATGATGGCTCCGATGACCCAATGCCGATGGAAGAAGGAGAGGGTGAAGAAGTAGACCGTGAGGACTGCTCCGGTGATCACCCAACTGAGTCCGCCCAGGTATATATATTAGTTAAGCCCGTGCTGACTAGCTAATTGATGCATTCATTGTTTTGGTATGTACACATATTAATTAACTCTCGTCTTTCTTCCTTTTTCTAGCCCTCCGGATCGAGCACAACTTCGGTAAAGAGACGAGGCCGAAGAAAAAGTTGAGCTCGGATGAAAGGTTTGAGATCATAGAAATCGTCTTGCTGACGGCCAACCGATTGAACCCATCCGGACAAAGAAGGCATTTGTTGCTCGGTCACGGAGTTACGGTTAGGGACAAGATCCCGATCATCATCCGACAATGGTATAAGCCTAAGAACGAAGAGCCCGAGGTGTCTTATGTCAATGATCTGCAGAAAAATGATCTTTGGACCGAGCTGAAGTCAAATTTCACCCTACCGCGGAGGATGATCCGGAGAAGCCAGTTATAGAGCCATTAATCAAGTCTTTTGCTCTTAAGAAGATGGTAGAGCTATTCAGGCATTGGAAGAAAGACCTGAATAAGTTTGTCGATAAAAAGAGACACCAGAATTCAAGGGCAAATATGAGAAGATCGAGATGGTAGCCCGCATTTGTGGCCCAGGACATTGGAAAAGAGTAAAAAGATGTCGGCGACAAACAAGCAAAATGCTGCGAAGAAGAAGCTTCACCATCGCGGGGTCAGGTGGCTACACGATAGCCCGCCTAAGTGGGCCAAGGCTGAGAATGATCCGCTTGATAAAGGGATCAAACCGGAGACAATGAAGTGGCAGACCGTTCTGCGGACTTGGTTCTTGAGCTGGCGGAACCTTGGACCACATGTCGAGGAAGTGCATTTGGACGGACGAGCAATTGGAAATACCAGTCAAGAGGCTAAAGCAATATATCAAAGCAGCGCAACAAGGGAAGTTCGTTCCAAACAGGGAGAAGGACAAGCTCACAATGGCCCTCGGGAATCCACAGGCACCTGACGGACACGAGGCACGCCAGGTCCCTTTCGTGGAAGGCTGGATTTCGGACGCAGGGTTACAAAACCCATGAGAGGAGGAAGAAAGCTGGAGCGGAAGCGAAATGCAAAGGCGCTACGAAAGGGTAATGGGGCTAGAAGAACGAGAAGAGGAACGAGAAGCGGCAGATCGCAGCAAGCGACCTGCCAAGCTTCCCGGCTACCCGCCATCTCGGCGGAGAAGCGGCGTGGCTTCCACCGAGCTGCTTCAGCCGGAGCATGCCTTGACGGCTCCTGCCAGCTATCCCGTGGATGCTATCACAGAGTCTCAAAATTGCCACCTTATGGCGGAATGGAGCAATTTGAAGGTCAAGGCGGCTGTTGGCTCTGTTTATCCTACTAAACCCGACTCAACTTTTCACTACCGGCCGATTCGAGGAAGGATATGCTAAGGTGATGGTGGATGAAATAACGGAGGGATTTGAGGACCTCCGACTTGACCACCCTACCGGTGAAGGGGAGTATCGGCTGAGTTCTGCTCTGAAGACTTCATGCCTATGGCGGAAGGATCTCATCAACCTTCCGAACTGGACGCCTCCGCCTCCTCCTCCTCCTCCGGCAAGTCAGGGCACTCCGCCTCCTCCACGCCTCCTCCTCCGGCCAGTGACGATTAGGGCAATCGGCCGGTTCCTTCTCCGGCGCGTGGCGGCACTCCGCCTCCTTCTCCGCCTGCACCGGCGCGCTCGAGCAGCCAACCTCCTCCTTCTCCGCCTCGTCAGCAAGGGCGGAAGAGACCCGCCGCCGCTCCGGCTGCTCCGGCGCGTCGTAGTCCTTCTCCTCCGCCTCGTAAGCAAAGAAAGAAGACATCCGCTCCGTCTGCTCTGCGGGCGTCTAGCAGTACAGCCAAAGGCGGGAAGAGATACAGATTCGGTCCTTCTCTGAAGAATCCAGAGAAGTTACCGTACGAGAGGACCGACGAGGAAAACACGAAGATCGTGCAGACCGAAGTGCATGACTGGTTTGAAGGGTTGAAAGCAAAGATACATCCACCTCCGGAGGAGAAGGTAGATCCGGTGAAAGCGAAGCGCACTCTGGCTGCCCTGACAAAACCACCCAAGTCTCCGCCGAAAGGCAACTATGAGCGCATTATTGGAAAGGCATTTGCCGAAGCGGATAGGTCGGGAAGTACTAAAAGTGATCAAAGAATGAAAGAACAACGAGCTGGAAAACAAATTGCCCAGCTCGGCGAACGAGCGAAGCAATCGTGCCCCCCGCTCAAGGTGCCTGCTAGCGACATCGTCGATCCGAGGATGGTGCCCGGTTATGGTAATCCTGAAGATTACCTGCCCGACGATGTACATTATGATTTCTTGGAGATGCAGATACAAAGATACGAGTACGGGAAGCCTCTCATCAAAGATGAAAGCTCTCTATCAACGATGATGCGAAGATTGCATGATTGGTACATGAAAACCTGCAGAGAGTCCGAGGGAGGAGTACTTTGTATGTGAGAGTTAAAAGGAGCATGACCTCGTTGGAATTGAACTGTTGCCTATTCCATTTAAGGAGTTCTATCAGTTTTTCAATCAATTGGCCCTCGATAAAAGCAACGGTCACTGCTACATGTCGTAAGTAGTACTACTTACATCATTAAGTCTCTCTATATAACTCAGCTCTTTCATTGCATGTATTTATAATTATCCTCACTATATTATGCAGATTGAAGATCGCCGAATTGAAGAAAAGACAAGTGGGTTCCATTGGGTTCATTAACACATATCTCATAGATGCAACTGATGTTGAATTTCATGCCGAAAATACCGAGGCCAACTTGCTACAATCGTTGGTAATAAATGAACACAAGGATATAATACTCTTTCCTTACAACTTCAAGTGAGTGTTACCGTGTTGTGGCATATTCGGTTTCCCTTATTAGTCCAGGTTATAGTAATGTAATATTGATGAGTTATGCATGCGTGCGCAGGTACCACTATATTCTCCTAGAGATTAAGCTTCAGTAGGAGTAGTAACTGTCTTAGACTCGAGACGAAAAAGATCCCAAGGAGTATGCGGACATGACTGAAATGCTCGAGAAGTAAGTTAAATCGATCATTATCCACCATATCAGCAACTTTGTTCATTTCTGATATCAAGTAATTGTTTTCTTTGTATGGAAGGGTTTGGAGAAAATTCACCAAAAAAGCTCCGGGACTGCCGAAGAAGCTGCAACTTAGACACCCGAAAGTAAGTACTATAGTAGCATATTCCTCCTAGTGATTCAAGTGCTAGTTTCATCAATACCATTTAACATGCTTGCTAATTATCAGTTTGATTGACCTCTATTTCTTGTAAAGTGGTTGTGGCAGGAACAAGGGAATGATTTACATGGATACTACATTTGCGAGTCCATCCGCCACACGACACGTGAGCGGGCTACTCTGACAAACAATATGAAGTACGTAAATAACAATATTCACAATTTTATTTTATTACCATCATTTGTGTTGAGTTTCATTCATTCATATATATATGTATTGACCCCCTTCTTAAAATTAGATGTTTCAGATGCGGGATGAACTACTAGCACCAGATCACATGCGAGCAATTCAAGAGGAATTGGCGGCATTCTTTCTTGACCATGTGATCGCTGAAGACGGAGAATACTATGTGGACCACGCGTCCGTATGTTAGGATATTATTTTTGTAAAAGATAATTATTGTATATATGTAGCCGGTAGTGTCGGGTAGATATACGAGAACTTGTTGTTTGACCAATCTCTCGGAGAAGGAGAGGTGGTCGATATCACTTCCCTCTGTATGCATATATGTTCATGACGATCTTCTGTTTCCTTCGTTTGCTTACTAGCTAGCTAGCTTGTCTAGCTAGTCATCTCTATACGTATGTATAGTACGTAGCGTCGACCAAGCACGGACAAAAGAGAGGACACTTCTCTCTATTAATTAGCTAGCTAACACAATATATGAAACACCTAAATAACCCCCAAAACCCCAAACCCCCCTTTAAAAAACAAAAACCCCAGCCACGAGAAATCTTGTGGCGTGGATGACTATTGGTCCCGGTTGGTGCTACCAACCGGGACCAAAGGCCCTCCTGCCTGGGCTCAGCGCATAGGCCACGTGGAGGCCCATCAGTCCCGGATATGGATTGAACCGGGACTAAAGGGCCAGGGTATTAGTACCGACCCTTTAGTCCCGGTTCATGAACCGGGGCTAAAGGCCCTCACCAACCGGGTCAATAGGCCCCTTTTCTACTAGTGATGGAAGATATTGAGATCTCTCGGTTGTTATGTTGACAATGAAAGTATGCCGCTCAAAATATTATTTATCTCTATTTCAAAACCGAGCTCTGGCACCTCTACAAATCCCTTCTTCCCTCTCCGAAGGGCCTATTTATTTACTTTTATGTTGAGTCATCACCCTCTTATTAAAAAGCACCAATTGGAGAGCACATTGTCATTTGCATCCATTACTATTAATTTATATTGGGTATGGTGGATCTCTTTTACCATGAATTACAATGTTTAGTCAGTCCTTGATCTTCATAGGTGCTCTGCATTTATGTTTTGCGGTCTCAGAAAGGGCTAGCGAGATACCATCTTGTTATATCATATCATGATTGTTTTGAGAAAGTGTCGTCATCCGAGATTTATTATTATTACTCGCTAGTTGATTATGCCATTGATATGAGTAAACATGAGACCTAAATCTTATTGTGAATATGGTTAGTTCATAATCTTTGCTGAAAACTTGAATGCTGGCTTTACATATTTACAACAAGAGCAAACAGAGTTTGTAAAAGTTTTTCTTTATCACTTTCAGTTTATGAACTGAATTGCTTGAGGACAAGCAAATGTTTAAGCTTGGGGGAGTTGATACGTCTCCAACGTATCTACTTTTCCAAACACTTTTGCCCTTCTTTTGGACTCCAACTTGTATGATTTGAATGGAACTAACCCGGACTGACGCCGTTTTCAGCAGAATTGCCATGATGTTATTTTTGTGCAGAAATAAAAGTTCTCGGAATCACCAGAAAACCAACGGAGGTTATTTTTGGAATTAATAAAAAATACTGGAGAAAGAATCAAGGCCAGGGGGTCCACACCCTATCCACGAGGGTGGGGGCGCGCCTACCCCCTGGGCGCGCCCCCTGCCTCATGGGCCCCCTGGAGCTCCACTGACCTCAACTCCAACTCTATATATTCACGTTCGGGGAGCAAAAAATCAGAGAGAAGGATTCATCGCGTTTTATGATACAGAGCCGCCGCCAAGCCCTAATCTCTCGGAGGTGCATTACGAAGTCCGTTCGGGGCTCGGGAGAGAATCCGTCGCCATCGTTGTCGGTGTCAAAACCGCGGATCTCGGGTAGGGGGTCCCGAACTATGCGTCTAAGCGGATGGTAACAGGAGACAAGGGACACGATGTTTTACCCAGGTTCGGGCCCTCTCGATGGAGGTAAAACCCTACTCCCGCTTGATTAATATTGATGATATGGGTAGTACAAGAGTAGATCTACCACGAGATCAGAGAGGCTAAACCCTAGAAGCTAGCCTATGGTATGATTGTTGTTCATCCTACGGACTAAAACCCTCCGGTTTCTATAGGCACTGAAGAGGGTTAGGGTTACACGGGGTCGGTTACGATGGTAGGAGATCTACATATCCAGACGCCAAGCTTGCCTTCCACGCCAAGGAAAGTCCCATCCGGACACGGGACAAAGTCTTCAATCTTGTATCTTCATAGACCAGAGTCCGCCAAAGGTCATAGTCCGGCTATCCGGACACCCCCTAATCCGGGACTCCCTCAGTAGCCCCCGAACCAGGCTTCAATGACGACGAGTCCGGCGTGTAGATTGTCTTCGGCATTGCGAGGCGGGTTCTTCTCCAAATCCTGTGTACCTGTTGAATAGTGTCCGACTTCTCGTAAATATGGCGCTCCTTGGCTTCCACGCCCAATAATGGCCATCTTCCACGTGTTGAACGAATGCGAAAAGCCAGTGTATTTTTACATTTACCCCCTAGCTACGCAAATGAGCTGCCTATATAAGAGACGAGGATCTACATCCGAAGCACACCATCTTCCCTTCGCGAGCTTTCATCGAAGCGCATCTAACAGAAATCCATTCCATCATGGACAGTCGACGCGGCTCCTCCTCTCGCCCACCCAGTCCTCAACACGAGATTGGGAGAGATGCTCCGTCCAGACAAATGAGCTAGTGACGCTCCAAACCAAGGGATTTCTTCCCCCAGCCTTCATGGTTCTGGTTCGAGCCGGACTCACCACCTATAAGGGCGGAAAACAAGCGGAGAGCGTCCCCAGTCCCTCCCAAGGAGAGCGGGTATGCCTTGTCCCTTATTTGATAAGAGGGCTCGGATTTCCAATTCATTTGTTTCTCCGGGGGCTCCTGGAGTTCTATGGCCTCCAGTTGCACAACCTTACGCCTGCCTCCATTCTGCATATTGCGGGCTTCGTGGCCCTTTGCAAGCTGTTTTTGGGCATCGAGGCTCATTTCGCGCTGTGGAAGAGGTTGTTCTGCCTCGTACCCCGTTCTCAGGAGGGGTCGATATATCAAGTGGGTAGAGCCGAACTATGGTGCATCACCGGGACCAGATATCTATCCAAAACCCCGAAGAAGGCGTCCGAAGACTGGCCTTCGGAATGGTTTTATATAGAAGATGTCCCCCTGCCGGACCCTGTTCGGATCGGCCTCCCGGAGTTCAGTAATGCTCCTTTGAAGAAACGCCTAAGCTAGCGTCCACGGAGCCCTCAGCGGGAAAATGACAGGGACGTCCTTTACCTGATGAGCCGAATAAGGTTGTTGACTCATTCCGGACTTACCATGATCGGGGTCATGGCCACATGCATTATGCGGGGGGTGCAGCCGCCCCACTATAGAGGCCACCCCATGTGGGATTTCAACGGGGAGGATGATGCCACCCGCCATGGCCGTAAGGGGCCGGGATCGGTCGCCGATCTGATGAAGACCTTGTCCGCATTGTACAAGGGAGAAGAGGAGGAATTTCTTCGCGTCAATCCACAGGACGGATTTTCTATGAACAATCCTCCAAGCTGGGTAAGCGAACATTTCTTTTTGCCCATCCGATCCATATTCCCATAGTCAAGTATCTCATTTTGTGATTTCGATGCAGGAACTGCGCCAGGCCGTAAAGGATATAAACAACCTGCCTCCACAACCCGAAGATCCGGAACGGTTCCTCGATCCAGCCTCCCAAGAGGATCCGGACATATCGGTGGAGCTGATCGATGGGGTATTTCACCAACTGAGCATTGATAATGCCCTGGTTGCCATTACGACCGATTACCCCGGAATACTTCCAGCCTCACGGGTAACTGAGACCGAAGCCCCAATACTTTGAGAATGATTCATCCGTGCTTATTTTTTATCACCGTATACCAACGGTGTTTTGCAGAGGGAGCCCTTGAGGCAGAAGGCCGAGCCTGCGGCGGCTATCCAACAAGGGGCAGCACGGCCCAGCAGGCTAAAAAGAAGTGCAGTCCGGATTGAAACGCCGGCGCAACGGTATGGCGTGTCACCTTATTCCCAGGTTTTATTCCGGAAGGCATACTAACGCTCGTGCTCTCTTCAGGAAAAAGAGCGCTCGCCGGACTATATCCGGAGAGGTTGCCAATCGAGCCTCCGCCAGCCAGGCTCCAAAGCCAGGCCCAGAAGCGGAGGCGAACATGAGGCGTGCGTCGGATGCTCCTCCGACAGAGGATGCCGACAGATTGTCCGCCACCAACTCCGAGGTGGAGAGTGCCATGAATCACAGGCGCCGCCGGACAATTCTTCGTGACACATGTTTCTCCCAAGAGGCATTGAACGCCTTCAATTCAGGAGATGCGCACCTCCGTGCCGCTCAAGATGGTCTAGCCAGAGCCACGGAGCAGTATGTAACATGCGAGTGAGGAAATTTAACAGTTATATATGCCAGTAGCCCCCGAGACTTGAAATAGTAAGAATAACTTATTTAAGGATCATTTATTATGCAGGATCTTACAAAAAAGAATACTCAACTGTCCCAGGAGCTTGAAGAGTGCAAAGCCCAACTTGAGGCCGCACAAGCCGCTGGCTGTGGGAAGCCAAAGAGACCCCTCCGGTAATATACGCCTTAAAAGATAAGTATGTTATGAAGTGCGGCGTGTGTAGATCTGACAATAACATTGCAGATGGCGCCGGGGTAGATCCGGACAAGCAACAGCTCTTGCGCCGGTTAAAGGCCGGCGAGAACGTGCTTACGAGGGTGAGGCAGGAGAAAAATAATCTCCAAGATGCCAACACCCAGCTGGGTGAGGAACTAAAAGATGTTTGTGCCCAGCTGTCTGACTCCGTTAAGGAGAATCGGCAGCTTCGACGCGGCATTTTTAGTAAGTGCTTAAACGAACTTTGAAAAAAGAGTTCGGCGAGGAAGTCGACTAACAGAGTTATGTCTCAGAGGTATGCTCACAGCCGCCCTGCAGAGGAAATGCCCGGTTCTACGGGTGACCTTTTTCCCGAGCTCTTACAACTGCATTTAACGAAGTTCGGCAGGTGATGAAAGGCGTCGCCTGTGCCTTGTGGCCATCTCTCCCTGCTCAAGGCCTTGGGGAGGTTGCAGAGAGGCTCCAGGTGAGCTGGCGCTCCGATTATGGAAGATATCGGCCTGCCGTCAAGGCGCCAGGGAGGCCTGGGCCATGGTGAAGACGCGGTACACGGTTGTCGACCAAAACCACATGGCCGAGGTCGGACCTGTGGGGGCCCTGATGGGAAGGAGATCCCTGTGAGCTTAGTGTACGCCAGGTAGAATTGGTCATAAGTATTCCCAGCAGATCGTAAACTAGACAGCCTGTTAGATGGCATTAAAGAGGAATATAATTAGTCAAATTGACTATGTAATTTAAGGTGACATGTAAAATGCCTTCTAGCTGGATCGTAGATCGTTTGTCATAGCGGACCTTTTCGCTTCAACCTCGGGACCCAGTAGTCCGGAGTGTGTCCGAATGCCCTCGCGGTTATATAAAAACCGGGCATGCGTGGAGACCGAGCGTAGGGGTCATTATTGCTTTATCGGACAAGTGCCCAACTAGTTATGTTATATTACATGGTTAGTAAGAAACATCTTCCGGGAGAATAGTTTCGTTAGGGGTTCCTTTCCCTGGGAGGCATGCCCTAAAGTGCACGTCCGGACTGCGAAAAAAGCAGAAAACATCTGGGGCAGATAAATAAATGGTAAGAAATCTTCTTTTAGTTCATTGACCGCATATTCTCTTAAGAATGCTAGCTTTCGGCTTCACCCAGTCTGAGGTACACATCCGGCTGACCCGGCAGTAACAACCGCAGAGGTGCTCCCTTTACCATCTAGCCGAACAGTCAGGAACGTAGGGGTAAGCACAGGAGCCAGGCAACCCAGCTTGGCCAAAACTTAAGTCATATCGATGCATATAATGGTGAATAAAAGGTACATGCAGAAGTGTGACACATGTATTGGGCATGAAGCCCTTATAAATAAGCTTATGTGAAAGAAGCCCCCAGGTACAATGAGCGCGGATAGCGCGTCAAGTGTGTGCGAATAATGCGCTAACGAGCCTTCAAAGGCTGGAAAGAAAAAAAGGGAGAAGGAGAAAAATAGAAGACAGCTAAAGTGTAAAATATGGACAAAGGAAGGAGACGAACTCAGAATCCGGCGCTAGGCTAGAATCTTCGGAGACGGGCTGCGTTCCATGGGTTCGGCTCGAGTCGGTTATCCGATGCATCTCGCAGACGGTACGCTCCACCGGTCAGGACTTGGTCGATGATAAAGGGACCTTCCCAATTGGGCTTGAGTTTGTCTTTTTTATTGTCCGGCAGGCGTAGAACTAGCTCGCCAACATTGTAAGTTTTGGCCCATACTTCTCTGCTTTGATATCTTCGAGCCTGATGTTGATAGAATGCAGAACGGGCTTTTGCTACGTCACACTCCTCCTCCAAGGCGTCCAAACTATCCTGCCGATCGAGCTCGGCTTCTCTTTCTTCATTACATGCGCACGCCGAGGTGAGTCATGAATTATGTCGAGGGCAGAACTGCTCTGCGCCGTATACCATAAAGAATGGTGTGAATCCGTCGTGCGATTCGGAGTGGTCTGCAGCCCAGTACGGAGTCGAGCTCCTCTACCCAAAGGTCGTGTTAGATTCCTTGAGGACCGCACTACTCGGGTTTGATGCCGCTCATAATTAGACCATTTGCTCGCTCGACTTGACCGTTAGTTTGAGGGTGATAGACTGAAGCGTAGTCGAGCTTGATGCCCATGTTTTGCACCGTAGTTTGACCTCGTCGGCCGTAAAAGTTCATGCCGTTATCGGTGATGATCTTTGTGGGGACACCGTAATGGTGTACGACCCTCGATATGAAGTCTATCATCGGTCCGGATTCGGCCGTCTTAATGTGCTTGGCCTCTATCCATTTGGTGAATTTATCTACCATGACCAAGAGGGTATTTTTGCTTGTGGGTTCCCCCTTTAAGGGGTCCAACCATGTCAAGCCCTGCACTGAAGGGCTGGTGATGGGTATAGTTTTGAGGGCGGTGGGTGGCATGTGGCTTTGATTAGCAAAGAGCTGGCATCCGACACATCGTTGGACTAAGTCCTGAGCATCTGCCCGGGCCGTCGGCCAATAAAATCCTGTACGGAAGGCCTTGCCTACAAGGGCCCGGGCTGCGGTGTGGTGCCCGCCGAGTCCGGCATGAATTTCAGCCAGAAGATTCCGCCCTTCCTCTTCGGAGATACACCTTTGAAGGACTCCGGTTGTGATTTTCTTATAAAGCTCTCCCTCACGGACCTTATAGGCTTTAGATCGCCGCACTATGCAACGGGCCTCGTTTTGGTCCTCGGGAAGTTCCTTCCTGGTTAGGTAGGCTAGGAATGGTTCTGTCCACGGGGCAATGACTGCCATTATTACGTGGGATGAGGGTGTTATTTCATTGGCGTAAACCACCATATGTGTCGAGAATGTTTGGTGTGGGGGCGGTGCGGTTGGGTCCGGGTTGTTATTTCCGGACTCTCCTCCCATAATCTGGATGGCTTGAGCCTCTCTAGGAAGTTGTTGGTGGGGCGGCATCGCGCTTTTGGCGAGCGCGCTAACACGTCTGCTGCCTGGTTGTTATCCCGGGCTATATGGTGAAATTCGAGCCCCTCAAACCAAGCTAACATTTTTAGGACGGCATTGCGAAAAGTTGTCATTTTCGGATCCTTGGCATCAAAGTCTCGGGAGGTCTGATCTGGAGTCCCTTCGGGGCTCCGGAGAGGGGAATCCGTCGCCATCGTCATCATCAACCTTCCTTCATCACCAATTTCATGATGCTCACCGCCGTGCATGAGTAATTCCATCATAGGCTTGCTGGACGGTGATGGGTTGGATGAGATTTACCATGTAATCGAGTTAGTTTTGTTAGGGTTTGATCCCTAGTATCCATTATTTTCTGAGATTGATGTTGCTATGACTTTGCTATGCTTAATACTTGTCACTAGGGCCCGAGTGCCATCATTTCAGATCTGAACCTATTATGTTTTCATGAATATATGTGAGTTCTTGATCCTATCTTGCAAGTCTATAGTCACCTATTATGTGTTATGATCCGTTAACCCTGAAGTGACAATAATCGGGACCACTACTCGTGATGACCGTAGTTTGAGGAGTTCATGTATTCACTAAGTGTTAATGCTTTGGTCCGGTACTCTATTAAAAGGAGGCCTTAATATACCTTAGTTTCCAATAGGACCCCGCTGCCACGGGAGGGTAGGACAAAAGATGTCATGCAAGTTCTTTTCCATAAGCACGTATGACTATATTCAAAATACATGCCAACATTACATTGATGAACTGGAGCTAGTTCTGTGTCACCCTATGTTATAGCTATTGCATGAGGAATCACATCCGGCATAATTCTCCATCACCGATCCAATGCTTACGAGCTTTTCACATATTGTTCTTCGCTTAGTTACTTCTCCGTTGCCACTGTTACAATTACTACAAAACTACTACTGTTACTTTTCCCAATTGCTATTACATTTCCATACTACTTTGCTACTAAATACTTTGCTGCAGATACTAAGTTATCCGGGTGTGGTTGAATTGACAACTCAACTGCTAATACTTGAGAATATTCTTTGGCTCCCCTTGTGTCGAATCAATAAATTTGGGTTGAATACTCTACGCTCGAAAACTTTGCGATCCCCTATACTTGTGGGTTATCAATTAACACAAAGTGAATACATGAACTCTTCAAGCTATGGTCATCACCGGAAAGTATGCCAATTCTTTGTCACCACAGGGTTCTGAGATCACAACACATAATAGGTGCATATGACTTGCAAGATCAGATCTAGAACATAGATATAATGGTGAAAACATAAACGGTTCGGATATGAAATAATGGAACTCGGGCCCTAGTGACAAGCATTAAGCATAGAAAGTCATAGCAACATCAATCTCAGAACATAGTGGACACTAGGGATCAAGCCCTAACAAAACTAACTCGATTACATGATGAATCTCAGCCAACTCCTCACCGACCAGCAAGCATACGAAGGAATTACTCACTCCCGGCAGGGAGCATCATGGAATTGGTGATGAGGGGTTGGTGATGACTAAGACCGAAGATTCCCCTCTCCGGAGCCCTGAACGGGCTCCAGATCTGGCCTCCCGATGAAGAACATGAGATGTTAGCGGCTCCGTATCGTAAAACACGATAAAACTTCCTATCTGTTTTTTTCTCTCCAAAAATAGGATTTTATAGCGTCGAGATTAGGGTCAGCAGAGCCCCGAGGGCCCCACCACCCACCAGGGCGCGCCATAGGGTGGGGGGCGCCCTGGTGTCTTGTGGGCAGCCAAGGCACCCCCTCAAGTGGGTCTTAGTTCCAGAAATTATTATACATTCCAAAATAATTCTCCAAAAAGTTTTGTCCAAATCCGAGAACTTATATTTCTGCACAAAAAAAACACCATGGTAGTTCTGGTGAAAACAACGCCAGTCCAGGTTAGTTTCATTCAAATCATGCAAATTAGAGTCCAAAACAAGAGCAAAACCGTTAGGAAAAGTAGATACGATGGAGACGTATCAACTCTCCCAAGCTTAACCCATTGCTTGTCCTCAAGCAATTCAGTTGACAAACTGAAAGTGATAAAGAAAAACTTTTACGAACTCTTTTGTTCTGATTTACATATATGCTTAAGTAGCGCCTAGGTTTTCAGCAAAGATCATGACTATCCATGTCAACAATAACTCTCTAAAATTATATTAACTCATATCAATGGCATAATCAACTAGCGAGCAATAATAAGATATTTCAAATGCCAACACTTTGTCAAAACAATCATGATATAATATGACAATAGTGGTATCTCGCTAGCCCTTTCTGAGACCGCAAAACATAAATGCAGAGAACCTCCAAAGTTCAAGCAGCGACTAAACATTGTAATTCATGGTAGAAGAGATCTAGTCATGATGCATTCAATATTAACTAAACACAATGCATGAGGATGACAATAGTTCTCTCAGGTCTGGTGCTTGTTTGAGAAGGTGGTGACTCAACATAAAAGTAAATAGATAGACCCTTTGCAGAGGGAAGCAGAGATTTGTAGAGGTGCCAGAGCTCAAAGCTTAAATCAGAGATAAATATAAATTTGGGAGGTGCACCCTTCCTGTCAATGTTACGACCAAGAGTTATCAATATATTCCATGCTAAACACATTAGTGGCAGTTCCCAAGTGGTAAAAGTAAAGGTTTACTCCCCCTCCACCAACGAACACAATCTACGACTAGCCGAATCCACAGGTACCGTCCATACCAACAACAGTGTCACAACCCCAGTTCAGGCCTTGCTTGTCTTTGCATTAGCTTCCATGCATCATGTTTAAATTTTTCTTAAATATGAAATGGGGATGACAGAACCCCCAACACCCCCCTTAAACCAATTAGGGTTTACCAAAACCTTTTTCAATGAAACTGAAATGCCCTTCTAAAATGTTCATCATCTTTGCCTTGGTCCAGAACCTCTGCCAAAAATGGTGCACAATTTTCTAGGACACATAAGGTCACTGAATTAAATCATATGCTATTTGCAATTGGGCATTTAAATGCTATATATTATTTGAAGTGCTCAATTAATTCTGAACTTAAGTGAGGGCTGTTAGGAATAATCCAAATAGAGCCCACAATTATCTTCAGGATTTTTGAAAACGTTCTGGTATTTTTAATAAAGCCCAGAAGTTACAGAGAAATAGAAAAACATTAACAAAAGAGAGAGAGAGAGAGAGAGAGAGAGAGAGATTACTGGCGCTTACGGCCGGCTCGCATGTAGCAGCCCACAGGCCCATCGCGATCGTCCTCCACCTCGCGCGGAAGGGCCTTGGCGTGTGTTCGCCGCACGCCGGCACGCGCCCGTGCCACCTCCTGCTTCCTGCCACTCCCCCCTCGTTGCCTGGGCCTCCCTCACGATGCCACGCACCCCATGGACCCTCTGCACCTCTCCCCTCTCTCCCCCGAGCGCTCTCCCCCTCCTCTGTTCTCCTCACCGAACGCGCCCGCCGCCGCTGACGAGAACCATCGTGGCCACCGGCCACCCCTCGCCCTGTCGATGTGCCCAGAATAACCGCCATCGACTCCTGCATCGTCTACGCCAACCCGTTCGACTGCGGGAGTTCTGCAACGTCGTCCCCGACCTCGTCTTCGTTGTTCAGCCGCCGAGATCGCCAGCGACCTTCCGTCTCCATCAGCCCCTCCCCGAGCTCATCGACCGCTCTTCGTACTCGCCGTGAGCCACTGATCCTCCTCCCCCTCATCGTTCTCTCTCTCGTGCACCGTAGCCACCGCACCTTGCTCACCCGCACCCGCCGCCGCTTGTGCTCGCCGCCGGCGTGATTCCGTCCACGCAACGGCCTGGCCGTCATGTCCATCTTGCTAGCCGCACCCCGTAGAGCACGTAGGTGCTAACCCCGAGCCACCACGCTCGTTGTAGCGACGACCCCGAGCTCACCCGAGTTCCGGCAGCCACCAACGTCGTCGCCGCGGCGATTAAACCACCTCCGGACCAAC
Organism: Aegilops bicornis; assembly: GCA_021605145.1. Taxonomy (NCBI): domain Eukaryota; kingdom Viridiplantae; phylum Streptophyta; class Magnoliopsida; order Poales; family Poaceae; genus Aegilops; species Aegilops bicornis. The sequence continues at coordinate 552,055,802 of CM038670.1, read as the reverse complement.
CACCCCCACCAATGGAAGCGGCACACCTCCAGCTCCCCGTAGATGGCCTCCGCCGCCCATTTGGTCGCCGGAGCGCGAAACCCGCGCCGCTCCGCCGCGTCTGCTGCCGCCGCCGGCTAAACGCCGGTGGGTTGACTACCTTTGACCGACAGGGTTTGACCCCGTCTGCCCAGGGGTTTGACCCCTCCCTCTCACTGACATACGGGCCACACCCTGCTAACTAACCTAGATTAGTGTTTACTAAACCTAGTTAGTTTAGTTTAGTTACTGACACATGGGACCCACTGGTCAGTTTGACCTGGACCGCCCCGTTGACCTGCTGACGTCACCCTGACGCAGTTAATTATTTTCTGGATTTATTCTTATTCAGGAAATTCCAGAAAATAGAGCTAACTTCTAAAATTCATAGTAATTCAACCGTAACTCCAAATGAAATAATTTATATATGAAAAATGATAAAAAAAATCCAATCTATCCATCTATACTAGTTTCATGCATGTTTAAACAAGTTAACTTGCTGTTTAGTGCAAAACATGATAAATCACTATTTAAGATCACAAATGTGTTTGAACTTTGAATATTTGGTTCAAAATAGCTCAAACCCATTTGGTTGTAGTTGCATTAGTACAACACACTCATTTTACCATGTCATGATCATGCATCATATTGTGCATTGCATTGATTGTGTTTCTTCTCTGTTGCCGGTATTTGTCCCCTCTCGATAGTCGTGGTTTCGACGATGAGATCGATGACACTGATGAAGAGCTATATTATCTTCGGAAGTGCCAGGCAAGCAAAACCACCTTGTTCATTCCGATACAATCCCACTCTCTCGCTCCTGCTCTTTTTTACTATATTAGGACAACAACGATTCATACATTACTTGCTGCGATTTGAACCCCTTTATCCTCTTGCATGACCTGTCATTCCACGGTAAATAGATGAAACCCACTAGCATGAGTAGGATTTATTTGAGCCTGTTGTGCCTACTCATTCATGCTTGTTTGTCATGCCTGCTCGCTTAGAGTTGAGTCAGTCCGATTCATCCGGGATGAATCGGAGGTGTGTGAACATGTCCTCATGTGTGAGCTAAGTGTGTGAACACGATTTGGTAAAGGTAGCGGTGAGAGGCCATGTAGGAGTACATGGTGGGTTGTCTCATTGAAGTCGTCCTCGGGAACTAAGTTACGTGTTTGTGATCCATGAACAGTTACTACCACACATTGGGTTCCGATAACTTCGGCCCCTCTCGGCTTATTAATCGCCTCGATCTACATCCGAGAGTTGCAACTAGTTTACGGTGTTTGTAGGATATGTGTTGGGGGCGATGCGTAGCGCTGACCCTAGGGGTGGGCTAAGTTGCGGTAGATACACCGAGGCACGGTGTCCCGGGACGCCCGTTTGGTGCCTCGGGAACCCTGCTCTCATCGTTTGGGGCCGTGAGCGACACCCCGGCCGGATCTCCTCGCGGATGGAACCCGAATAGGCGATAAACCTGGACTAGAGACTTGTGTGGTTAGTCAGGTCGTGGCCGACTCGCTCGCCAGGCTTCCGCTTGAAGGTTGCCGAGATACGCAGCGATGTACATGGTGGTAAGTGGCGAGGCGTGTGTGAAGAAGTACACCCTGCAGGGTTAACATCATCTATTCGAATAGCCGTGTCCGCGGTAAAGGACTTCTGGGTTGCCTATAATAGTTCATATACAAGTGAAAGTGGATACTCTAAAATGCGCAAGATAAGCGTGAGCGCTATGGATGGCGTTCTCGCAGGGAGACGGAAGCGGATCCATAGTGGTGTAATTATATGGTGAATATGTGGACTCGTGTGCGCCACCTCAAAAGAGTTACTTGCAGTCGTAGTTCAGGATAGCCACTGAGTCAAAGCTGGCTTGCTGCAGTTGAACTCCACCACCCCCTTTGTTGATAATGATGCATATGTAGCTAGTTCTGATGTAAATCTTGCTGGGTACATTTGTACAAACGTTTGCCTATTTTATGTTTTGTAGAGAGATTTCAGTCTCGCTAGTAGTTCCGTGTGGACTTCGATGTTTAGCTTGATACCTCAGCTACGATCTTGTGCCCTCGGCAGGATCTGGTAGTTAGTCAGGCTTATCAGCCTTTTTCATTTGTAGATGTCTGTACTCACACATGTTAAGCTTTCGCTTGTGCTTTGACTTGTATGCTCTGAATGTTGGGTCATGAGACCCATGTTTGTAATATCTCGCTCCTCGGAGCCTAATGAATACATACTTGAGTCGTAGAGTTATGTTGTGATGCCATGTTGTATTTACACATATCGAGCATATTGTGTGTATGATTGAAATGCTTGGTATGTGTGGGATCCGACAATCTAGTTGTTTATCCTTGGCAGCCTCTCTTTTGGGGAAATGTAGTCTAGTGCTTCCATGAGCCATAGTAATCCGCTACAGCCCGGTTCACCGGAGTACTGCTAGCCCAAAGACTACCGCCAGGGACACTTAACTGCCGGGCATGTGTTTCACTTGTTCCTTTATGCATCCCTTCGGGAAATGTCAGCGGTGACATCCGAGTCCTGCTTAGCTCGCTACAGCCGGGTTCCTGAGTCCCGTTAGCTGTGCTACAGCCCGGATTCACACGCTGCTGACCGACATGCTCGAAGTTGATTCATGTATGCCTCTCCCCATGGGTTAGTGCCGCTTTGGGTTCACGACTAGTCATGTCGGCCTGGGTTCTCTGTCATATGGATGCTAGCGACATTATCATATACGTGAGCCAAAAGGCGCAAACGGTCCCGTGCCACGGTAAGGCGACACCCGTGGGAATACCGTGCGTGAGGCCGCAAAGTGATATGAGGTGTTACCAGCTAGATCGATCTGACTTGGAATCGGGGTCCTGACAGCTTTGGTATCAGAGTGTGACTGCCTGTAGGATTACCAAGCCAACTGGTCGAAGTTGAGTCTAGAAATGCTTTAGTTATGTAAGGGAATTGATTGTGGAAGGGAACGTAAGGCTCTTTTGACTCCTTATACCTCATGGCCTTCTGATCTGAGTCATCCTCTTCTCTTCTACGAGGATTAAGAACTAGGCCTTCTCATCTATCTATCAGGATCACGTGTTACTAATCCATAGACTTTTAAGATTGTTGGTTTTACGCCCCAGTTCAGTTTCTACTACTTCCGTGTGTTCATAGTTGGTCTCGGAACCTTGATGTTGTGCTTCTGAGTGGTTATGCCACCATTTTTGCAGGATGTCTCAAATCATTTTGAGCATTTACAGCCGTTATGCTGTCCGAGTCATCCCAGGTCTCTAATAGTCTGATGCATTTGCAAATCCTTTCTTTCCGTTCCCGATGTCCTTTTTGGTCAGAATAAGCACACTAATCGGTGAGTTGAGGTACTTTGTTGCCTCGGCATATATGTTGGAGCTATTATTATGACCCTAGGTGTTTTAGGGAGTCACCTAGTAATCTAGCCATGTTTTGTGTTCCCGGTGTGATGATTCTGGCCACTATTCTCGAAAGCATCCCGTGATGCCATTTAGTTAGTAGGTATTCTATTCCTGGGTTCTGGAACCCGAGATTCACCCTACTTACCTCCTGTTGATAGTGTTTGCTAGTTCCTTTAGGATATTAGTAACTTTGCGATAGTCCTCGAGGTCCGTGGTATTCCCTTCTTCCAAATACTATGAACCGCTTATGGTAGAAGTTCCTCGCTGAACCAAAGGATCACAATCAGAGTACTCTTGAGGAGTTCTCCATTCATAATTGTGACTCTGCCAGTCCTACCTCTCCGCATGGGTTATCCGGAAGAATCATGTTGAACTTTGTTCGACATACTAATCTATGCATCCACAACTCAGAAAGTTATATGTTCCTTGAGTTGTCCCTCTTAGTTGTCTTCTCACCCTCGTCTATCAATTGATAGACAGGAGTAGTTGTGCAACCGTGTTCATCGATGCCTATTATTCTTGTGGTCCGTCGAGCCATTCCATTCTGGAATGACTATGAGAACAAACTCCAGTACCTTGTCCATTTCTAGGATTGGGTCAAAGCAGTTGTATTCCGCAGATCAAAGTGCCCATCCAGCTTTTGATTCTGTTCTACCTCGGAGTATTACCACCTTTATGTCAGGATTGTCATGAGAATTGCACCATTTCTCCTGAATTTTTGACGTAGTGATACTTCTCGCTATCATTATTCATTCCTCGGTCCCGTGTTGTTGTAACTGGAATGCCTACAAGTGAACTGTGATGTGTGAAATCGATACTCCTAGCAACCTTGTTGCTTGGTAGTAAATGGACAATATTCTCATACTTAGCGTGTTGGTTATTGATTCATCATCCTAAGATTGATCGTGCTACCTAGTCCTTATTTCTGGTGCACTCTTCGATCAATGAGTTAGGATTGTGTCAATCCCTCACTCTTTTGATCATACCATCTTGCCCTGAAAAGCAAGGTTGTTCTCGAGCTTAGTAACATACCGGCGGTTCGTGATTTTCCGAATATCTTCTCGGAAGTATTACCAGGTTGTCCCCTGACTGATATGTTGAGCTCGTGATCAAGTTGGTTTCTTGTGAACCACCCTTTCTCCAAGAATCTGTGTTGGATACCCCTGAGCTAGTTGGTTGAGCTAAACAATAACTTGGAGAGTTGGAAGATAAAAGCTTGTCCGACTTAGTTCATCACTAAGGGATATCCTTGTGTGTGTGTGTGTGTTGAAGAAAGATGATATCTTCGTTGATTGATCCTCGTGATCAGTTGTCGGTGCTATTGTCTTATCCAACCCTTGATTTGAGTATGGGATATCATCAAATCAAATCAGAACCAACAATGTTCGTAGTGTTGTCTTACTCGTGGTTGATCCCTCGAGCATACACCATTATATCTTTTGGTCCGACCAATGCTATTACCGTGTTCACATGATGGTGGAAGTATAGTGATATGGAAATTACGATGAGTTCTTTGTTGAGCCCATGCCAGTGACATTTTGTCTCCCCCATGATTCATGTTGAACATCAACCTAGTGTTGGAAACTTTGTAAGCAATGCCTTCGTGTTCCGTTCATGAAGCCTATGCTTGGATGGAAGAAGTGACTTCCTCGAATTCATGTGCATTTGGTGCAAGTTGCTGCCATGAGTTCGAGAAAGATTATTTTTATTTCCTCTGGTACCATCCCAAGTCAATAATGCATGTGCGAATGTATTCTATGGTTTGGTAGATTAATTACCTCCACTCCAAATGTATTCCCTAGCACACCAAGCCACTGATTGGTTTGTTCGAGGAAAAGGAGTTGTTGTGCGAATACTTGTTCATGCACAAGATTCCAATATCCTCGAAGATGGTTCCCCACCTGAACTTGGTAGTGTTTTGTTATAAGACTACTACGTGGTCATGCTTGTCTTGGAAAGCGTGTTCACATGTTTGTAGCAGAACCAGTTCATGTTTTGGAGCTTGCTATCTTAGTTCGTCTCCCGAGAATCTCGCAATATCATCTCGTCGATTTGTGTTGCAACTTTTCCTTTTCGGATATGTTGCCTGAAGTATCCTGTTACTAACCAGATCTGAATCTCAGGCAGATATGATGGTTGGAATATTCCAACATTTGCATTTTGTTCGCAGCTTGCACCCCATCGTGCCAATTTTCCATGGGCTGTCCTTCCCGGTGATTCTTGTCGGGATCATCTTCAAAGTGGTCCTGTCATGGGTCCCATCCATTTCCGGTGATAAGCAAAATCATCCATTGTGTTGTCTTCAACAAGGTAGTCCACATCATCTATTATGGTATGAGCATGCCATTCTTTCAAATTCGTTCACACGATTGTTTGTGTTTGCCTTAGGCTGGTATAAAGAATTTCAATGATCTTTGTATCAAAAGTAATTCTTTTTGCCACTTAAGGGAATAGTTCTTCGAGTCACCTTCCCTGAGGTGCCCCGTTTTGGAACCATGGCAATTTCCCTCGCTACTTTGAAACCCTCGTCAAATTGTTTCTTCTGTCGCTCCTGATACATGTTTTGCCTCTCAGCTCCAGAGATGTTTTCATGTCTTATTCCGTGAGTTGATCTTGTGATCATTAAGATGATCCTAACTTGCTCAAACCTCAAGAATATCGATTCTTCTAAAATTCTTCCTGTTTACTCGTTGTCATGTTGGATGTAGTTCTCAAAGCAAGACGTCAACATCAATTTGAAGCAATGAATCAACATCCTCGAGAAAGACATCTGGATCGTGAAGATCGTGTTAGCTTGCGTCCCTCTGTCTTCTTACCTCACACCTTGAATCTCGGGACGACATTCTCGTTTAGTGGGGGTGAGTTGTCACAGCCCCAGTTCAGGCCTTGCTTGTCTTTGCATTAGCTTCCATGCAGCATGTTTAAATTTTTCTTAAATATGAAATGGGGATGACAAAACCCCCAGCACCCCCCTTAAACCAATTAGGGTTTACCAAAACCTTTTTCAATGAACCTGAAATGCCCTTCTAAAATGTTCATCATCTTTGCCTTGGTCCAGAACCTCTGCCAAAAACGGTGCACAATTTTCTAGGACACATAAGGTCACTGAATTAAATCATATGCTATTTGCAATTGGGCATTTAAATGCTATATATTATTTGAAGTGCTCAATTAATTCTGAACTTAAGTGAGGGCTGTTACGAATAATCCAAATAGAGCCCACAATTATCTTCAGGATTTTTGAAAACGTTCTGGTATTTTTAATAAAGCCCAGAAGTTACAGAGAAATAGAAAAACATTAACAAAAGAGAGAGAGATTACCTGGTGCTTACCTGGCCGGCCTGGCACTGTAGCAGCCCACCAGGCCCATTTGCCAGTCGTCCTCCACCTCGCGCCAGAATGACGCGAGGCGTGTGTTCGCCGCACGCCGGCACGCGCCCGTGACACCTCCTGCTTCCTGTCGCTTCCCCCTCGTCGCCTGGGCCTCCCTCGCGACGCCACGCACCCCCCCCGGACCCTCTGCACCTCTCCCCTCTCTCCCCCGAGAGCTCTCCCCCTCCTCTGTTCTCCTCACCAAACACGCCCGCCACCGCCGACGAGAACCATCGTGGCCACTGGCCACCCCTCGCCCTGATGATGCGCCCAGAAGAACCACCATCAACTCCTGCATCGTCCACGCCAACCCGTTCGACCGCGGGAGCTCTGCAACGTCGTCCCCGACCTCGTCTTCGTCGTTCGGCCGCCGAGATCGCCGGCGACCTTCCGTCTCCATCATCCTCTCCCCGAGCTCGTTGACCGCTCTTCGTACTCGCCGTGAGCCACTGATCCTCCTCCCCCTCATCGTTCTCGCTGTCGTGCACCGTAGCCACCGCACCTTGCTCACCCGCACCCGCCGCCACTTGTGCTCGCCGCCAGCGTGATTCCGGCCACGCAACGGCCTGGCCGTCATGTCCATCTTGCTAGCCGCACCCCGTAGAGCACGTAGGTGCTAACCCGGAGCCTCCACGCTCGTTGTAGCGATGACCTCAAGCTCACCCGAGCTCCGGCAGCCGCCAACGTCATCGCCGGCGATGATTCCGGCCACCTCCGGACCAACCACCACCACCAATGGAAGCGGCGCACCTCCAGCTCCCCGAAGATGGCCTCCGCCGCCCATTTGGTCGCCGGAGCGCGAAACCCGTGCCGCGTCTGCTGCCGCGGCGGCTAAACGCCAGCGGGTTGACTGCCTTTGACCGGCAGGGTTTGACCCCGTCTGCCCAGGGGTTTGACCCCTCCCTCTCATTGACATACGGGCCACTCCCCGCTAACTAACCTAGATTAGTTTTAACTAAACCTAGTTAGTTTAGTTTAGTTACTGACACATGGGACCCACTGGTCAGTTTGACCTGGACCGCCCCGTTGACCTGCTGACATCACCGACGGCAGCAGTCTTGTGTGATTAATTATTTTCTGGATTTATTCTTATTCAGGAAATTCCAGAAAATAGAGCTAACTTCTAAAATTCATAGTAATTCAACCGTAACTCCAAATGAAATAATTTATATATGAAAAATGATCAGAAAAATCCAATCTATCCATCTGTAATAGTTTCATGCATGTTTAAACAAGTTAACTTGCTGTTTAGTGCAAAACATGATAAAGCACTATTTAAGATCACAAATGTGTTTGAACTTTGAATCTTTGGTTCAAAATAGCTCAAACCCATTTGGTTGTAGTTGCATTAGCCCAACACACTCATTTTACCATGTCATGATCATGCATCATATTGTGCATTGCATTGATTGTGTTTCTTCTCTGTTGCCGGTATTTGTCCCCTCTCGATAGACGTGGTTTCGACGATGAGATCGATGACACTGATGAAAAGCTATATTATCTTCGGAAGTGCCAGGCAAGCAAAACCCCCTTGTTAATTCCGATACAATCCCACTCTCTCGCTCCTGCTCTTTTTTACTGCATTAGGACAACAATGATTCATACATTTACTTGCTGCGGTAGCTAAACCCCTTTATCCTCTGCATGACGGTCATTCCACAAGAATAGATGAAACCCACTAGCATGAGTAGGAGTTGTTTGAGGCCTGTTGTGCCTACTCATTCATGCTTGTTTGTCATGCCTGCTAGTGCTTAGAGTTGAGTCGTGTCGATTCATCGAGGATGAATCGGAGGTGTGTGAACATGTCCTACGTGTGTGAGCTAAGTGTGTGAACACGATTTGGTAAAGGTAGCGGTGAGAGGCCATGTAGGAGTACATGGTGGGTTGTCTCATTGAAGCCGTCCTCGAGGAACTGAGTTACGTGTTTGTGACCCATGAGCGATTACTACCACACATTGGGTTCCGTAACCGGCCCCTCTCGGCTTATTAATCGCCTCGATCTACGTCCGTGAGCTGCAACTAGTTTACGGTGTTTGTAGGATATGTGTTGGGGGCCGTGCGTATACTGACCCTAGGGATGGGCTATGTTGCGGTAGATACACCGAGGCACGGTGTACCGACGCCTGCTTGGTGCCTCGGGAACCCTGCTCTCATCGTTTGGGGCCGTGGCGACACCGGCCGGATCTCCTCACGGATGGAACCCGAATAGGCGATAAACCTAGACTAGAGACTTGTGTGGTTAGTCAGGTCGTGGCCGACTCCTCGCCAAAGCTTCCGCTTGAAGGTTGCCGAGATACACGACGTGTACATGGTGGTAAGTGGCGAGAGCGTGTGTGAAGAAGTACACCCCTGCAGGTTAACATCATCTATTCGAATAGCCGTGTTCATGCGTAAAGGACTTGGGTTGCCTATATCGGTTCATAGACAAGTGAAGGTGGATACTCTAAAATGCGCAAGATAAGCGTGAGTGCTATGGATGGCGTTCTCGTGAGGGAGGCGGAGATGATCCATAGTGGTGTATTGATATGGTGAATATGTGGACTCGTAGCCACCTCAAAAGAGTTACTTGCAGTCGTAGTTCAGGATAGCCACCGAGTCAAAGCTGGCTTGCTGCAGTTGAACTCCACCACCCCCTTTGTTGATAACGATGCATATGTAGCTAGTTCTGATGTAAGTCTTGCTGGGTACATTTGTAATCACGTTTGCCTATTTTGTGTTTTGCGGAGAGATGTCAGTCTTGCTAGTAGTTCCGTGTGGACTTCGACGTTTAGCTTGATACCTCAGCTACGATCTTGTGCCCTCGGCAGGATCTGGTAGTTAGTCAGGCTTATCAGCCTTTTTCATTTGTAGATGTCTGTACTCAGACATGTTAAGCTTTCGCTTGTGCTTTGACTTGTATGCTCACGAATGTTGGGTCATGAGACCCATGTTTGTAATATCTCGCTCCTCAGAGCCTAATGAATACATACTTGAGTCGTAGAGTTATGTTGTGATGCCATGTTGTATTTACACATATCGAGCATATTGTGTGTATGATTGAAATGCTTGGTATGTGTGGGATCCGATAATCTAGTTGTTTATCCTTGGCAGCCTCTCTTATGGGGAAATGTAGTCTAGTGGTTCCATGAGCCATAGTAGTCCGCTACAGCCCGGTTCACCGGAGTCCTGTTAGCCCAAAGACTACCGCTTTCAGGACACTTGATCGGCCGACATGTGTTTCACTTCGTTCTGTGTTTGTCCCTTGAAATGTCACGCGGTGACATCCGAGTCCTGCCTAGCTGCTACAGCCCGGGTTCCTGAGTCCTGTTAGCCAGTGCTACAGCCCGGATTCACAGCTGGCCGACCGACATGCTCGAAGTTGATTCATGTATGCCTGTCCCCATGGGTTAGTGCCGCTTTGGGTTCCACGACTAGTCATGTCGGCCCGGTTCTCTCATCATATGGATGCTAGCGACATTATCATATACGTGAGCCAAAAGGCGCAAAAGGTCCCGGGCCATGGTAAGGCGACACCCGCGGGAATACCGTGCGTGAGGGCGCAAAGTGATATGAGGTGTTACCGGCTAGATCGATGTGACTTGGAATCGGGGTCCTGACAAACAGTCCTGGGGGAGTTTTGTTTAATTATTTGCAATTTTTGATTTCGGGACTGGGTATCCCTATTACTGGCCCCTCTAGTGCAAGTACGAGTGAATAAACACTCATCATGAGAATAAGCCGCTTAGCATGGAAGATACTGAACACCCCCTATCGCTCCATGAGTGGTCCAGACACACAAAACAGATGTTCATTTGAAATTTTAGAGGTGGCACATGCAAATTTACTTGGAACAGCAAGGTAATACCGCATATAGGTAGATATGGTGGACTCATCTGGAATAACTCTGCTTTAAGGATTTTGATGCACAAGCAGCATTCCACTTAGTACAGGCGAAGGATAGCAAATAGATTGAGAAGCGGCCAGCTAGAGGGCGAAAAACGTTCAGGGACATGCATTATGAATAATCGACATTGAATACTAGCATGAGTAGGATATAAACACCATGAACATAAATATCATGGAGGCTATGTTGGTTTTGATACAATACATGCGTGCACATGTGCCAAGTCAAGCCACTTGAAACATTCAGAGGAGGATACCATATCATCATACTACATCACAATCATTCTAATGCATGTTGACACCTAAGATAAATCATTATCCACTCCTTGCTACTTAAGCATGGCATGAGAAAATATAATCTCTAATTGTCATTGCAAACATGTTTGATCATAGTATGCTGAATCATGGACACTGAGTTAAATGTATTTAAAAAACAAAAGTAGTTGAGTTCATACCCGCTTTTCTCTGCCAGTCACTTCATCAAATATCGTCATTATTGCCTTTCACTTGCACGACCGAACAATATGAAAATAATAATAGTGCAAAAGTGTCATGGACTAAGCTGGAATCTGCAACATTTTTTTCAGAGGGAAAGACAAAATAATGGGCCAATAGCTCATGTGCGACATTTTTTAATGCGAATTGGAAGGAGTGCGATGTAGTTAGAATGAATGGTTGTGATGCGACGTTTTAGAAGCAAACAATAGCTCCAATGCGACATGGCTATGTTTAACCATGAAATGAAAAACACGAGGGGTTAGCGATTCGAGTTATGACACGCGGGACCTAGCAGTTACTCGCATGCGGGTGGGACCCACAACTTATCCATGCAAGCATGCCCGTGCTCATCAGTGTGCCTCGACCCGAGCCAGCCCACCCCCGCCCTCCATTGCTTGCCCTGCCCCTTTCCTTTCCCACCTTCTTCTTCCTCTGCTCCGGCAACGAAGCGCGCCACCGGCGAGTGATGTCTAGCTCGACTTCGGCCTCCCGCCAATCATGGACGCAGTACGGTCCACTGCCGTTGACAAGATACCCCGATTGCCCGTGCATGTAGCCTCTAAAGCGTTTGACTTGTGTGAGGGAAGAAAATGGCAACCGCGGGCGCGAGTTTGTGAAATGCTTGAGCAAGCCACAACCAGGGCAGGTTAGATCTGTGTTCTTGACCAATCCTATGGTCTAATTTCTCCTGATTTCTTTCTTTTTTCCTCGAATTAGAAAACAGTCTTTAACGATGGTAAATGTGGTCGCTGAAAGTCGGATTGTGGTCGTTAAAGGTCAATAACGACCACAATCTGCTGGTCGTAGTAGGCTTCGTCATTAAAAGTATAACGACCACATACCTTTTGCGGTCGTTATTCTTATAACGATGAGAGGGTGTGTCATCGTTAATCCCAAGGCAATAACAACCACAATTATGGTATCAACAACCACTTTTGCTATCGCTAATAATATTATCATGGTGACCAAAGTATGCTAATAATATTATCATGGGGACCAAAGTATCACTGCCGACCACTCTTTTCACCACTTTGATATACTTCAAAACCATTTATATTTAGTATAACTTTCCATTTAACAATCGCTTTACACAACATCCAACATTTGAATTTTAACATCCATAATAATATAGAAACAAAATAATCTGAATTGGAAGGATCATAGCCTCTTTATTAATAGAAATACAAAAATTCTGACATACAATTCTTCAATTAAAATGTCATTTAAGACATTTGAGTCAAAAGCACTCCTTATATGACCAATATACTTGCTCGTATCTATTTGGAAAACAAGACAACTAGAAAATAAAATATTTATCAATCTTCAATCTTGGGACACCATCATTGTTTGAATGGATATCATTCTTCATCGGTGAATACAACACCGTCGATGTTTCTATATCTTCTTTGTGGACCATCAATCCTACAAAATGTTGAGTAGTTTATGAAAGTCAGTCCTTGTAAATAAATTGGCACAAATTAATGCATAGAAAATCAATGTACAAGAACAACTTGATCATGCTGCCTTTCATGAGAACTTCGGACATAAGACGCTTAATTCGACACTTCTTGCACCATGCCATTGTACTTTTCTACAAGTACTTGTTTGTCTTGCTCGGAAGCTTTTAGTTTACAAGACAACTTCATCATTCATACCTGCAATATATTACGAGTAACTTGAAGACAATAAAGCATAGAAATAATTCTTGGGACAGTACATGCTACCTAGAAACTCACTTTCAGAATCATCCGCATACCAATTTGTACTAAACAAGCCTTGTGTATTTGTCGGTGCATCAATCACATCTATGAAAACAAGCAACCACATCATATCATCCAGTAGAAGATAGCTTGAATAATATTTTTATGTTTGACTAGTACCTTTTGTAGCCAACTCGTACTTTTTCCTGATCAGTTCCTCTTCTTGCATATGAGCCTGTGTGTAACCCTTTTTCTACTGAAATCTGCTACTCACTTGATTTCTTTGCTAACTCAATGGGATAACCTATGCATAAAGTGTTATTCTGAAGTGTGCACAAAGGCTGTACAAAGTATAGTTAAATTAAATAAGTGAATATTTATGTACTGAAAATGAATTACTGAATGCTAAATCAAATAAAGTAAGTACAGAACTACTTGTGTCACTGTTTATTAATAAGGTAAAAGAAAAAATATGAAGCAAATTGATTACTACAGATTAAGACTTGCATAAATTCGTGGCATCATGTTGTTCTCTTTCTACGCGATGTTGTTGTCGAATTCGAAGCAAGTCATCTTCGTCGCCATTATTAAATGGGGCTCGAGGTTAGGAAGGCTTCATCATTGGACTATCCATGTGGTACATTATAAGAATGGCGTGATGGATGTTTCATTACTGCATGCCATACTTTTAAATTTTTTGAAACTTTGTGGCAGTGGGAGAGGCTCCCACTGACCTTTAGAATAAAACAACAATGTCTAGAGGGTTACATATTTACAAGACTAGTGAGGGAGTTATCGGGGGAGTATAAGTACAAGTTAGCGGCAAAAACAAGCAAACTAGCAAGGCTATAAACTAGGGAAGGTGCAAAGGAGCACCCTAAGCGATAAGCTAAAGGGAAGTAACAAGAGAATTAATAAGATTGTCCTTGACAAAAAGGAAACTTGGCTAGCCAGGACTAAAAAGGCTCATCTGTTCGAAGTAAACACTGCAGGTTAAGACTAAGGATTCCATGCTTGTTGTCTTTCTTCATCCCATGCTCTTTGTTAAATACGTGAATCCAATCAAAGTGTCAATATACTAGAATATTCTACTGTATTACCATTATCCCCTTCTTCTCAAAGTACAGCCACCCCATTGTTCTGTGTGTAGAGGAGTCTATCTCGACTCTAAACACGATACCTGAATCTATTCATGCCATAGCCAGTAAAACATGTTATCAGGTTCGTGCAAGCTAGCTTTCTATGGAGTAATAGATAGCTATGTTACCATCTTCACACAGAGATACAGAAATATACGTGCATATGTGTGTAAATACACACATTATTCTGGAACATTTTGTCTTACCTTCTCTTTGAACCCTTGGTGAACTTACGGTTCCACATCTTTGGTAAATTGTTGCAGTGAACATCCATCTTGACTACTGGAGTACTCACTACAATAATACAAAGCTTAATTAACATGGTAATGCAAAAATTAGTTGAGTATGTAGAAAAATAAGTTAACCGACCAATCAATACAGTACATGAAGACCTCCTGCAACAAAAAAACAGAGGAAGGAGGAATACTGGAATACCAACAAACCTGCAACAGAATCGCGTTGGTGGATGTGCAGACGGCAGCGCGGGCGCACTGGGGTCGAGGCGACATCTGACGGGCAGCTGGACGCGCCCGGCCGGGCTAGGGTTGAGGCGACCGGCGAGGTACAGGCAGCAGCGTGAGCGCACCGGGGTCAAGGCTACCGGACGGCAGCGCGGACGCGCCTGGGCCAGGGTCGAGGCGACCGGCAAGGTGCAGGCTGCAGCGCGGATAGGCGTAGAACAGAAGGAAGATGCGATCCATGGACTATGGAGGTGTCGCGGATTGAGCAGGGTAGGGGAGGCGAGGAGAAAGAGGTGCAGATAGATGGGATCCTAACATATTATAAATATTTATTGGCTGTTATAGAGGGTTATCTGATGGAAATTGCCAGGACTTTGCGCTAAAATTATTCAACTATCCTGCTCTCTTTTAGACGGGAGGAGAGACAAAGGAGAGGTGAATATTTTTTAACACAAGGAGAGGTGAGTTTGTTAGAGCATTGTACGCCAAGAAACAATATCACAACAATAAAGACCGCCTACTTAGCAACGGGCAATCTGATGGTTGTTGAAGGTATTACGTAGACTGATCCAATCGTGTGGGAACTCAACTCGGGTGTTTAACGACCAACAGTTTTTTGGGCACTATCGTTAATGCATGTTTCTGTAGTAGTGGGATCTGGGTGGTGGATCTAGGATTCATGTGCCGCCGGCCCCCTGTTTTTCAGGTTCTGAAGAAATGTGGGCATTTTGAGTGGCTCGATGACTATGTTGAAAGGTTAAAATTGGAGGAATCAACCCGATCCCAAGAGCTCAATTTTGGGGGGTGGCTTGCCGTGGAACAAGCCCCCAATTTGGCGGACAGAGCCGATCCGATGATGCATAGTGCAGAACTGAAGTGTGAATTGAAGAAAATTGGCAAGCAACTAAAGCATCTGATCGATTTGAAGCAGCAAGCAAATATGATGGCTGGAGCATTTTATTGTTGTGTCATTGCTATGGGTTTATTTTACTTGATGTTCATCAATTGCTAGAATTTGTTAGAGTTTCAGTTAGTGTGTCAGCTAGTTTCAGCGGTGCTCAGTAGTTTGAGTTAGCCAGGGATCATTTGTTAGATGAATTTGAATTTGTGTGAAGCAAAACTTGCTTGAATTATTATAATGATATTCTCAGGGGCCCTATTTAGTGTTCATGCTCTGTTTCCTCTGTTTTTGTTCTTCAGTTAACAGAGTACACACCCAAATTCAGTTTCTAATAAAAAACAAAACTGGGTTGCCGAATAGATGTTGGGTCGTGAGAAAATGGGCCCTGAGAAAATAACCATGCCCAAGACCAGCCCACCCGCGTAGGGGCACCAGCCCACCTCTAACTTCGGCAAATAAAATGTTACTTGTTTTTACTTTGGCCTTTTTCTTGCACTAAATTTTGTGATGGATCATTTTTTGATGCACTAAAATAAATGTTAATTGTTTTTGTGCATGTCTACGATTCCATGAACTAAATGAGTTGCATGCTTGCATGAAGTGCCCGAAGTAAATTAGTTTGCATTTCCTAGTTGCATGTCCATAGTGGGTTTGCATGGGGCTCCTAGTTGCATGTCCATGGTTTGGCCAATATTTTGAAGATGGTGTGTGTGGTGATTGGGGTGTAGCAACCCGGGCCCGTAGCAACCCATAGCAATACACGAATAATAAGCAAGAACAACCCATAGAAATCCACAAATAATAGCACAAAACACACAATATATATAGTAGCATAACGATTATATAGAAGCATAACGATTGCAACCCATAGTTCCACGATAGCCTTACAACTCCATGATAGCCTTACAACTTAAAGTACTAATACAACTTAATAATAGTAGCATAACGATTACAACTTAAAAAAACTAATACGATAGATCTATAACAAGCTAGATAGATCGGGGGGCACCAAACGCGGGTTCTTCTTCGGGTTCTTCTTCTCCTCCTCCTCCGGGTGAACAATGCCACCTCGCTCCTCCGGGCCGCCCTTCACTCCTCCCCGTTGTTGATGGGGTACGGAAGCGTGTGCATAACGCCGTTATTGGGGAAGATGCCGTTGAAGTCGGTGAAGATATTGTAGGTGGTGAAAGCTATGAAATCACAACCAACCCAATACGCTCGCCCGAGGAGATGGAAAGCATCAAAAGGGTTAGTGAATGTGGTGAGGAGCCCAACCACAACGCCATTGTGGTTGACCTCCTCAAGATGGTACATCCGAGGAGAGCCGCGGGGGAGGTGGCGGAAGCCGACCGCAAGGAAGAACTCCGTTAACTCCCTTGCGCCCCTCCACCTCGAGATCGCCCAAACCCTAAGGGTTCTCTCTACATACACTCCGGCCGGGTAGAGCCTTTCCGGCATGGTTGGGGGGAAGCGGTAGGTGGGGGCATTGTACTGCATGGTGGCGGGGTGGCTCGAGGGCTCGACCGGGTTTGATGGAGAAGAAGGAAGAAGGAGGGCAGAGGAGGCAGAGGATGGGGTGTGGATGAGGAGGGAGAGGAAGACGATAGTGCCCGGCTTAAATAGCCCAAGTGCGACGTGGTTTCACCCCGTAGAATTAATGGGCGGGCAGCGTTTGGTGGCGCCCCATGAAAGCGTGTACACGAGCGTGGGAAACAGGTTGCGATCCTTCTGTGCCACCGGTCGCGGGTCAAGGGGGACGGGCTCACGCACGCGTCTGTGCCATCATGGGTCAAGGGGACACGCCTGCCCAGGGTTCTCTGCGTATGCCGCCCGTGCATTCATGCCATAGCCCATTAATTTGCCCATCTTGCTAGGGCCTGGCTAGAGGGCAACGTTCGGTCGATGGGAGACGTGAGAATAATGGACGCCTTCATTTGCCCATCTTGTAACGGGCAGCACGCCGTTTGAACTGCATCGATACCCACATCGATACCCCATGCAAGCATTACGTCCTCAAAGAGGAGCACGCAATGCGCAGCACGCCATGCAGCGTTGGCTTTTTGGTTGTCTTCAGCGGGCTGCTGCATTGTGGCCGGGTGCATGCTTTGATGCAACGTTGCATCGGTTCTAATTGTAGGCATGCGACAGCTTACTACGTTGATAGGGGTGGCGGAGCAGGGCTACGTCGAGAGCATGCATGCAACGCACGGGCGCAGTTCTGCGGGTGGGCATGCATCTTTGCGGGTAAACGCGAACGCGCGTACAGCGATGGAAAGGGCACTGCGTAGGCTTGGTCCATGCACCGCGTAAACTCTTGCCGTTGGATTCAAATGAACGGTCCTGATACCCCAACGAGAGAGGCTGATCCAAACCCCATCGATTCAACCAATCAGCGCGTCTCATGCCGATCGATGCACACTGATTCAACCAATAAGCGCGTTTCATGCGGATCGATGCACACTGATTCAACCAATCAGCGCGTCTCATGCGGATCGATGCACACTGTAGCTAACCCTAGCACCTGATCTCAACCGTCCATGCACAACGATCGACGACCCGGTAGTGTGCGGGGTTTTGAGAGGGGTTTTGAGGGGTTTTGAGAGGTTTTGAGGGGTTTTGACTGATTAGGGTTGAGCATAACTAATTAAAATAATCAAAAAAATATAAAACTTGCGCACATAGTCTTATTATGTCGTATAGTAACGAGAAAATAAATAAATATGGTTTACATACATTTTTACGAAAAATCCTTCAAAAAATTGTCATTCCTCGAATAATGTAGTATGGAGTTCAAGGGAGAGAGTAGTGGGCACCCGAGAGTAGGTGGGGTTTTGAAAATGAAAAGTGTGAAAACCTCACCAAAACTCATTTTGGATTGACTAAGAAAGATATTAACTTACTTTTCTCATTTTCATGTTTTAAACTTGTTATATATATAATTTTCTATTAAACCTTGTTTTTTCAAAAAGAAAAGAAAATAATAGAAAATTAATTCAATAAATAGTGAGACTTTAGATTTACACTATATAGGTATAATAGATGTGTAGAAAAATTATTTGGCTGGTTTAGACAAGGTGCCAAAAAAACTTGCTTAAATATGAGGTTGTTTACCCTACCTTTGGAGGTCATTTGAAACACACTCTTCATGACTATGAGTTCAACTTACCAAAAGGGCTCGGAATGATCAACAAGCAAACATATTTCAGTTGAGGTACTTTAGATAGCATTAAAACATCAATACCCCATCCCTAATTCAAATTTGAGCCCAAATTTGAATTTAAATTTGAATTCTATTTGGTTGGTTTAGACAAGGTACCAACAAACAAGTTCGAATAGAAATATGGGGATACATAGTGACTACCAGTACGCACCAAGTTAGAAATATTATTACATGCCCCAAATTTTCAAATTGTTCTCTGTTCTACCTCTTCCTACCACGTCGTGTGCCCTTCTTCGCCTTAGCACTTCTTGTTTTTGGTTCTACTACACACACAATTTCACTGATAATCTTGGTTTTCTTCACCGGTCTTTTCAACACCTCGCCAACACCCTCGTGATCGGTGTCTTGATCTCAATGTTGACAATAGTTTGAGTTTCTTGGTGTGTACCTCAACATGGGTTTATTCGATCCCGAACCTCGACACGCTTTCGGTTTAGTTTCAACCTCGAGAGCAGTTTCTTGATCTGAATGTTGACTGCAATTTCAGTTTCTTGGTGTGCACCTCCACATTAGTTTCTTGATCTGAATGTTAGCTGCTGCAGGATTTTCTTCAATCTGCTTTCGGCTCGGGCACACTTCTCTTCTTTCTAACGCCATTGACTCTTGCTTTTTTTGTTGGCCAACACTGTTCAACAACAAGGGGCTGACTTGCTCTCTTCCTCCCGGCCATTGGGAAAATGTTATAGATATATTAATTGGAAAAAAGCACCAAATCAAAACACAGACAAATAAACAAGAACATACTTTGGCTTATTAGGAGTGTAACGGCATTTGACAGATCCCACTCTGTGCCCAAGTTCCTGGCACAACTTGCATCTATTTTTGTTACCTTTTGGGCCCTTTTTGGCTTTACATCTTTCTTTCCTTCTTACTACTCCCACATTTCTCAAACCATGCCTTGAATCTACTCTGTTTAGGCCCTTGACCTTTCTTTTAAATCACGGGAGGACACATGAAAGTCCACTTGTGCCACTTGAGACTGATCTGTAAGTGCTGGAATTGGAGTAGCATATGCAGCTTTGAATCTTGCTACCGAATAATATTCATGCAAATGTGGGTGCATGTTTATCTTCGGTTGGGATGCTAAGAAAAGAATGGCATGCTCACATGGTTTACCAGTGTGTTGCCACTCGAGGCAAGTGTAATCATGCAATTGAATGTTAACAACATGTCTCCTTCCAGTATTGTTATCTCTAACTTCAACACCCCAAGGTGAATATTTTTCAACAAACAAATGTGAAAGACATCTGCTCCTATTGACCACCTGTTGTACCACTGCTGGAAGCTTATCACCTTGCAGACAATCACCTATCCTTCTTCTCAATTCCCACAACCGCATGAGCATGATCCTGATTTGGTCAACCATGTCATGCACAGGCAAATCTTTTAACTCCTTCACCTTGTTGTTGAAACTCTCTACCAAATTGTTGTTGATGTGGTCACACTTGATGGCAGTGTTGAATGGTGACCTGTACCATAACAAAGAATGATAGGTGTTCAACCATGGACCAAACTCATCACATGTTGCCATTATCTTATCAAGATGATATTTGTGTGTCTGTCTAGTGTAAGATCTTGCTGCTAGCCACATGCGCCCAAATTCTTCTCCTCTAAATATTTTGATCAAATTCATCCACAAATGACCGAAGCACTCCCTCTGCTCAGCATGTGGGAAAACATTTTCACTGAATTTTCAAGCCCCTTACATGCATCTGTGTGTATAGCCAAAGGTGACACTAGCCCTAGGCATCTTTTCAACTGGATCATGAACCATGTCCATGAAGCCTTTTTTTTGGACTGAAACAAGCCAACAACAATAGGAAACATCCAGTTGTGTCCATCTAGAGCATTGCATGCTGCCAACTGACCATTCCACTTGCCTGTCAAAAATGATGAGTCTATGCTCAAATATGGACGGCACCCTGCTTTGAACCCATCGATGCAAGGCTTCAAAGCCATAAAAAACTTGGAGAACTTGACTTCACCTTTGGTTGATACCTATGTATATATCTCCACAACACTGCCAGGTGACCTCTTTTCCACCTCTGCTTTGAAGTTGTAAAGCATCCTAAATGTATTTGCCCAATCACCATATAAATTTTTCATTGCCCTTTGTTTTGCCTTCCACACTGTGGTATATTTCAGTTTAATGGGGTACATATTTTCCAAGTCTACTTTGAGTTTCTTGGGTGTTTGGTGTTTTGGCTAAAATTGGGATGATCTTTTTTGCAACCCAAAGTTGTGATGTCATGGTTGATACTCTCTATGAACTTGTAATACAAGTATGTTGATTGGGGATTTGGTTAACCCTGACAATACTTCCATCAGGTTGCAGTCTAGCAGATATGTACCACTTGCAAGGCTTCACACTACCATCAAATCCTCTGCACCTCGCATAAAACTTCTTTCTATCAGTGCAAACAGTCTTGGCATCAAACTCATGTTTCACTGCATAAGTCTTGAAACACATCCTAAACTCCTTCATGCTTGAGAACAACTTGCCTACTTCAATGATAGGGTTTTCTTTGTCATACACATGCACCAGCTCATCATCATGTGCATTATCTACTTTATCTGCAGCTTGTTCCATCAACTGTCCATCTACTTCTTCATCAGCATTAGCAGGCAAACTAGATTCGCCTCTCTCCTGCTTATCTCTGTCATCGACTGGAATGCCAAAAAGTTTGGCCATCTCAATGTCAGGCATTGGTGCAATGACCAAATCAGTAGGCTCATCTAATTCAACTACATTCCAATCAACGATTCTTGCAGTTTGATTTCCAGTCACCACTGTCCCTCTTGGCTATTCTTGTAAGTTCAGTACACATGGGAATCAATGGCCTTTGTGTAGCCCAATCATCATCTACCATCTGCGCAGCCAATTGTGATGGCACATATCCAACCTTCGAAAAAATGTTCAGATCGACGAGCTCAGCAAAGAAATTAGCCCGTTTGCTTGTCCAGCCGTTTTGCCAATCGATTTCTTCAACAACCTATTCACCATCTTCTATTCTCACACACTCTCCTTTCCAATCATCAAACCGCAACAGTGATACTTCTTGCTCTGGACCCCAAACAATATTCTCCCCAATTTTTTCCACCCATTTCTTCACTGCCGTCTCTCCCATGTTCTGTAGAACTTGTGGATCAATCTCTGTAAACTCAACCTCCCATTTAACAGTTGTGTCTCTCTCAATTTTCTGTATGCTACCATCAACTAATTTTGCCTTTGATGGAAAGAAATTGACTGTCAATTCGAAGGTTCGAGCGGCAGCATCCCCTCTGCCAGTGGCGGACAGTGTGAGCCCGTGAGAAAGAGCAGATGAGGCCCTAATTGCATGCAAAATTGGATCGGAGAGAGGCGCATTACCTATTCGAAGTTGAATCTGGCGGCTCCATCTCAGTATGCCCACGGGCTCCCCTCACAACCTATCGATTCAACAAGCAAAAACAGCGGAAATGAGCCGAGATCTACGGGCCCAAGAGAGGAACGGGAGGGCGACTAGGGTTCGAATTCACTCACCATTTTCTGAGGACGAAGGCTCCGCCGCCGTTGAGAACGAGGGCTCCGCCGCCGCCACCGAGAATGCAAGATCCGCTGCCACCAGAGAAGAAGGGGGGGGGGCAAAGTGGCGGGCCCGACACGGTCGGGCGGCAGGGCACAGTCAGCTGTTTTCAGGACCAATTAAGTTTGACCCACATGTCCTAACATAAACGGGCTTGGTTGATGACCAATTTAACCACATTTAACACCCCATGTGGCCTTGGGCTATTTATACGCTCAAATGTGTCGCATCATAGCCATTCATTCCAACAACGTCGCACTCCTTCCAATTCACATAAAAAACGTCGCACAGGAGCTATTGGCCCCAAAATAATACGGGCTCTTTGCTAGATCAACAATAATGCATGTGAGAGCCACTCAACATTTTCGTCTTGGTCTTCCCCTTGGTACAACTCGACAAAAGAAAAAGGAAAGAAATCCAGAGAAACACACTGAAATGTTTTTGGGTTTTTTTAGTTTTTCTTGAAGAAAGCACACTAAAGAAGGAAAAACAAAAATGAGAAAAACTATTTACATGGGAAAGCACCCAACAAGCAAAAGAGGAATCGAGAAATATTTTTGGTTTTTTTTTGTTAATACTACAACTAAATTAAACTAGAAACAAAAACCAAAAAAAGTAAGAAATATTTTTGGATTTTCTCAAAGTTTTTCAAACACACAAGAAGAAAGTGAGAAAATAAATCTAGCATGGATAATAAAATGAAAAAGTATGAACACCGACAACTAGAATGGAATGTGTCAACATGAATATAATGTCGGTGGAAATATGTACTCCCCCAAGATTAGGATTTTTGCCTAGCTTGGTAATCACCACTCGTATCCTGGGTAATAGTCAGAGTGATAGCTCACGAAGGCCCTTGGTGCGGTCTCCTCAGCTTGTCGGGCGTCCTCAACCGCCGCGTTGTATTCGCGGGCCTCGCTCTCAAGAACATAATATCTTCCCTTACTATGATAATCAAATAGAGCAGGTGCATGCAAAACAAGAGGTACAATGGGATCTTTATTAAACCTCAAGTTGTAAGTATAGTTAGTGGTTGTGCCCTTAAGGAACTTATGGCGCTTCATTGCCTGAAAGTCTAAGTACTGAGTAGGTAGAATGGGATTGTTAGGCCAAGGTGACACACCCAACTCCTTAGCTACACGGGAGGCATAAATCCCACTAGAAAAGTGACCACTAACAGCGTTGTGTTGCAATCTCCATGCAATGATCGCTCCAAGATTATAACATTTAATTCCGACCAGAGCAGTGTGTATGCGGCTCAAATCCGGGGCACATAATGTATTGCAATCTTTCTTGCCCATTATACATTTCCCATTAAAGAGTGCAAAATAATGAATGGATGGAAAATTAATGCCTTTTATTCTACCTCGTGTCACTCCTCTATCCTCACGATAACAAAGGCTAGTAAAAAATGAATCATACTCAGATTTCGGTGGTTCGTCTAACGAGCCCCAAAATGGAATTTTGCATGCAACACAGAAGGCTTCTAGAGGCATAGCATAAGCATTATTATAAAGGCTAAATGAAACTCTAGACTCACGAGGATGATATTTAAATTTCTTAGTGAAAGTCTCCGTAAGGTTGAGATGTTGAATGCACTTATCTTCGATAAAAGGAGCAAGCTCGGTGTTGTGAACATACTCCTCAAATTCCTCCTTGATGCCTGCACTAACCACGATCTGGTTACACGGCCATAGGCACTATTTGGTATCGGCATCCCGCGTGAGCTTGCACTCGGCTCAACATAAGACTGTTGTATCGAGCTGTTGCTTGATGATGCCTCCGAGGACCTCCTCCTCGAAGAACTCCTTGCAAAAAGGTACATTTTATTCGCATACATATTTCTAAAAATTTTGGGTCACAAAATTTTTGTCAAGAAAACCTCACAAGATTGATAGCAACTATTGGATGCATAGAGGCTATATTAACCATTCAAACTACTTAGAACTCTAAGAATTCAACATGCAAGCCCATCTATGGCAGCACCAAGAGAAGCTAATTATTCAAAATATAAACCACTAGAATAAAAACTAATTGGAGCAATGGAGGAGTCACACACTGATGACCCACAAGTATAGGGGATCTATCGTAGTCCTTTAGATAAGTAAGAGTGTTGAATCCAACGAGGAGCAGAAGGAAATGACAAGTGGTTTTCAGTAAGGTATTCTCTGCAAGCACTGAAATTATCGATAACAGATAGTTTTGTGACAAGGTAATTTGTAACGAGTAACAAGTAACAAAAGTAAACAAGGTGCAGCAAGGTGGCCCAATCCTTTTTGTAGCAAAGAACAAGCTCGAACAAACTCTTATATAAAGGAAAGCGATCCCGAGGACACATGGGAATTATCGTCAAGCAAGTTTTCATCATGCTCATATGATTCGCGTTCGTTACTTTGATAATTTGATATGTGGGTGGACCGGTGCTTGGGTACTACCCTTCCTTGGACAAGCATCCCACTTATGATTAACCCCTATTGTAAGCATCCACAACTACAAAAGAAGTATTGGTTTCGCCAGGTTCCGCCTTGAGACGGCGACGCTTCGTCCCGAAAGCTTCCTTTTGATTTTTTCCAGGGTGAAAGACTTCATATAGCCAAAGATGGGCACTAGAGGCCTGCTAGGGGGCCCACGAGGCAGGGGGCACGCCCAGGGGGTAGGGCGCGCCCGCACCCTCGTGGATGGTGGGTGGCCCCCCTCTGGTACTTTCTTCGCCCAATATTTTTTATATATTCCAAAACTGACTTTCTTGGAGTTTCAGGACTTTTGGAGTTGTGCAGAATAGGTCTCTAATATTTGCACCTTTTCCAGCCCAGAATTCCAGCTTCCGGCATTCTCCCGCTTCGTGTAAACCTTGTAAAATAAGAGAGAATAGGCATAAGTATTGTGACATAATGTGTAATAACAGCCCATAATGCAATAAATATCGATATAAAAGCATGATCCAAAATGGACGTATCAACTCCCCCAAGCTTAGACCTCGCTTGTCCTCAAGCGGAATCCGATAACGAAAAATATGTCCACATGTTTAGAGATAGAGGTGTCGATAAAATAAAATACGGAGATGAGGGCATCATGATCATTCTTATAACAGCAACACACACACACACACACACACACACACACACACATATATATATATATATATTGTCATATGATTTCTTATGCTAAAGTAACAATCTATTCACAATGTCAAGTATGAATCAGAAACTTCATTGAAAACTAACAAATATGATCTCGGTCATTGAAGCAATTGCAATTTATCATAACCTCGGAAAGAGTCAATATAAGAGCTTTTCAGCAAGTCCACATACTCAACTATCATTTAGTCTTGCACAATTGCTAACACTCACGCAATACTTATGGGTATGGAGTTTTAATCGGACACGGAGAAAGATAGGGGCTTATAGTGTTGCCTCCCAACCTTTTACCTCAAGGGTAATGTCAACAATAATAGTTTAGGATATATATCAGGATCTTTCCAACACAATGCGCTTGCCAAAGGATAAAATGTAAAAAGGAAAGGTGAAGATCACCATGACTCTTGTATAATGTATAAAACAAGAATAAAAGATAGGCCCTTCGCAGAGGGAAGGAGAGGTTGTCATGTGCTTTTATGGTTGGATGCACGAAATCTTAATGCGAAAGAACGTCACTTTATATTGCCACTTGAGATAGGGAGCTTTATTATGCAGTCCATTGCTTTTATTGCTTCCATATCGCAAGATCATATAAAGCTTATTTTCTCCACACTAATAAATCATACATATTTAGAGAGCAATTTTTATTGCATGCAAAAATGACAACTTACTTGAAGGATCTTACTCAATCCATAGGTGGGTATGGTGGACACTCAGGGCAAAACTGGGTTTAAGGATATTCGGAAGCACAAGTAGTATCTCTACTTGGTGCAAAGAATTTGGCTAGCATGAGGGGAAAAGGCAAGCTCAACATGTTGGATGATCCATGACAATATACTTTATTTAAGATATAAGAAAACATAACCCATTACGTTGTCTTCCTTGTCCAACATCAACTTTTTAGCATTTCATATTTTAATGAGTGCTCACAATCATAAAAGATGTCCTAGATATTATATTTATATGTGAGAACGTCTCTTTCTTTATTACTTCCTATTAATTGCAACGATGACCAAAACTATGTTTGTCAACTCTCAACAACTTTTATTCATCATATTCTTTTAATGTGAAGTCATTACTCTCCATAAGATCAATATGATCTCTTTAATTCTTTTTATTCTTTCTTTTATTCCCTCAAGATCATAGCAAGATAACCAAGCCCTCGACTCAAAACTAATCTTTATTATATATAGCTCACAGACTTGATTACATAGAAGGATCATAAAGCAAAAATCAAAACTAAATCATACTAAAACTTTATTCTACTAGATCAAGATATTACCAAAAGGATAGAACTAAGAAAAACGGTAAAGATAGGAGTGTGATGGTGATACAATACTGGGGCACCTCCCCCAAGCTTGGCAGTTGCCAAGGGGAGTGCTCATATCCATGTATTTATGTCTCTTTCTTCGGAGGTGGTGATGATGGAGTTGTTGATGATGTAGGCTTGTCGTCCATCTTCCATGGCATAGGCTCACCATCATAGAAGGATGATCGAGTCTCCGGGATCCTTAAATCTGCAGCCAAACTCATCCTCTTGAATCTATATTCATACTCAAAGTTTTGGTTTTGCAGGTCATAGATCTGGGCTTGGAGATGCTCGATTTTCTCGTGAAGCTTGAAGATGTTCTCCCCAATGTTCTTGGCATCGAACTTGTGGTTGTTGGTGAATTCCGCGATCATCATGTGGTTGGAGTTGAGTCTGCGTTCCACCATCCCCTGACACTTGAAAACTTGTTGCTCCATTGCTTCGAGTCTTGTCTCCACGCTTCCTGTCCTCCTTGGTCCCTCGACATCGTGGATGTGCAGCAACCCATCACGCATATCAATGGTTTGAGGGTGTTGCAGCACCTCCGCGAGGTAGGGATTAATAACCTTCATGAAGAACTTGTCCTTGGGGGCGTTTGAAGACGTCATGATGATCTAGATCTATCAGAAAAACAGCTCGAAACAAAAACATAGGATATTTGCGTGGTACGGTGGTCAAAACCTTCGGGAGATTATATAATGAATTTTTACCAACCAAAAGAAGTATCATGCAAGAAAACGGAGTCCGGAGAGCACATGAGGTGCCCACGAGGCAGGGAGGCGCGCCCTCCACCCTCGTGGATGCCTCGTGTCTTTCCCAGACTACTTCTTATTTTTCTATTTTCTTAAATATTCCAAAACAGAGAAAAATTTCTACTAGAACTGTTATGGAGTCGGTTTACTTACCGTACCACATACCAATTCCTTTTCGGAGTCTGAAACGTTCTGGAAAGTGTCCCTTATGTATTCCTCCGGGGTTACCGTTTCAATAACATTAGTTTCAACATTTATGGGATTACCTGAGATATAATGTTTGATTCTTTGACTGTTCACCACCTTCGGATTTGTGCCTTCGAAGTTGTTGATTTTTATGGCCCCGGAATGATAGACCTCCTCGATAACGTAAGGACCTTCCCATTTAGAGAGGAGTTTTCCTGCAAAAAATCTTAAACGAGAGTTGTATAGCAAAACATAATCACCTACATTAAACTCACGCTTTTGTATCCTTTTGTCATGCCATCTTTTAACTTTTTCTTTAAACAGTTTGGCATTCTCATAGGCCTGGGTTCTCCATTCATCAAGTGAGCTAATGTCAAATAGTCTCTTCTCACCGGAAAATTTGAAATCATAATTGAGCTCTTTAATGGCCCAATATGCCTTATGTTCTAGTTCGAGAGGTAAGTGACATGCTTTTCTATAAACCATTTTATATGGAGACATACCCATAGGATTTTTATATGCAGTTCTATAGGCCCATAATGCATCATCGAGTTTCTTGGACCAATTCTTCCTAGATCTATTAACAGTCTTTTGCAAAATCAATTAAATATCCCTATTACTTAGTTCTACTTGACCACTAGATTGTGGGTGGTATGGAGATGCAATTCTATGATTAACGTCATACTTAGCAAGCATTTTACGAAAAGCACCATGAATAAAATGTGAACCACCATCAGTCATTAAGTATCTAGGGACTCCAAACCTCGGGAAAATAACTTCTTTAAGCATCTTAATAGAGGTGTTATGATCAACACTACTAGTTGGAATAGCTTCTACCCACTTAGTAATGTAATCAACTGCAACTAAAATATGTATATACCCATTATAGGAAGGAAACAGTCCCATATAATCGAAACCCCAAACATCAAATGGTTAAATAACAAGTGAATAGTTCATAGGCATTTCTTGACGTCTACTAATATTACCAATTCTTTGACATTCATCACAAGACAAGACAAACTTACGGGCATCTTTGAAGAGAGTAGGCCGGAAAAAACCGGATTGCAATACCTTATGTGCAGTCCTATCTCCAGCGTGGTGTCCTCCATAAGCCTCGGAGTGACACTTGCGTAGGATCTGTTCCTGTTCATGCTCAGGTACACAACGTCTAATAACACCATCTACTCCTTTATAAAGGTGTGGCTCATCCTAGAAGTAATGTCTTAAATCATAGAAAAACTTTTTCTTTTGCTGGTATGTGAAACTAGGTGGTATAAATTTAGCAACAATGTAATTAGCATAATCAGCATACCATGGAGCAGTACGAGAAGCATTTATGACAGCTAATTGTTCATCAGGAAAGCTATCGTCAATAGGTAGTGGGTCATCAAGAACATTCTCTAACCTAGATAAGTTGTCTGCAACGGGGTTCTCAGCTCCGTTTCTATCAATAATATGCAAATAAAATTCTTTTAGTAGGAGAACCCATCTAATAAGTCTAGGTTTAGCATCTTTCTTTTCCATAAGATATTTAATAGTAGCATGATCAGTGTGAACAGGTACTTTAGAATCAATAATATAAGGTCTGAACTTATCACAAGCAAATACAACTGCTAAAAATTCTTTTTCAGTAGTAGCATAATTTCTCTGAGCCTTTGTCTAGAGTTTTCCTAGCATATTGGATAACATTTAATTTCTTATCAACTCTTTGTCCTAGAAAAACACCTACAACATAATCACTAGCATCACACATAATTTCAAAGGGTAAATTCCAATCAGGTGGCTGAACAATAGGTGCAGAAATCAAGGCTTTCGTAAGTATTTCAAATGCTTCCACACAATCATCATCAAAGACAAAAGGAACATCATTTTGTAAAAGATTAGTCAGAGGCCTAGAAATTTTTTAGAAGTCTCTAATGAACCTCCTATAAAAACTGGCATGACCAAGGAAACTTCTTATACCTTTAATGTCCTTAGGACACGTCATCTTTTCAATAGCATCAACTTTAGCTTTATCAACTTCAATACCTCTTTCAAAAATTTTATGCCCCAAGACAATACCTTCATTAAACATAAAGTGGAACTTCTCCCAATTCAAGACAAGATTAGTTTCTTCACATCTCTGCAAAAATCGATCAATGTTGCTTAAGCAATCATCAAAAGTAGTTCCATATAGGGAAAAATCATCCATGAAAACCTCAACCATCTTTTCACAAAAGTTAGAGAATACAACAGTCATACATCTTTGAAAGGTAGTAGGTGCATTGCACAAACCAAAAGGTCTATAAGCAAAGGTACCTAAAGGGAAAGTATAAGTGGTATTTTCTTGATCCTCCTTTGACACAGGTATTTGAGAGAAACCAGAATAACCGTCTAGAAAGCAAAAATGTGTATGTTTGGATAATCTTTCTAGGATTTGATCAATAAAAGGTAAAGGGTAATGATCCTTTTTAGTAGCTTTATTTAGTTTGCGGAAATCAATTACCATTCTATAACCTGTAACAATTCTTTATGGGATCAATTCATCTTTATCATTAGGGACTACAGTAATACCTCTTTTCTTAGGAACACAATGGACAGGGCTTACCCACTGACTATCAGCAACGGGATAAATTGTACCTGCCTCCAGAAGCTTTAGTATTTCTTTTCTTACCTCTTCTTTCATCTTAGGATTTAATCATCGTTGGTGATCAACAACCGGTTTAGCGTCTTTGTCCAATTTTATTTTGTGCTGGCATAGAGTAGGACTAATGCCCTTAAGATCATCAAGAGTATATCCAATAGCAGCACGATGCTTCTTCAGAGTTTTCAATAATTTCTCTTCTTCACCTTTCTGAAAGGTTAGCACTAATAATAACATGATATCTTCTTTTCATCAAGATAAGCATATTTTAGAGTATCAGGTAATGGTTTAAGCTCAAACACGGGATCACCCTTGGGTGGAGGAGGATCCCCTAGAATTTCAACGGGCAAGTTGTGTTTCAAAATAGGTCATTGTTTAAATAATACTTCATCTCTTTCCCCTCTTTCATTCATAAACATATCATTTTCATGGTCTAGCAAATATTGTTCTAAAGGATCATTAGAAGGCACGACAATAGAAGCAAGACCAATACTTTCATCTTTAATAGGCAATTCTTTATCATGGGTTTGTCTGCAAAATTTAGCAAAATTAAAATCATGGGACATATCCCCTAAGCCAATAGTAACAACATCCTTTTTGCAATCTATCTTAGCATTAACAGTATTCAAGAAGGGTCTGCCAAATATAATGGGACAAAAGTCATCTTGTGGGGAACCAAGCACAAGAAAATCAGTAGGATATTTAACTTTTCCGCACAAGACTTCAACATCTCTAACAATCCCAACTAGTGAAATAGTATCTCTATTGGCAAGCTTAATTGTAACATCAATACCTTCTAACTCAGCAGGTGCAATATCATGCATAATTTCTTCGTATAAAGAATGAGTTATTGCACTCACACTAGCACCCATATCACATAAGCCATGATAGCAATGACCTCCTATTTTAACAGAAATAACATGCATGCCTACAACAGGTCTACGTTTATTTTTAGTATCGGGTCTAGCAATTCTAGCAGCTTCATCACAGAAGTAAATAACATGCCCATCAATATTATCGGCCAAGAGATCTTTAACCATAGCCATACTAGGCTCAACTTTAATTTGCTCAGAGGGTGTAGGTGTTCTAGCATTACTCTTAAGAACCACAGTTGAAGCTTTAGCATGATCCTTTATTCTAACAGGGAAAGGTGGTTTCTCAATATAAGCGGTAGGAACAATAGGATCAACATTATAAGTGATAGTCTTTTCTTCAACTTTAATAGGTTCAACTACTTTTACTTCAATGGGAGGATGATATTTAAACCACTTCTCCTTCGGGAGATCAACATGAGTAGCAAAGGATTCATAGAAAGAAGCTACTATCTCAGAGTCAAGTCCATATTTAGTGCTAAATTCACGAAAAACATCAGCATCCATAAAAGATTTAACACAATCAAACTTGGGTGTTATACCTGACTCCGTACCTTCGTCGAGTTCCCAATCTTTAGAGTTGCATTTAATTCTTTCCAATAAATCCCATCTAGATTCAATAGTCTTCATCATAAAAGAACCAGTACAAGAAGTATCGAGCATGGAGCAATTATTGAGAGAAAGCCGAGCATACATTTTTTGAATAATAATTTCTCTTGAGAGCTCATGATTGGGGCATGAATATAACATTGACTTAAGACTCCCCAAAGCTTGAGCGATGCTTTCTCCTTCGTGAGGCCAAAAATTATATATATAATTACGATCATGATGAACCAGATGCATATGATAAAACTTCTGATGAAATTCCAATTTCAATCGGTTGTAGTTCCATGATCCAATATCATCACATAGCCTAAACCATGTCCATGCCTTTACCTTAAAAGATAAAGGGAAGGCCTTCTTCTTGATAACATCCTTGGGCATACCTGCAAGTTTAAATAATCCACAAACTTCATCCACATAGATTAGGTGCAAATCGGGATGCAATGTTCCGTCTCCTGTAAAAGGATTAGCTAGCAGTTTCTCTATCATACCCGAAGGAATTTCAAAGTAAACATTTTCAGTAGGTTCAGTAGGTTGAGGAGCAACTCTTTGCTCTACTGGTCGGGGTGAAGATACCCTGAACAAGCCCCTCAAAGGATTATGTTCCATAGTAACAAGTGACAGTAAATTTCAGCACACTATATAAATTTTTCCTTACCAAATTCCACTTATCAAAGGCGCTTCACTCCCCGGCAACGGCGCCAGAAAAGATTCTTGATGACCCACAAGTATAGGGGATCTATCGTAGTCCTTTTGATAAGTATGAGTGTCGAACCCAACAAGGAGCAGAAGAAAATGACAAGCGGTTTTCAGTAAGGTATTCTCTGCAAGCACTGAAATTATCGGTAACAGATAGTTTGGTAGTAGGATAATTCTAACGGGTAACAAGTAACAAGTGTACCAAAGGTGCAGCAAGGTGCCCCAATACTTTTTGTAGAAAATGATAAGCCTAGATGAACTCTTATATAAAGCAAAGCGCTCCCAAGGACACATGAGAATTATGGTCAAGCTAGTTTTCATCATGCTCATATGATTCACGTTCATTACTTTGATAATTTGATATGTGGGTGGACCAGTGCTTGGGTGCTGTCCTTACTTGGATAAGCCTCGCACTTATGATTAACCCCTCTCGCAAGCATCCGCGACTATGAAAGAAAAATTAAGACAAATCTAACCATAGCATGAAACATGTGGATCCAAATCAGCCCCTTACGAAGCAACACATAAACTAGGGTTTAAGATTCTGTCACTCTAGCAACCCATAATCTACTTATTACTTCCCAATGCCTTCCCCTAGGCCCAAATCATGGTGAAGTTTCATGTAGTCGACATTCACATAACACCACTAGAGGAAAGACAACATACATCTCATCAAAATATCGAATGAATACCAAGTTCACATGATTACTTATAACAAGATTTCTCTCGTGTCCTCAGGAAATAACGTAACTACTCACAAAGCATGTTCATGTTCAAGATCATAGGGGTATTGAATATCATTAAGGATATGAACATATGATCTTCCACAAATAAACCAACTAGCATCAACTACAAAGAGTAATCAACACTACTAGCAACACACATGTACCAATATGAGGTTTTGAAGCAAAGATTGAACACAAGAGATGAACTAGGGTTTTAGAGAAGATGGTGCTGGTGAAGATGTTGATGAAGATTGACCCTCCCTCAGTGAGAGGACGTTGGTGATAACGGTGGCTTCGATTTCCCCCTCCTGGAGGGATGTTTCCCCGGCAGAACAGCTCCGCCGGAGCCCCAGATTGCTTCTGCCCAGGTTCCGCCTCGAGACGGCGGCGCTTCATCCCGATAGCTTCCTTATGATTTTTTCTAGGTCAAAACCCTCCATATAGCAGAAGATGGACACCGGGGGCTGGCTAGTGGGTCGACAAGCTCGGGAGGCGCGCCCCCAGGCTTGTGGCCACCTAGTGGGTCCCCTTCTGTTGTTACTTCGCCCAATATTTTTTATATATTCCAAAACAATTCTCCATAAAGTTTCAAGACATTTGGAGTTGTGCAGAATAGGTATCTCAGATTTGCTCCTTTCCGGTCCAGAATTCCAGCTGCCGACATTCTCCCTCTTCATGTAAACCTTGTAAAATAAGAGAGAAAAGGCAGAAGAATTGTATCTTAAAGTGTCATAATAGCCCATAATGCAATAAATATTAACATAAAAACATGATGCGAAATGGACGTATCAATTACCAGATGACTCGATCAATGCGATCGACGTCTAGGGCCCGACACATCACCTCACCCCCTTTAGTTGCATGACTCTACAGAGCTACTATCGAGTGGCGAGGGTGATACCTCATAACGCACTCCCGATGATAAGTTTGTAGTGTAGCTAGTCGATCGTGGTCTATCGAGGTTGATTCCACCTTCACCACTCCTAATACGACTCTGTCGTGCAACACCTCAAGTGTGAACCTCAAGGGTGATTAATTCCTCCTAGTTCATCTTGAAGGTTACATTAAGTGGAAACCATCAAGGGTGATTCCTCGGATTCCCCTCTGGTGTATGGACACACGGTTACTTGAATTTACCACTGGACCATGATGAGACTGGGTCAGCCCTGAGGGGTACCCGCTAGTGATGTGAAGTCGGGTTGACCTGGAGGTACCCACAAGATAATTACGAGGCATGGCTGGCCAGGCAGATTGCCCTAGAGTGGGCTAGGCCCGGCCCATGTTGTAAGTCCTCAAGAACGGGCGACAGGAGCACTGATTGTCACCGCGCGCTCCCAAGACACTAACGAGATTGGGTATTTGATCTGAGTGGTCGTTAACCTATACACACTAACCACCATGTGGGAAACAGTTATGGGCACTCGGCGTCATATGTATCAGCGAAGCTCTGTAGACGTCAGTGACTGAGCGACGCGCGCCCGGGTTGTCTGCTAAGCACCTGCCTTGTATAAGGAGGTCACCCGGACTAATCCCGGCCACCCATGCAACGTGCAGGGGTTCAAAGGGCGATGGGCCCAAGATCCCTGCGCGCTTAGGATGTATATCTGTGTGCTGGCCTCTCTGTTGAGCCTAGGTAGGGCTACGACGTGTTGATCTTCCGAGGCTGGGCATGACCCAGGAAAGTGTGTCCGGCCAGAGTGATCGAGCATGTTGGGTAATGTGGTGCACCCCTGCAGGGAAGTTAATCTATTCGAATAGCTGTGTCCATGGTAACAGGACGACTTGGAGTTGTATCCCGATCTATACAACTAGAACCGGATACTGAGATGTGAAATGGATATGATGGCTCCGAATTTCTTTCTCGCACGGAGTCGAGGAAAGGATCTCTGGGCGTTATGTACAACATGCTTGCTAACAATAATATCCTACTCTGTACTCTTCTAAATGCTGCAAGATGCTAGTCTTCGATAGGGTAGGCTTTCCCCTCAATTCTGGCATTCAGCAGTTCAGGCCAAAGATATAGCCCCATTCCTTTGAAACTGATGTATACTTAGTATAGTTCTGATGAAAGTCTTGCGAGTACTTTGGATGAGTACTCACGGTTGCTTTTCTACCTCTTTTCCCCTATATCCGAATGTTGCGATTAGATGCCACTCCCGACAACTACTACTACTACCCCGAGGATGCCTACTACTGCATGGAGACCGCCGATGACCAGGAGTAGTTAGGAGGCTCATGGGCAGGAGGCCTTGCTTTTTCGGTTGTTGCTACTTTTTTGCTAGCCTTCTTAAGGCAAACTTTTTTTTATCTTATGTCTATACTCAGATATTGTTGCTTCTACTGACTCGCTTGTATTCGAGCTTATGTATTCGAGCCCTCGAGGCCACTGGATTTTAATATAAAGCTTGTATGAGTTTAATTTGTGTCTAGAGTTGTGATGTCACTACTAGGGAAATGCTTATACACAGTAGCTTAGTAGTAGCGTTGGAAAATAGTCCCCGCTGCTGCTAGTTAGCAGTAGAGCTATTTCAGGGTGGCGCTACTAGTAACCCTATAGCAGTAGCGCTGGAAAACAAAGACACGCTACTACTATGTGGGACCAGACGAGGACACTGACAGGAGCTGTAGTAGTAGCGTTGTACAGAATCCATCGCTACTACTAACAATTTAGTAGTAGCGCTTTATTTTATTGAGTCGCTACTGCTAATGGCCTTAACTTAGTAGTAGCGCTTTTCCTGGAAAGCGCTACTACTAAGTCTCGTAGCATCAGCATGTTTTGCTAAGCAGCGCTACTGCTAGTTGCGGCTGATGCCACCTTTTCACCCCCTCCCCTGCTCTCCCCCACTTTGCGCTCTCTCCCGCTCCTTTCCCCTCTCCACTCTCCGCCATTGTTGCTCTTCTTCTCTCTTCCTCCTACCTCTCTTCTCTCCTCATTAATGTCCCCCTCCACCATAACTCTCCTCCATAAATGGCCTCTCCTCTCTCTCTTCCTCTGCTACCTCTCTTCTCTCCCCATTAATGCCCCCTCCACCATAACTCCCTCTCCCTTAGTTAGCTAGAGTCATCTATCCTCCCCAACAACTAGATCTAGCTAACTGTTTATGTTTACTATTGGTTGCTTGTATTTTGCTAATTATGCCTCTTTGTTTTCTTAAGTACATTATGTTGCATATTATCGTTCAATTCATCAACTGACGATGTAGGTACATAGACCAGAGATGGCGAAGGACTGCTACGCCGTGTTCATTGGGAGGGTTCCAGGAGTCTACGACCACTGGCCAGACGCTCATGCCCAGGTGGACAAGTACCCGGGTGCTAGCCACAGAGGGTTCGACAGCAGAGCCAAAGTGGAAAATAGTTACTTGAGGTGGACGTTGTGGCATCAGCAGGGCGCTGGTGCCTCAAGTACTACATAGTCGCGCTCTTGCTCATGCCGATCGCTCTTCTCTTCTACATCATGGTTTAGATAGAGATTGTGAAACTTGTGTGTGTGCCATGACCATGCAGTTGCACTTATTCGAGACATGACATGACTTGTGTATTGCTATTTTCGAGATGTTGATGATATTTGTGTTGAATGATGATGATGATGATGATGATGATGGTATGACGAGACTACTGTATGTCTATGATATGATGAGAATAATGCATGTTTAGTATGATCTGATGAAGCTACTGTATATAGGTATAAATACATCAAAATACGTAGAGGGGTGTAAATCTGTGAAAGCAGGAATACTAGCAGTAGCGCTGGAAAGCATCTACTAGCAGCGTTGGATTAGCAGCAGTGCTTCATTTGCTCAAGCGCTACAGATAGTTAGCAGTAGCGCTGGTTAGGGAAGCTCTACTACTAACCATAATTACTAGTAGCGCTGCCCTTACCAGCGCTACTGCTACAACTTAGCTGTAGCGCGGTAGCACTAGTGCTGGACCCAGTGCTACCGCTATGTATATTTCAAGCGCTACTACTAGGGTTTTCCCTAATAGTGTGTGATATCTTCCCGTGAGTCCCTGATTTTGATTGTACATATTTGCGTGTATGATTAGTGTACGATTTAATCGGGGGCGTCACAAGCTACCCCTAGCTCTCGCCTTATAAACGAGACAAGAGCTAGGGTTTAAAGAGTCCCTAACCGACCTCATCACAGAGGGCTTCTTGGCTTGCACACCAAGATGATGCTTCTCCTCTAAGTTGGCCCCCTAGACTGCTTACTAGAGCTGAGCTGCCACTAGCTAGCCCCCCTCGGCCCAGACGCCGGATCAATGTCCAACTACCCAGCCGATGGGCAACCATCGGTGTATTGTATCATCACACACCTAGCCGATCTAGGACGTGCACACCCTCCAAAAGTAACAAGATAGGTTGCTTGACAATGAATCATTTGTTGTTGTGCTTCCAAATATAATATTCTCAACAATCAAATTGTCTCAAGATTTGACGATGGATTTGGCGAGGGTTGGAGTGGAAATCAAGAGGGCATTAGATCTCAAAGGGAATGATTGGATGGTTGGAGTAGATTGCCCATTGAAATCGACACAAGGAGGTTGTGTTCTATCTCAAAACAAATGATGGGAGTGAAGTTTGCTTCGGGTTGACTGGTGGGATCGGTGGGTCTATATATAGACAGGACCAAAAATCTGTTTGTTACACACCTTTTGCATAGCTCGCCGAGAACCCACAAGTATAGGGGATCGTTTGTAGCCTTTTTCAATAAGTAAGAGTGTCGAATCCAATGAGGAGCTAAAGGTGAGATTTATATCCTCTTCAAGTTCTATCGACCACTGATACAACTCTACGCACACCAACGTTTGCTTTTATGGAGAGCGCTGAACAACCCAAACGTATAGGACCGGTTTGAGGGGTTTGGTTACATGACATTTTCGTGACCAGACAGTGCCAGTCTGTCCACCTCGACGTATAGGGAGGGTTTGAGGGGTCCGGTTGTAGATGCTGTTAGCGGCTACGTATGTGTTAAGCTATGTTTACTAACATTTTATTTTAGGGAAAAGGCATTACGCCCGACTTTATAAATAAAGCCGCCGAGCAAAGTTCACACGTACGACAACAACATATTTGCTTTATAAATAAAGCAAATAGAAAGGCGCACCAGCCTGAGAAGTTCATGGGCCAACAACTAAAGAATAAGACAAAAAGGCGTGCATGCCAACAACCTACAACAACCGCAGTGGAGACGCAACGATTATTAAGCCCGGCCAACAGGAAATTGCTGAGTCAACGCAAAAGCAGAAGCCCTGGCCTTGGAATAAGCACCTCCACTGCGTCCCGATCACCCTCCTTAGTCAATAATTTCCATTGCTGCAAGAAGACACACATTTTAAACAAACAATCAGCCGGTCTGTTAGGGAAGATCTGCTCGATAGTAAATTTGTTACTAGTGGTCTAGAAAGACTAGAACAACCCAAAGAACCCAAACCAAAACAACCTCTTGGTCTGGCCCCGCAGACTAGACGACACAAAATGGAACTCAACAAATGAGTGAGGGGCCCAGGAGACACCCAACGATGATCGAATACAACACCATGCCAACTTGGCAAGAACGCACCCAAAGAAAATATGATCAGAATTTTCAAGAGATGCACAAAGGGTGCGCCGATCAAAACTAGACCCATTCCGCTTACGAATTTGATCGGCCGCAGGCAGCCGGCCCCTGATATCTTGCCACATAAAGATCTTTATCTTCGAGGGGATCTTCTCCTGCCAGATCGACTTGAATTTGGAAGCAGGAGAGACCAAAATCAACCTAGAATACAACGATTTCACTAAGAAGCGGCCAGATGGTGAATGAGGCCAGGAGATAGAGTCCACCTCCTCCGAGAGTACATGAAACAAAGCAGCAAGGCAATGCCAGTTAGCCAACTTTTCAAGAGAAAGAGAACGTCTGAAACCTAGATCACACTTATTAAGGAAGAATGGTAGGGAAATAAAACCGGAAAAGAAGCCAAAAGGGACTCCCCACACCACCAATCAACCCAAAACCTCATGGAAATAAAACCACAAATTTCACATGAGCCCTGAAATCGATTTAATCTTAACAAGGTCACGCCAGAACTGCGAACCGCCAGAGGAAGAGGCAAACATAGGACTGGAATTAGGAAATTATTTCGCCTTGAGCAAGTCATACCGGAGCGATCCGTGCCCTGCAGTAAGAAAGGTGCCACCAGCTAAACCGGATCTACTACAACGGTCATTACAAAGCCTGGACCCATGATTTCTCGACTGGCAAAAAAGACAGCCAGTATAAGTCCACTAGTGGAGGAGTGCCGGCCGGCCGGCCGGGGCCTGGATGCGTGACGGAACATCGCCTGCGGCTGTAGACAGGAGTCATATGAACAGTGTCGACCGATCGGGGGCCGATAACCCGAGACGACCCAATCAACTTTCGCCAGCGCGTACGTTCAAAACCTGGATTCTACACTTTAGTGGGTCGATCCGACATCGTCTTGTGACATTGCCGTTCTGATCTGATCAGGTATCGCCGCTAGCAGCTGCATGCCATGCCATGCCCTGGCCGGCTGGGAGCATCGTCTTGTAGATTGTAGAGGCACAGAGGACGTACTGTGAACGGTGACAGGACTAAACCAGCGGCACGCACGTACGTACGACGTTAGTCCGGCAGCGCTAGCTGTAGCTGCGGCCATGTGAGACCCCCCAGGGGGTCGATACAAGGATACACGCCGAAAACGCATACAGAAACGCAGCGAAATCAAACAGGACGTACGTGTAGCTGCTACATTAATTCATGCATGGGTCATCACTGGCCTCATGGGTGGGGATATCCAACTATTTCCTTTCCTTTCCTTGTGTATGCATGTGACCACGTGGTTGGCTAGATGTCGATCATGTGGCCGTTCACTAAGCTCTCCTGTGTGGGATGATCATCTCTTGGTAGCCATACGTGTGCAGCTTTTCAAAGAAAAAGGTAAACAGGCTGAGAGTGACTTT
This sequence comes from Aegilops bicornis, assembly GCA_021605145.1. Taxonomy (NCBI): domain Eukaryota; kingdom Viridiplantae; phylum Streptophyta; class Magnoliopsida; order Poales; family Poaceae; genus Aegilops; species Aegilops bicornis. The sequence continues at coordinate 552,015,768 of CM038670.1, read as the reverse complement.
TGTATCTCTTGTTCTCTCTCGGTTTCAAAATACTTTCATGGTTTTAGCTTATTTTAGATTGTCGTGTCGTGTTTTAGTTTGAACTGAAACACGACGCGAGTACTTTGAAACAGAGAGAGAGAGTAGCTTTTTAGAAAAGGCGAACGAAAACTTACTACATACAGTATGAGACACGTTTCGTGCACACCTATGTTGTGCCCATGTGCGATGTGACAGTACTACTGTCTAGCGGTCTGTACGTGCAAACAGATTTGTATACTTTTGAGAATACGGAATTTTGTGATCTGACGGAGGCAAGCATGCATGCATTCGGACACAGTAGACGTAGTACTACGTATAGCTCCTAGAAAAAAAGGCTCCCTCCGTCTAGCTGCCTATGCATGCTGCATTCGTCTGACTCCACGAGATCGACCAGCCCATGTTCGTCTCCATAATTAGCCCGTCCATGGATTCCCAGCGGGTGATGCGTCCCTGTTCACCGCAACAGTCGCCGGACTGATCTCGTCCGTCCGTCCGGCAACTGGCTGGGCCTATAGCCTCCCGTGCAACCTTAACTTCCTCATCGTACACACCCTCTCCACTGTTCCACAACGTTGTACCGCGCCAGGGCTCTGGACTTGTCCTTTCCGGTTTCCGCCTTCCCATTGCTCTGTCTCCGCGCGCATGCGCGCAGTCGCTCTGTGTCGCCGTTAGCTAGCTACGGACATTCCAGTACATATCCGCCAACACATAGGATTCGTGCGGTTAATATATAGAGGTATTTCTGAACTTTGACCACACGGGTAGTACTCCACAGAGAAGGCTAGGATAAGGAGTTTCAAGAGGATATGTTTGGTCCATGGCCTATCCATCTATTGGATTGCACAAACGTCTAGGAGCACTAGTTTTAGTAGTGGTCTATTTAGCTGTATTTGTATTTGTTGTTCTTACAATTGTTTGTTCAGTTGTTCCTTAGGCGACTGGGGAATAACTGTTTCCAAGTCACCAAAAAATTCAAAAAGGTGACCACAAGAGCTGATGTGGACAGGTTTGTCAAATATATAGCGGATTTGGGCGCTCTAGCCCAAACGAATCCTATTTCGGCTGAAGATTTTGTGTGAAGCCTTGGATTCGACGTGTACAAGCTACGTTGGTGCAAGGAGTACTTCTTTCTCCCCTGAGACTCATGATCGAAGTCGGAGCTGTCTTGTCCTCTACTCGTTTGGCCAGCTGTTTGGCTTTGGCCGGAACCGTTCTCGCATGCCATTCTTTTGGAGGGGTTTTGATCGTTTGCCCATGGGGAAGCAAGAGTAGTTTGCTCGAGGAGATGTGATGATGACACCATTGCAGGCAACCTCGACAATTTCCTCTCCTTGACGGTGTATAGGTATTCAGGGGCGGAGATAGGGGGGGGGAAGCAGCAGGGCTAGACCCCCCCCAATCGTTCGCACCCCCAAGCGATCTGCTATATTCATAGTAGTACTAATATGGGTAGTTAACTGCTAATCAGTATGTACTTAAGGCCCAGGCCCATAGATCCTTTCAGCCGTGTACACCCAGCCCAAAAAATAGCTCATTATGGTCTCGTGTAAGCCTAGAAAGCCCGTTCTGCGTAACCTAGACGCTAATTACCACTAACCTAGATGTTGTAGCGAGATTTTGCCCTCTTGTTAGGGTTTTACGTCCTCTCGGTGACTCCCGGCGCCGCATTTGAGATCTACCTTTCCCCTCGCCGTTCTTACCCCTGCCCCCCCCCCCCCCCCCGCCGGACTTGGACCAAACTCGGGGCAATCTGGTATCGCCGCCCGGTCTCAGACCAGCGGGGCTCTTGCGGGGTGTAAGAGGGCATCTAGGGTTTCTCCGCCCGGTGACTCCTCTTGTTTCGTCGGGTTAGGGTTTGCAGCGATGGCGAGTTCGGCTTCAGGCACGGGCTCGGGAACAGATGATGTTGAGGAGATGCTGAAGAATCTGGGACAACGGAAGATGATCTAGATGACGTGGTCTTCGAGGATCAACAGGTCCTAGCTGATGCGGCGGTCAGATTGATGGCCGTTGCAAGGGTCCATACTCCAAAAGAATATAGTCAGTATTGGTTTTTTCACAACATGAGAGCTGCGTGGGATCTGGCCCAGGAAGTGAAAATCCGTCCGCTCGAGAGCAACCTATACACGATGCAGTTCTCGTGCTTGGGTGACTGGGAGCGTGTCATGGCGGAAGGACCATGGACTTTCAAGGGTAATGCTGTTGTTATGGCCGAGTACGATGGATTCACAAAACCATCGGAAGTTAACTTGGATATGCTGGAGATTTGGGCCCAGATACATGATCTTCCTGATGGTTTCTTCCCGATGGTGAAAGCTCTGGCAGGCAAAATTGGTGATCTCATCTACGCCGAGCCGAAGTCCCAAGACTTTGAGGGTAATTTTGTGCGGGTCAGGGTGAAGATAAATGTCCACAAGCCTCTCAAGAATGCTATCTCCGTGGTGAAGGAAGGAAAGAGGAAGGTCTTCTTGGTCAAATATGAAAGATTACCTGATTGGTGTGCTGTGTGTGGCCATCTTGGTCATCGATTCAACGAACATGGCGATGGCATTCATCCACCGCAAGCCCTGGTTTTCAAAAACCTTAGGGTGTCTTGGTTCAGAGGTCCAGGACGAGGACCAGGAGAGGGAAGAGAAAGCGGACGTCAGGGAAGTGGACGTGGACGAGGACGCGGTGCACCGGAGAGGAACCAGCGGGATTGGCAGGATCAGGAACCGGAGGATCACGCATGAGATGTGTCCATGGAGGAAGCAGAGAACAATAGGAAGAGGGGGGCAATACTTAAAAGCTCACCATCCACTACTCTTGCTACCAATCCTTTACTTCTGCCGCCTCCACCAGAGTCTACAACTAGATCTCCGTCGAAGCAAGAACCGAAGAGAACTAAGACAATTCTACCAGCAAGTGACAATTCCATGGTGAAGAACCTAGCCCTAAACATTGAAAATGATGCGTTTTTGGTGGGCCCCCACGTGGGGTCGCGCCTAGCGCAATGAGTCTACTCTGTTGGAACTGTCGCGGGGCTGGCAAACCCGCGACAGTTTGGGAGCTTCGTGACCTCACGAGGCAATATGCCCCCTCTATCGCATATATTCTTGAAACACAAATAGAGGGTTCTAGAGTCGAAAACATGGTTGATTCTTTAGGATATAATAAAAGCTTTGCTGTAAGAAGTTCAGGTAGAAGTGGAGGGCTAGGTATTTTTTGGAATGAAGAAATAAAGCTTGAGGTTGTGGGTTACTCAGAGTATCATATTGATGTTATTGTTGATGAGATGGTGGACATCCAGACTAGGGTGAATTTCGTCTATGGAGAGGCGAGAACTAATGAACGTTACAGAACATGGGATACGCTCCGTGGAATTGCAGGAACCAGCTCGATGCCTTGGCTAGTAGTTGGTGATTTCAACGAAGTAATCCATGCACATGAACATGATGGTGTAGGGACACGAAGCCAAGCCCAGATGGATCTGTTCCGAGACGCCCTAGATACATGTGGCCTTTCTGATATTGGTTATTCAGGGACGAGTTGGACGTTCGAAAAACGGGTGACAGGAGGCACCTTCACAAGGGTCATACTGGACAGGGGAGTAGCGAACCCAGCCTGGTCTATTGCCTTCCCAGGGGCCGAGCTCCGGCATTTAACCACGGTGGCGTCAGATCACGTACCACTTTTGGTGCAATATAGCGACGTGCATGCATGCAGAAGGGCCCCACGGCCTTTTAAATATGAAATTTGCTGGGAGAGGGAGGAGACGCTGTCGGCAGTCGTGCAGACAACATGGACAGGAGCTGTGGCGGATTCGGTCAGCGCTCTGCAGGACAAGCTCCAATCATTGTCCGGCGATCTGTCATCCTAGGAACGCACGCACTTCGAAAACGTCAGGAGGGAGATCTCTCAATTAAAAAAATCAGCTAAAAGAGTTACGATAGATCCAAGGCAGATCCGGCCCTAATCATGTTGAAATCAAGGTGGTTGACCGGCTGACGGAGCTCTACCATCGCGAGGAAATGCTGTGGCGGCAAACGGCCAGATTGGAGTGGCTAGTGCATGGGGACAAGAACACGTATTTTTTTCATCTACGTGCCAGTAGAAGAAGGAGAAAAAATCAAATTGAAATGTTACAGTGCCCGGATGGCCAAGTGACAGAAAATCTAGCCGAGATGGAGGCAATGACTACTTCTTTCTACGAGAACCTGTACACATCAGAAGGAGTCACAAACATGGGTGAGGTGCTTGATATTGTTGCGCGCAAAGTCACCCAAGCCATGAACGATGCACTGACCGCTCCGTACAATCGAGATGAAGTCAAGACAACACTTTTCCAAATGTTTCCTATCAAAGCTCCCGGCCCTGATGGCTACCCAGCTCATTTTTTTCAGCGCCACTAGGAGATATGTGGTGATGACGTTACAAAGGTGGTGCTGAAAATAGTGGAAGGTACTGAGTTAGCCGCATGCATCAATGAAACGGTGCTGGTTTTGATCCCCAAGGTAAAAAAACCCTACACTATTGTCCCAGTTTCGTCCTATTAGCTTATGTAACGTCTTGTACAAGATAGCATCAAAGGTAATAGCTAACAGGCCCAAATCAGTGTTACCTGACATTATTTTCGAAGAGCAGTCAACGTTTGTACCAGGCAGGTTGATCACCGACAACATCATCACATCTTATGAATGTTTGCACTTTATGAAAAGGAATAAAGCCAAGAAGCACCAGTCATGTGCCCTGAAGCTCGACATGATGAAAGCCTATGACAGGGTTGAGTGGGAGTACTTGAGGGCTATAATGATCAAGCTGGGCTTCAATGAAAGGTGGGTGGATATAGTGATGGGCTTAGTAACCACAGTGAAGTTTTCTATGCTTTTCAATGGGAAGAAATTGCAAGAGTTCACACCCTCGAGGGGAATCAGACAAGGAGACCCAATATCTCCATACTTGTTCTTGTTGGCAGCAGAGGGCCTTTTGTGCCTTTTAAAATCCAGAGAAGAGTCATCTAATTTGCATGGTCTACAGGTAGCTCCTACGGCGCCACCAGTGAACCATCTCCTATTTGCAGATGACAGCCTGCTGTTCTTCAGGGCCAATAGTGTGGGTGCTAATGAGGTCAACCAAGTGTTGAACACTTATTGTCAAGCTACGGGGCAAAGAATCAACTACTCCAAATCTTCGATATTCTTTAGCAAGGGAGTTCCCGAGAGTACAAGGGTGGAGATTAAAGCTCTACTAAACGTGCCCAATGAAACTCTCAACAAGAAATATTTGGGGATGCCATCTGACATTGGAAATTCAAAAAACGGTGCCTTTAAGTACTTGAAGGATCGTTTCTGGAGCAAGGTGCAGGGATGGATTGCAAACACCATGTCCTCGGCGGGTAAGGAGGTTCTAGTCAAATCAGTGGCTCAAGCAGTGCTTGTTTTCTCTATGTCATGCTTTAAACTACCTAGGGGCCTGTGTGAACATCTGCACATGTTGATAAGGAAATTTTGGTGGGGCAGCAAGGACGGTAAAATAAAATCACATTGGGTTTCTTGGAAAACAATGACTCAACCTAAAGGGATGGGTGGTTTAGGTTTCAAGGACTTCGAATTATTCAATCTTGCCATGCTAGCCAGGCAAGCGTGGAGGCTGCTGCAGCACCCCGATACCCTATGTGCCAGAATTTTAAGCAGCATCTACTATCCGCAGTCTGACATTCTACAAGCCAATCTTGGCGGTCATCCTAGCCAAGTGTGGAGAGCTGTAGTTGAAGGTAGAGATATCCTAAAACAAGGACTGATCAGAAGGATTGGGAACGGAGAAACAACACACATACGGCGGGATAATTGGCTACCTCGGGAGGAGATGCCGCGACCGTATGGGTGCGTGGTAACAAACCCACCGGACAGAGTGTCAGAGCTAATCAACCATACATCTGCGTCTTGGGACTGCGCCGAAGGTCGAAGCGACCTTCTGGCCAATGGACACTCGAATCATCTTAGGCATCCCACTATGCACACGCAACTTGCCTGATTTCTGGAGCTGGCATTATGAGAAGCACAGAGTTTTTTCGATGAAACCAGCATACCGCATGCTAGTGGACACTAAGCAACGAAGATAAGCTTGGCTCGATGGCAACCCCGGCTCCTCAACAACAAACGCGGAGGAAGGCGCATGGAAATCCCTGTGGAAAACGACTGTCCCAGCAAAAGTGAGAATGTTTCTCTGGAGACTCTCAAAACACTCCTTGCCGACGAACGACGTAAGAGCGCACAGACACATGACTGACTCGGTTAGCTGTGGATTGTGTGGAGCACCAGATTCGTGGAGGCATTCCTTACTGGAATGTGCCACATCTAGATGCGTCTGGGCATTGAGCGATGACGAGCTTGTGCAAGACATGATGATGTCAACGGAACCTTCTACCAAACACTGATTGTTTTCATTAATGGATAAAGTGGAGCACGATAAGTTTGTGTTGCTCGCTGTCAATTTATGAGCGATCTGGTCAGCTAGGAGGAAAGCAATACACGAAGAAATTTTTCAGAGTCCACAATCTACCCATGCATTCATACGTAGATTCATCGAGGATTTATAGATAGTAGCAGTTCAACAGAGGCCTGCAGCGAACCGGGTGGTTGTACCCGTTACTCCGGCCCGGCCAAGAGCCAAGGCCCCTGTCGTGGTTCTGAGTCTGACAATAGAATAGGGGAGTAGGAATGTAGAGGCAAGATCTTAGCTATGGAGGAGTTGTACAAGCTGGTTTTACGAGTTCAGGCCCTTCTCGGAGGAAGTAACAACCCTACGTCTCGGATCCCGAAGGCGGTCGATTGGATTATACGCGTGTGAGTTACAGGGGGTGCGAACCCTTGTCCCAGAGGAGGGGGGTGGCTCATATAGAGTGCGCCAGGACCCCAGACCTTCTCCGTTACATAGGATTCAATGTACATAAAGAGGTGGCGTTACAGGTAACGCCTATATTGAAATGCTATAAATGGTCATTAAGTATCTGAGTGAATGCTCGACCGTTGCTGTGCAGGGAGGCTTTAGGTCTTCTTATCGTCGAGTGGTTTGATGGTCGAGTGACCTGGATAAAGTGAGATCTCCGAGTGGATGGTAGGTCGAGTGGACTTCACTCGACACCTTTACTGGGTCCCTTCTTCTGAAATTTGAACTTCTTTGTCCTTAGGACTAGGACCTTGGGTAGGATGTGTAGGTCAGGCATATTACCCTACCCTAGGTTTATGTCTACATTAGCACCACCGTCGGGGTTTGCCAAGATTCATGTGGATGCTGCTATCAGGCATGAGCGAGGTGGAGCTGCTGCAGCTGTCTGCAGGGATGACAGAGGAAACTATCTCGGAAGTTCGGCGCTGGTCGTCTATGGAGTGAGCAATCCAACTACGCTGGAGGCAGTAGCTTGCAGGGAGGCGATAGCTCTTGCGAAGGATTTGAACTTGACAGATTGCGTGATCTCCAGTGACTGCAAGCAAGTAGTAAACGATATCAAGAGAGGAACCCTAGGGGTTCACGGGGTAATCATAGCTGACATTAGATCGAAAGCTGCGTTGCATAATTTTAGTTTCATTTTTGAGGGACGTGCTGTTAATTATAAAGTACCTAGATTAGTTCGTTTTTCTCTATCACAGGGTCTGGGTCGCCATGTTTGGTTTGGCACCCCACATGACCCTCGTTGTATCCCACACCATGTGGATTTCCGTGATGAATAAATGAATATTTCACCTCTCAAAAAAAAAAAACTAACCTAGACGCTAATCGATCGATTGATTCCGCCGCTGCGCCTCTGCTTGCCGCCACGGCAGCCGCAAGCAGACCAGGATACTGCCGCGGTGCTATCCAGCCTTCCTGTTTTAATCTTGCCAAAGTATTGTCCATCGGAGTCCCCCGGTGATCATATTTAATCAAATACTCTAACCCGCTTTTGGTCCTTGAGCACGCCAATCTAAAGGTAACAGCTATACATTCAAGTCTTGTTTCATCTGGATATCAATCCACTAGTCTTGATTAATTGGAGCACTACATACAAGGTCTAATTAATTAGTATACCATGATGTATAATTTTCAAACTATTTGATATTTTTTCTCATAGTTTTGTTCGATTTAGTTGGCAATTATAGAGGTAAAATTATTCTAAAGATTTTTCACCCGACATCCCTGAGTTATTTTATTTCGGTGGTATTGTCAAATTTTTTTTCCGATAAAGGGGTTTTTATTAACTCATAATGTAGCATCAAGTGGATACAAAACATAATGAGCGACACCCGGCCTCTGCATAGCTAAGATGCACACAGCCTTAACGAAGAGTCTAGCAAAATATGTATTAAAAAAACGACAAGTTGGCAACAGTAAGCCATATGAGTCCAAAACTATGCCAATGTCGACAGGGGAGGTGGACCGATCCGAGATTATGTTGCCACCCATGTTGGGTAAAAACCTCCCTGGCCACCCGCTCCAACCGCATACACACCGCCTTGAACAGCGATTGATACTCCGTTCGCTGTAGCGTCACATTTTGGACTATGCTTTGCCGAGACGGGCCGAATGCACCACATGCGCTGCATGTGAGCCAAAGCGGCAACATGTGGTCTTCGGCATGCACCTCCTCAACAGCTAGGCCAATCGCACAGTGTAAATTGGGTCGCGCCAAGCGCCGTTTAGTGCCGCCCCTGTAGGTATTGTGGGTTGCTCGGCCGACAGCTGTCCTTTCTTGTGGGAGTGTTGTTACAGTTCCCGCCCGGGTTTCTGCAAATTAACCAAAAAAAATTCTATTTCACCTTTTTAATGATCCGGGCCCTAAGGGGGCGTCACTCAAGAAAAATATTGATCAGGGGATAATTATTGTGGATGATTGGCAGAATATAAGGAATGCCATTCTAATGGGAACTGGGAACCATGAAAAGAATGGTGCCAAGTATAGGGTTCAAAGAAGAGACATACAAAAGGAAATAATGGAAGAAGAAAGAGAATACCACGGATGAAAGTAAAATCAATTAGCTGGGCAGTCAAAATATCCAACAAGAATGGAGATCAAGATCAAGGACTTTTCGATCATACTACATGATTTTTACGAGCGCGAGACGAATGAGAAATCTTGACCTGCAACATAAGCACTTGAATGGGAAATAACTACTTCTAGAATGCAATAGGGGCAGCGACCCGAGCCCCGCCAACAGCAGCCTCCAACCTACTCATCCCTATCGCCGCCATCGGTGGTCACCATTGGGGAAAGCCGACGCAGTGGTGGCCGCTATGAGACCCCCCCCCCCCCCGCATGGACGCTTAGCGTTGTGGCGACTAGCGGCGGCCTCACATGGCATGGGATGAGTGTGGAATTTGCACTCCCATCTGGTCGGTGGTCGAGGCAGGCGGCGGCAAGGGGCCTGGCGACGCAAGCATCGGTTTCGTAGCCATCGTATGGTAGGTGCTGGCGGAAGATTCGGCACCCCGATGTAGATCTGGGTGGCTCTGAGGCCTGAGGAACGGGAGGAGGGTGCATGATGGTGCACATGGAGAATCAGCCATCTACGGAGCAGAGAGGTGAGGTGCGACAGATCTGGTATCTCCGGTCCCAGCATGCACGCGGTGGTGTGCTTCGGCGCATCTCTTCCAGGGTTGTAGCCGGGAAACATAGTGGTTCTTGGCCTCGGGTACCGCTCCTTTCATCGCTTGCCGACATGGTGCTCGGCAGCTCGTTTGCGTCTGGTGGCACTGGTCCCCGGTCTCCGTGAGGTGCGACCGATCATAGTGGATTCTATGTGATACGTCCATTTTGCATCATGTTTTCCTACTATTATTTATAATGTTTTTGGGCAATATAAGACTTTGTAGTACCATTCTAATGCCTTTTCTCTCTTAATTTGCAAGATTTACAAGAAGAGGGAGATTGCCGACAGCTGGAATTCTGGGCCTGAAAGAGCGATGTCAGAGATACATACTCTGCACTTTTCCAAATTGAGCTGAAATTTCACGAATAATTGTTTTGGAATAAATAAAGAAATACTAGAAGAAAGAAGTAGCAGATGGGGCCACCCAGGTGCCCACGGGGTACCAGGGCGCACCCTGGTGGCTTGTGGGGCCCCTGGCTAGCCTCCGGTGCCCATCTTCAGGTATATAAGCCCATTTTCCCTAGAAAAAAGGAAGGACTTTTAGGACGGAGCGCCACCGTCTCGAGGCGGAACTTGGGCAGGAGCACTTTGCTCTCCGGTGAAGCGATTCTGCCGGGGATACTTCCATCCGGGAGGGGGAAATCGAAGCCATCCTCATCACCAACAACCCTCTCATCATGGGAGGACCAATCTTCATCAACATCTTCACCAGCATCATCTCATCTCAAACCCTAGTTCATCTCTTGTATTCAATCTTTGGATGAAAACCTCAGATTGGTACCTGTGTGTTGCTAGTAGTGTTGATTACATCTTGTAGTTGATACTAGTTGGTTTATTTGGTGGAAGATTAAATGTTCAGATCCATTATTCTATTCAACACCCCTCTGATCTTGAACATGATTACGATTTGTGAGTAGTCACTTTTGTTCATGAGGACATGGGAGAAGTCTAGGCATAAGTAATAATCTGAATTTTGTATTCGTTTGATATTTTGGTGATATGTATGTTTGCGGATTCTCTTAGTGGTGTCATCTGAACGTTGACTACATGACACTTCGCCATTTTTGAGCCTATGGGAATGCATTGTGGAGTGGTTATTAGATGATGGGTTGCTAGAGTGACTGAAGCTTAAACCCTAATTTATGCGCTATTCCGTAAGGGGCTGATTTGGATCCATATGTTTCATGCTATGGTTAGATTTATCTTAATTCTTCTTTCATAGTTGCGGCTGCTTGCGAGAGGGGGTAATCATAAGTGGGAGGCTTGTTCAAGTAAGAACAACACCCAAGCACCGGTCCACCCACATATCAAATTATCAAAGTAGCGAACACGAATAAAACAAACATGATGAAAGTGACTAGATGAAATTCCTTTGTGTCCTTAAGAACGCTTTACTTATTATAAAAGACTGTTCCGGCCTGTCCTTTGCTACAAAAAGGATTGAGCTACCTTGCTGCACTTCTGTTACCATTACTATTATTTGCTCGTTACAAATTATCTTGCTATCAAACTCTCTGTTACTGACAATTTCAGTGCCTGCAGAAAATACCTTGCTGAAAACCGCTTATCATTTCCTTCTTGTGGGTCATCACTCTACGCTTCTTCTTTGATGGGCTTGTTCGTATGAGACTATGGTTGGTGGCCTTATCGGTGCCGGTGTGGTTGATGCGCGAATGTGAATGTTTGGAAGCTTGGATGAAGACCCTATCTCAGTCGTGGGCATGTGACCTGCGACGGGGACAAATGTGGGTGTCATCGAACTTCTTGGAGTCATTGCTACATTGCTGCCACAACCTCCCGCATGGGTCCTGCTGGTGCAGCAACTCCAAGGGAAACCCTAGATCATGTGTGATCGCACGATGGTGGTACCGTTGCATCATATTCCCTCTCGATGGCTTCAACTTTGGAGCTCGGCACCGACAAGAGGGACTGGTGATAGGTGATGGTACTGGCATACAAGATTTTGTGGCAATGATGACGGGGTGAGCGTGCTCGGAGACATGACAATGGTTTAGTTGGTTGTCTTATATCCGACGTGTCTGTGGAATTGCCTCGGTTGGTTTGTTGATGTGAAGTCGGAGCTACAGTGGCAGGGTCGTTGTGCCGATAATGAAAAATTGCAGGTTGTCTGTTCGGTGTTCTTCCGTGGCGTCAACCTTGCATTGTTCTTCTTCATAGATGTCGAACAGAGTCTGGGCTGTGTTGTCCTCGCACAGGTGGCTGAGTTGTGCCATAGATCTTCACATGTCTCCACAACCTTTATGGTGTGGGTTAGGTCGAGGGCCATCTACGGTGAAATCGAAGTCGCTTGCTCGGAGATTAGGGATGGCAATGGGGCCACTTGGGGAGAAGTGATGGCGACGGGCCCTCTTTGGAGAGGTGTTGGGGAGATATCCTGTATGTGCCGCTCAGTGGATTGTGACATCTCGCTGAATTTTTCGTTAAATAACTTGACAATTCTTTTCTTCTTAATAAATGCATGAAGCAAATCTTTTATTTCCAGTTAAAACGACCTATTTTTACAACCGAGCCAGAGTCACTTCACATCTTTACGTTCTATATAACCGGGTGCTAGTTATCTAGGGATATTCATGGTCTGCATCGCAAGTCACTCCAGAAATTTTCTCTTTCACCAACCAACTAACCCCTGGTGCATGTGCCCCACCTATCAGCGCCCAGCTTTGCATCACGATATGTTTGTTGGAAATTCGCATAGGCACGTAGGTGCGGGAGCACGGATCCACCTAGACGTGCCGACCGACAGATTGCCTTGCGATCCGCAAAGTTTTTGGGTCCTGCAAGGGGGCACAGAAGTTTTAAGTTCTGGTTTTTGAAACTTACGTTTTTGTAGGTTCTAAAACTTAAGATATTGTCGGTCGCTCATTTTAAGTTCCAGTAGTTAAAGTATTTTTGTCGGTCACAGGATTTGAAACTCACAATTTTATCGATGCTCATACTAAGTCCCAAAAGTTGAAACTTAATGAAATTTTAAAACTTGTCAAAACGTATTTAAAATGGGTCTCACTTGAAAGCCGTCATCACCAGAAACACGAATATGCAAACAAAATTTAATTTGGAATTTTGGTTCAAAAGATATCAAAGAATGAAAATCAGAAGACAAAAGAAAAGGATGCGTGCCCCGCATCTGCGTACTATAAATCCTCTTCATATGTATGCTAGCTCACTATCTCCACTTCATACTTTTTCTTTTCAAAATATAGTATAGACATAGGTGCTCATAAAAACGTACATACACTCACCTAATGAACGGACGAACAAATATTCTATTCGTATGAGAACATCCGAGAGGCTAAGCTAGCAAGTCTTGAGATTTACAAAGTCATCACAGACGCCTTACTGTTGATGGACATGTTGCTTACCACTGAAAAAATAAAGCAGGTAAATCCTAAAGCAAAATTTAAAAAGGACTAGCACTCATGTCAAGTCTAGGACTTGAACTCAGATGGGCCGGCAGGCTCCAATACAAAGAATCAGATCAATTGTAGTTTGGTTCTCCATTTTGTTTTGGGAGAAAAAAAATGTAACCGTTTATCCCCACTTCATAGAAAATTCACATTTTTTTGTTTCTCTAAATAATGTATAAACTTAGAACTTTGCAGGTCAATGAAACTCTAGATCTACAATGTGCAATTTTTTTATGCAACATAAACAATAATATGAGATTTTTCCAAATATGCCATATCATTTTAAGTATTTATGTTAAACAAAAAAGTTTTTTTTAAATATTATATTTCCAGTATATTGACTTGCAACGTTTGAATATCACTTTTTTGTTCGGACAAACAAAAATTTGAAGTTGGATGTGGGTCTACGGGTAAAGTCCAAAATTCCCACAAAGAATATGTGGCTGAACCGGGTAATGGGGGATGTCGGATCTATGCACGGGGTATCCCATATGCATGGTAGAAAAACCACTCCCATGGTGGTTGGTGACCTCATTTAACTCTCATATGTTCTTGGAATGTGTTATTCTAGAGAGATGTCATGTAGAATAATATGTGAGGTGGAAAAGAGATAAACAAGACCATTGACTTGTCATAGCTAAGAGATAGTCTCTTAAGAAAAAGGTAAGGCATTTCATTCAGTTATACGAGATCTTTTTTAGAAAAGGAGGTTTGAACCCCCGACCTCTGCATCCAAGGTTGCACACATTCATCTTTATTATATTATTCAACAGAAACTAACAAAACAAAATAGATGGAATTATGAACCAACCCAAAGCTACCTTTCTGGCAACCTCTGTTGCTATACCTACAAGTTTGATGACGTGTCTTGACCTCGCATCAATTGTACAAGATGTCTTCTCTTATTCACATGCTTTTGAGTTTTAGCTTCAGTTGCCCAATAACAGTCAATGTTAAAGGTAACACTAAGAGACAATCCACTGTGTATAATATTAATATATTTTATTCCCTTTCTATGACATGGAATACATATAAAGCTGTCTTGTAAACTGGATGTATCTCATTATGTGGTGAGAGATACCATTTCTAAGAGATGATCTCTTAATTAAGAGAATTTACAAAACAAAAATCTCTTAATTAAGAGAAGTCAAATTTTTCTTTTAGTTTCTCTCCTTCACTTCAGCATTTATCCTACGCGGCACACTATTACATGCCTGACGCCGAGACCCGAAAAAACACTATGTATTCCATTAAAACATGCATAGTGATCTCTTCAAAATCATGTCCGAGGAGACAGGGACCATACATACGCATGCAATGATGCATATCTCTACATGGTTCGATCTGGGGCTTGGCTTTTGCTGGGCTGTGTACCCAGTACATACCAACGTTAGCTAGGTAGGTTGATCTAGTGCATTCCTAATAGGACATCGGCCATGTCTGTGGCTATGAAAGCCTACCCGTGTTGGCCCTTGGACCCTTGCTGCACCGCAACTGCATAGGAGCGCAGCCAGCACAGTGCCATGCACATACACATCGAACAGTTCCGAGGTGAAAGCTAGCTATAAGGCGGAAACGGCACGGGGACATGTAGATCAGTAGTAGATGTGTAGGGTGGTCATTGATCGCGAGAGCACTGACCAGGCAACAGGCCAGGAAAGAGAGGCGCGGATTAACCATCCTCGGCAAGCATGCATGCAGCAGGAGTGCAGGACGCAGCGTCTCAGGCAGTCAGGCTCAGGCGCCGGCCGTTGCGTTGAGTGCCGTCAGTTTCATAGTTGGTTTTTACTGCAAATATGTGTCCATGGAGTCTCCACTGTTTGGCTTGCTCTCCGACAGGGCAGCCCCACATCCACCCCCGGCCGCACCATAATACCATGGCACCTCTCCGGGGGAGGGAGCTGCCTGATTGATTGCCACATTGTGTATATCCACTTCCAGTCTCATTTGTGGGTTCTCTCTTGTACCTGAGGTAGCTAGCCTGTCGATCGGCGCCGGTCGCGACATGGACATGGGGAGGGGGATGGGGATGGGGATGGGGAGGGGGATGGACAGGGAGGAGGGGCTCAACCTCAGCTTGTCACTGCAGCGGTCTCCTTCGTCGCCGCCGAGGTTCCAGGCGGTGTTCGCCTGCTGCTACTGCCCCAGGAAGTTCAGGAGCTCGCAGGCGCTCGGCGGCCACCAGAACGCGCACAAGGTCCAGCGCAACCTGGCCAGGCGAGGCCGGGACGCCACCACCGCGCTGTCGTTGGCGGCAGCGGGAGAGCAAGGTAAGGCCGCCGTCGATGACGACAGCGCTCCGCTGCGCCTAGCGGACCCCGACGCCGCCGACGCGTGGGGAGGAGGGAGGGTCTACCCTCCTCATCGCCAGCAGGGCTCGGGAGCAGCCTCGTCCGGTGCGGCAAGAGGCAACGAAGAGCTTGCGGATGAGATGATTGACCTGTCCCTGAAGCTATGATCGCTCGATGCAGGAGCATGGGCTAGCTAGCTTGGCCCGAGCGGCTTGAAGTTCCCCTCTTCCATTTGTTTCATTTCTGCGCGTCATTTCTTGTGTGTGTTTCTGCTATCGCTTATCAGGTTGATTATTGTTGTTGGCTGGGGCTTGAAACTGTACTCGATCTTTAGGTATCTCCATGCATGGATTATTACCTACACTGATCAGAAGCCTTTTATTGAACTGTTTGCAGTAATCTACTATAGTTCTTGCCTGTAAATGACTAAATGTGCGGCCCTTGAATAACTTGTCTCTTTGATAAATCTAGAGTAATTTTGAACTCTTTACATTCCCAGTTCTGGTTAACTAATTAAACTACCTAGCTGCCTCCTTGTTGCTTCAAGGGTTTATCATGATCAGTTCAAATCTTCCGGATTTACATGATCAATCGCCGTTGGTAGCGCCTTGTCCTAGGGAACTCCTGTTTACACAGAGTGAACAGATTACTAGCACTGCACACTATCTAGTAGTATACTCATGACAGGCATTGTCTCAGATCAGACGCCTTAATTTTTGCGATTTACATCCTTGCGTGATATAATAATATATATGCTTAATTATAGGGGAAACGTGCTCATTCTTATGTTTTTTAATTGAGAGGCAATGCGTTTAGCCGGTGCTTTCAGTATATTGATTTACATCCTTGCGTGATATAATAATATAATATGCCTAATTTTAGCGGAAATATACATATTTTCTTTTATCTTTTAATAATTGAGAGACAATTCATTTGGCCTGTGTTTTCAGTATATTGATTTTTATTGATTTTTTTGTGCTTAGATATAAGCTAGTACTGCCAGCGTTGATGGCCATTCTTTTTTGCTTTTGCTGTTTCCTATGATCCCATCGATCTTGGTATAGGTTAAACTGGAACACACTAGAATGCCAGAAAGTCAAAAACACAGAACGGGAACTAACGCTCGGATTATAGTGCATAAGCCGACCGGATCGTCGCCGAGTACACTAAACTACTAAACTGAGTGTAACACTCCTACTGGACGCCGAGGTTATTTTGGCCTTTGCCGGGCATTTTGGATACTCAGCTTCTTGTCTTTTTCCTGTAGTTTCAGGCATCTCTTTTCTTCCTTTTCTGATTTAACCTAGTGCAGCAAATACTATTGAATGCTGACTTGCTGGGAGGGAGTGGAAATAAGACTAAGCAGGCAAATCCGCCATGAAAGAAAAACATCACCTCATAGACCATGACCAAAGAGCTGCGTGCTCATACATGCGTTCAACACCGATAAGGGAGAAAAAGGCCATATAACACCTGCAAGGTAGGAAAATGCCACATGGGGATTATGTGCAAACCAAAAAGTCTGGGTGGGCTGGGGATTATCAATACTTTTGTCATGAACACCTGCCTTATTGTTAAATGGTGGTGGAGGATCTTTAACACTCCGGATGGCACGTTGTGGCATGACATCCGCTAAATACTCTCTCTGTGGCAACCCTATGTTTGCTTATGCGACTCATGGATCCCAGCTTTGGCGCGATTTGGTTAGGGTGAGGGATATCTTTTGTTCTCAGGTTAAATTTGTGATTGGTAATAGCGAATCTATCCGATTTTGGACCGGTTGGTGGTGTGGGGATAATCCTCTGGGTCTTTCTTTTCCCATTTTTTTCTTATGTTTCTTTTCCTGAGATTTCTATCTCGGATTTGTTCTAGCTGGGACTTACAACTTCGTTGTGCGCTTTTTCCTGAAGAGATGAATCAGTGGCATCAACTTGCTGAGTTGTTCCCCCTTCTCTTGGAAATCGCGGACCAAGTCATTAGTTCCTCGACCTATTTGTCACTTGTCTTCTGGCACTCTGTCTCCTGGCACTCTGTCTAATGTGTATACTCACAAACTCATTAGTTTCTCAACCTATTTGTCGTCAATACTCCAAAACCACTAGGCCTCCTTTGGTTTAGAGGAATCTTGTAGGAATTTCATAGGATAGTATTTATATAGGAAAAAAAAATCCTTTAGAGCCCTTTGGTTTGTAGGAATGGAATCCTATTCCTATGGAGGAATTTTTCCTATCCTCCACATTTCATAGGAAAATAAACATTAGCCTAGACTCAATGGAAAAAAATCCTATGATGTGAATCAAAGGGCATCTCCTTTCCTATTCCTACTCATAGGATTTGAGATACATGTCATCTCATTTCCTATAACTTTCCTATTCCTACGATTTTCCTACCCTGTGAACCAAAAGAGGCCAGGGGGCACTTGATGCACTTACAATCTCCCCCTTTTTGGTGATTGATGACAAATTGGTTAGGTATCAACGGGAGTAAAAATAATTAAAGTGTAAGTACGGAGTTTGAGGAAATTGGTTACAATATATTGAGGAACTCCCCCCAAGATGTGCATATGAGGAACTTGCTTTGGATTGCAAATGCACATGGCAGGTTGAATTTGTGGAGATCTCCCCCTATATCTTGGAATCCAATCATGCATGATCATAAGATATTTAAATAATATGAATTCATGATGAAAATTGGTGTCTGACGAAATTGTGCATGCATGAGCAGATATATTGAGGAATAAAGCATGCGCGTCAAATGAAGCACAAGAGTCAGACAGCCAACAGTTATTAAGTTACAACTCATCAGGAGCACATTCAGAAAAGTTCAAGAGTTGCAACTTAAGCAAAAACAGCCCATATAACGACCCGCTTGAAGACTAACTTTAAATTCTCCCCCTTTGTCATCAAATGACCAAAAGGTGAGGGATTTGAGAACCAGCGCCCCTGAAGAAAAACATCATGGAGAGGTCGAGGGAGCGCCATCATTGTCGGGGTCGCGCGGTGCAGAAGGACCAGCAACAGTGTCTTCAACAGCTTCATTTTCATCAGTGGAGCGTGATGAAGACTCGGAGCTCGGCATCAGAGGAGGAACTTGTGTTTTCTTGAACTTCTTCCTTGGCGGTTCGGCCCAGTCAAAGTTTATTTGAAAATATTCAGCAACAAGTTCTTCAGATGATTTGAGATGTGATAGTGTGGCCCAACTGCGGTCAAATATCTCACAAAGATAGTATCCGTTCTTGCGGACGGCGCTTCTGGTGAAGAAGATGGCCTTGAGGCTTTTGCTGCAGTGTCTTGGCTGGCAGATTCATCAACTATGGAGCTAGAGATAGGTTGACGAAATTGTCCATCAAGGGGACGCATTCCTTCATCGATAATGATCTTGCCTTTGCCAAGAACTGTGGACAGTGTGCTTTGAAGAATTTCAACATTAGGCACATAACTCAGGTGATTCTCACCATCAGCCTGGTAGTTGACTGAAGACCGGGATCTGATGAATCTCATGATCCATGGTGCATACAAGTTCAAATCAAACGGGGACTGAGCGACAGTGACCAAAGTCCTCAGGAAGAAATCATGAATTTCAGTGGGGGTTCCATGAATGATGTGGAACAATAGGTTCTTCATAACCCCCACAACTTCTTAAGTATTAGAATTGTGGCCTTTGATTAGACTGAGGGTCTTTGCCAGAATGCGATACACAGTCTTCGGCACATACACTAAATCCTTCACTAGGAAGGTCTTCCTTGGAGCATTTCCTTCAGACATAGGCTTCATCAGCACTTGCGTCAGGTGATTGGGCAGTGACGATGACATGCACCTAGGGTAGGGCCATAGGCCTGACCAAGACGCCCTACCCAAGGACAAAGCCCTAGAGTCAAGGACATTCATAGTACAACAGAAGAAACCGACTGAAATCACCTTGGAGTGCAATCCACTCGACCAGCTATCCCACTCGGATATCCCAATTCCACTCGACCAAGATAGAGTCACTTGACCATACGAAGAATCATACAGAGTACAGAAGGTCTAAAGCCACCCCAGGACGGCAATGGTTAGGCGTTCACTCCGTAGTCTTAAAGATCATTTATAATCATTTATAGCTAGCGTTACCAGTAATGCCCCTGTCTTAACATACATTGAACCATGTGTAACTGAGGCTGGAGGGGTCTGACGCACTCTATATAAGCCACCCCCCTCCTCTGGCACAAGGGTTGGCACCCCCTGTAACTCTCACGCATAATACAGTTGACAAGCCTCCGGGCACTGAGACGTAGGGATATTACTTCCTCCGAGAAGGGCCTGAACTCGTAAACCTTGTGTGCACAACCTCGCCGTAGCTAGGGCCTTGCCTCCTCCTACGCACCCCCTATTCTTACTTTCAAAATTGCTCCCACGACAGTTGGCGCCCACCATGGGGCCGGCGTCTTAGCGACTTCTGGTGAGGTTGCAGTTTTCCGACATTCATCAACATTGTTTCTGGCGATGGTTTGGCTTTGGGCCGCGAGATCCATCTCGGCGCGCTCGTTTTCGTTGCTGACGACTCCGTCTGGCTCCAAGAGGCCCCCCTCGACGTCGAGGCCCTTCCCGTCCGCGGGGCAACACACTTCTGCGCGAGTGCCTGCGGTGTCCTCCTGCAGCAGCCGTCGACCCAGTATCGGTCGGCTCCCGCGTCATCCACTCTCCCCACTGTACGCCGCCGCAAGCGATCCGGTCGGTCACAGCTTCAACGGTGGGTGAGGCATGCGGTGGCTCGACGGTGGAAGTCGCGGCAATCGAGCCCGACGAATCTCTCTACGGACCATTCGACTTGTTCCACAGGCACTCTGTCCGAGTGCGAAAGCGGCAATCCCGCAACGGAAGTCCTCATGGTCGACTCCCGTCGTAGCACGCCTGGGTTCCGTCGCAACGGTGGTGGCGGCGATGGTGTTGTGTCGGTGAAACGACACCTATGGGATCACTGGGATCCCTTCTAAGGTTGGCGAGCGCGAGGTTGTGCAAAGAGCGGGTCTGACAGGAAGCACGCGGATCGTTTACCCAGGTTCAGGCCGCGAAGATGCGTAATACCCTAGTCCTGCTTTGGTGGATGTATTTCAATGTTCTTGTGTTCTTGAGCTAGCTACGGGGTGTAACTTGCTCAAAAGATCCGAATCCTCCTCCTGGGCGCCTCGGGCCTCCTTTTATAGGCAAAAGGGGTCGCCACAGTGGCACACAGGAGGTGGAAAGGTGTACAGTGGATGAGTCTATTCTCTGTCACCGTCGGACAAACGCATTTAATGCGCTGCCCATGTGTCCCTCTCGCTTTATCGGGGATGGCAAGGAAGCACGTCCCAGCTGTCGCCGCCTCGCCTGGCTTTGACACGCGCCCGAGCTGACGAGGCCTTGTGGCGCCATGTTGGCTGGCTGCTGGGCTGGCGCGGTGGTGGAGCCTTCACGAAGGGTCGCATGCCACCACGCAGGTGCTTGCTGAGTCAGTGTAGAGGCTGCCCGTCGCCACGAAGGTGCTTGCCCAGCTGGTCGAGCTAGCAGCTACTTGGGGACGACGGTGGAGTCTTGGTTGGCGCGGTCCTCGCTGTGGCCCTGCTGATGCCCTCGGCAAGGGTATTGCTGGGGACCCAGCAAGGGTCTTGCCGTGGTGCTGCGGTCGTCCCCGGCAAGGCGCTTGTCGGGGGTCTTGTGGCTTTCCTAGGCTAGGATCCCCCGAGGGTCGTTGTCTTCTGGTCCTCATCTGATCTCGTGTATTTACGATCTTCACAAAGATCTGCATGCCACCATGGAGGTGCCTCTCGAGCCCTAGTCCCAAGGTAGTTGTTGGTGGTGGAACCCATGGGCTCAAGGAAAGCGCGCTCCACTGGCGTTAGGCAAGTTGCCCCGGCAAGACTCTTGTCGGGGCTGCGGAGGCCGCCCCAGCAAGGGTCTTGCCGGGGGGGGGGGGGGGGTGGTCCACCTCACCCTCTTGCTCTTTGTGTTTCTGGTCTTGGCGTTGCCTTGGTTGTCTTGTGCTTCGGCTTCTCTCCGGCTTCCCTCCTGTGTCCTACTAAGTGTGGCCGCGGCGCGCGGCTCTGACTGCCCGTGCACAATTAAAGGGGTTAAAAGGAGAGCCCCTACTTTTGTACACCGACAGGAGCCCCCGGGTCTGGGCCACACATAAGGGCGATGCCTTGTTGGGCCAGGCCCAGAACGGTGCGCGGGCAGGTGGGGCGGATTTTTAATGTAGTAACTGTTTCGTCCGCCGCGCTTCCCCACGACCCGCGTTGAACGCGCGACGTGGAGGATCGTATGTGACATGGGGGTCATGCGTGGGGCGGTTCCCGCATGCATGCGTCACATCGTGGTAAAGAGGCGGCTCGCGCCTTCCCATAGAAAAGAGGGAGGCGCAGAGGCACGGCTCATTTACCGAGAGGACTCGGATCACAGTCTTCAAGGCGCCCACACCCCATGATCACGGGGTGGGGAACGGTCGCCTCACCCATCCCCTCGATCCTGCTCGCTCGCCACGCGTCCCCCATGCATGTGGCAGGTGGTGGTGGCGGGTAACCGGGCCGTCGCTGATTGGGGCAGCAGGTCTGTCCTGATTCCCTGCGCCTCCGATGGCTGGATTGGTTGAGTGAGGCAGCCGAGCCTCGACCCCACCCCTTTATAAGGAGGGGGAGGGGGATGTCACCCCACATTTTCTTAGCATCCATCCTCTTCCACCTCCGCTCCTTTCTTCCACCCGCCATGGCGAGAGGGGGTGCAGGCCCTTCGACGGTGGCGGCGAGGGTCGCCGCTCGACAGCGCGTTCCTCCTTCCCAAGAGCCCGCGGAGGCAGAGCCGGCTACGAGAGGAAGGGGGAGGGGGCGAGGCCGAGGTCGCCGTAGCGCTTGGGGAAGAGGGGGACGAGGCGGCGCAATGGTCGTGCCTCCGCCAGCGATGCCTCCCACGATGGAGGGCCACGTCGGGACCAGCCTCATGAAGTTCTTTCAAAGACTGCGCCGCCACCGCGTCGTCGTCTTCGTCTCCCTACCCCATTTGCTCGGGAGATGGAGCTCGATCCGCCCAAGACCCTCAGGTTGCACATGAGGGGCTGCAGGAACGGCGACACGTGGGTCGACGTAGACGTCCCCGCTCCTCACGTCATGTACCTTCATCGTGGATGGAAGACGTTTTCTCGCATCCACAGCCTGACGGCGGGGCTCGTTCTCTACTTCAAGTTAATGGAGGGCGGCCTGCTCTCCGTCAAGGTATTTGGAGATCTTGGAACTCGCCTAAAGTGCTGCGTGGAGAGCTCCTCCGACGATGAAGATTCCTCCTCAAGCGGGAGTGACAAGGAGGATAGCGACAACGACGACGAGGGAATCGAGCGGCGGGACGCCGACCCCGACTCCGACTGACCACGTCGCCCCTCCCTCAGCCACGCGCCCTGTCGAGGGCCTTCCTCGTCAAGCTCTCCATCGGCACGCTCCCCATCATCTCCTTGGGCGGCTGGCGTAGGAGGGCCGGAGAAGGCGAAGAAGGCGGGTGGCGGCCGTCAAGTCGGAGTACGCGGGCACCGACGCCTTCATCGCGTATTATCGGCCCGCTACCTCATCTTCCAGCTCCCCTCTCGGCACCGGGATGATCTCTTGGTGCCTTCTGCTCCTCGCACGTCGCCTAGGAACTCTTTTTGGCCTCCTCTTGTCTTGTTCCACCTTCTGAGGAGAGGGACAAGAAAGGGATTACGGGCACCTTATCTCTTTTTAGTTTGTAAGCCTGCGAGCACTTGTTAATTCTAAGACTTGTAATCCCCTTGCTCATGTTTTTAATTCCGTATGAACTGTACCTGTATGGGATGTTTTTAATGAAAAAGGGTACTTGCCGGGTTCTTTCTGCATGAGCGAGGCCCATGCCAGGGAACGAATCCTTGTTATTTTTAAGATAAACATTGTCGCCCGGCAATAGGCCTTGCCGTCCCCCCCACTTCAGTCGACCATTCTCACGCTCTTGGTGGAGGTAGGGGTGAAGTAGAGTTAGGCCCTTCGTTCATTTCCTTGCCACCTCGACTATGACCAAGTTCTGACCCAGGGGATAGCTCTTGGGTACAGCAAAAGGGGAGCACGGTGGCTTAAGAATACAAACGAGGTTTCACATGTCCTAGTTCCATACGGAAATGTACAACAGGGGATGAAGGACTTATCTGAATCCACAGCCCCCGGCAACCATGGCTTGCCGTGGTTGGATCCTCGTGTCTTTAGCCCCAGGCAGTCTTGGCTTTCCGGGGCCGGAGCGCCGGTTCGTTCTCTTTCTCCCAAGTGGCTCAGCAGAAGTGTCCACGTGCCTTGCAAATCAAAGAGGACAGAAAGACGCATACTCGACCTCCAGGCTAGGGGTTAGTCGCTGCTAAGCACTATCAACCCTAACCGAGTGAGAGACTTAACCTACCATGTATGCTAAAACTTAGGGCACCGGCGCTTCATTTATTTATGCTCAGGGTCTGCGCCTGGCTTTGTACAGAGGGTTACATGCCTTGTCGGCAAGGCTTGTACAAAAGGTGGTTTGTCGGGGGCTAAGAACCGCTACTTTATGGGTAAAACTTGTGAAGATGTTCAATGTTCCAGGAATTGCTCACTGGAATAGCATCTTCGGTCTCCAGGAAGATTGTGCTAGGCCTGGTGACTCATATTACCCGATAAGGGCCTTCCCACTTCAGCGTCAACTTAATGGAATTCTTGGCTGACTGAACGCGCCTGAGGGAGTCCTGGATTAGGGGGTCTCCGGACAGCTGGACTATATCCTTTGGCCGGATTGTTGGACTATGAAGATACAAGATTGAAGACTTCGTCTCGTGTCCGGATGGGACTTTCCTTGGCGTGGAAGCCAAGCTTGGCAATACAGATATGTAGATCTCCTCCCTTGTAACCGACTCTGTGTAACCCTAGCCCCCTCCGGTGTCTATATAAACCGGAGGGTTTAGTCCGTAGGACAACAACAATCAGACCATAGGCTAGGCTCTAGGGTTTAGCCTCTACGATCTCGTGGTAGATCAAATCTTGTAATACTCATATCATCAAGATCAATCAAGCAGGAAGTAGGGTATTACCTCCATCAAGAGGGCTCGAACACAGGTAAACATCGTGTCCCCGCCTCCTGTTACCATCCGCCTTTAGACGCACAGTTCGGGACCCCTACCCGAGATCCGCCGGTTTTGACACAGTACATTGGTGCTTTCATTGAGAGTTCCACTGCCGCTATCGTAAGGCTTGATGGCTCCTTCGATCATCGGTAACGATGCGGTCCAGGTGAGGTCTTCCTCCCTGACAGATCTTCAGATTCGGGCGGTAAGACCGCGGGCTAACTCGCTTGGCCATCTGGAGCAGATCGAAAGCTACGCCCCTGGCCACCACGTCAGGTTCGGAAATTTGAACTACATTGCCGATATCCGCAGGGACTTGATCTTCGACGGATTCGAGCCCATGCCAGGTGCGCCGCACGGTCACGACGAGAATGATTTAGCTCCGCCGTCGGACAGTGTTTAAGAGATCACACCGGCAACAACTCCGGCCTTCAATCTGAAGCAAATTGCGCCATCCGGGAACGGGTGGATAGACCCTGCCATGGAGGCCACACTCTCAGTGGTGATAGAGCCAGATACTGACCTTACCTCTTACGAGAGCCGTGTTGCCGAACCACTGGATTCATCTCCGGCCACGGACTCCGAGCCGCCTGCGTCCGCGCCTATCGAATCCGATTGGGTGCCGATCATGGAGTTCACCTCCGCGGATATCTTTCAGCACTCGCCCTTCGGCGATGTGCTAAATTCGTTAAGGTCTCTTTCCTTGTCAGGAGAACCTTGGCCGAACTATGTCCGGCTAGAATGGGATGCGCATTTACGAAGAGATTCGCTGCCCACCCAAAGCACCCACTTAGTAGCCATCGCCGACGATTTAACCGACATGCTCGACTTCGACCAAGACATCAACGGTATGGACGACGATGCAGAGACGAACAGAACCACCGCCATGTGGCGCTGGACCGCCACCTCATCATACGATATATATATATGGTGGATACCTCCAAAGAAGGCAATGGCGAAAAGACAACGGAGGATGACCCCTCCAAGAAGCAACCCAAGCGCCGACAGCGGCGCCGCTCTAAGTCCCGCCATAGCAAAAGTAGTGATACCGGCACAAGAGACAATAACACTCCGGATAGTGCCGACGATGATGACAACCCCCTCCAGCCAGATTTAGAGTAGGAGGATGAACAAGCTAGCCCTCTAGTACAGGCAGCAAACGGAGAAACCGAGGATGATAATTACATGCCTTTCTCCGAAGACGAGCTGAGCCTCGGCGACGAAGAATTTATCGTGCTCGAGGATCCCATCGAGCAGGAGCGCTTCAAGCGCCGGCTTATAGCCATAGCAAACAGCCTGAAGAAAAAGCAACAATAGCTTCAAGCTGATCAAGATTTGCTAGCAGACAGATGGACCGAAGTCCTTGCGGCCGAGGAATACGAACTCGAACGCCCTTCCAAGAGTTACCCAAGACGCAGGTCGCTACTCGAGGAGGAAGCAGTGAAACCTACTTCACCAGCGTACGATGCGACTAGCCACCGCATGGCCGAGATAGAGAGGCGTTTCAGCCTGCACCCCACCGCCACTCAAACAAAAATACCAAGGCCCGGGGCAACACGCGGGACCTGCGAGATGAATTGGAAAACAGGTCAAAACATGCAAGATCGATATACGGGTCATGGGGGCGCGCACCAACGCGGGACGATGACCGTCACGCCGGATACACTAAAAGTAAATCCGGCCAGGCCGAATACAGCTGACAAGACTCATATGAACTGCGTCGTGATATAGCCCGGCATGCAGGCGCCAAGACACCCCTATGCTTCACTGATGAAGTTATGGATCACGAATTCCCGGAAGGTTTTAAACCCGTAAATATCGAATCGTACGATGGTACAACAGATCCCGCAGTATGGATTGAGGATTTCCTCCTCCATATGCACATGTCTCGCGGTGACGATCTACATGCCATCAAGTACCTCCCACTAAAACTCAAAGGACCAGCTCGGCATTGGCTGAATAGCTTGCTAGCAGACTCCGTCGGCAGTTGGGAGGATTTGGAAGATGCATTCGTTGACAACTTCCAAGGCACTTATGTGCGACCACCGGATGCTGATGACTTGAGCCACATAACTCAGCAGCCAGGGGAATCGGCCAGGCAATTCTGGACACGGTTCTTACTAAGAAAAACCAAATTGCCGACTGTCCGGATGCAGAGGCCTTAGCGGCATTCAAGCATAACATCCGTGACGAGTGGCTCGACCGGCACCTCGGTCAGGAGAAGCCGAAATCTATGGCAGCCCTCACGACACTCATGACCCGCTATTGTGTGGGCGAGGATAGCTGGCTGGCTTGCAGCAACAACACATCAAGGAATCCGGCCACCTCAGACACTAAAGATGCTAACGGCAGGACACGTCGTAACAGACACAAGCGCCACAACAACGCGATAACACCGAAGATACGACAGTTAATGCCGGATTCAGAGGCTCTAGATCCGGTCAGCGGAAAAAGCCATTCAAAAGAAGTACTCCGGGCCCGTCCAGTTTGCATTGCATACTCGATCGCTCATGTCAAATTCACGGCACCCCCGACAAGCCAGCCAATCACACCAACAGAGAATGCTGGGTGTTCAAGCAGGCCGGCAAGTTGAATGCCGAAAACAAGGACAAGGGGCTGCATAGCGATGACGAGGAGGAGCCCCGGCCGCCGAACACGGGAGGACATAAGAGGTTCCCCCCACAAGTGAAGGCGGTGAACATGATATACGCAACCCACATCCCCAAGAGGGAACAGAAGCGTGCATTAAGGGATGTCTATGCGATGGAGCCTGTCGCCCCAAAGTTCAACCCATGGTCCTCTTGTCCGATCACCTTCGATCGCAGAGACCACCCCACTAGTACCCGTCATGGCGGATCCGCCGCATTGGTCCTAGACCCCATCATTGACGGATTCCACCTCACTAGAGTCCTCATGGACGGCGGCAGCAGCCTGAACCTGCTTTATCAGGATACGGTGCGCAAAATGGGTATAGATCCCTCGAGGATCAAACCCACCAAAACCACCTTTAAGGGTGTCATCCCAGGTGTAGAGGCCCATTGCACGGGCTCAATCACACTGGAAGTGGTCTTCGGATCTCCAGACAACTTTCGAAGCGAGGAGTCAATCTTCGGTATCATCCCGTTCCGCAGTGGCTGTCACACACTGCTCGGGCGAACCGCATTCGCAAAATTCAACGCGGTACCGCATTACGCATATCTCAAGCTCAAGATGCCAGGACCTAGGGGGTCATAACAGTCAATGGAAACACAGAGCGCTCGCTCCGCACGGAGGAGCACACAACGGCCCTCGCAGCAGAAGCACAAAACAACCTTTTAAGGCAAACCGGCAATTCGGCGATACCACCCCCGGACACCGTCACGCGAGTCCGGAGTAACCTGCAGCAGGATCGCCTGGCACGTTCAAAGCTCGCCTAGCAATTCGGCCCCCGTCCTAGTCCCAGTCAAGCAACGAAATCCATGTCGTGCCTACATAACTACGCACTGAAAATACCATGGGCATAGGCGGGGGCACGATCAGGACACGCCCCACAATGCGGCTCAACCGCCCTAGGGGCTGCCTACCTTCATCATTTTTTCTCTTTCAGGACCTTACTCTCTGGAAGCCCGTTCCGGCAGTACGATTGCCGCACACATAATACAGCAACAAAGGAGGCAGGAAGCTACGTCGTACAATGGAATCCCCAGGTGGTCTCTGATAACGAGCGAAATACCTCCTTTAAATACTAGTCCGTAGCTTGCCCTTGGATAGGACATGTCAAATAGTCCTATTTTTTGCTTATTGCACTACTTTTATCAGTACGATTCGACGTATTCTTTAAATAACAATGCATAGCATTAGTCTATTATTGCATTATCTATTCTTTTTCTTATATGTTTATTTATGACAATCGGCACCCGTACATTCTGGTACGGCCAGCACGCCAGGGGCTTTCGTATACCCCATAACACAGCGTGAGAAGTCCGAACACTTTCGACAGTGCGGCACCCCGAACTTATAGCATTATATGCATCAGCTCCGAATCATGTATTGGGTCAATAGTTGGGTTTGCCCGGCTCCCATGTTTTGGTACCTTATGTTCCGCAATATCGGCTAAGGTAGCACTGGGAGAACTACTGCGATTGTGTCCTGGTTCTTCCAGACGAGCACCTCAGTAGAAAAAGCCAAAACTGACTGTCATGATAAGGCGAGAGCTGGTCGCTGTTCGAGAGGTCTCAAGTCCTTAAAGACTTTTTCCGCTTCGGGCGAGGAGTCGGCCTTGCCCGACTTAGGCGTATATAGTGCCCCAAATTCGGCCTTCCGAATACTAGGGGCTTTCCCAAAATTTAAAATTCTAGACTTCTATGGCTAAGTGAGAGTGATAAAGCATTATAGTCTGATTGCCTGGTTCGTTGTGCTGAGCACCTCCCTCGGAGGACCCAAAAATGGGAAAAAGAGTGCTCAGATTTATCCCGAACACCCCAAAGATTAGTTGCATGGGGGCGGTTTACGATCGCCAACTCTCAGATTCGATAAACGACCGCACAAAAGGTAATATTTTAAATTCCAAAAAGCGTTGCATAGCGCAAATTAACTAGTTTTCACATTACAGGATCACATGAGCACGTTCATTCAAAAATTACATCTTTAGCACATTCCTCCGCCACAAGGCTGGCACCCTTCAGGACACTGTCATAATACATCTCGGGATGGCGATGCTCCTCGCCCTGCGGTGGCCCCTCCTTCACCAGCTTCTCGGCGTGCATCTTCGCCCAGTGCACTTTCGCACGGGCAAAGGCCCTGCGTGCACCTTCGATGCAGACTAGCCGCTTGATGACTTCAAACCAGGGGCAGTCATTCGCAAGCCGCCTCACCAGGCCGAAGTAGCTGCCAGGCAGGAGCTCGCCAGGCCACATCCAGAATATAAGACCCGTCATGGCCTGCTCGGCTGCCTTGTGGAGCTCGACCAGTTGCTTCAGCTGATCGCTCAAGAACACTGGGTGTTCGGTCCCAGTATACTGAGACCAGAACAACTTCTCCGTTGAGCTCCCCTCCTCGGCCCGGTAGAACTCCGCGGCATCCAACACACCGCGAGGCAGATCTGCGAACACTCCTGGAGAGCTCCGAACTCGGGTAAGTAAAAACAAATTTTCTTTCACGTGCTTGCTCTGCATAATGAATGCATTACCCGCCGCTATCTTCTTAACCGCCTCAATTTCCTGGAGGGCCTTTTGGGCTTCGGCCTTGGCATGTTTTGCGCTTTCGAGGGCCTTCGCAAGCTCGGACTCTCGCGTCTTATAGTCAACCTCCGAGGACTCGTGCTTCTTGACGAGAGCCTGAAGCTCTTGCTGCACCTCGCCTACTCGGGCCTCTTGTTTTTCTCGCTCGATGCGCTCCTTGGCCGCTTTGTCCTCGGCCTCGGACAGCGGCCTCTTCAGGGTGGCCACTTCGGTAGTGGCCCTGGCAAATTCATGACGATCCTATTATTTTGCAACCAAATTTCTTTTTAATATATATAGACAAGGCATTGCTTACCTTTGCTCTCCTCAAGCTGCCTCTTGGCAAGGCCGAGCTCTTCCTCGGACCGCTCAAGGTCCTGCTTTAGTGCAGCGACCTCTGCAGTACGAGCGGCAGCGGCCAGCAGTGAAGCCTGCATATGTTGGGGAACGTAGTAATTTCAAAATTTTCCTACGATCACGCAAGACCATGGTGATGGCATAGCAACGAGAGGGGAGAGTGTATGTCCACGTACCCTCGTAGACCGTAAGCGGAAGCGTTATAACAACGCGGTTGATGTAGTCAGACGCCTTCACGATCCGACCGATCCAAGTACCGAACAGACGGCACCTCCGAAGTTCTCGCACACGCTCAGCTCGATGACGATCCCCGGACTCCGATCCGGCAAAGTGTCGGGATGAGTTCCACAAGACGACTGACGGCGTGGTGACGATGTTGATGCTCCACCGACGCAGGCTTCCGCCTAAGCTCCGCTGACGATATGACTTCTCCGGCGCAGGGCTTCGCCTAAGCTCCGCGACGATATGACCGAAGTGGAATATGGTGGAAGGGGCACCGCACACGGCTAAGGAAAGATCCAGAGATCAACTTGTGTGTCATGGGGTGCCCCTGCCTCAGATATAAAGGAGCCAAGGGAAGGTGGCGGCCCAAGGAGGAGGGCGACCAAGGAGTCCTACTCCCTCCGGAGTAGGACTCCCTCCAATCCTAGTTGGATTAGGATTCCGGAGGGGAAGAGAGAGAGGGGCCGGCCCACCTTTCCTAGTCCTAATAGGACTAGGGAAGGGGGGCGCGCCACCTAGGGCTGGCCCTCTCCTTTCCACTAAGGCCCACTATGGCCCATGTAGTTCCCGGGGTTCCGTAACCTCCCAGATCTGCAGAATTCGATTTCACTCGGAGCCCTTCCGATGTCCAAATGTAGGCTTCCAATATATCAATCTTTATGTCTCGACCATTTCGAGACTCCTCGTCATGTCCGTGATCACATCCGGGACTCGAACAACCTTCGTGCATCAATACTTATAAACTCATTATGAACTGTCATCGAAACGTTAAGCGTGCGGACCCTACGGGTTCGAGAACTATGTAGACATGACCTAGAACTATTCTCGGTCAATAACCAATAGCGGAACCTGGATGCCCATATTGGTTCCTACATATTCTACGAAGATCTTTATCGGTCAAACCGCATAACGACATACGTTGTTCCCTTTGTCATCGGTATGTTACTTACCCGAGATTCGATCGTCGGTATCCAATACCTAGTTCAATCTCGTTATCGGTAAGTCTCTTTACTCGTTCCGTAATACATCATCTCACAACTAACTCATTAGTTGTAATGCTTGCAAGGCTTAAGTGATGTGCATTACCGAGAAGGCACGAGATACCTCTCCGACAATCGGAGTGACAAAACCTAATCTCGAAATACGCCAACCCAACAAGTACCTTTGGAGACACTGTAGTACTCCTTTATAATCACCCGATTACGTTGTGACGCTTTGGTAGCACCAAAGTGTTCCTCCGTAAACGGGAGTTGCATAATCTCATAGTTACAGGAACATGTATAAGTCATGAAGAAAGCAATAGCAACATACTAAACGATCAAGTGCTAGGCTAACGGAATGGGTCATGTCAATCACATCATTCTCCTAATGATGTGATCCCGTTAATCAAATGACAACTCATGTCTATGGCTAGGAAACTTAACCATCTTTGATTCAACGAGCTAGTCAAGTAGAGGCACACTAGTGACACTATGTTTGTCTATGTATTCACACATGCATTATGTTTCCGGTTAATACAATTCTAGCATGAATAATAAACATTTATCATGAAATAAGGAAATAAATAATAACTTTATTATTGCCTCTAGGGCATATTTCCTTCAGTCTCCCACTTGCACTAGAGTCAATAATCTAGTTCACATCATCATGTGATTCAACACGATATTCACATCTCGTATGTGATTAACACCCATAGTTCACATCGTCATGCGACCAACACCCAAAGGGTTTACTAGAGTCAATAATCTAGTTCACATCGCTATGTGATTAACACCCAAAGAGTACTAAGGGATGATCATGTTTTGCTCGTGAGAGAAGCTTAGTCAACGGGTCTTGTCACATTCAGAGCCGTATGTATTTTGCAAATATTCTATGTCTACAATGCTCAAAGACGGGGCTACTCTAGCTAATTGCTCCCACTTACGATATGTATCCAGATTGAGACTTAGAGTCATCCGGATCAAGATAAAAAGCTTGCATCGATGTAACTCTTTACGACGGGCTCTTTTATCACCTCCATAATCGAGAAATATTTCCTTAGTCCTCACTAAGGATGTTCTTGACCAATGTCCAAAGTGATCTACTCCTAGATCACTATTGTACTCCTTGCCAAATTCAGAGCAAGGTATACAATAGGTCCGGTACATAACATAGCATACTTTATAGAACCTATGGCTGAGGCATAGGGAATGACTTTCATTCTCTTTCTATCTTCTCGCCGTGGTCGGGCTTTGAGTCTTACTCAATTTTACACCTTTGTAACACAGGCAAGAACTTTTCTTTGACTGCTCCATTTTGAACTACTTCAAAGTCTTGACAAGGTATGTATTTATTGAAAAACTTATCAAGCCGCCTTGATCCATCTCTATAGATCTTGATGCTCAATATGTAAGCAGCTTCACCGAGGTCCTTCTTTGAAAAACTCCTTTCAAATACTCCTTTATGCTTTGCGTAACAATTCTACATTATTTCCGATCAACAATATGTTATTCACATATACTTATCAGAAATGTTGTAGTGCTCCCACTCACTTTCTTGTAAATACAAAGCTTCTCCAAAAGTCTGTATAAAACCATATGCTTTGATCACACTATCAAAGCGCTTATTCCAACTCCGAGATGCTTGCACCAGTCCATAGATGGATCGCTGGAGCTTGCACATTTTGTTAGCTCCTTTAGGATTGACAAAACCTTACTGGTTGCATCATATACAACTCTTCTTTAATAAATCCATTAAAGAATGTAGTTTTGACATCTATTTGCCAGATTTCATAAAATGTGACAATTGCTAACATGATTCGGACAGACTTAAGAATCGCCATGCTTTGAGAAAATCTCATTGTAGTCAACACTTTGAATTTGTCGAAAACCCTTTTATGCGATAAGTCGAGCTTTGTAGATAGTAACACTACTATCATCATCTGTCTTCCTCTTGAAGATCCATTTATTTAACTTGACTTGCTGATCATCGAGCAAGTCAACCAAAGTCCACACTTTGTTCTCATATATGGATCCTTTCTCGATTTTATGGCCTCAAGCCATTTCGCTGAATCTGGGCTCATCATCGCTTCCTCATAGTTCAGAGGTTCATCATGGTCTAGTAACATGACTTCCGAACACGATTACCGTACCACTCTGGTGCGGATTTTGCTCTGGAAGACCTACGAGGTTTGGTAGCAACTTGATCTGAAGTTTTATGATCATCATCATTAACTTCCTCACTAATTGGTGTAGGAATCATCGAACTGATTTACGTGATGAACTACTTTCCAATAAGGGAGAAGGTACAATTAGCTCATCAAGTTCTACTTTCCTCCCACTCACTTCTTTTGAGAGAAACTTCTTCTCTAGAAAGGATCCACCTTAGCAACGAATAACTTGCCTTCGGATCTTGTGATAGAAGGTGTACCTAATAGTTACCTTTGGGTATTCTATGAAGACGCACTTCTCCGATTTGGGTTCGAGCTTATCGGTGAAAACTTTTTCACATAAGCATCACAACTCCAAACTTTAAGAAACGGCGACTTAGGTTTATCGTTAAACCATAGTTCATACGGTGTCGCCTCAACGGATTTAGATGGTGCCCTATTAAACGTGAATGCAGCTGTCTCTAATGCATAAACCCAAAAACGATATTGGTAAATCGGTAAGAGACATCATTGATCGCACCATATCAAAATAAAGTACGGTTACGATGTTCGGACACACCATAACGTTGTGGTGTTCCAGGTGGCGTGAGCTCAAACTATTCCACTTTGTTTTAGTTGAAGACCAAACTCAGAACTCAAATATTCATCTCCACGATCAGATCGCAGAAACTTTATTTTCTTGTTACGATGATTTTCTACTTCACTCTGAAATTCTTTGAACTTTTCAACTACTTCAGACTTATGTTTCATCAAGAAGATATACGCATATCTGCTCAAATCATCTGTGAAGGTCAGAAAATAATGATACTTGCCACGAGCATCAACACTCATTGAATCGCATACATCGGTATGTATTATTTCCAATAAGTCAAGAGCTTGTTCCATGGTTCCGAGAACGGTGTTTTAGTCATCTTGCTCAACAGCACGGTTCGCAAGCATCAAATGATTCAAAATCAAGTGATTCCAAAAGTCCATCACATGGATTTTTCTTCATGCGCTTTACACCAATATGACCTAAACGGCAGGTGCCACAAATACGTTGCACTATCATTATTAACTTTGCATCTGTTGGCTTCAATATTATGAATATGTGTATCACTACGAACGAGAGCCAATGAACCATTTTCATTGGGTGTGTAACCATATAAGGTTTTATTCATGTAAATGTAACAACAATTTATTCTCTTACTTAAATGAATAACCGTATTGCAATAAACATGATCAAATCATATTTATGCTCAACACCAAATAACACTTATTTAGGTTCCACACTAATCTCGAAAGTATAGGGAGTGTGCGATGATGATCATATCAATCTTGGAACTACTTCCAACACTCATCGTTACTTCCCCTTCAACTAGTTTCTGTTTATTACGTAACTCCTGCTTCGAGTTACTAATCTTAGCAACCGAACAAGTATCAAATACTGTGGGCTACTATAAACACTAGTAAAGCACACATCAATAACCTGTATATCAAATATACTCTTGTTCACTTTGCCATCCTTCTTATCCACCAAATAATTGGGGTAGTTCCGCTTCCAAAGTGACTAGTTCCATTGCAGAAAAAGCACTTAGTCTCGTGCTTAGGTCTAGACTTGGGCTTCTTCACTCGAACAGCAACTTGCTTGCCGTTCTTCTTGAAGTTCTCCTTCTTCCCTTTGCCCTTTTCCTTGAAACTAGTGGTCTTGTCAATCATCAACACTTGATGCTCTTTTCTTGATTTCTACCTTCACGATTTCAGCATCACGAAGAGCTTGGGAATCGTTTTCGTCATCCCTTGCATACTATAGTTCATCACGAAGTTCTAGTAACTTAGTGATGGTGACTAGAGAATTCTGTCAATCACTATCTTATCTCGAAGATTAACTCCCACTTGATTCAAGCGATTGAAGTACCCGGACAATCTGAGCACATGCTCACTAGTTGAGCGATTCTCCTCCATCTTTTAGCTATAGAACTTGTTGGAGACTTTATATCTCTCAACTCGGTATTTGCTTGAAATATTAACTTCAATTCTGGAACATCTCATATGGTCCATGACGCTCAAAACGCCTTTGAATTCCCGATTCTAAGCCTTTAAGCATGGTGCACTAAACTATCAAGTAGTCATCATATTGAGCTAGCCAAACGCTCATAACGCCTGCATACGCTTCCTGCAATAGTTTTGTCACCTAGCGGTGCATTAAGGACATAATTTCTTCAGTGCAGCAATGAGGATAAACCTCAGATCACGGATCCAATCCGCATCATTGCTACTAACATTTTTCAATACAAATTTCTCTAGGAACACATATAAAAACATAGGGAAGCAACAACGCGAGCTATTGATCTACAACATAATTTGCAAAATACTACCAGGACTAAGTTCATGATAAATTTAAGTTTGATTAATCATATTAAAAACCTCCCACTTAGACAGACATCTCTCTAGTCATCTAAGTGATCACGTGATCCAAATCAACTAAACCATGTCCGATCATCACGTGAGATGGAGTAGTTTCAATGGTGAACATCACTATGTTGATCATATCTATTATAAGATTCACGCTCGACCTTTCGGTCTCTGTGTTCCGAGGCCATATCTGTTATATGCTAGGCTCGTCAAGTTTAACCTGAGTATTCTGCGTGTGCAACTGTTTTGCACCCGTTGTATTTGAACGTAGAGCCTATCACACCCGATCATCACGTGGTGTCTCAAAGACGAAGAACTTTTGCAACGGTGCATACTGTGGGAGAACACTTCTTGATAATTTTAGTGAGAGATCATCTTTATATGCTACCGTCATTCTAATCAAGATAAGATGCATTAAGGTTAAACATCACATGCAATCAATATAAGTGATATGATATGGCCATCATCATCTTGTGCTTGTGATCTCCATCGCCAAGCACCGTCATGATCACCATCGCCACCGGGCGCGACACCTTGATCTCCATCGTAGCATCGTTGTCGTCTCGCCAATCTTATGCTTCCACGACTATCACTACCGCTTAGTAATAAAGTAAAGCATTACATCGCGATTGCATTGCATACAATAAAGCGACAACCATATGGCTCCTGCCGGTTGCCGATAACTTCAGTTACAAAACATGATCATCTCATACAATAAAATATAGCATCACGTCTTGACCATATCACATCACAACATGCCCTGCAAAAACAAGTTAGACGTCCTCTACTTTGTTGTTGCAAGTTTTACGTGGCTGCTACGGGCTGAGCAAGAACCGTTCTTACCTACGCATCAAAACCACAACGATAGTTTGTCAAATAGACTCCGCTTTAACCTTCTCAAGGACCGGGCGTAGCTACACTCGGTTCAACTAAAGTTGGAGAGACAGGTCTTCCGCAAGCCATCTATGTGCAAAGCACGCCGAGGAACCGGTCTCGCCAGAAGCGTGACGCGTAAGGTTGGTCCGGATCGTCTCGCCCAACAATACCGCTGAACCAAAGTATGACATGCTTTGGTAGGCGGTATGACTTGTATCGTCCACAACTCACTTGTGTTCTACTCGTGCATATGACATCAACGCATAAAACCAGGCTCGGATGCCACCGTTGGGGAACGTAGTAATTTCAAAATTTTCCTACGATCACGCCAAGACCATGGTGATGGCATAGCAACGAGAGGAGAGTGTATGTCCACGCACTCGTGAGACCGTGAAGCGGAAGCGTTATAACAACGCGGTTGATGTAGTCGCACGTCTTCACGATCCGACCGATCCAAGTACCGAACGCACGGCACCTCCGAGTTACGCATCGCTCAGCTCGATGACGATCCCGGACTCCGATCCAGCAAAGTGTCGGGATGAGTTCCACAAGACGACGGGCGTGGTGACGATGTTGATGCTCCACCGACGCAGGGCTTCGCCTAAGCTCCGCTGACGATATGACTTCTCCGGCGCAGGCTTCGCCTAAGCTCCATGACGATATGACCAAGTGGAATATGGTGGAAGGGGCACCTGACACGGCTAAGGAAAGATCCGTAGATCAACTTGTGTGTCATGGGGTGCCCCCTGCCTCGTGATATAAAGGAGCCAAGGGAAGGTGGCCGCCCAAGGGGAGGCGACTAAGGAGTCCTACTCCTCCGGGAGTAGGGACTCCCTCCAATCCTAGTTGGATTAGGATTCCTGAGGGGAAGAGAGAGAGGGCGGCCCACCTTTCCTAGTCCTAATAGGACTAGGGGAAGGGGGCGTGACCACCTAGGGCTGGCCCTCTCTCCTTTCCACTAAGGCCCACTATGGCCCATGTAGTTCCCGGGGTTCCGGTAACCTCCTGCATCTGCAGAATTTCGATTTCACTCGGAGCCCTTCCGATGTCCAAATGTAGGCTTCCAATATATCAATCTTTATGTCTAGACCATTTCGAGACTCCTCGTCATGTCCGTGATCACATCCGGGACTCCGAACAACCTTCGGTGCATCAATACTTATAAACTCATTATGAACTGTCATCGAAGCGTTAAGCGTGCGGACCCTACGGGTTCGAGAACTATGTAGACATGACCTAGAACTATTCTCGGTCAATAACCAATAGCGGAACCTGGATGCCCATATTGGTTCCTACATATTCTACGAAGATCTTTATCGGTCAAACCGCATAACGACATACGTTGTTCCCTTTGTCATCGGTATGTTACTTACCCGAGATTCGATCGTCGGTATCCAATACCTAGTTCAATCTCGTTATCGGTAAGTCTCTTTACTCGTTCCGTAATACATCATCTCACAACTAACTCATTAGTTGTAATGCTTGCAAGGCTTAAGTGATGTGCATTACCGAGAAGGCTCGAGATACCTCTCCGATAATCGGAGTGACAAAACCTAATCTCGAAATACGCCAACCCAACAAGTACCT
Source organism: Aegilops bicornis (assembly GCA_021605145.1). Taxonomy (NCBI): domain Eukaryota; kingdom Viridiplantae; phylum Streptophyta; class Magnoliopsida; order Poales; family Poaceae; genus Aegilops; species Aegilops bicornis. The sequence goes on along the minus strand of CM038670.1, from coordinate 551,977,557 downwards.
TTGGAGACACCTGTAGTACTCCTTTATAATCACCCGATTACGTTGTGGACGTTTGGTAGCACCGAAAGTGTTCCTCCGTAAACGGAGTTGCATAATCTCATAGTTACGTGAACATGTATAAGTCATGAAGAAAGCAATAGCAACATACTAAGCGATCAAGTGCTAGGCTAACGGAATGGGTCATGTCAATCACATCATTCTCCTAATGATGTGATCCCGTTAATCAAATGACAACTCATGTCTATGGCTAGGAAACTTAACCATCTTTGATTCAACGAGCTAGTCAAGTAGAGGCACACTAGTGACACTATGTTTGTCTATGTATTCACACATGTATTATGTTTCCGGTTAATACAATTCTAGCATGAATAATAAACATTTATCATGAAATAAGGAAATAAATAATAACTTTATTATTGCCTCTAGGGCATATTTCCTTCAGCATATTCACATAGACATATTCTGATTAGGTTCCTGTGATTATTATTTGATCCTCTATTCGGCTTTTGTTCGCAAATGCCAAACAGAGCATCAGGGGCTACTGTCTATATGGCAATATTTTCCTATATTTTGATTACTTACCTGAAAGCCTGTTAGGAGGTTGGCACAAGCTTCATTTAGTCCATTTTTGGCGGACTGAACCTTCTCGATCACCGCACTCATGACAATGCGGTGCTCTTCATTGATGGAAGCGCTTCCAGCAAGTTGTCTGGTGCCTCTGGATGGGCAGAGGCCACCGGCACAGGCGGCTTGCCCCTCTTAACAGGGGGTCGCCTGCCGGAGTCCGGAACCACTGGAGGTTCTGGCGCGGTTTCGGCTGGGGGCCGAACTTGGGGCCCATGGGAGTCTTGCCCCCTTTGCGCCCAGGGTCCGGAATGTCGCCTCGAGGCGCCTCCAGGACTACCTCCCCTCGGCTCGGTGCCCTTTGAGACAACACCTCAACGTTGTCCGTAGGGCAAGGGGAGGAGGCGGTCTGAACTGAATCGCTATTCATATCCGACGGGTCCAAAGAACCATCCGACGAAGATACGTCGATATGGGCTCGGGCCGGACTGCATAATCATGTTCAGCGTAAAGAGAAGCAGTGCAATAAAACATACCCTGAATTACTATGGTATCCGGATACTTACGATTTCGCCAGGGGCTTGTCCCTGGGTAACCACTCGTCGCCGCTGTAGGCGGCCGTCGTGGAGCAGTCCGGAAGGAGGGTCCTTCCCTTCTTGGACCCTTCGGCCTCCCCGGTTGGGGCGGCCTTCCTTTTCTTGTCTCCCCCGGCGGGAGGGGGGGAGCTTTCCTCTTCCTCCTCCTTGTTTTTGTGGGAGGAGTGCGCCTCGGAGTTATCGGACAATGAGTCCGATATAACCTGGCGCCGGAGACCTTTCTGGGTCCCCGTGGCCTTCTTCTTGGCCTTCTTCTTCGGCACCTCATAAGGCGCCGGAATCAGCATCTTCATTAGAAGAGCATCTGCTGGATCTTCGGGCAGAGGAGCCGGACAATCGATCTGCTCCGCCGTATCTATCCAGTCCTGTTAATGGCATGGAAGCTTAGATCCCGCACATGATTATACGAGGGAAAATAAATATCCTGTGAGATATAAAAGTTTACCGGATTGGCATGGCGCTTTGCGCTGAGTCCGCGGTCTTCGGTAAGGGGAGGAGGTACCTCGGCGCCCTTGAACAGCACCCTCCAGACGTCCTTGTGCGTCGTGTCGTAGAGCTCTTGCAGCGTCTGGTGCTTGGCCGGGTCGAACTCCCATAAATTGAATGCCCGTCTTTGCCACGGGAGGATCCGCGGAAGAGCATGACTTGGACCACGTTGACGAGCTTGATTTTCTTGCTCATCATGTTTTTGATACAGGTCCGAGTCCGGTCAGCTCTACCGAGGGACCCTGTGACAGGCCCTTCTCTTTCCGTGGAGGTGAGCGCGTGGGGATTCGGATCGAATTTGGGGCCGCCACCCAGTTGGTGTCGCGCGGCTCGGTGATGTAGAACCACCCCGATTGCCACCCCTTTATGGTCTCCACATAGGAGCCTTCGAGCTATGTAATGTTGGGCATTTTGCCCACCATGGCGCCTCCGCACTCCGCCTGCTGGCCGACCACCACCTTCGGTTTGACATTGAAGGTTTTCAGCCACAGGCCGAAGTGGGGCCTGATGCGGAGGAAAGCCTCGCACACGACGATAAACGCCGAGATGTTGAGGATGAAATTGGGGTCCAGATCATGAAAGTCCAGCCCGTAGTAGAACATGAGCCCGCGGACAAGTGGGTGGAGTGGAAATCCCAGTCCGCGGACGAAGTGGGTAAGGAAAACTACCCTCTCATGGGGCTACGGCGTAGGGATGATCTGCCCCGCATCGGGAAGCCGGTGTGCGATATCCGCAGCTAGATATCCAGCTCCCCGTAGCTTTGAGATGTTCTCCTCCTTAACGGAGGAGACCATCCACTTGCCTCCCGCTCCGGACATGCTTGGACTGGTTTGAGGGGAAAACGCGAACTTGGGCGCTGGAGCTCAAGTGCTCAAGAATGGATGAGCAAGGAGGAAGAAGGCGATGCGCCTCCCCACTTACCTAGTAAAACTCGCTCATTCCCTAAGAGCCTTAATTGATGGCGCGGTTGTTACCCACATCCGTATTGATGAGAATCCCGTGATAAGGGGACACGATCTTTGCTTCGACAAGACATGCCAAGGAAACCGCCTCGCGATATGCGTCGTGGCTGGTTGGGAAAAACGGTTCGAATAAAGACCGGGCTGTGGTGTGGTGACGTGCCGCAAAATGCATCAGCAGATTGGATTTGTGGAAATATTATTCTCTCTACGGAGGTACGTGGAATTTTTTTTGCAGAGCCGAACACTATCCTTGTGTTCAAAATCTTCTATGGAGTATTCGGAGGAGGAACCCGCCTTGCAATGCCGAAGACAATCTGCGCGCCGGACTCATCGCCATTGAAGCCTGGTTCAGGGGCTACTGAGGGAGTCCTGGATTAGGGGGTCTCCGGACAGCCGGACTATATCCTTTGGCCGGACTGTTGGACTATGAAGATACAAGATTGAAGACTTCGTCTCGTGTCCGGATGGGACTTTCCTTGGCGTGGAAGGCAAGCTTGGCAATACGGATATGTAAATCTCCTCCCTTGTAACCGACTCTGTAACCCTAGCCACCTCCGGTGTCTATATAAACCGGAGGGTTTAGTCCGTAGAGGACAACAACAATCATACCATAGGCTAGGTTCTAGGGTTTAGCCTCACGATCTCGTGGTAGATCAACTCTTGTAATACTCATATCATCAAGATCAATCAAGCGGGAAGTAGGGTATTACCTCCATCGAGAGGGCCTGAACCTGGGTAAACATCGTGTCCCCCGCCTCCTGTTACCATCCGCCTTAGACGCACAGTTCGGGACCCCCTACCCGAGATCCGCCGGTTTTGACTCCGACAGCACCGAAGAACAAGGTCGCCTTCCTCAAAGCTTCGGGCATGAACCTTGCGGTTATGGTAGCGGCACAAAGCTTGCTGGTAGCATGCTGCTCTCATAGCTGCCTGAAGACTATCTTCCTCAAGGAGCGTCGCGTCATCTTGCCGCAATTGCTCTTGCTCAAGCTCGTCATAAGCGAGCACTCGAGGTGACCCGTATGTGAGTTCCGTGGGGAGAACTGCTTATGCCCTGTATATTAGAGCAAGGGGTGTCTGGCCGGTGGCTTGATTTGTGAACTTGTCGATCACAACGTACAAGTACTCAAAGCCCCGACAAGGCGGGGAAAGGGCCCAAGATGTCGAGCCCCTGCACCGAGAATGGCCGTGAAAGAGGAATTGTTTGAAGGGCTTGAGCTGGTTGATGAAGCTTCTTCAATGGAACCGACACGCTTCACACTTGGTTACTAGTGCTGTTGCATCCTCGGAGGCGATGGGCGAAGAAACCTTGCCGGAACACCTTGCCGGCAAGGGCCCTCGACCCTATGTGGGAGCCACATATGCCTCCGTGTATCTCCGCCAACAGCTCCAGCCCTTCCTCCCGGGGAATGCACTTCAATTTCACACCGTTCGGTCTCTTCCTCTACAGGTTGTTATGCTCCTCAGGAAGCTCCCCTGTTTGGAGGAATCAGACGGTATGCTATGCCCATGCCGGAGCCTGGGGCTCGACGGCAAGGACCAAAGGCATTTCTGCTTCCATGGGAGCGGTCGTCTCTACGGCCAGGGCTTGACAGCCTGCCAGAGTCAGTCCCTCCTCGGCAGGCTCAGAATCCACGGCAACACCCTTGCCGGTGGCCCCGGGGGGTTCAGTGGGAAAGTACTTGCCGGGGCCTGATTTCCTCCGTTTGTTCTGCTCCGTTGATGGTTCGACGGATGGTTGAGTTAATCAAGCAAAAAGTACCGGTTCCACAGTAGCTTGAATCTGCAGCGCTTTGGAGTGTCGGCGATGTCGTTCTCCGCTCGGGGAACGTGCTCCACTTGTATACCGTCAAAGCGCTCCTCCAGCTTCCTCACCTCATCTACGTAGGCTTCCATCAACAGGCTCTGATAATCTTTGTTGACTTGTCTGACGACAAGCTGTGAATCACCCCTGACGATGAGCTTTTTAACCCCGAGGCCTGCTGCGATCCTGAGACCGGCAACAAACCCCTCGTATTGGGCAGTGTTATTTGTGGGCATCTCCCTGGGAAAGTGCATCTGGACCACATACTTGAGGTGCTCTCCGGTGGGTGCGACGAGTAGCACACCAGCACCGGCGCCTTGCAACGAGAAAGCCCCGTCAAAGTACATGATCCAATCGCAACTTGCTTTCTTGCTGGGGAGAGTGGTCTCCTGGATCTCTTCGTCGGGCGTTGAGGTCCATTCCGCAACAAACTCCGCCATGACTCTGCTCTGGATCGTCGAAGTACTTTCGAACTTCAAACCAAAGCTCGACAGCTCCAAGGCCCACTCCACAATCCTCCCGGTTGCGTTTGGGTTATGCAATATCCGTTGCAACGGGAGGCGGGTGACGACAGTGATCTCGTGGGCTAGGAAGTAATGACGCAGCTTCCTCGAGGCCATAAGGAGGCCGAAGAGCAATTTCTGCACACCGGAGTACCATGACCTAGCCCCCTGCAAGAGGGAGCTGACAAAGTAAACCGGGTGCTGCATCTTCTTCTTCTTCTGGACCACTTCATTTGGCTGCGCGGGCCCTGTCCCGATGGTGTCAGACTCTACCGGGGGCCTTGCCTTGCCGGCACCAGACCCTGCTGGGGGAATCTCTGGCTCACCATCCGCCGGTCCTGGCATTGCCACTACCTCTCCGTCAACCTCCCTCTGCGCCACTAGCTCGGCGCTGACCACTTGATTCGTCGCCACCAGATACAGCAGCAACGGCTCTTGGGGTTTAGGCGCAACTAGTACTGGTGTAGAGGAGAGGTATCTCTTCAGATCCTGCAGTGCCGCTTCGGCCTCCGGGGTCCACTCCATTGGGCCTGCCTTTTTTAAGATTTTGAAAAAGGGAAGGGCACGCTCAGTAGACTTGGAGATGAATCGGCTCATGGCGGCAACGCAGCCAGTGAGCCGACGCACATCCTTGATCCGCTTGGGCGCCTCAATCTACTCGATAGCCTTGATCTTGTCTGGGTTCACCTCGATCCCACGCTATGACACAAAGAACCCGAGAAGCTTGCCAGAGGGAACTCCGAAGACACACTTCTCAGGGTTCAACTTGAGGTTGATCTTGCGCAGGTTTGCAAACGTCTCTTCTAAGTCTTGTACAAGTGTTGCCTTGTCCTTGGTTTTGGCCACTATACCATCCATATATGCTTCCATATTTCTATGTAGCTGGGGCTCAAAACCAATTTGGACTGCTCTTGCAAACGTTGAGCCAACACTCTTCAATCCGAAAGGCATCCGTAAAAAGCAATACGTACCACATGGGGTGATGAATGTTGTCTTCTCTTCGTTCTCTCTTGTCATGAAGATCTGATGGTAGCCCGAGTAGGCGTCAAGGAATGATAACAGATCACACCCGGCCGTGGAGTCAACAATCTGGTCGATGCGCGGCAACGGGAAGGGGTCCATAGGACAAGCCTTATTGATATCTGTGTAGTCAATACACAGCCTCCACTTCCCGTTTGCCTCGTGCACCACCACCGGATTGGCCAACCACGTCGGATGGAGCACTCCCCTCACCAAGCCTGCTGCTTCCAACTTCCTGATCTCCTCTGTGATAAACTCCTCCTGTTCCAAAGCTTGCTTCCTGACCTTCTGCTTTACGGGTCGCCCATGGGGGCAGACAACAAGATGGCTCTCAATCACTTCCCTGGGAACGCCGAGGATGCCGGATGCTTGCCATGCAAACATATCGACATTCGCCCGCAGGAAAGTGACGAGCGCGCTTTCCTATTTGCTGTCGAGGGTGGAGCTTATGGTGAAAGGCCCTGCCGTGCCATCCTCCTTGACGGACACCTTCTTGGTCTCTGGCGGTGCAGCTCTAGATTTCTTGCTCTTGCCGGTGGAGCTCTCTGGCACGTCCTCGACGGTAGTGCAACACTCCGAAGAGGTGCGCTTGCCGGAGTGGGCGCGGGAGGTCCTGTCGGTCTTCTTCTTCCCTCCCGGGGCTTCAGCAGCAGGAGCAAGTACCTTAGCGGCAGCTGCTGCAACTGCTTCCTGGTAGAGTAGGGCGGCGCAGATTAGTGCGTCCTTCTTGTCGCAGGGGACGGTGATGATGGTCATCGGCCCAGGCATCTTCAGCGTGTTGTAGGCGTAATGCAACGCCGCCATGAACTTGGCTAGTGCCGGGCGGCCGAGGATCCCATTGTAGGGCAAAGGGATCTCGGCTACATCAAAGACAATCCTCTCCGTCCTGTAGTTTAACTCGCCTCCAAACGTCACAGGCAACGTGACCTTCCCCTTTGGCTGGCTCCTTCCCGGGTTGACCCCTTGAAACGTGCCCGTCTCCTCGAGGTCTCCATCAGGAATTTGCAGCCTTTTGATCATAACGGGTGAGATCAGGTTCAGGCCAGCCCCGCTGTCATCCGGCATCTTGTTCACCTTGAGGTTGCGTATCGTTGGCGAGACCAACAACGGCAAACACCCGACCACAGTTGTGCGATCAGGGTGGTCCTCGGCGTCAAAGATGATGGGCGTGCTGGACCACTTCAGCGGTTTCTGAGTGTCGAACGATGGCTCTGCTGCTGTAATCTCACGCACCCACAGCTTGAGCTGGCGGTGGGAAGTATGCAACAAGGCACCACCATCGACGCAGCCTTCATAGCCTTCTGAAACTCATGCTCGTCGGACTCTTCGTCCTCTTCATGATCGTCGTCTTCCTGCTTCTTGTCGCGGCCCCGAGCGAGCCTCTCTTGTTGGTTATCCTTGCCGGGGCGGCCTCCTTGGCCGCCATGCTTCTTGCCAGATCCTTCAGCACCATCCTGACGCTTCTCCTTTTCCCGCCTCTCATACTCGGCTTTCTGCTTCTCAGCAAGCAGCTCGACTTGTCGGCAGTTCTGGAGGTCATGGCCCTTGTGCGGTGGATCATGCAGTATTGCTTGTTGGAGCCTCCTGGCTTGTCGGCAGCCGCCAAGGCCCGACAAGCGGTGCACCCGGCAATCTCCTTGCCGGTGTCGTCTGCCTTGGCCTTCTTGGCAGCACCGGTGTCGCCGGATCCCTCGACGGCAAGCACGTCCTTGCCCTTGTATTTCCTGTTGCGACGCCGACCCTTCTTCGTTGGGGCGGTGGTGTCTTCGTCGGTAGAATCGGTTTCCACGCCGGCCTCCTCACCAGGGTACTTCCTCCATCTTTAGCCCGAGCGTATCTATCAGCCAGAACATAGAGTTTGGCCGCATCCTTGACCTTGTTCATTGCCAGATCTTCACGCATCTTGCGGTTGTGCACATTCTGATGGAACGCGCTGATCACGGCGGCAGGATGAACATCTGGGATGTTGTATTGCACCCGGCTGAACCTCTGTATGTACTTGCGCAGGTTTTCACCTTCCTTCCGGGGAACGATATGCAAATCACTCGCCTGGCCATGAGCTTGGTGGCCTCCAGTGAACGCACTAACAAACTCATGACATAGATCCGACCAAGAAGAAATGGAATCCGCCGACAAGTGCATCAACCAAGACATGACATTGGGCTTCAGGGCCAACGGGAAGTAATTGTCGAGCACCTTGTCGTCACGAGCTCCAGCAGCTTGCATCGCGATGGTGTAGATGCTGAGGAACTCCGACGGGTGGGTCTTGCCGTTGTACTTCTCACCGACGTCGGGCTTGAATGTGCGGTGGACGGCCACTGGAACTGCCGCAGCTCACGGGTAAAGGCTAGGCAACCCACCTCATAAGGTAGGCCGCCGGAGCCTCCCGGTGCTGGGTGGTCCATAGTGGGCCCCGCCCGCCTATCTGACTGGTGGCGTGGTCCAAGCATCTTCATGGGCTCGCTCCCGAAGAACTTGGCGCTGGTCGCGGTGGGTCCGTGGATCGGACGACGCTATGGAAATATTATCACAAGCATCATCGCGACGGATCGACACCCGCGGCGGCTGGCGTGGAGGAGGAGAGTGCACCGTGGCCGCAGCGCCTTCATCCCCTCCACCGCTGGCGTGCGGCGGCTTGACGGAGCGCCGGCCTGAGGGCCCCGCTGGCCGTGGCTCGTCTTTGTTGGTGACGCCGACGAGGCTCCGGATAGTCGCCCTCCACTCATCGAGCTTCTCCGCAGCAGGAGGGAAGTCGAGGAGTAGCAGTGCGCGCGCCAAAGCTTCTGCTGGCGTGGGTGGCGGCGAAAGCTACGTGGGTCGTGGCATGCTCCAACTTCTAACCATGTTAGAAGGAGCTCTGTATCGGCCCGGCGGCTGTGTGCCATTTTCGCCAGCACTTCGGCGGGCATGCTGGCCTCCTTCGTCCCAAAAATGATGCACATGACTCTTCCCACGGCGGTGTCCAGGGTCTCCGGCGTGGTGACGCTGCTCGCCACGCGCACCCTGGGAAGAGCGCGCTGTGGGCGCCGGGGTGGGCGTATTGGAGGTCGCCGCGTCACTCGTGGGTGGCACGGCGACGCCCCTGGAGGGCCCCTCGCCGCCTGCAGGGGCCCCAGCTCCGTCTCTGGATTTTGCAGCGCAGGCCCGTCTTGCCTTGGCGCATTTAACGACGCCGCCACCGCTCTAATCGCCAGAGCGATGTTGGTGCTCGCGAGAAGCGCCTCGGGTACTGTCCTCGACTGGCCCGCTGTTCGCCCGGACCGGTACGGGCCGTCCGGCCCCCGACGAACCGATCGCCGTGACCTCATTCTTCTTGGGAGCCATGACGATGAAGAACTGCTAGGCTAACTGCAGACCGGATTTCCAAAACTGCGCCCCCTACCTAGCGCCCCAAAGATGTCGGTGGAAACGACACCTATGGGATCACTGGGATCCCTTCTACGGTTGGCGGGCGCGAGGTTGTGCAAAGAGCGGGTCCGACAGGAAGCACACGGATCGTTTACCCAGGTTTGGGCTGCGAAGATGCATAATACCCTAGTCCTGCTTTGGTGGATGTATTTCAGTGTTCTTGTGTTCTTGAGCTAGCTATGGGGTGTAACTTGCCCAAAAGATCCGAATCCTCCTCCTGGGCGCCTCGGGCCTCCTTTTATAGGCAAAAAGGGTCGCCACAGTGTCACACAGGAGGTGGAAAGGTGTATAGTGGACGAGTCTATCCTCTGGCACCGTCGGACAAATGCATTTAATGCACTGCCGATGTGTCCCTCTCGCTTTATCAGGGACGGCAAGGAAGCACGTCCCAGTTGTCGCCGCCTCGCCTGGCTTTGACACGCGCCCGAGCTGACGAGGCCTTGTGGCGCCACGTTGGCTGGCTTCTGGGCTGGCGCGAAGGTGGAGCCTTCACAAAGGGTCACATGCCACCACGCAGGTGCTTGCTGAGTCGGTGTAGAGGCCGCCCGTTGCCGTGCAGGCGCCTGCCCAGCTGGTCGAGCTAGCAGCTGCTTGGGGACGGCGGTGGAGTCTTGGCTGGTGCGGGCCTGGCTGTGGCCCTGGTGATGCCCTCGGCAAGGGTCTTACCAGGGACCCGACAAGGGTCTTGCCGCGGCGCTGCGCTCGTCCCCGGCAAGGCTCTTGCCGGGGGTCTTGTGGATTTCCTCGGCTAGGATCTCAGGTCGTCTTCTTCTGGTCCTCATCTGATCTCATGTATTTATGATCTTCACAAAGATCTGCATGCCACCACGGAGGTGCCTCTCGAGCCCTAGTCCCAAGGTAGTTGTTGGCGGTGGAACCCTTGGGCTCAAGGAAAGCGTGCTCCACTGGTGTGAGGCAAGTTGCCCCGGCAAGACTCTTGCCAGGGCTGCGGAGGCCACCCCGGCAGGGGTCTTGCCGGGGGGGGGGGGTGGTGGGTCCACCTCGCCCTCTTGCTCTTTGTGTTTCTGGTCTTGGCGTTGCCTTCGTTGTCTTGTGCTTCGGCTTCTCTCCGGCTTCCCTCCTCTGTCCTGCTAAGTGTGGCCGCGGCGCGCGGCTCTGACTGCCCATGCACAAGTAAATGGGTCAAAAGGAGAGCCCCTAATTTTGTACACCGACAATAAGAATTCAGTCGACCTTCGGAACAGTTGGCAAAGTAAGACATGGTTATGAAGTTGTACCTGCCCGAGAAGTGGCCGCGTCTATGGTTTCCGCGTCATCCTGCTCCTTGTCAACGTCCATGGACGTCCAAGAAGTAGCAGCACTGAAAGATCCCAGTTTCACTGGGTCAAACAAGAAAAGAAGTTCCCGATCAAAACGAAAACACAGACGAGAAACACTTACGCAGAAGAAATATGAACCTCCACCTTGATCTTGGGCAGGGCCTTCCGGGGCATTGGTGGCACAACCTTGGGCTGCTTTGCGGCCTTCTCTGACGGCTCAGGAGTGGACATCCGAGTGCACTTCAGAACTTGCGTACTTCGCGGAGCTGCTTTACCACGCCCGCCCGCGAGATCCTGTGACTGCTTGGAATGCCGCTCAGAGCAAGGCGGCGAGTCGACTTCTTCGCTGCTACCAGAATGCTTGCTGCCTCCCTCACTATCGTCTCCAGATTGCCAGTCAGCGCTTGATAACCCACAAGTATAGGGGATCGTAATAGTTTTCGAGGGTAGAGTATTCAACCCAAATTTATAGATTCGACACAAGGGGAGCCAAAGAATATTTGAAGGCATTAGCAGCCGAGTTGTCAATTCAACCACACCTGGAGATTAATTATCTGCAGCAAAATGATCAGTAGCACAGTAATATGATAGTTTTGATAATAGTGACAGCAGCAATAGTAACAGTAATAGTGATAGCAGTAATTTTGTAGCAAGTGTAACAGTGATGATATCAGTAGTAACTTAGCAAGAAAAATATAAGATAAATTCGTTGGCATTCGACCGGTGACTTGTTGGATGATATTCATCATGTGACAGTTATAACCTAGGGCGATACGACACTAGCTCCAGCTCATCGATATAATGTAGGCATTTATTCCGTAAATAGTCATACGTGCTTTATTAAAATAACTTGCATGACATCTTTTGTCCAACCCTCCCACGGCAGTGGGGTTCATACTGGAAACTAAGGGATATTAAGGCCTCCTTTTAATAGAGAACCGGAACAAAGCATTAACACATAGTGAATACATGAACTCCTCAAACTACGGTCATCATCGGGAGTGGGCCCGGTTGTTGTTACTCCGGGGTTCCCGGATCAGAACACGTAGTAGGTGACTATAACTTGCAAGATCGGATCTAAAACATGGATATAATGATGATAACATAAATGGTTCAGATCTGAGTTCATGGCACCCGGGCCCAAAGTGACTAGCATTAAGCATAGGAAAGTCATAGCAACATCAATCTAGGAACATGGTGGATACTAGGGATCAAGCCCTAACAAAACTAACTCGATTACATGATGGATCTAATCCAACTCCTCACCGACCAGCGAGCCTACGAAGGAATTACTCACTCCCGGTGGGGAGCATCATGGAATTGGCGATGGAGAAGGATTGGTGATGACGAAGAACGAAGACCCCCCTCTCCGGAGCCCCAAATGGACTCCAGATCTGCCCTCCCTTGGAAGAACAGTGCTTGGCGGCGGCTCCGTCTTGTGGGTCGCGATAATTCTTTCTCCCTGATTTTTTCTCTGAAAATAGGATTTTATAGCGTTGGAATCAGGGTCTCAGGGGGCCACCAGGTGGGACAACCCACTGGGCGCGCCAGAGAGGGGGCGCGCTGGTGGGTTGTGCCCACCTGTGCCCCTCTCCAAAGAGGTCTTGGCTCCAGAAATTCTTATTATTCATATAAAAAAATCTCGCAAAGTTTCGTTCCATCCCGAGAACTTTTATTTCTGCACAAAAACAACAGCATGGTAGTTCTGCTAAAAACAGCGTCAGTCCGAGGTTAGTTTCATTCAAATCATGCAAATTAGAGTCCAAAACAAGAGGAAAAGCGTTAGGAAAAGTAGATACGTTGGAGACGTATCAACTCCCCCAACCTTAAACCTTTGCTTGTCCTCAAGCAATTCAGTTGATAAACTAAAAGTGAAAAAGAAAAACTTTTATGAACTCTCTTGCTCTTGTTTGCATAAATAGGCTTAAATGACACCCAGGTTTTCAGCCAACATTATAACAAATCATGCCGACAATAACTCTTAAAGATTATAATGACTCATATAAATGACATAATCAGCTAGCGAGCAATAATAAGATATCTCAAATGGCAACACGTTCTCAAAACAACCATGATATAATATGACAATAGCGGTATCTCGCTAGCCCTTTCTGAGACCGCAAAACATAAATGCAGAGCACCTCCAAAGTTCAAGCAGCGACTAAACATTGTAATTCATGGTAGAAAAGATCTAGTCATGATGCACCCAACATTAGCTACACACAATGCATAAGTCATGACAATTGTGCTCTCAGGTTCTAGCACTTTCTCTTTTTTTATGGCCTTTCTCTTTTTTTATTCCTCACCTGGGACAATGCTCTAGAAAATGATGATCATCACACTTCTATTTTTTTACAACTCAATGATTACAACTCGATACTAGAACAAAATATGACTCTATATGAATGCCTCCGGCGGTGTACCGGGATATGCAATGAACCAAGACTGACATGTATGAAAGAATTATGAATGGTGGCTTTGCCACAAATACTATGTCAACTACATGATCATGCTAAGCAATATGACAATGATGAATGTGTCATGATAAACGGAATGGTGGAAAGTTGCATCGCAATATATCTCGGAATGGCTATGGAAGTGCCATAATAGGTAGGTATGGTGGCTGTTTTGAGGAAGATATAAGGAGGTTTATGTGTGAAAGAGCGTATCATATCACGGGATTTGGATGCACCGTGAAGTTTGCACCAACTCTCAATGTGAGAAAGGGCAATGCACGGCATCAAGAGGCTAGCAATGATGGAAGGGTGAGCGTGAGTATACTCCATGGACTCAACATTAGTCATAAAGAACTCACATACTTATTGCAAAAATCTACAAGTCATCAAAAACCAAGCACTACGCGCATGCTCCTAGGGGGATAGATTGGTAGGAAAAGACCATCGCTTGTCCCCGACCTCCACTCATAAGGAGGACAATCAAAGAACACCTCATGTTTCAAATTTGTTACAAAACGTTTACCATACGTGCATCCTACGGGACTTGCAAACTTCAACACAAGCATTTCTCAAATTCACAACTACTCAACTAGCACTACTTTGATATTATTACCTCCATATCTCAAAACAATCATCAAGCATCAAACTTCTCTTAGTATTCAAAACACTCATAAGAAAGTTTTTACTAATCTTGAATACCTACCATATTAGGATTATTTAAGCAAATTACCATGCTATTTAAGACTCCCAAAATAATCTAATTAAAGCATGAGAGATCAATAGTTTCTATAAAACAAATCCACTACTGTGCTCTAAAAGATATAAGTGAAGTACTAGAGCAAAACTATATAACTCAAAAGATATAAGCGAAGCACATAGAATATTCTAAAAAATTCCAAATCATGTATGGCTCTCTCAAAAGGTGTGTACAGCAAGGATGATTGTGGTAAACTAAAAAGAAAAGACTCAAATCATACAAGACGCTCCAAGCAAAACACATATCATGTGATGAATAAAAATATAGCTCCAAGTAAAGTTACCGATGGAAGTAGATTTAAAGAGGGGATGCCTTCCGGGGCATCCCCAAGCTTTGGCTTTTTGGTGTCCTTAAATTATCTTGGGGGTGCCATGGGAATCCCCAAGCTTAGGCTCTTGCCACTCCTTGTTCCATAATCCATCAAAATCTTTCACCCAAAACTTGAAAACTTCACAACATAAAACTCAATAGAAATCTCGTGAGCTCCGTTAGCGAAAGAAAACAAAAGACAAATTTAAGGTACTGTAATGAACTCATTCTTAATTTATATTGGTGTTAAACCTACTGTATTCCAACTTCTACATGGTTTATAAACTTTTTTACTAGCCATAGATTCATCAAAATAAGCAAACAACACACGAAAAACAGAATCTGTCAAAAACAAAACAGTCTGTAGTAATCTGTAACTAACGCAAACTTCTGGAACTCCAAAAAATCAGCCAAAATAGGACGACCTAGAAAATTTACTTATTGATCATAAGAAATTTCAATAACTATTTTATCACGTTCTGGTGATTTTTAACAATTGTTTTCGTGAACAGAAAGTTTCTGAAATTACAGCAAGATCAAATGACTATCATCCAAGAAGATCCTATAGGTTTAACTTGGCACAAACACTAATTAAAAATAAAAACACATCTAACCAGAGGCTAGATCAAAGATTTATTCCTAAAAAGAAGCAAAAAGCAAAAAACTAAAAATAAAATTGGGTTTCCTCCCAACAAGCGCTATCGTTTAACGCCCCTAGCTAGGCATAAAAGCAAGGATAGATCTAGGTATTCCCATCTTTGGTAGGCAATCCATAAGTGGCTCTCATGATAGATTCATATGGTAATTTTATTTTCTTCCTAGGGAAGTGTTCCATGCCTTTCTTAATTGGTAATTGGAATCTAATATTCCCTTCCTTCATATAAATAATTGCACCAACCGTTCTAAGGAAAGGTCTACCAAGAATAATAGGACATGAAGGATTGCAATATATATCAAGAAGGATAAAATCTACGGGCACATAATTCCTATTTGCAACAATAAGAACATCATTAATTCTTCCTATAGGTTTCTTAATAGTGGAATCCGCAAGGTGCAAGTTTAGAGAGCAATCACCAAAATCACAGAAATCTAGCAAATCGCACAAAGTTTTGGGAATAGTGGAAACACTGGCACCCAAATCACATAAAGCATAGAACTCATGATCCTTAATCTTAATTTTAGTAGTTGGTTCCCACTCATCATAAAGTTTTCTAGGGATAGAAACTTCCAACTCAAGCTTTTCTTCATAAGATTGCATCAAGGCATCAACGATATCTTTAGTAAACGCTTTATTTTGACTATAAGCATGAGGTGAATTTAGCACGGATTGCAACAAGGAAATACAATCAATCAAAGAGCAATTTTCATAATTAAATTCCTTGAAATCCAAAATAGTGGGTTTAGCAGCATCTAGGGTTTGATTTCTTAAATCCCACTTTTATCAATTTTAGCATCAAGATCTAAAAACTCCAAATTTTTGGAATGCCTTCTAGGTAAAGGTGGATCATATTCAGTCCCATCATTATCAAGATTCATATTGAAAAACAAAGATTTAATAGGGGACACATCAATAACTTTTAAATCTTCATCTTTATTTTCATAGAAATCCGGTTTAGCGGCCATCTTATTAACTAAGGTAGCCTGCTTATCCGATATTTCAGCTATCAAATTTTTTCAAGACGAGCAATTTGGGATCTCAAACCATCAAATTCTTTAGACATATCATCGAGCTCTTTATTCATATAACTCATAAAGCTTTTTTGTTCCTTCAGCTCGTTTCTGAAGAAATTATTATGCTCAAATTGCAAAACCATAAAACTCCTGACGTTGCTTTCGGTCTCTTCTAACCTTTTAAGATCACCAAATCTAGGTAGAGCGATCATGACAGGCAAGCAATACAACACACGAGAAAACAAAAAGCAAGCGAAAAAGAGGCGAACGAAAAAGAGAGGGCGAATAAAACAGAAAGGGTGAAGTGGGGGAGAGGAAAACGAGAGGCAAATGGCAAATAATGTAATGCGGGGGATAAGGGATTGTGATGGGTACTTGTGATGTTGACTTTTGCATAGACTCCCCGGCAATGGCGCCAGAAATCTTCTTGCTACCTCTTGAGCACTGCGTTGGTTTTCCCTTGAAGAGGAAAGGATGATGCAGCAAAGTAGCGTAAGTATTTCCCTCGCTTTGAGAACCAAGGTATCAATCCAAAGAGGAGGCTACGCGCGAGTCCCTCGTACCTACACAAAACAAATAACTCCTCGCAACCAACGCGATAAGGGGTTGTCAATCCCTTCACGGTCACTTACAGAGTGAGATCCGATAGATATGATATGATAATATTTTGGTATTTTGTGATAAAGATACAAAGTAAAATAAAACCAAAGTAAAAAGCAAAGGAAATAACTAAGTGTTGGAAGATTAATATGATGAAGATAGACCCGGGGGCCATAGGTTTCACTAGTGGCTTCTCTCAAGAGCATAAATATTTTACGGTGGGTGAACGAATTCTTGTTGAGCAATTGATGTAATTGAGCATAGTTATGAGAATATCTAGGTATGATCATGTATATAGGCATCACGCTCGAGACAAGTAGACCGACTCTGCCTGCATCTACTACTATTACTCCACTCATCGATCGCTATCCAAAGCATGCATCTAGAGTATTAAGTTCATGAAAATAGAGTACCCTTAAGCAAGATGACATGATGTAGAGGGATAAATTCATGCAATATGATAAAACCCCATCTTGTTACCCTCGATGGCAACAATACAATACGTGCCTTGCTGCCCCTACTGTCACTGGGAAAGGACACCGCAAGATTGAAGCCAAAGCTAAGCACTTCTCCCATTGCAAGAAAGATCAATCTATTAGGCCAAACCAAACTGATAATTCGAAGAGACTTGCGAAGATGACCAATCATACATAAAAGCATTCAGAGAAGATTCAAATATTGTTCATAGATAATCTTTATCATAAACCCACAATTCATCGGTCTCAACAAACACGCTGCAAAAAGAAGATTACATCGAATAGATCTCCACGAGAGATGGGGAGAACATTGTATTGAGATCCAAAAAGCGAGAAGAAGCCATCTAGCTAATAACAATGGACCCGAAGGTCTGAGGTAAACTACTCACACTTCATCGGAGAGGCTATGGTGATGATGTAGAAGCCCTCCGTGATGGATGCTCCCTCCGTCGGAGCTCCGGAACAGGCCCCAAGATGGGTTCTCGTGGGTACAGATGGTTGCGGCGGTGGAATTAGGTTTTTGGCTCCATATCTGATGTTTGGGGGTACGTAGGTATATATAGGAGGAAGGAGTGCGTCGGTGGAGCAACAGGGGGCCCACGAGGGTGAAGGGCGCGCCCTGGGGGTAGGCACGCCCCCTACCTCGTGGCCTCCTGGAAGCTTCTCTTACGTAGGGTCAAGGTCTCCTGGATCATGTTCGTTCCAAAAATCACGCTCCCGAAGGTTTCATTCCGTTTGGACTCCGTTTGATATTTTTTTCTGTGAAACTCTGAAATAGGCAAAAAACAGCAATTCTGGGCTGGGCCTCCGGTTAATAGGTTAGTCCCAAAAATAATATAAAAGTGGATAATAAAGCCCAATATTGTCCAAAATAGTAGATAATATAGCATGGAGCAATCAAAAATTATAGATACGTTGGAGACGTATCAAGCTCCTCCTCGCCTTGACACGCGCCCTGGCCAGTGAAGTGCGTGGTGCCATGTAGGTAGCCAGGCAGCTGAGGTGGAGCGGTGGTGGAGCCTTCACGAAGATCTGCATGCCGCCACGCACGCGCTGGCGAGTTGGCCTCGAGCTGCATGTTGCCACGCAGTGCTCGCCTACTGGTTGGGCCGGTGGCTGCATGTGAACGGTGGTGGAAGCTTGTCCGGCGCGGGTTTGGCGGTGGCCCCGCTGGCGTTCTTGGCGAGGGCCTTGCCGGGTGGCCCGACAAGGGTCTTGCCGTGGCGTGCTGTCGTCCCCAGCAAGGACCTTGCCGGGGGTCTGGTGGCCTTCCTCGGCAGGGATCTTGCCGAGAATCGCGTCTTTTAATTCTCATCTGATCTTGAATATGTCTTCACAAAGATCTGCATGCGACCATAGAGGTGTCTTCCCGAGCCCTGGCCCCACGTTGATGATGGCGTTGGGGGCCGTGGGCTTAAGGGTGGCTCGCTCTGTTGGTGTGGGGCGAGCTGTCCCGACAAGGGTCTTGCCGGGGCCGCTGAGGCCGCCCGGCAAGGGTCTTGCCGGGGGAACATGCTTCGTCCCTGTGCTCTTTGTGGTCTTGGACTTGGCATTGCTTTGATTGTCTTGGGCTTCAGTCTTACCTTGGCTCTTGTAGCGACCAGACCTCAAACGGTCTGACCTCTGTGCATCAGTGTCATCCCTGGATCAGTAATGCTGACACGCACCGTACTTGAAGGATTTATAACAGAGTAGCAATCACACACTTATTACATCGAATGTCTCAAAAGAGAACTTATTACAATAAATATGGCTTAAGGCCATCTAATACGATAACAATGGAAGGCTTGGAAGATAAGCGAGTCCATCAACTCCAACGGCATCATCGAGTATAGAACCACGACCTAAGGCACCTTACTGTCGTTCTAAAAGTCTGCAACATGAACGTTGCAGCCCGAAACGGTCAAAGACATGGAATATGCTAGTAATGTAACACATAGAGAGTAATATGAAAGAGTAATGCTACACTACATGCATATATGGCTGGTGGAAAGCTCTATGGTTACAGTTTTGCGTAAAGCCAATTTTTCCCTACTACAAAGGAATACATTTTATTTAACTATCATGGTGGTTGTTAAACATTGAGAATGGTTGACAGCATTCTCAATCCCAATTAAAATATCATCATTAAAACCCAACAATATTAATTGAAGTAACATGATGAGATTCACATGATAATCCAAGTACTAGATACTCAAAACGTCCATAACCCAACAATATTAGTTTGATACACTCTGCAGAGGTTTGTGCACTTTTCCCCACAAGACTCGATCTCCTCCGTTGGGATTCTCGCACTACACGGTGTTTGAGAAACAGATGACCGAGACATAGCCTTTCCGAAGCGCTAGCACCTTACGAACGGGTAGGCAGTACCAACCTACATCCTCTACATCTGCTAGTCTACCACTGTAAGAGTTCGCACAACTTAGTCAACTATACTAGAGCCCATAGTAGCTTGTGGCTGCACACGCAAGTTTCTAGCATGAATAATCTCATGATCCCTTTGAGCCTGGGTGGCGGTCCAAAAAGAAACAAGCAATCCTGGAATACCCAGGTACCTCAATCCACCCAGATGTGAGTTTAAGTTGCCACCTTAAATAAACCATTAATTAAAATCTCACATCTGTCATGGATACACTCACCCAATCCACGTCTACTAGCATAGCATGGAAATATAAGCAAACGTAGAAGTAAATCCCAAGGGTTTAATAATAAAATAGGTAATATGTACTACCTCAACTACTTCCCCAAAACCCACAGTTTAATTAGATCCTAATCATGCAATGTTTGAGGATTGATCTAATGCATGAAAACTGGGTATGAAAAAGGGATATGATCAAAGTGTTACTTGCCTTGCTGATGATCCGCGAAACCTAGAGATTCAAAGTAGCAAGCGTCGCACTTCGGGTACTCTATCGCAAACAAACAAACATACAATGAGTACTCATCTAATGCACAGGTAAAACTCAAATAAAAGATCTAACCAGAAAGTTCAACTTAAGAACTCCGGTTTCCAAAAAGAATCAAATCAAACGAAGCAACGAAAGTCAAACGGCGAAAGAAACAAGCTTCGTTTACTAATCTGGACCTAAGTCAAATTTTACAGAGGCAAAAATTTGTTTCAGTTGATTATTCGGAAAGAGGGTTTCGAGACCAAACTCTAGGCGCTTGAATCGCCTGATTCCGATAAACGAGCGAAAAGTTATACTAAAACAAAAATCGGATCAGAAATCACGATCAGAAAAACCGCGGAATAAATCCGAGAAAAAGAAAAACGATGAACAGATTAACGAACGAATGTTCGTTATCTGGATCTAAACAAAGAACGTGTTCTTTAAAACGAACGAATGAGCGAACGCTCGCGAATTAACCTAAACCGAAAAAAGCCAATCTAATAAAAAAACAGATCTAAAAAAACCGATGAAAAACTGGCGGAAAAACCAAACGGTTTTTCTACAAAAACGACGGCGGCAGGGTCAACCTCGGCGTGCGGGTCCGGCGGCGGCGGCGTGGGGTGGTGGCGGCGGCTAGGATTTGGCGGCGCGGGGCGGCGAGGTGGGCTGGGGGCTGGCGGCCCGGTTGGCGCGCTATATAAAGGCCCCGGCCAGAGGAGTCCTGGCCGATCCCGACCCAAGGTCGGTTCGGATTTTTTTAAAATAATTTTCGCGCAGAAAAACAAACGAAAGAAATACTAAACGGACTCCAAAAATCCTGAAATAAATTTTCCCCGGCTTCTAAAATCAAGCTAGACAAGATGAACATTTATTTGGGGCCTAAATGCAATTTTGAAAAACATGCATTTTTCCTAAATTGAAATAAAATAGCGATAAACTCCAAATAAAAAAACTTATTTGATTTTTTATTAAACCTTCAATATTTCTTTATTTTGGGAAAGTCATTTTATTCCCTCTCTCATATTTTGGTAATAGAAATAATTGAAGATAAAATAAATAAAATCAAATGATCCTATTTTCAGAATTTGAGAACACTCAAATATGAAAATAACGAAATCTCCAACTCTCTCCGTGGGTCCTTGAGTTGCGTGAAATTTCTAGGATCGAGCCAAAATGCAATAAAATATGATATGCAAATTATGACCTATGTATAACATTCCAAATTGAAAATTTGGGATGTTACAAACCTACCCCCCTTAAGATGAATCTAGCCCTCGAGATTCGGGTTGGCTAGAAAATATGTGAGGGTGGTCCTTCAGCAGGTCTTCTTCTCGCTCCCAGGTGGCTTCATCCTCGGTGTGGTGGCTCCACTGGACTTTGCAGAACTTAATAACCTTGCTGCGGGTGACTCGGCGGGCATACTCGAGAATTTTGACTGGTTTCTCCTCGTAGGTCAAATCATTACCCAACTGAATCGCTTCCAGTGGCATAGTATCTCTCAGAGGTATATCGTCCATCTCTGTGTGGCACTTCTTCAACTGGTAAACGTGGAACACGTCGTGAACTCCTGACAATACTTCGGGCAATTCCAACTTGTAAGCAACTTCTCCCATGCACTCCAAAACTCTGTATGGTCCCACAAAACATGGCGCTAACTTTCCTTTAACTCCAAAACGCTTAACTCCTCGAAGTGGAGATACTCGAAGATAGACTCTATCTCCGACTTTGAAAACTTTCTCCTTGCGTTTTGAATCCGCATAGCTCTTCTTCCTAGATTGGGCTACCTTGAGCCTATCGCGAATCAACTTCACGTTCTGTTCAGACTCCTTAATCAAATCTGGTCCAAACAAGTGGCGGTCTCCAACTTCATCCCACAACAGCGGGGTTCTGCACCTCCTTCCATACAAGGCTTCGAAAGGGGCCATGTTTAAACTGGATTGATAGCTGTTGTTGTAAGAGAACTCTGCACACGACAAATTGTCGTCCCAACTAGATCCATAATGTAGTGCACAAGCTCTCAGCATATCCTCCAAAATCTGATTGAATCTCTCGGTCTGTCCATCTGTCTGTGGATGAAAAGCTGTACTGAAATCTAGCCTAGTACCCAAAGTTTCGTGCAACTGATATCAGAACTTTGAGGTAAACTGGGTTCCTCCATCTGAAACGATGCTCCTGGGAACTCCATGCAGACATACGATCCTGGTCATGTATATCTTAGCCAACTTAGCACTGCTGTAAGTGGTCTTCACTGGGATGAAATGAGCTACCTTCGTCAAGCGATCAACTACAACCCAAATCGAGTCATAGCCTGAACGAGTCCTGGGCAATCCCGTGATAAAGTCCATGCATAATTTTTCCCACTTCCATTCGGGTATCGGCAGTGGCTGCAGCAATCCTGCTGGCTTCTGATGCTCTGCTTTCACTCTCTGACATACATCACATACTGCTACAAACTCCGCAATATCCTTCTTCATTCCGGTCCACTAGAAAGTGTCTTTCAAATCTAGATACATCTTGGTATTTCCTGGGTGAATCGAGTACGGCGAATCATGGGCCTCTTTCAAAATCAACTTCCTGGTCTCCGGATCATTAGGCACATAAACGCGGTCCTCAAACCATAGGGTGTCATGCTCATCCTCATGAAATCCCTTAGCTTTTCCCTTGCTCATTTTCTCTTTAATAGAGGCAATCTCTTTGTCGGTTGTCTGAGCTTCTCTGATCTTATCCATCAAAGTAGACTGTATCTCCAGTGCTGCTACATAGCCTCTCAGAACTATCTCCAAACATAGCTCTCAAAAATCCTCGGCTAACTCCTTTGGTAAACCTCCGGTCATGAGTGTGTTGACATGGCTCTTGCGGCTCAACGCATCGGCTACTACGTTAGCCTTTCCAGGGTGATAATGAAATCTCATATCATAATCCTTGATGAGCTCCAACCATCTCCTTTGCCTGAGATTCAACTCCTTCTGTGTGAAGATGTGCTTCAAAATCTTGTGATCCGTGTACACCTCACAATGGTTTCCAATGAGAAAATGTCTCCAAGTCTTCAATGCGTGTACTACGGCTGCTAACTTCAAATCATGTGTAGCATAATTCAACTCATGTGGCTTAAGCTGTCGTGAAGCATACGTAACAACTCTTCCCTCCTGCATAAGTACTCCTCCAAGTCCTCGACGTGAAGCGTCACAATACACCTCATAATCCTTGCGCTGATCCAGCAGAATCAACACTGGTGATGTATCCAAACATTTCTTCAACTCTTGGAAACTAGCCTCACATTCTTCAGTCCAATTGAACTTGGTATCCTTCTTTAATAACTCCGTCATAGGCTTCGCAATTTTCGAGAAATTCTCAATGAATCTCCGGTAGTATCCTGCCAGTCCAAGGAAACTCCGGATCTCTCCAACTGTCGTTGGTGCTTCCCAGTTTGTCACAATGAAAACCTTGGTGGGATCTACTGCTATTCCTTCTCCGGATATAACATGTCCGAGGAATCCAACTTCTTTCAACCAAAATTCACATTTGCTGAACTTGGCATATAACTGATGTTCTCTGAGCTTCTCAAGTACCAAACGCAAATGCTCCTTATGCTCCTCTTCATTCTTCGAGTAGACCAAAATATCATCAATGAACACCACGATGAACTTATCCAAGAACTCCTTGTTCATCATGTTCATGAAATAGGCAGGTGCGTTAGTCAGCCCAAATGACATAACGGTATACTCATACAGTCCATACCTGGTGGTAAAAGACGTCTTGGGTATATCCCGCTCCCGAATCTTTAACTGATGGTATCCTGATCGCAAATCGATCTTGGAAAATACCTTAGCTCCTTGCAATTGGTCAAACAACTCGTTGATCATCGGCAACGTGTACTTGTTCTTAATTGTTACTTCATTCAATCCTCGATAATCAAAAACCATTCTTAATGGTCCATCCTTCTTTTCCTCTAGAAGTACTGGCGATCCCCAAGGCGAAGAACTTGGGCGAATAAAACCTTTATCCAGTAACTCCTTAATCTGCTTCTTAATTTCTTCCAAATCTTGTGCGGGCATCCGGTACGGTCTCTTAGATATCGGCCCTGTGCCTGGCAAAAGCTCAATCAAAAACTCAATGTCTCTATCTGGTGGCATACCTGGCAACTCTTCTGGAAATACATCAGGGAAATCCTTCACCACTGGTACTTCCTCCTGCACAACCCCTGATAAGGAATTTACTTGAGTCCTCTTCGGTACATGCCGGGATACATACTTGATCCTTCTTCCTTCTGGCGTTGTAAGCAAAATCGTCTTACTGGTGCATTCAATGTTCCCTCCATACTTCGATAACCAATCCATGGCTAATATCACATCCAATCCTTGCGATTCCAATACTATTAGGTCTGAGGGAAACACGTAGTTACCAATCCTTAATGGTAATCGATCACACCATAGACTAGCCATATATTCTGCTCCAGGCGTGGTCACTAACATGGGTGACCTAAGGGCTTGGGTTGGCAGTTTATACTTATCCACAAATCCCCTTTATATGTATGAATGCGATGCACCCGTATCAAAAAGAACGACTGCAGTAAATGACTTAACCAAAAACTTACCTATTACTGCATCGGGCTGGGCTTCAACCTCCTCCATGTTAACGTGGTTCACCTGTCCCCTGTTGAAAGGGTTCGGCTTCTTCCCTAAGCTCCCATTGCCATTTCCATTCAGGGCTTCGGGACATTCATTTGCATAATGTCCAGTCTTCTGACACTTAAAGCAAGTGACTTGGCTCAGGTCTCTCTTGGCTGGGGTTGACGGGTTGGTGCGGTTTTGTCCGTTGCTTCCTCCATTCCCGTTTCCATTCTTGGAGCCATTATGATTGTGCGAGCTACCTCCTCCATGGGTATGCTTAAATTGTCCTCCCGGTTTCGGGGGAAAGCGTAGCTTCTGCTGAGCTCCAGAATTGTACTTCCCTTGACCATACTTCCGCTTATGGTTTTCGGTCTATTCGCTTCCCTTCAATCAATAGAGCACGATCTACCAACTCCTGGTAGTTGTTGAAAGTTGCTACCATCAACTGCATGCTCAGCTCATCATTCAGTCCTTCCAGAAACTTCTCTTGCTTAGCTGCATCAAGAGTAACGCTATCTGGGGCATAACATGCTAACTTACTAAAATCCTCCACATCTTGGCTTACGGTCGTCCTCCTTGGCGTAAGTTGCGAAACTCACGCTTCTTCATGGCCATAGCTCCTGCTGAAACGTGGGAAGTACGGAAAGCTTGTTGAAACTGGTCCCATGTGACAGTGTCAATAGGGTGTTTGGCTGTATAATTCTCCCACCATGATGCGGCGGGTCCATCAAGCTGATGTGCAGCAAAACGCACTCTCTCCGCATATGTGCATCCTGAAGATGCCAGCTCCCGTCCAACCTTGCAGAGCCAATCATCTACAACAATCGACTTGGTGCTACTGGAAAACACCGGCGGATTTAGCCTTAAGAACCGAGTCAAATGGTCAACAGGTGGTGGTGGTGGTGGTGGTGGGTTGTTGTTGTTGTTGCCTTGGTTCTATACTAGTGCTTGCATCAAAGCATTCTGCTGCTGAATCAACTGAGTGATCTCCGGTGGGAAAACAAATCCGGTGTCGCGTCTCAGAGGCATCTGAGGGTGTTAGAGAAGGATGAGGATATAGAATAGAATGAGGTCTAGTGAGAAAACACTACCCATATGCACATGAGACAAATGCAAACAATATCACTCCAATCAATTCAAACAAAGGAATACATCGATCTATCTATCGTTACAAAAGTGCTTGGACTATACTAGATACATGGGGAAAATACTACTACTGTTATGGTGGTCAACTAGAAAAACTGCTCCGATGAAGACTCTATGATATCCGCTCCAGCTTCATCAACATAGTCATCATCGCTGTCATCGGGGTCAGAGTCGCTGTCGTCGATGATGATAAAGTTATTCGTGTGCAAGTGGAATCGCTGCCTTCTTTGCTCGGTGCGGGTCTCCCATGAAAACTCCTAGCTTCCTGGTTAAGTCGTCATTCTTCTCCACTAGAACTTCAATTTCTTCCATGTAATCTTCACGTGTAGCCTTGAGTTCTTCCTCTAGCTCTCTGATCTTGGTCAAGGCCTTCTGCATATCCATCATGCCTGCGCACATCTGGTTCTCCTGACGTTGGATGTGCTGGTTTAACTCCTGGATAAAAGCTGCGATCGATCTATCCTTCCTGGTGCTGATCATCTCCCATTGCTCATCTCGGCGCCCACAAATCTGGTAGATAGTATCCTTGAGATAATTGCGGTAAACTTCTCCAATACGTCCCATGGTGATGTGGGCTGCCATGCTCTTTCCTAGATTCCAGGTTGGTGCATCAAAGGAAAACTCTATGAGCTCCGTGACTGGTGCGAACGTCCTTCCTGGAACTTGAACTTGAATCATCAAGCGCTCCTATTCGGGTAATGTGGCGTTGTAGGTCCTGGTGAAGCTTGGTACTCCGATGTTCAGGTATCTAGTGACTTCCTTCAAGTGACGTCCAAAGGGTGTATCATCATCCGGTTGCGTGAACTTGTTCCTTGCATCCGCCATCCTAAAAGAGTAGAAAAGATGAGGAGTCAGAAATGAGAAGAAAGAGTAGTGATCTAGGGCTTTAGCTTAGTGGCCGTGTCCTACAGTTAGCGTGTGCTCTGATACCATCTTGTAGCGACCAGACCTCAAACGGTCTCGACCTGCGTGCATCGATGTCATCCTGGATCAAGAATGCCGATACACACAAGACTTCAAGGATTTATAACAGAGTAGCAATCACACACTTATTACATCGAATGTCTCAAAAGAGAACTTATTACAATAAATATGGCTTAAGGCCATCTAATACGATAACAACGGAAGGCTTGGAAGATAAGAGAGTCCATCAACTCAAACGGCATCACTGAGTATAGAGCCACGACCTAAGGCACCTTACTCGTCGTCTGAAAAGTCTGCAACATGAACGTTGCAGCCCGAAAACGGGGTAGCACATGGAATATGCTGGCAATGTAACACATAGAGAGTAATAAGAAAGAGTAATGCTATACTGCATGCATATATGGCTGGTGGAAAGCTCTATGGTTACAGTTTTGTGTAAAGCCAATTTTTCCCTACTGCAAAGGAATAAATTTTATTTAACTATCATGGTGGTTGTTAAACATTGAGAATGGTTGACAGCATTCTCAATCCCAATTAAAATATCATCATTAAAACCCAACATTATTAATTAAAGTTACATGATGAGATTCACATGATAATTCAAGTACTAGATACTCAAAACATCCATAACCCAACAATATTAGTTTGATACACTCTGCAGAGGTTTGTGTACTTTTCCCCACAAGACTCGATCTCCTCCATTGGGATCGCACTACACGGTGTTTGAGAAACAGATGACCGAGACATAGCCTTTCCGGAGCGCTAACACCTTACGAACCGGTAGACAGTACCAACCTACATCCCCTACATCTGCTAGTCTACCACTGTAAGAGTTCACACGACGTAGTCAACTATGCTAGAGCCCATAGGAGCTTGTGGCTGCACACGCAAGTTTCTAGCATGAATAATCTCATGATCCCTTTGAGCCTGGGTGGTGGTCCAAAAAGAAACAAGCAATCCTGGAATACCCAGGTACCTCAATCCACCCAGATGTGTGTTTAAGTTGCCACCTTAAATAAACCATTAATTAAAATCTCACATCTATCATGGATACACTCACCCAATCCACGTCTACTAGCATAGCATGGAAATATAAGCAAACGTAGAAGTAAATCCCAAGGGTTTAATAATAAAACAGGTAATATGTACTACCTCAACTACTTCCCCAAAACCCACAGTTTAATTAGATCCTAATCATGCAATGTTTGAGGATTGATCTAATGCATGAAAACTGGGTATGAAAAAGGGATATGATCAAAGTGTTACTTGCCTTGCTGATGATCCTTGAAACCTAGAGATTCAAAGTAGCAAGCGGCGCACTTCGGGTACTCTATCGCAAACAAACAAACATACAATGAGTACTCATCTAATGCACAGGTAAAACTCAAATAAAAGATCTAACCAGAAAGTTCAACTTAAGAACTCCGGTTTCCAAAAAGAATCAAATCAAACGAAGCAACAAAAGTCAAACGGCGAAAGAAACAAGCTTCGTTTTCTAATCTGGACCTAAGTCAAATTTTACAGAGGCAAAAACTTGTTTGAGTTGATTATCCGGAAAGAGGGTATCAAGACGAAATTCTAGGAGCTTGAATCGCCTGATTCCGATAAACGAGCGAAAATTTATACTAAAACGAAAACCGGATCAGAAATCGCGATCAGAAAAATCGCGGAATAAATCCGAGAAAAAGAAAAATTACGAACATATTAACAAACGAACGTTCTTATCTGGATCTAAACGAAGCGCGTTCGTTAAAACGAACAAACGAGCGAACACTCGCTAATTAACCTAAACCGGAAAAAAATGGATCTAATAAAAAACGGATCTAAAAAAACCGACGGAAAACCGAACGGCTTTTCTAAAAAAATGGCGGCGGCGGGGTCAACCTCAACGTATGGGTCTCAAGGGCGGCGGGGCATGGCAAGAAGCGGCACAAGGCTGGGTGGCGGCGGCGGCTAGGGTTTGGGGGCGTGGGTGGGCTGAAATTTGGCGGCGGCGGCGCTATATAAAGGCCCTGGCCAGAGGAGTCCTGGCCAATCCCGGCCCAAGGTCGGTTCGGATTTTTTCAAAATAATTTTCACGCAGAAAAATAAACGATAGAAATACTAAACGGACTCCAAAAATCCCGAAATAAATTTTCCCCGGCTTCTAAAATCTAGCCGGACAAGATGAACATTTATTTCGGGCCTAAATGCAATTTTGAAAAACACGCATTTTTCCTAAATTCAAATAAAACAGCGGTAAACTCCAAATAAAAAAACTTATTTGATTTTTTTATTAAACCTTCAATATTTATTTATTTTGGGAAAGTTATTTTATTCCCTCTCTCATATTTTGGTAATAGAAATAATTGAAGATAAAATAAATAAAATCAAATGATCCTATTTTCAGAATTTGAGAAAACTCAAATATGAAAATAACGAAATCTCCAACTCTCTCCGTGGGTCCTTGAGTTGCGTGAAATTTCTAGGATCGAGCCAAAATGCAATAAAATATGATATGCAAATGATGACCTATGTATAACATTCCAAATTGAAAATTTGGGATGTTACAACTCACATACCCTGTTCTGTTTGGTGTGGTCGTGGGCGCGGCTCCGACTGCCCATGCACAGGTAAAGGGGTACAAAAGCGTGCCCCTATTTTTGTACACCGACAGGAGCCACCGGGCCTGGGCCACACATAAGCGCGACACGTTGTTGGGCCAGGCCCAAAACGGTGCGTGGCGGTGGGGCGGTTTTACCGTGGTAAGACTCTTCGCTGCTGCTTCCCACGACCAAGGCGGGCGCGGGGCGTGGAGGGGCGGCGTGATATGGGCGGCATGCGTGGGGCGGTTTCACACGCATGCGCTATATCGCTTGAAGAGGCGGCTCGCGCCCTCCCCGTAAAAAGAGGGAGGCGTGGAGACGCGGCTCATTTGCTGAGCAGGACTGGGGTGCGGTCTTCAAGGCGTCCACTCCCCACGATCACGGGGTGGGGAGAGGTCGCCTCACCCGTCCGGCCAGCTTCGCACGCTCGCCACACGCCTTTCATGCGCGCCGGGTGGCAAACGGTGGAGGCGGGAAACCGGGCCGCCGCTGGTTGGGGCAGCGGTCGGTCTCGATTCCTCGCGCCCGGTGTCTGGATTGGCCGAGCGGGGCGACCGAGCCTCAACCCCGTTCCTTTATAAAGAGGGGGAAGGGGGGATGGCATCCCGCATTCTTCCATCTTCTGTCTCCTCCTGCTTCTTCTTCTTCCTCTCACCCGCCATGGACAAGGGGAATCCTGGTCCCTCGACGGTGGCGGCGAGGGTCGCCGCTCGACAGCGCGTCCGTCCTCCTCCTGAGCCCGCGGTGGTGGAACCGCCCGCGAGGGGAAGGGGGAGGGGGCGAGGCCGTGCAGGCCGGGCGCAGGCAGAGCGCGGGGAAGAGGAGGACGGGGCGGCATGCTGGCCTTGCCCCTGCCAACGATGCCCTTCCCGATGGAGGGCCACGTTGAAGACCAGCCTTGCGAGTTCTTCATCAGTCTGCGTCGGCGTCCGCGTCATTGTCTTCGTCTCCCTGCCCCGTTTGCTCGGGTGATGGAGCGTGACCCGCCCCAGACCCTCAGGTTGCACATGAGGGGCTGTGGGAACGGGGGCACGCGGGTTGACGTCGACTTCCAGGCTCCTCGGGATATGTACCTCCACCGTGGATGGAAGATGTTCGCCCGCATCCACAGCTTGACGATGGGTCTCGTCCTCTACTTCAAATTAATGGAGGACGGCCTGCTCTCCGTCAAGGTATTCGGAGAGTTTGGAACTCGCCTGAAATGCTGCGTGGAGAGCTCCTCTGATGGAGATTCCGATGATGGAAGCTCTTCCTCGAGCGAAAGTGACGAGGAGGACAGTGGGGACGAGTCCGACTAGGCGTCGGACGCCCCGCTGGGCGGAGTGCGGCAAAGAAGAAGATCTGCACCTGGCCGCTCCTCCGGCAGGGTTTTGCCGGGGGCGGGGCCAGCTCCTTGAACTTCTTGAGGCCGTCTCCTTGGGCGGCTGGCGTCGGGAGGTTGCGGAAGAGGAAGAGGGCGGGCGACAAGGCCGTCAACTCAGAGTACGCGGGCACAGACGCCTTCATCGCATACTGCCGGTCCTGCCGCCTCGTCTTCCTGCTCCTTTCTGGCACCGTCATCACCAGCCCGCCCGTAGGCGGCCACCGAGGTGTTCTCTTGGTGCTTTCTGCTGCTCGTAGATCGCCTAGGCGCCCGGTTTGCCCTCTCGCCTCCTTGACCTGCCTCCTGAGGAGAGGGACAAGGAAAAGATCACGGGCACCTTATCTCTTTTTTTAATCTGTAAGCCTGCGAGCCTTGTTAAATTTAAAGCTTGTAATCCCCTTTGTCCATGTTATTCGTTTCATACGAACTGTACCTGTATGGGATGTTTTTAATGAAAAAGGGATGCTTGCCGGGCTTTTTGTTCGTGGGTAAATCCCGCGACAAGGAGCGAATCCTCGTTATTGTTTAAGATAAACGTTTTTCGCCCGGCAATAGGCCTTGCCGTTCCCCCACTCTTGGCGGAGGCAGGGATGAAGTGGGCTTCAGGCTCCTTGTTCTACCTCCTTGCCGCCGCGGCTACAACCAAATCCGGACCCAGGAAATAATCCTTAGGTACAGGAAAAAAGGGAGCATGACAGCCTAGAGATTAAAACGAGGCTTCACATGCCCCAGTCCTGTTTCGAAATGCATGACAGGGGATAAAAAGACTTATCTGGATCTGCAGCCCCCGGCAGTCTTATCTTGCCGCGGTTGGATCCTCGAGTTTGTAGCCCCCAGCAACTCTGGTTTGCCGGGGTCGGGACGCCGGTCCGTTTTCTTCCAAGTAGCTCAGCAGAAGTGCTCATGTGGCCTGTGAACCAAAAAAGGACAAAAGAGGAATAGATAGACGCACACTTGACCTCTAAGCTAGGGGTTAGTCACTGATGAGCACTATCAACCCTAACCGAGGAAGAGACTCGACCTAGCATGCATGCTATGACTTAGGGCGCCAGCGCTTCATTTATTTATGCTCATGGTCTGCGCCTGGCTTTGTACAAAGGGTCACATGCCTTGCCGGCAAATCTTGTACAAAAGGTGGCTTGCCGGGACGCCCGGCAAGCCGCGCCTTACGGGTAAAACTTGCGAAGATGCTCAGTGTTCCAGGAGTTGCTCACTGAGACGGCATCCTCGGTCTCCAGGCGGACTGCACCAGGCCTGGTGACTCGTATTACCCGATAAGGGCCTTCCCACTTTGGCATCAACTTGTTGGAATTCTTGGCCGATTGAACGCGCTGAAGAACAAGGTCGCCTTCCTCAATGCTTCGGGCATGAACCTTGCGGCTATGGTAGAGGCGCAAGGCTTGCTGGTAGCATGCCGCTCTCACAGCTGCCCGAAGAAGATCTTCCTCAAGGAGCGTCGCGTCATCTTGGCGCAACGGCTCTTGCTCAAGCTCATCATAAGCGAGCACTCGAGGTGACCCGTATATGAGTTCCGTGGGGAGAACTGCTTCTGCCCCGTATACCAGGGCAAAAGGTGTCTGGCCGGTGGCTCGATTTGGCGTCGTCCTGATCGACCAAAGAACCACCGGCAACTCATCAATCCAGCGCCTTCCACTCTTGTGCAGCTTGTCAAAGGTCTTCGTTCTCAGGACTCGCAACACTTCAGCATTTTCCCTCTCCGCTTGGCCGTTGCTCCGTGGATGTGCCACGGAAGCAAAATGCACCTTCTGCCGCCGAGGTCTTGGATGTACTACATGAAGGTTTGGCTTGTGAACTGCGTGCCGCTGTCGGTGATGACTCTGTTTGGCACACCAAAACGGCGGACCAGTCCTTTGAAGAACTTGACGGCTGACTGAGCAGTCACCTTCCTCACTGCTTCCACCTTCGGCCACTTTGTGAACTTGTCGATTGCAACATACAAGTACTCAAAGCCCCCGACAGCGCGGAGGAAAGGGCCCAGTATATCAAGCCCCCAAGCCGAGAATGGCTAGGAGAGAGGGATTGTTTGAAGGGCTTGAGCT
Organism: Aegilops bicornis; assembly: GCA_021605145.1. Lineage (NCBI taxonomy): Eukaryota > Viridiplantae > Streptophyta > Magnoliopsida > Poales > Poaceae > Aegilops > Aegilops bicornis. Next base: position 551,945,083 of record CM038670.1, on the reverse strand, counting down.
GGTTGATGAAGCTTCTTTGAATCGAACTGGCATGCTTCACACTTGGTTACTAGTGCCGTCGCATTCTGGAGGGCGGTGGGCCAGAAGAAACCTTGCCGGAACGCCTTCCCGGCAAGGGCCCTCGACCCTATGTGGGAGCCACATATGCCTCCATGTATCTCCGCCAACAGCTCCAGTCCTTCCTCCCGGGGGATGCACTTGAGTTTCACACCGTTCGGCCTTCTCCGGTACAGGACGTCATCGACGAACTGGTACAGGGCGGACCGACGGGCTACTTTCTCCGCTTCTTCCTGCTCCTCAGGAAGCTCCCCTGTTTGGAGGAATTGGACGGTATGCTGCGCCCATGCCGGAGCCTGGGGCTCGACGGCAAGGACCAAAGGCATCTCTTCCGCCATGGAGCCGGCTGTCTCACGACTGGGCTTTGCGCCTCACGGAGCGATTGCTCTTGGGCAGGCTCAACGTCCGCGGCAACACCCTTGCCGGCAGCCCCAGGGGGCTCGGTAGGAAAGTACTTGTCGGGACATGATTTCCTCTGCTTGTTCTGCCCTGCTGATGGCTCGACGGATGGTTGAGTTAATCAGAGCAAAAAGGTACCTGGTTCCACAGGTAGCTTGAATGCGGCATGCTTTGACAGGTAATCGGCGATGTCTTTCTCCGCTCGGGGGACGTGCTCCACCTGGATACTGTCAAATCGTTCCTCCAGCTTCCTCACCTCATCTACGTAAGCTTCCATCAATGGGCTCTGATAATCCTTGTTGACCTGCCTGACAACGAGCTGCGAGTTACCCCAGACGATGAGCTTCTTAACCCCGAGGTTTGTCGCGATCCTGAGACCGGCAAGCAATCCCTCGTACTCAGCAGCGTTGTTGGTGAACATCTCCCTGGGGAAGTGCATCTGGATCACGTACTTGAGGTGTTCTCCAGTGGGTGTGACGAGCAGCACACCAGCACCGGCGCCTTGCAGCGAGAAAGCCCCATCAAAGTACATGATCCAGTCGCAGTCTGCTTCCTTGCCGGGGAGAGTGGTCTCCTAGATTTTTTCGTCAGGCGTCGAGGTCCATTCTGCGATGAACTCCGCCTAGACTCTGCTCTGAATTATCGAGGTACTTCCAAACTTTAAACTGAAACTTGATAGCTCCAAGGCCCATTCCACAATCCTTCCGGTTGCGTCTGGGTTATGTCGATGCTCTGTTACCAGCAGGGGCCTTGGTGGCAGCAGTGATCTCGTGGGCTTGGAAGTAGTGACGCAGCTTCCTCGAGGCCATAAGGAGGGCAAAGAGCAATTTTTGCACGCCGGAATACCTCGACCTAGCCCCCTGCAAGAGGGAGCTGACGAAGTAAACCGGGTGCTGCATCATCTTCTTCTTTGGCACCACCTCACTCGATTGCGCGGGCACTGCCTTGGTGGCACCAGACTCTGCCAAGGGGGAGTCTTTGGCTTGCCATCCGCTGATTCTGCACCAGACTCTTGTCGGCACCAGGCCTTGCCGGGGGAGTCTTTGGCTTGCCATCCGCTGATTCTGCCGCCATTGCTGCCCTTTGTGCCACCGGGGCGGCTGACCGATTGGTTCGTCATTTGCCGAGATCTGAAGCAACGGCCCTTGTGGTCTAGGCGCAACCAGTATTGGCGTGGAGGAAAGGTATTTATTCAGATCCTGTAGTGCTGCCTCCACTTCTGGGGTCCACTCTATTGGGCCTGCCTTCTTCAAGATTTTGAAGAAGGGAAGGGCGCGCTCGGGGGACTTGGAGATGAATCGGCTCATGGCGGCAATGCAGCCGGTGAGCCAATGCACATCCTTTATCTGCTTGGGTGCCTCGATCTGCTCAATAGCCTCGATCTTGTCTGGGTTTGCCTCGATCCCGCGCTGTGACACAAAGAACCCGAGAAGCTTGCCGGACGGAACGCCGAAGACACACTTCTCAGGGTTCAGCTTGAGGTTGATCTTGCGTAGGTTAGCAAATGTCTCTTCCAGATCTTGCACAAGAGTTGGCCCGTCCTTGGTTTTGACCACTATGTCATCCATGTAGGCCTCCATATTTCTATGGAGCTGAGGTTCAAAACCAATTTGGATTGCTCTTACGAACGTTGAGCCAACACTCTTCAACCCGAAGGGCATTCGTAAAAAGCAATACGTACCACATGGGGTGATGAATGATGACTTCTCTTCATCCTCTTTCGTCATGAAGATCTGGTGGTAGCCTGAGTAGGCATCGAGGAATGATAGCAGATCGCACCCGGCCGTGGAGTCAACGATCTGGTCGATGCACGGCAACAAGAAGGGGCCCTTAGGGCAAGCCTTATTTATATCTGTGTAATCAATACACGGTCTCCACTTCCCATTCCCCTTGCGCACCACTACTGGATTGGCCAACCACGTCGGGTGGAGCACTCCTCTCACCAAACATGCCGCTTCCAACTTCCTGATCTCCTCTGTGATGAACTCCTGCCTCTCCAGAGCCTGCTTTCTGACCTTCTGCTTGACGGGCCGCGCATGGGGGCAGACAGCTAGGTGGTGCTCAATCACCTCCCTGGGAACACCGGGGATGTCGGATGCTTGCCATGCAAACACGTCGACATTCGCCCGTAGGAAGGTGACGAGCGCGCCTTCCTATTTGCTGTCGAGGGTGGAGCCTATGGTGAAGGCCCCTCCCGTGCCATCCTCCCTGGCGGGCACCTTCTTGGTCTGCAGCGGCTCGGCCCTGGGTCTCTTGCTCGTGTCGGTAGAGCTCTCTGGCATGTCCTCGACGGTAGCACAACACTCCGAGGAGGTGCGCTTGCCGGAGTGGGTGCGAGAGGTCTTGCCGGTCTTCTTCTTCCCTCCCGGGGATTGAGCGGCTGGCGCAGGTGCCTTGGCGGCAGCCGTTGCAACTGCTTCCCGGTAGAGCTGGTCGGTGCAGATCAGTGCGTCCTTCTTGTCGGAGGGGACGGAGATGATGGTCAACGGCCCAGGCATCTTTAGCATGTTGTAGGCGTAGCGTGACTTCGCCATGAACTTGGCTAGTGCTGGGCGGCCGAGGATCCCGTTGTAGGGCAAGGGGATCTCGTCTACGTCGAATACGATCCTCTCCGTTCTGTAGTTCAACTCTCCTCCAAACGTCACGGGCAGTGTGACCTTTCCCTTTGGCTAGCTCCTCCCTAGATTGACCCCTTGAAACGTGCCCGTTTCCTCGAGGTCTCCATCAGGGATTTGCAACTTTTTGATCACGACAGGTGAGATCAGGTTCAGGCCGGCCCCGCCATCGACCAACATCTTGTTCACTCTGAGGTTGCGTATCGTTGGTGAGACCAACAATGGCAAACACCTGACCGCGGTACTGTGGTCAGGGTGATCCTCGGCGTCAAAGATGAGGGGCGTGCTGGACCAATTCAGCGGATTCTGAGCATCGAACGACGGCTTTGCTGCTGTAATCTCATGCGCCCACTGCTTGAGCTGGCAATGAGAGGTATGCAGCAAGGCGCCGCCATCGATGCACATGGCCTCCGTAGCCTTCTGTAACCCTTGCTCACCAGACTCGTCGTGCTCGTCATGATCATCGTCTTCTTGTTTCTTGTCGCGTCCCCGGGCGGGCCTCTCTTGCTGGTTGTCCTTGCCGGGGCGGACTCCTTGGCCGCCACGCTTCTTGCTGGACCCCTCCGCACCGTCCTGGTCCTTCTCCTTGTCCCGCCTCTCGTACTCAGCCTTTTGCTTCTCAGCAAGCAGCTCGACTTGTCGACAGTTCTGGAGATTGTGGCCCTTGGTGCGGTGGATCTTGCAGTATTGCTTGCCGGAGCTTCCTGGCTTATCGGTAGCCGCCAAGGCTCGGCAGGCAGTGCACCCGGCAATCTCCTTGTCGGGGGCGTCTACTTTGACCTTCTTGCCGGCACCGGTGTCGTCAGATCCCTCAACGGCAAGCACTGTCTTGCCTTTGCGTTTGCTGTTGCGACGCCGGCCCTTCCTTGTCGGGGTAGCGGCGTCTTCATCGGTAGAGTCGGTTTCCGCACCGGCGTCTTCGCCGGGGTACTTCCTTCCTTCTTCAGCCTGGGCGCACCTATCGACCAGAACATAGAGCTCGGCCACGTCCTTGACTTTGGTCATCGCCAGCAATTTGCGCATCTTGCGATTGCGCACGTTCTGGTGGAACGTGCTAATCAAAGCGGCGGGTTGGACATCGGGGATGTTGTACTGCACCCGACTGAATCTCTGGATGTACTTGCGCAGGGTCTCCCCTTCCTTCTTGGGAATGATGTGCAGATCACTGGCCTGGCTATGAGCTTGGTGGCCTCATGTGAAGGCGGCAACGAACTCATGGCACAGATCCGACCAAGAAGAAATGGAATCAACCGGCAAGTGCATCAACCAAGACATCACATTGGGCTTGAGCACCAGCGGGAAATAGTTGGCAAGAACCTTGTCGTCGCGAGCCCCAACAGCCTGCATCGCGATGGGGTAGATGCTGAGGAACTCGGACGGATAGGTTTTGCCAGTGTACTTCTCGCCGACGTCGGGCTTGAACGTGCGGTGGGACGGCCACTGGAACTGCCGCAGCTCACGGGTAAAGGCCGAGCGGCCCACCTCGTAAGGTAGGCCGTCGGAGCCCCCCGGTGTTGGGTGGTCCATGAGGGTCATGCCCGCTTGTCCGACTGGCGGCGCGTTTCGCGCCGACGCTCGACGGTGGTTCGAGCGTCTTCGTGAGCTTGTTCCCGAAGGACCCGGCACTGGTCGTGGAGGGTCCACGGGTCGGACAACGCTATGGAGATGTTATCACAAGCATCGTCAAGACGGGCCGACGCCCGCGGCGGCTGGCGAGGAGGAGGAGAGTGCACCGTGGCCGCAGCTTCCTCGGTCCTCCCAGTGCCAGCTTGTGGTCGATCGGTGGCACGCCGACCCGAGGGCCCCGCTGGTCGCGGATCGTCTTTGTTGGCGACGGCGACGAGGCTCCGGATGGTGGCCCTCCACTCGTCGAGCTTCTCCGCAGCAGGAGGGAAATCGAGGAGCAGCTGCGCGTGCGCCAAAGCTTCTGCTGGTGTGGGTGGCGGCGACAGCTGCGTGGAAGGAGCTCCGTCACGACCCAGCGGCTGCATGCCATTTTTGCCAGCGCTTCGGCGAGCGTGCTGAACCACTTCATGTTGCTGATGACGCACAGGGCTCTTCCCACGGCGGTGCCCAGGGTCACCAACATGGTGACGCTGTTCAGCGCGCACACCATGGGAAGAACGCGCGGTGGTCGCCGGTGTAGGCGTCCTGGAGGTCGCCGCGCCGCCCGGAGTCGGCACAACGACACCCCCGGAGGGCCCCGCGCTGCCTGTGGTGTGCCCAGCTCCGTCTTTGGATCCGGTGACGTGTCGCCGGTCGTCTGGCGCGCGAACAACGCTGCTCGACAGGCTTCGACTGCCTGGGCGATGCTGGTGCTCGCGGGCCGCGGCCCGGGTCCTGTCTGCGACCGGTCCGCTGCTCGTCCGCACCGGCACGGGCCATTCAGCTCCCAATGAGTCGATCGCCGTGGCCGTCTTCTTCTTAGGGGCCATGGCGATGAAGAACTGCTAGGCTAACTACCAGACCATATTCTCACAATTGCGCCCCCTACCTGGCGCGCCAAAGATGTCGGTGTGGAGCGACTCCTATGGGATCACAAGAATCCCTACTACGGTTGCCGGGGTGCAGGGTTGCGAGGAGAGCAGGGCTAGTAGACAACACAAGGATCGTTTACCTAGGTTCGGGCCGCGAGGATCCGTAAAACCTTAGTCCTGCTTTGGTGGGTGTATTTCTGAGAGTTCTTAGGCTCTCCAACTAGCCGTGGTCAGTGCGTGGTTCGAAAGAGTCGAATCCATCTCTAGTATGCCATGGGCCTCCTTTTATAGTTGAAAGGGGCTGCCACAGTGACACACAGGAGGTGGAAAGGCGTACAGTGCTATGAGCTTATCGCTCGTATTATAGGACAAGACGCATTAAATGCGTAGCTTAGGTGTCCCCTTGCTTTATTGGGGACGGGGGTGAGGCCCATCCCGTCTGTTGCCGCTCCTCCTCGCCTTGACACGCGCCCTGGCCAGTGAAATGTGTGGTGCCATGTAGGAAGCCAGACAGCTGAGGTGGCGCGGTGGTGGAGCCTTCACGAAGATCTGCATGCCGCCAAGCAGGCGCTCGATGAGTTGGCATGGGAGCTGCATGTTGCCACGCAGGTGCCCGCCCAGCTGGTTGGGCCGGTGGCTGCATGTGAACGGTGGTTGAAGCTTGTACGGCGCAGGTTTGGCGGTGGCCCCGCTGGCGTCCTTGGCGAGGGCCTCGCCGGGTGGCCCGGCAAGGGTCTTGCCGTGGAGTGGTGTCGTCCCCGGTGTCGGTGTCAAAACCGGCGGATCTCGGGTAGGGGGTCCCGAACTGTGCGTCTAGGCGGATGGTAATAGGAGACAAGGGACACGATGTTTTTACCCAGGTTCGGGCCCTCTCGATGGATGTAATACCCTACTCATGATTGATTAATATTGATGATATGGGTAGTACAAGAGTGGATCTACCACGATATCAAAGAGGCTAAACCCTAGAAGCTAGCCTATGGTATGATTGTTGTTCGCCCCACGGACTAAAACCCTCCGGTTTATATAGACACCGGATAGGTTAGGGTTACACAGAGTCGGTTACAATGGTAGGAGATCTACATATCCGTATCGCAAAGGTTGCCTTCCACGCCAAGGAAAGTCCCATCCGGACACGGGATGAAGTCTTCAATCTTGTATCTTCATAGTCTTGGAGTCCGGCCGCGACGGTAGTCTGGCTATCCGGACACCCCCTAGTCTGGGACTCCTCGGTAGCCTGAACCAGGCTTCAATGACAGCGAGTCCGGTAGCGCATATTGTCTTCGGCATTGCAAGGCAGGTTCCTCCTCCGAATACTTCATAGAAGGTTTTGAACACAAGGATAGTGTCCGGCTCTGCAAAACAAGTTCCACATAACCTTTGTAGAGAGAATAATTTTTCACAGATCTGGCGACGTATTCGGCCAAGCGTGACATCACACTACGGCCAGGCCTTTATATGAATCATTTTTACTGTTCCACCTGGCGTGTTTAGCGAGGCGGTTTCCTTGGCACGTCTTATCAAAGCATAGATCGTGCCCCTTATTCCGGGATTCTCATCAATACGGACGTGGGTAACCCATCCGCGCCATTGATTACGGCGCGCTTGGGAAATAAGCGAGTTTTACCAGTTGGTGGGGACGCATAGCTTCGTCCGTCCATATAAGGGGATAAGGATCCACCCTTTCACCTACGCCTTCTTCCTCCTTTGCATATCCATTTCCTTGCACTCGAGCTCCAGCGCCCAAGTCCGCACATCCCACCTCAACCTTCTCCAACCATGTCAGGAGCGGGAGGCAGGTGGATGGCCTCCTCCGTCACGGAGGGGCACATCACAAGACTGCGGGAGGCCGGATACCTGTCCGGCGACATCGCGCACAGGCTGCCCAACGCGGGGCAGCTCATTCCAACCCCCAGGCCCCATGAGAGGGTGGTGTTTCTCCCCCACTTCCTCCGCGGACTAGGTTTTCCACTTCACCCATTTGTCCGGGGGCTCATGTTCTACTACGGCCTGGACTTCCACGACCTGGCCCCGAATTTCATCCTCAACATCTCGGCGTTTATCGCCGTGTGTGAGGCCTTCCTCTGCATCCAGCCCCACTTCGGCTTATGGCTGAAGATCTTCAACGTCCGGCCGAAGGTAGTGGGCGGCCGTCAAGTGGAGTGCGGAGGCGCCATGGTTGGCAAGATGGCCAAGGTCCTATGGCTCGAGGGCGCCTTTGTGGAGACAATAAAGGGGTGGCAATCGGGGTGGTTCTACATCACCGAGCCACGCGACCCCGAATGGGTGGCGGCCCCCGAATTCAGATCTGGCTTCCCACACGGCTCTCGTCATGGAAAGAGACGGGCTGACGTGGGGAATTCGGAAGAGCTATCCGGACTCGAGACATGCGTCCGAACCTGGTGGACAAGAATCTCGGGCTTGTCGGCGTAATCCGTGTGATGCTCATCCGCCGGATTCTCCCATGCCAACAACGGGCCTTCAATTTGTGGGAGTTCGATCCGGCACAGCACTGAACCTTGAGCCGGCTCTTCGACACTACGTACGAAGATGCCTGGAAGGTGATGTTCAAGGGCGCTGAAGATTCAGCATCCGCTACCAAAGATCGCGGATACAGCTCGCGGCGTCCAGCCGGCGAGGTAAGTTATTTTACCCTTTACGGGACTCTTTTTTCATAGATTGATTCTATGTGGGATCTAAAACTCCCTAATCTTTGACAGGACCGGCTGAAGACGTCCGGACAGATTAACTGTCCGGCTCCTTTGCCCGAAGACCCGGAGAACGCCCGATTGACGGGGCTGCTGGCTCCGGCGCCCCATGTGGTGCCGGAGAAGAAGGCCAAGAAGGAAGCCACGGGAACTTGAAGGAGCTCCTGACGCCAGGTGCTGTCAGATTCTGAACAGAATCTTCTCCTGAGGACGAGGAGGAAGAAGAAGAAGCTCCTCCCAGCGGGAGGAGAAGAAAAGGAAGGCCGCCCCAACTGGGGAGGCCGGAGGGTCCAAGAAGGGAAGAACCCTTCCTCCGGACTTCTCCACCAACGTCGACGACGACGAGGAGGATTGGCCTACAAGGGCCAAGCCCCTGGCAAGATCGTAAGTGTCTGGATACCCATGGCTTTTTATTATTGTAGAGTGTTCTCTAATGTGGAACAACCGTGCAGCCCGCCCAAGGGCGTGTTCGCCGATTCATCGAGCGGGTCCCTGGGCTCGTCGGAAATGGAGAGCGCTTCGCTTCCGACCGCCTCCTCACCTCATGCTGCGGACGACGCCGCGGCGGGGCCCCAAGGGGGGCTTGGTCAAGAGGAGGTAGCATAGGAGGTGCCACAAGGCAACGTCCCGGACTCCAGGCGCGTGGGGGGGGGGGGGGCAAGACCCCCAGGGGCTCTAAGCCCGACCCTCGTCCGGACTCCATGCCGGAACCATCAGCGGTTCCGAAGTCCGGACAGCGGATCCTTCACAAGAAGGGTAAGACGCCGGTGTCCTCCGTCCAACCGGAGGCACCGGATTGCTTACTGGAGGTGCTCAACAGCGCCTCCATCAAGGAGGAGCACCGCACTGTTATGAGTGCGGTGATCCGGACGGTTCAGTCCGCCAAGAGCGGACTGACCGAAGCCTGTCCCGGCCTTCTAACAGGCTTTGAGGTAAGTTTAGAATATGTAAAAATATTACCGCATAGACGGTAGGCCCTCGATGCTTAGTTCGGTGTTCGGAAAGAAAAGCCGGACTAAGGATCTAAAAGGATATATGCAGGAGTCTAACATAAGTATGTCAATATGGGAATGCAGGCTGTTGCCGACCTCTGCCTGACCGATGCGGAGGTCAATGCATTGAAGCAGAACCTCGGCGGTCCGAGAACGAGCTCGGACAAGCCAAGAAGCAGCTCGAGGACAAAGAAGGTAAGTAATACCTTATTAAAGAAATACCTTATAGAAAAGGTTTTGGTTGCAAAAAATAATAGGAATAACTTGGGTACTACAGGGGCCACGAACGAGGTGGCGACCCTGAAGGAGGCGGTGTCCGTGGGTCGAACAAAGCGGGCGGAGGCGCCCGAGCGAGAGAAGGGGAGGTGCAGCTGGCCAAGAATGCGGTAAGAGCTCCAAGCTCTCGTGAAAAAACACGAGGGTTTGGAGCGTGACTCGAAGACTCGAGAGTGCGAGCTCGCCTCGGCTCTTGAAAGTGCCAAAGCTGCTAAGGCCGAGGCCCAAAAAGCTCTCCAAGAAATTGAGTCGATGAAGAAGATAGCGGGTAAGGCATTCTTTATGCAAAGCAAGCATGTGAAAGTGAATTACCTATTACTTACCGGATTCGAGCTCTCCGGGAGCATTCGCAGATTTGCCCGTAGTGTGTCCGATGCTGCCGCATTCTACCGCGCCAAGGAGGGAGCTCGACGGAAAAGGTGTTACGGTCTCGATATCGAGGCCGAACATTCGGTGCCCCTGAGCGACCAGCTGAAGCAGCTGGTCGAGCTCCACAAGGTCGCCGAACAGGCCATGAAGGGCCTTATAGCGCGGCTGTGGCCATTGGAGGCCATGCCCGGGAGCTACTTCGGCTTGGTGCAGCGGCTGGTGGATGCCTGTCCGCGGCTTGAAGTCATCAAGCGCTCCGTCTGCATTGAAGGTGTCCGTCGGGCCCTTGCCCATGCTAAAGTGCACCGGGCAAGCTGGATCTGAGAGAGGCTTGTGACCAGACGGGCCACCGAAGGGTCATGAGCATCGCACGCCCGAAATGTACTATGAGGGCCTCCTGAAGGGTGCCCGCCGAATAGCGGATGAGTGCTCCAAAGATGTAATTTTTGAATAAACTCGCATTTGTTATCCCGTACGCTGAAAACTTGTTCATATGCGCTAAGAAACGCTTATTAATTTAAAATATTACCTTCTGTGCGGCTGTTTATCAAATTTGAGAGATGGCAAGTCGTTGGCTTCAGCCCCCATGCCACGAGTGCTGGGGTGTTCAGGATAAACTTGAGCACTCTTGTTCCCATTCTTGGGTCCATCTAGGGAGGCGCTCAACACAACGAACAAGGCAACCGGACTTATAATGCTTGAACACTCTCACTTAGCCATAGAATTCTATAATTTTAAATTTCGTGAAGCCCCTAGTATTCGGAAGACCGAGTTCGGGCGCTATCCACGCCTTGGCCGGACAATTCGGTTCCTCGCTCTAAGCGGCATAGGTCTTTAGGGACCCGAAAAACCTCTCGAACAACGCATCGGCTCTCGCCTCTATCATGACGGTCAGTTTTAGCTTTCTCCTTGAGGTGCTCGACCCAGCTCAAGCTGAGGCACAATCATGATGGTTCTCCCGGTGCTACCTTAGCCGATATAGCGGAACGTAAGGTACCAAAACACGGAGCCGGCAAACCCAACTATTGACCCAAGACATGATTGAGCCAATTCATATAATGCTATAAGTTCGGGTGCCAGACTTGTGAAAGTGTTCGGACTTATCACACAATAATTTTGGGATACTTAAGCCCCTGGTGTATTGGTCGCATCAAGTGTACGGGTTGCAACATGTCGTGAAATGAACATATGTATATATAAAGGAAGTAGAGCAATAATAAGCAAAAGCTATGTATTGTTTATTCAAAAAGGTACTGCAATGGGAGCAGAACGATACAAATAGTGCGATAAGCAAGGGATGGGACTATCTAACATGTCCCCCTCCAGGGGTAAGCTGCGGGATGGTATGTAAAACAGGTATAATGCTCGTAATAGTGACCACCTGAACACTTGACGTGGCTTTCTGCTTCCCTGGCTGTCGCATCGTGAGTTCAGTGGTTCTAGTGCCGGACAGGACTGATGAAAGACGGAGTCCTGAAAGTAAGAGAAAGGAAGAAAAAAGGAAAAAAAGAAAAAGAATGACACAATCGGAGCCCACAGTGCGCCGAGCCGCATTCTTGGCGTGCCGTGGTCTTGCCCCTCCCCATATGCCCATGGTATCTCCAGGCGTAATTATGTACGCGTAATACTAGCTTCGCAATTTCGCGAGGGCGGGGTTGGGGCGGATTGCTCTGGCGATGCTTGAATCGTACAGGCGGTCTTGTTGTAGGTTACTCCGGCGGCGCTTGGCGGTGTCCGGACGCTTAGTGGCGGACTCAAGAATTGCTGTGAGAGGCTGCCCGTACCTCCGCCGCGAGGGCCGCCGTGTGCTCCTCCATTCGGAGAGAGCGTTCGGTGTTTCCATTGACCGTGATTACTCCTCGAGGGCCTGGCATCTTGAGCTTGAGGTATGCGTAGTGCGGCACCACATTGAACTTTGCAAATGCGGTTCGTCTGATCAGTGCATGATAGCCGCTGCGGAATGGGATGATGTCGAAGATTAACTCTTTGCTTCGGAAGTTATCCGGGGATCCGAAGACCACTTCGAGTGTAACTGAGCCCGTACAACTGGCCTCTACACCCGGTATGACGCCTTTAAAGGTTGTTTTTGTAGGTTAAATCCTTGAGGGGTCTATGCCCATTTTGGCGACCGTATCCACGATAAAGCAGGTTCAGTCGCTGCCGCCGCCCATCGTGGCTCTGGTTAGGTGAAATCCGTTGATAATTGGGTCAAGAACCAATGCGGCGAAACCGCCGTGACGGATGCTAGTGGGTGGTCCTTTCGATCGAAGGTGATCGGGCAGGAAGACCATGGGTTGAACTGGGCGTGGCTCCATCACATATACGCCCCTTAGTGCACGCTTCCGCTCCTTTTTGGTATATGGGTTGCGTATATCATGTTCACCGTCCGCACTTGCGTGGAAAACCCTTACATCCTCTATTGTTCGGCGGCCGGGGCTCTTCCTCGTCATCGCTATGCAGCCCCTTGTCATTGATTTCGGCACTTAACTTGCCTGCTTGCTTGAACACCCAATAGTCTCTGTTGGTGTGATTGGCTGGTTTTTCAGGGGTGCCATGTATCTGGCACAAGCGATCGAGTATTCGGTCCAAGTTGGACGGGCCCTGGGTATTTCTTTTGAATGGCTTCTTCCGCTGACCGGGTTTAGAGCCTCACGAATCCGGCATTGGCCGTATCTTGATGTTATCGCCGTTAATGCGCGGCGCTTGTTCTTGTTACGCGACGACCGCCATTGCTGTCCTTGGTATCCGAACTATCGTGATGTTTGTCCAAGTTGTTGCTTGAGCCAGCTAGCCTGTCCTCTCCCGCACAAAAGCGGGTCTTGAGTGTTGTGAGGGCTGCCATGGATTTAGTCTATTCCTGTCCTAGGTGCCTGGCAATCAACTCATCGTGGATGGTATGTTTGAAGGCTGCAAGGGCCTCTGCAACCGGACAGTCAACGGATTGATATTTCTTAGTTAGGAACCGTGTCCGTAATTGTCCGCCGATTCTTCCGGCTGCTGGATTATGTGGCTAAGGTCATCGGCGTGCGGTGGTCGCACATATGTTCCCCGGAAGTTATCAAGGAATGCGGCTTCGGGTCCTCCCAACAACCAATTGATTCTGGCCGGCAGCTGTTGAGCCAATGCAGAGCTGGTCCTTTAAGCTTGAGTGGGAGGTATTTGATGGCATGTAGATCATCACCACGGGCCATGTGGATATGGAGGAGATAATCCTCGATCCAGACCGCAGGATCTGTGGTACCATCGTATGATTCGATGTTTACGGGCTTGAAGCCCTCGGGGATTTTATGATCCATTACTTCATCTGTGAAGCATAGTGGGTGTGCGGCGCCTCTGTATTGGGCTATATCACGACGTAGCTCATATGAGCTTTGTCTACTGTGTTCGGCCCGGCCGGAGTTGCTGTATCCGGCGCGATGGTAATCATCCTGAGTTGTTGGGCGCCCACGCGATCCGTAGATCGATCTTGTATGTTTTGCCTTATCCTCCAATATATCTCGCAAGTCCGGCGCGTTTTCCCGTGCCTTGGTACTTTTTGAGCGGCGTCGGGTGTGGCTTGAGCGGAGGGCGAGAGGCTTCTCTGTCGCTGACCACGGGGTGGCCGGTCTGCCATGTCGTCTTGTTGGTGACTTGGGTGCTTCCTCCTCTAGTCGAGGCAACGGCCCTGCGTTTGGGGTAGCTTTTGGAGGGCGCTCGAGTTCATACTCTTCTACCGCAAGGACTTGATCCATCCGTCGACCAGCGTGTCTTGATCAGCTCTAAGTTGTTGCTGCTTTTTCTTGAGGTTGCTTGCCGTGGCTATAAGCCTGCGTTTGAAAGCGCTCCTGTTCGGGCGGGATCCTCGAGCACGACAAATTCGTCGTTGCCGAGGCTTGCCTCATCTTCGGAGGGAGGCGCATAATTATCGCCCTCGACCTCTCTTTTTCCGCCGCCTTTGTCGTGTGGACTTTCTTCTCCCTCCTCCTGCGCTGAGTCCTGCTGGAGGGGGTTCTCTTCGGCACTGTCCGGGGTGTTATTATCTCCCGTGCCGGAATCACCGTTTTTATTCTGGCGAGATTTAGAGCGGCGCCGCTGATGTCGGCGCTTAATTTCATTTCTTGGAGGGGTCATCCTCCGTTGTTCCATCGCCGTTCCCATCTTTTGGGATGTCCACCATGTATATGTCATATGACGAGGTGGCCTTCCAAAGGCCCTCGTAGGCGCTGGTCTTGGTCGTCTCCGGCATCATCGTCCATACCGTCGATGTCTTGAGTCGTAGTCTAGCATGTCGGTTAAATCATCGGCGGTGGCTACAAAGTGGGTGGTGGGTGGGCGTTGAATTTCTTCGTCGTCCGCATCCCAACCTTCCTGTCCGTAGTCCGGCCAGGGCTCTCCGGATAAAGAGAGAGACTTTAGTGAATTCAGGATGTCGCCAAAGGGCGAGTGCTGAAAGATGTCCGCGGAAGTGAACTCCATGACCGGCGCCCAATCGGATTCGATTGGCAGGGGCGTGGAGGGTTGAAGTCGGAGAGGAGTCCGGCACCCTGGAGTCGAGGTCTTCACAAAGGACAGGGATGGAGTTCAGCTCGATCACCGTAGAGATTGTAGCCCCCGAGGCGGTGTCCAACCACTCGTCCTCGATCGGGGAATCCGGCTCCGGATTAAGGGTCGGAGCGGATACTGGTGCGGCCTCCAGGGCACTGTTCGGCTGCAGAGCTAGATCATGCCCATCGAGACAGTGCGGCACGCTTGGCTGCGGCTCGAATCCGTCGAAGATCAAGTCTCCGCGGATATCGGCCGTATAGTTCAAACTTCCAAATCTAACCTGATGGCCAGGGGCGTAGCTTTCGATCTGCTCCAGATGGCCAAGCGAATTAATTATGATGCAAAGCCGCCCGAACACGAAGATCTGTCCGGGAGAAAAGTCTCACCTGGACCGCGTCGTTGTTGATGATCGAAGGAGCCATCGGTCCTATCGGTGGCGACGGACAGGAACTCTCAATGAAAGCACCAATGTCGTTGTCAAACCGGCGGATCTCGGGTAGGGGGTCCCGAACTGTATGCGTCTAGGCGGATGGTAACAGGAGACAAGGGACACGATGTTTTTACCCAGGTTCGGGCCCTCTCGATGGAGGTAATACCCTACTCCTGCTTGATTAATATTGATGATATGGGTAGTAGAAGAGTAGATCTACCACGAGATCAAGGAGGCTAAACCCTAGAATCTACAAGTTATCAAAGCAAAGTATTACGCGCATGCTCCTAGGGGGATAGATTGGTAGGAAAAGACCATCGCTCGTCCCCGACCGCCACTCATAAGGAAGACAATCAATAAATAAATCGTGCTCCGACTTCATCACATAACGGTTCACCATACGTGCATGCTACGGGAATCACAAACTTTAACACAAGTATCTCTCAAATTCACAACTACTATACTAGCATGACTCTAATATCACCATCTTTATATCTCAAAACAATTATCAAGCACCAAACTTTTCTTAGTATTCAACACACTCATAAGAAAGTTTTTACAAATCTTGAATACCAAGCATATTAGGATTATTTAAGAAAATTACCATGCTATTTAAGACTCTCAAAATAATCTAAGTGAAGCATGAGGTTCATCTATTTCTTCAAAATAAATCCACCGCCATGCTCTAAAAGATATAAGTGAAGCACTAGAGGAAACAACAAACTACTCCGAAAGATATAAGTGAAGATCAATTAGTAGTTAAATAATTATTTAGCTATGTGAAGACTCTACCATTTAATAATTAAAGATCTTGGTACTTCATTCAAACAGCAAGCAAAGCTAAATAAAATGACATTTCAAGGATAGCACACCTCATGTGAAGAAGCAAAAACTTAGGTTCAACCGATACTAACCGATAATTGTTGAAGAAGAAAGGTGGGATGCCTACCGGGGCATCCCAAGCTTAGATGCTTGAGACTTCTTGAAATATTATCTTGGGGTGCCTTGGGCATCCCCAAGCTTGAGCTTTTGTGTCTCCTTAATTCATCTCATATCACGGTCTCCCTAAATCTCAAAAGCTTCATACACACAAAACTCAACAAGGACTTGTGAGATAAGTTAGTATAAACCAATGCAAAAACCTTATCATAATATACTGTAGCAAATCACTAAAATTATTATTCAACATTGCATACTAAATGCCTCTGCATATTTAATAGTCTTATCCTCAAATAGAATCATTAAACAAGCAAACATATGCAAACATAACAGCAATCTGCCTAAACAGGACAGTCTGTAAAGAATGCAGCTAGATCCATACTTCCCTAGCTCCAAAAAAATAAAATTCCCACTGTAGTAAATTTATCAGAGCTTATTATGCAAAAGGTTTCAACATTTTATCACATTCTGACTTTTCCAGGGAATTTTTGCAACAGCGGTAAACTTTCTGTTTTCAAACAGCAACATGTATACTTGCAAAATAAGCATAGTAAAGGCTATCCTTGACATTTTTATTGAAAATAAAGATGAAAAACATTGTTCTAATAACAGCAAGCAAATACTAACAAAAGAAAATGAGACTCCAAGCAAATCACATATCATGTGGTGAATAAAAATGTAGCTCCAAGTAAAGTTACCGATGAACGAAGACGAAAGAGGGGATGCCTTCCGGGGCATCCCCAAGCTTAGGCTCTTGGTTGTCCTTGAATATTGCCTTGGGGTGCCTTGGGCATCCCCAAGCTTAGGCTCTTTCCACTCCTTATTCCATAGTCCATCGAATCTTTACCCAAAACTTGAAAACTTCACAACACAAAACTTAACAGAAGATCTCGTGAGCTCCGTTAGCAAAAGAAAAAAAACACCACTTCAAGGTACTGTAATGAACTCATTATTTATTTATATTGGTGTTAAACCTACTGTATTCCAACTTCTCTATGGTTTATAAACTATTTCACTAGCCATAGATTCATCAAAATAAGCAAGCAACACAATGAAAACAGAATCTGAGAAAAACAGAACAGTCTGTAGTAATCTGTAACTAACGCAAACTTCTGGAACTCCAAAAATTATAAAATAAATTGGTGGACCTGAGTAATTTCTCTAGTAATCATCTTAAAAAAGAATCAATTAAATATCACTCTCCAGTAAAACGTTGAAGCTAATCTCGTGAGCGCTAAAGTTTCTGTTTTTTTACAGCATGATCATAAAGACTTCACCCAAGTCTTCCCAAAGGTTCTACTTGGCACAAACACTAATTAAAACATAAAACCACATCTAAACAGAAGCTAGATGGATTATTTATTCCTAAATAGAACCAAAAATAAAGAAACTAAAATAAAATTAGGTTGCCTCCCCACAAGCGCTAACATTTAACGCCCCTAGCTAGGCAGGATGATTTCAATGATGCTCACATAAAGGATAAGAATTCAAACATAAAGAGAGCATCATGAAGAATATGACTAGCACATTTAAGTCTAACCCACTTCCTATGCATAGGGATTTTGTGAGCAAACAACTTATGGAAACAATAATCAACTAGCATAGGAAGGCAAAACAAGCATAACTTCAAAACTTTTAAGCACATAGAGAGGAAACTTGATATTATTGCAATTCCTACAAGCATATATTCCTCCCTCATAATAATTTTCAGTAGCATAATGAATGAATTCAACAATATAACCAGCACCTAAAGCATTATTTTCATGATCTAATTGCATAGAATTTTTACTACTCTCCACATAAGCAAATCTATTCTCATCAATAGTAGTGGGAGCAAACTCAACAAAATAACTATCATGTGATTGAAAATTAAGACCAGGATGACAAGTTTCATGGTTATCATTATTCTTTATAGCATTCGTGTCGTCACAATAATCATCATATATAGGAGGCATGCTTTCATCATAGTAAATTTGCTCATCAAAGCTTGGGGGACTAAACGCATCATCTTCATCAAACATAGCTTCCCCAAGCTTGTGGCTTTGCATATCATTAGCATCATGGATATTCAAGGAATTCATACTAACAACATTGAAATCATGCTCATCATTCAAAGATTCAGTGCCAAACATTTTAATGCATTCTTCTTCTAACACTTTGGCACAATTTTCCTTTCCATTAGTCCTACGAAAGATATTAAAAAGATGAAGCGTATGAGATAAAATCAATTCCATTTTTTGTAGTTTGCTTTTATAAACTAAACTAGTGCTAAAACAAGAAACAAAAAGATTCGATTGCAAGATCTAAAGATATACCTTCAAGCACTAACCTCCCCGGCAACGGAGCCAGAAAAGAGCTTAGTAGACGGGGTGTGAGTGCCGCTTACCTAGCCTCCCGACAGCGGGCGCTTTAAAAGAGCTTGATGTCTACTACGCAACCTTCTTCTTGTAGACGTTGTTGGGCCTCCAAGTGCAGAGGTTTGTAGGACAGTAGTAAATTTCCCTCAAGTGGATGACCTAAGGTTTATCAATCCGTGGGAGGCGTAGGATGAAGATGGTCTCTCTCAAGCAACCCTGCAACCAAATAACAAAGAGTCTCTTGTGTCCCCAACACACCCAATACAATAGTAAATTGTATAGGTGCACTAGTTCAGTGAAGAGATGGTGATACAAGTGCAATATGGGTGGTAGATATAGGTTTTTGTAATCTGAACATATAAAAACAGCAAGGTAACAAGTGGTAAAAGTGAGCGTAAACGGTATTGGAATGCGTTGAAAAAAGGCCTAGGGTTCATACTTTCACTAGTGCAAGTTCTCTCAACAATAATAACATAATTGGATCACATAACTATCCCTCAACATGCAACAAAGAGTCACTCCAAAGTCACTAATAGTGGAGAACAAACGAAGAGATTATGGTAGGGTACGAGACCACCTCAAAGTTATACTTTCCAATCAATCCGTTGGGTTATTCCTATAAGTGCCACAAACAGCCCTAGAGTTTGTACTAGAATAACACCTTAAGACACAAATCAACCAAAACCCTAATGTCACCTAGATACTCCAATGTCACCTCAATTATCTGTGGGTATGACTATATGATATGCATCACACAATCTTAGATTCATCTATTCAACCAACACATAGAACCTCAAAGAGTGCCCCAAAGTTTCTACCGGAGAATCAAGATGAAAACGTGTGCCAACTCCTATGTATAGGTTCATGGGCGGAACCCGCAAGTTGATCACCAAAACATACATCAAGTGAATCACGTGATATCCCATTGTCACTACAGATACACACGGCAAGATATACATCAAGTGTTCTCAAATCATTAAAGACTCAATCCGATAAGATTACTTCAAAGGGAAAACTCAATCCATTACAAGAGAGTAGAGGGGGAGAAACAACATAAGATCCAACTATGATAGCAAAGCTCGCGATACATCAAGATCGTGCCAAATCAAGAACACGAGAGAGAGATCAAACACATAGCTACTGGTACATACCCTCAGCCCCGAGGGTGAACTACTCCCTCCTCGTCATGGAGAGCGCCGGGATGATGAAGATGGCCACCGGTGAGGGTTCCCCCCTCCGGCAGGGTGCCGGAACAGGGTCACGATTTGTTTTGGTGGCTACAGAGGCTTTCGGTGGCGGAACTCCCGACCTATTCTGTTCCACGAAGTTTTTAGGGTATATGGGAATATATAGGCGGAAGAAGTACGTCAGGGGAGCCATGAGGGGCCCACGAGGGTGGAGGGCGCGCCCCCCCTACCTCGTGTCTCCCTCATTTCTTTCCTGACGTGCACTCCAAGTCCATCGGGTAGCTTTCCTTCCAAAAATAACTTCTCTAGAAGGTTTCATTCCGTTTCGACTCCGTTTGATATTCCTTTTCTTCGAAACACTGAAACAAGGGAAAAAACAGGAGGCGGCACTTTGGGCTCTGGGTCAATAGGTTAGTCCCAAAAATAATATAAAAGTGTAAAATAAAGCCCATAAACATCCAAGATAGATAATATAATAGCATGGAACAATCAAAAATTATAGATACGTTGGAGACGTATCAACATGCACGGCAAGACATACATCAAGTGTTCCCAAATCTTTAAAGACTCAATACGATAAGATTACTTCAAAGGGAAAACTCAATCCATTACAAAAGAGTAGAGGGGGAGCAGCAACATAAGATCCAACTATAATAGCAAAGCTCGCGGTACATCAAGATCGTGCCAAATCGAGAACACGAGAGAGAGAGAGAGAGAGAGAGAGAGAGAGAGAGATCAAACACATAGCTACTGGTACATACCCTCAGCCCCGAGGGTGAACTACTCCCTCCTTGTCATGGAGAGCGCCGGGATGATGAAGATGGCCACCGGTGAGGGATCCCCCCTCCGGCAGGGTGCTGGAACAGGGTCCCGATTGGTTTTTGGTGGCTACAGAGGCTTGCGGCGGCGGAACTCCCGATCTATTCTCCGTTCTGGAAGTTTTAGGGTACGTAGGTATATATGGGTGAAAGAAGTACGTCGGTGGACCGAAGGGGGGGCCACGAGGCAGGGGGGCGCGCCCTAGGAGGGCGCCCCCCACCCTCGTGGGCACCTCCCTTCTTTCCTGACGTGCACTCGAAGCTTTTCCGGTAGCTTTCCTTCCAAAAATAACTTATCCAGTTGATTTCGTTCTGTTTCGACTCCGTTTGATATTCCTTTTCTTCGAAACACAGAAATAGGCAAAAAACAGCAAATCTGGGTTGGGCCTTCGGTTAATAGGTTAGTCCCAAAAATAATATAAAAGTGGATAATAAAGCCCAATATTGCCCAAAACGGTAGATAATATAGCATGGAGCAATCAAAAAGTATAGATACATTGGAGACGCATCAAGCATCCCCAAGCTTAATTCCTGCTCGTCCTCGAGTAGGTAAATGATAAAAAAGATAATTTTTGATGTGGAATGCTAGTTGACATAATTTCAATGTAATTCTTCTTACTTGTGGTATGAATATTCAGATCCGAAAGATTCAAGACAAAAGTTCATATTGACATAAAAATAATAATACTTCAAGCATACTAACTAAGCAATTATGTATTCTCAAAATAACATGGCCGAAGAAAGTTCATCCCTACAAAATCATATAGTTTAGTCATGCTCCATTTTCGTCACACAAGAATGCTCTCATCATGCACAACCCCGATGACAAGCCAAGCAATTGTTTCATACTTTAATAATCTGAAACTTATAAATTTTCACGCAATACATGAGCGTGATCCATGGATATAGCACTATGGGTGGAATAGAATATGATGATGGGGGTTATGTGGAGAAGACAAAAAGGAGAAAGTCTCACATCAATGAGGCTAATCAATGAGCTATGGAGATGCCCATCGATTGATGTTAATGCGAGGAGTAGGGATTGCCATGCAACGGATGCACTAGAGCTATAAATGTATCAAAGCTCAACTAATGAAACTAAGTGGGTGTGCATCCAACTTGCTTGCTCATGAAGACCTAGGGCACTTGAGGAGGCCCATCGTTGGAATATACAAGCCAAGTTCTATAATGAAAAATTCCCACTAGTATATGAAAATGACAAAACAAGAGACTCTCTATCATGAAGATCATGGTGCTACTTTGAAGCACAAGTGTGGAAAAAAGGATAGTAGCATTGCCCCTTATTTTTTATTTTTTTATTTTTTTATTTTTTTGGGCTTCTTTTTTTCTTTGGCCTTTCTCTCTCTTTTTTTGGGACAATGCTCTATTGAATGATGATCATCACACTTCTATTTATTTACAACTCAATGATTACAACTCGATACTAGAACAAAGTATGACTCTATATGAATGCCTCCGTGATGTATCGGGATATGCAATGAATCAAGAGTGACATGTATGAAAGAATTATGAACGGTGGCTTTGCCACAAATACTATGTCAACTACATGATCATGCTAAGCGATATGACAATGATGAATGTGTCATGATAAACGATATGGTGGAAAGTTGCATGGCAATATATCTCGGAATGGCTATGGAAATGCCATAATAGGTAGGTATGGTGGTTGTTTTGAGGAAGATATAAGGAGGTTTATGTGTGAAAGAGCATATCATATCACGGGGTTTGGATGCACCGGCGAAGTTTGCACCAACTCTCAATGTGAGAAAGGGCAATGCACGGTACGGAAGAGGCTAGCAATGATGGAAGGGTGAGAGTGCGTATAATCCATGGACTCAACGTTAGTCATAAAGAACTCACATACTTATTGCAAAAATCTACAAGCCATCAAAAACCAAAGCACTACGCGCATGCTCCTAGGGGGATAGATTGGTAGGAAAAGACCATCGCTCGTCCCCGACCACCACTCATAAGGAGGACAATCAAATAACACATCATGTTTCAAATTTGTTACATAACATTTACCATACGTGCATGCTACGGGACTTGCAAACTTCAACACAAGTATTTCTAAAATTCACAACTACTCAACTAGCACAACTTTAATATCACTACCTCCATATCTCAAAACAGTTATCAAGCATCAAACTTTTCTTAGTATTCAACACACTCATAAGAATTCTTACAAATCTTTTATCTTTAGCATATTAGGATTATTTAAGCAAATTACCATGCTATTTAAGACTCTCAAAATAATATAAGTGAAGCATGAGAGTTCATCTATTTCTTCAAAATAAAACCACCATTGTGCTCTAAAAGATATAAGTGAAGCACTGGAGCAATAACGAACTACTCTGAAAGATATAAGTGAAGATCAATGAGTAGTCGAATAATTATGCAACCATATGAAGACTCTCCCATTTAATAATTTCATATCTTGGTGTTTTATTAAAACATCAAGAAAAACAAAATAAAATGACATGACGCTCCAAGCAAAACACATATCATGTGGTGAATAAAAATATAGCTCCAAGTAAAGTTACCGATGAACGAAGATGAAAGAGGGGATGCCTTCCGGGGCATCCCCAAGCTTAGACGCTTGGTTATCCTTGAATATTACCTTGGGGTGCCTTGGGCATCCCCAAGCTTAGGCTCTTGCCACTCCTTAGTCCATAGTCCATCGAATCTTTACCCAAAACTTGAAAACTTCACAACACAAAACTTAACAGAAAACTAGTAAGCTCCGTTAGCGAAAGAAAACAAAACACCACTTCAAGGTACTGTAATGAACTCATTATTTATTTGTATTGGTGTTAAAATTACTGTATTCCTCCTTATCTATGGTTTATAAACTATTTTACTAGCCATAAATTCATCAAAATAAGCAAACAACACACGAAAAACAGAATCTGTCAAAAACAGAACAATCTGTAGTAATCTGTAACTAACACAAACTTCTGGAACTCCAAAAATTCTAAAATAAATTGGTGGACCTGAGGAATTTGTCTAGTAATCATATTCAAAAATAATCAACTAAATATCACTCTCCAGTAAAAAGTTGAAGCAAATCTCGTGAGCGCTAAGTTTTCTGTTTTTACAGCATGGTCATAAAGACATCACCCAAGTCTTCCCAAAGGTTCTACTTGGCACAAATACTAATTAAAACATAAAAAAACATCTAAACAGAAGCTAGATGGATTATTTATTACTAAACAGAACCAAAAGGCAAGAAACTAAAATAAAATTGGGTTGCCTCCCAACAAGTGCTAATGTTTAACGCCCCTAGCTAGGCATGATGATTTCAATGATGCTCACAAGAAGATAAGGATTGAAACATAAAGAAAACATCATGAAGAATATGACTAGAACATTTAAGTCTAAACCACTTCCTATTCATAGGGATTTTGTGACCAAACAACTTATGGTAACAAGAATCAACTTGCTTAGGAAGGTAAAACAATCATAACTTCAAAACTTTAAGCACATAGAGAGGAAACTTAATATTATGGCAATTCCTACAAGCATATATTCCTCCCTCATAATAATTTTCAGTAGCATAATGAATGAATTCAACAATATAACCAGCACCTAAAGCATTATTTTCATGATCTAATTGCATAGAAAAATTACTACTCTCCTCATAAGCAAAATTCTTCTCATGAATAGTAGTGGGAGCAAACTCAACAAAATAACTATCATGTGATTGAAAATTAAGATCAAGATGACAAGTTTCATGGTTATCATTATTCTTTATAGCATACGTGTCACCACAATAATCATCATAGATAGAAGGCATGCTTTTATCATAGTAAATTTGCTCATCCAAGCTTGGGGGACAAAAAATATCATCTTCATCAAACATAGCTTCCACAAGCTTGTGGCTTTGCATATCATTAGCATCATGGGTATTCAACGAATTCATACTAACAACATTGCAATCATGCTAATCATAAAAAGATCTAGTGCCAAACATTTTAATGCATTCTTCTTCTAGCAATTGAGCACAATTTTCCTTTCCATCATTCTCAAGAAAGATATTAAAAAGATGAAGCATATGAGGTAAACTCAATTCCATTTTTTGTAGTTTTCTTTTATAAACTAAACTAGTGCTAAAACAAGAAACAAAAAGATTCGATTGAAAGATCTAAAGATATACCTTCAAGCACTCACCTCCCCGGCAATGGCGCCAGAAAAGAGCTTGATGTCTACTACGCAACCTTCTTCTTGTAGACGTTGCTGGGCCTCCAAGTGCAGAGGTTTGTAGGACAGTAGCAATTTTCCCTCAAGTGGGTGTGTCGGGGCGGCTGATCTGGCCCACGAACACCTATGGGACCGGCGGACCGAGCCCCTTTCGGTTCGGGGGGCGGAGGTCGCACGAAGAGCAGATCGAGGCGAAGCACACGAGCAATTTACCTAGCTTCGGAGCTCTCCGGAGAGATAACACTCCTACTGCTGCATGTCTGAGTGTATTGAGTTCTTGCTCAGGAGCGCTGAGTGCTACAGTACACGCAAGCTGCTAACGAGACCGAGCGTGAGTGTTCTCTGGCTTCGAACCTTTCGAACCCCTCTTTCCCTCCTTTTATATGCTAAAGGGGTCTCTGACAGGTGGCAACGTAGACAAGGGTAAAAATGGAAAAGGAGTGGTTGGTACAGCTACTTGTACAGTGTACCATACCTAACCCTGACGGCAGGGGGCAAAGGCATTAAATGCCCGTCTAAGTCGCCCTAATAGTGCAGAAAGGGACCGCCAGGGGCGCCACCGCTTGCCACGATGGCAATCTTGTCAGCGCCGCTTGCCACCGCGCTCCGCTGGCTGCACGGCCTCTTGCCATGGCGCTACCGAAAGGTCCTATGGCGACACGTTAGTGGATGTCTTGGAGCGCAGGTACAGAGCGGTGGTCTGCCGCGGCAAGCGCCTTGCCGCGGTTGTTGTCTTGTCGCGTCCGGAAGCTTGTCGCTCACCGGGCCTTCCCAGCAAGCTCCTCTTGCCGGGGCCTTGTCTCCTAGGTGCCTTGGGTGGCCTTCCCGGCAAGCTCCTCTTGCCGGGGCCTTGTCTCCTTGGCTTGAATACTTTGTTCTTGAATGGCTACAAAGGAACCACGGAGGACCTTGGCGGTCACCCGGTAAGCTATGCCGTGGAGGGCTGCAACTGCCCGTGCACAAGTTCGGGATACTAGGGTACCCCTACTCTAGTACACCGACAGGAGCCCCTGGGCCTGGGCCACACACGTTGCCGAGCGCTGTTGGGCCAGGCCCAAAAACGGGAACGGGCACGCGCAGCCCCCAGCGCAGCCCCCAGCGTAAGTATATGGTTTACTTCCTGCTGTTAGGCGTGCATGGGTGCCCTTTCTTTGCTGATATCTGACTGCTGATTTGTGTAGGAGCAGAGCAGCCTTGCCAGGAGTGCCCTGAAGCCGCTCCTGACATGCCTTCTGCTTCGACTACACCGCCAAGGGAGGATTCCCCGGCAAGGGAGCGTTCTCCGGCAAGGGAGACTTCTCCGGCAAGGGAGACTTCTCCGGCAAGGGGCAGTTCTCCGGCAAGGGACAGCTCTCTGGCAAGGGACAGCACCAGCGATCCCTTGGTGGCGGATACCCTGACTGCAGACCCTAGCATAGGTAATCCTCTTGCTTGAAAACTTTCCTTGTGTTCTTCTTCTTCTGATTTTCTTTTTGAATATTTGCTTGACTTTTCTTCATTTTCCGGTCGTCAGATCCATCCGCCATGAGCCAATGGAGACCGAGGCCGGGCGAGGAGGACGCAGCTGGCAATACCGACGACGCCACGCTGCCATCGGAGAAGAAGCCGGCCGACGAGCCCACCGGGCGATGAGGCCGCCAAAGCTGCCGCCGCAGAAGCCGGCGAGGGTCCGGCGATCGCCGACGCTCGAGGTCAGCAGAGAGCGCCAGCGCCACGCCGACGGCCGATCCTCGGCAATGCGGCAGCATCCTTTGCTTCCTTGAGAGCCCCGGCGGTCGGTGTAGATTAGGCCGCCCGCTTTCTCTTTTCTTGCCGCTGCTGGTCATGTTATGAGAACAATCTATTAGAGCTGCGACAAGCTATCTTGTAATATAACTCTATTTCGGTAGCAATTGCTATGTTATTTCCATTACTTGGTTCCTTCCTTTGTATGTTTTTGCCCTACGCTTTTAGGGAACTTGTCGGTATGAGCACAGGCATGTTGAGTCTTGAGACGTCGACTTCTTTGGCGGTGCTGCTACCGACAACAAACCTTGTCGCAACTAGTCGCAGCTCACTTAAGTTGTTGAGCGGACTCGAAACAAAGTAAGGGCGCAACTAGCTACTAGTCGCAGCTCACTTAAGTTGTTGAGCGGACTCGAAACAAAGTAAGGGCGCAACTAGCTACTAGTCGCAGCTCACTTAAGTTGTTGAGCGGACTCGAAACAAAGTAAGGGCGCAACTAGCTACGAGTTGGTTCCTCCGTGCACAGGTTTTCCATACAAAGTACGGCCGTTCGAGGAAGATAACTTAAAATTTTTAAAACTGATTGCTCAAACTTTAGCAACTTAGCTTTTTTTTCGTTTGCTTCCCGGTAAGGCTAGACTTCCTTGAGCGACGCTTGGTCCACACCATTATCTTCTCCTTTCCTCCCGGCAAACTTGTGGGCGAGGGAACCTTCCTTTCTTTGAGAAAGAGAAAGAAGAGAAATAAAGATATGGAGCCTTATGGCTCGTTATTGCTTACCGGGGGTAGGTGCTGCACAAAGTGTCAGATAACACATGCAAAATAGAAGTAGAAAGCATGAAATTGACAAGATGTGCGAAGCACATTAGCTTCACTTATGCACGGGGTCTGCGCCCGGCTTTGTACAAAGGATTACATGCAACATCGGCAAGACTTGTACAAAAGGTGGTTGCCGAACAGGTTCGGCAACCGCGCCCTCTGAGTAAAACTTACGAAGATGCTCAATGTTCCAGGAGTTGCTCACCGGAATGCCATCTTGATCTCAAAGCGGACAGCGCCTTGAGCCTAGTGACTCGTTTCACCCGGTAAGGGCCTTCCCACTTCAAGCGTCAACTTGTTGGAATTCTTGGCAGACTGAACGCAGCGAAGAACAAGGTCGCCTTCCTCGAGACTTGGCATTAACTTTGCGGTTATGGTAGCGGCGCAAAAGCTTGCTGGTATCAAGCAGCTCGTCTGACTTTGAAGACGATCCCCCTCAAGGAGCGGCGCGTCATGTTGTCGCAACTGCTCTTGCTCAAGCTCATCATAAGCGAGCACTCGAGGTGATCCGTATACGAGTTCCGTGGGGAGGATTGCCTCTGCTCCATGCTGGAGCTCGCGGCTCGACAACAAGGACTAAAGGCACATCTGCTGCTGCGGGAACATCTGCTTCCACGGCGAGAACCTGCGGCTCAGCCGGAGCTTGACGTTCCCCGGCAAGCTTGCCGGAGCAAAACTTGTCGGGAGCGTATGCTTCAACGGAACAAACCCTAGGGCTTGCCGGAGCAGACTGCTCCTCAGCACTTGCCGGTGGAGCTCGATGGTGCGTCCTCGACGGTAGCGCAGCACTCCGAAGAGGTGCGCTTGCTGGAGTGGGCATCAGAGCTCTTGCCGGACTTGGAGCGTCTGCTTCAACGGAACAAACCCTAGGGCTTGCCGGAGCAGACTGCTCCTCAGCACTTGCCGGTGGAGCTCGATGGTGCGTCCTCGACGGAAGCGCAACACTCCGAAGAGGTGCGCTTGCCGGAGTGGGCATCAGAGCTCTTGCCGGACTTGGAACGTCTGCTTCAACGGAACAAACCCTAGGGCTTGCCGGAGCAGACTGCTCCTCAGCACTTGCCGGTGGAGCTCGATGGTGCGTCCTCGACGGTAGCGCAACACTCCGAAGAGGTGCGCTTGCCGGAGTGGGCATGTGAGATCCTGCCGGACTTGTAGCGTCTGCTTCAACGGAACAAACCCTAGGGCTTGCCGGAGCAGACTGCTCCTCAGCACTTGCCGGTGGAGCTCGATGGTGCGTCCTCGACGGTAGCACAGCACTCCGAAGAGGTGCGCTTGCCGGAGTGGGCATCAGAGCTCTTGCCGGACTTGGTCTTCTTCTTCACCGCCGGTTTTTCTTTGCCGGGGCGGTCTCCTCACTATCAGATCCTCCTGCTTTAGTATTCTCTCCGGGGAGTCTCCTCCCTTCTTCAGCACGTGCACACTTGTCGGCCGGGGCATATAGCTCACTGACGTCTCTGATCTTGCACATCGCCATCTCCTCCCACATCCTGCGGTTTCGCACGTTCTGATGGAACGCGCTGATTACCGCGGCAGGGTGGACATCACAGGATGTTGTGTTATGCTGTGGCTGAATCTCTGAATGTACTTGCGAGGGCTCTCCTTCCTTCCGGGCGGCAGATGAAGGTCGCTTTCTTGGCCATGGGGCTTGTGGCCGCCTGTAAAGGCGCCGACAAACTGATGGCATAGATCTGCCCAAGAGGATATGGAGTTGTCCGGCAAGTGCATGAGCCAGGATCTGACATTGGGCTTGAGCACCGGCGGGAAGTAGTTGGCCAGGATCTTGTTTTATCGCCCCCCGGCATCTTGCACCGTGATGGTGTAGATGCTGAGGAACTCCGACGGATGCGTCTCGCCGTCGTACTTCTCTGGCACGTCTGGCTTGAAATTCTTCTTGCTGGGCCACTGGACTTGCCGCAGCTCACGAGTGAACGCAGGGAAACCTACCGTCTGACGGCAAGTTGCTGGTTCCCTGGCGCATGCATGTCGACAGAGGGCCCAGCGCTGGTCGGATTGACGCGCGCTTCTCTTGGTGCTCGGCGCGAGTTCGAGCGTCTTCTTGCTGTCGTTCGTGAAGAACTTGGCGCTGATCGCGACGAGCTCGTGGATCCGATGATGCGGTGGAGTCGCTGTCTAGGTGGATCCGGTGAGTCGGCGATCTTGGCCTTCGGGGCGGAGAGTGCATGGTGGTTGCACCCCACGGTTTAAATCGCCACCGGCTCGTGTTTGGCAGTCCTGCCGCGGCAGCGATGCTTTCGGCTGCCGCGGAGCGTCGCCGTTGGCAAAGCTGATGAGACTCTGAATGGTGGCCCTCCATTCATCGATCTTGTCGGCTGTTGGAGGGTAATCCTGGAGCAGTTGAGCTCTCGCCAAAGCTTCTGCTGGAGTGGTGGGTGGCAGTGGCGAACGGCGCGAGGCGGGATATGCTCGGACTTCTAACTATGTTAGAAGGAGCGATATCCCGTCGAGCGGCAAATGCCTCGCTCGCGCCAGCATGTTGGCGTGCATGCTGGTCTTGAGCATCCCGAGATCCACCAGCTCGATCTTGGTCCAACGAGCGTATGGCGTTGTGAATACCATGACGCTGTCGGTCCCGCGCCTCCTGAGACGGGCGCGGTGCATGTCCGGACGCCGAGGTCTGCGCAGCCTTGTCCTTGGACTTGGCAGCACCGTGGGCTCCCCGTCGACGTCCATTCTTCCCCCGGCGTCTACCCCACCACCCGTTTGCTCCGGTGGTGGTGGGTTCGACGCGGACGGAACATCTGCCGCTGAAGCCTTCTTCTTCGGTGGCATGTCGATGAAGATGATGAAGATCTAGTTCGTGTGGACGCCGGATTAGGTTCACACAATCTCGACGCCCCCTACCTGGCGCGCCAAAGATGTCGGGCGGCTGATCCGCCCACGAACACCTATGGGACCGGGCGGACCGAGCCCTCTCGGTTCGGCGGGGGCGGAGGTCGACGAAGAGCAGATCGAGGCGAAGCACGCAGCAGTTTACCCAGCCGGAGCTCTCCGGAGAGATAACACTCCCTCTGCTGCATGTCCGAGTGTATTGAGTTCTTGCTCGGGGCGCTGAGTGCTGACACGCATAAGCTGCTAACGAGACCGAGCGTGAGTGTTCTCTGGCTTCGAACCTTTCGAACCCCTCTTTCCCTCCTTTTATATGCTAAAGGGGTCTCCGACAGGTGGCAACGTAGACAAGGGTAAAAATGTAAAAGGTGTGGTTGGTACAGCTACTTGTACAGTGTACCATACCTAACCACAGCGGCAGGGGGCAAAGGCATTAAATGCCCGTCTCACGTCGCCCTAACGTGCGAAAAGGGACCGCCAGAAGCGCCACCGCTTGCCACGATGGCAATCTTGTGTGCGCCGCTTGCCGGCGCTCCGCTGGCAGACGGACCTCTTGCCACGCAGCGCTGGAAAGGTCGAGGCGACACGTTAGTGGATGTCTTTGGGCGCAGGTATAGAGCGGTGATGCGCGCGGCAAGCGCCTTGTCAGCGGTTGTTGTCTTGTCGCGTCCGGAAGCTTGTCGCTCATCGGGCCTTCCCGGCAAGCTCCTCTTGCCGGGGCCTTGTCTCCTAGGTGCCTTGGGTGGCCTTCCCGGCAAGATCCTCTTGCCGGGGCCTTGTCTCCTAGGTGCCTTGGGTGGCCTTCCCGACAAGCTCCTCTTGCCAGGGCCTTGTCTCCTAGGCTTGAATACTTTGTTCTTGAATGGCTCCAAAGGAACCACGGAGGACCTTGGCGGTCACCCAGTAAGCCTTGCCGCGGAGGGCTGCAACTGCCCATGCACAAGTTCGGGATACTAGGGTACCCCTACTCTAGTACACCGATAGGATGACCTAAGGTTTATCAATCCATGGGAGGCGTAGGATGAAGATGGTCTCTCTCAAGCAACACTGCAACCAAATAACAAGGAGTCTCTTGTGTTCCCAACACACCCAATATAATGGTAAATTGTATAGGTGCACTAGTTCGGCGAAGAGATGGTGATACAAGTGCAATATGGAAGGTATATATAGGTTTTTGTAAACTGAAAATATAAAAACAGCAAGGTAACTAGCGATAAAAGTGTGCTTAAACGGTATTGCAATGATAGGAAACTAGGCCCAGGGTTCATACTGTCACTAGTGCAAGTTCTCTCAACAATAATAACATAATTGGATCATATAACTATCCCTCAATATGCAACAAAGAGTCACTCCAAAGTCACTAATAGCGGAGAACAAACGAAGAGATTATGGTAACGTACGAAACCATCTCAAAGTTATTCTTTCCAATAGATCTGTTGGGCTATTCCTATAAGTGTCACAAACAACCCTAGAGTTCGTACTAGAATAACACCTTAAGACACAAATCAACCAAAACCCTAATGTCACCTAGATACTCCAATGTAACCTCAAGTATCCATGGGTATGATTATACGATATGCATCACACAATCTCAGATTCATCTATTCAACCAACACATAGAACCTCAAAGAGTGCCCCAAAGTTTCTACCGGAGAATCACGCATTTAAAACGTGTGCCAACCCCTATGCATAGGTTCATGGGCGGAACCCGCAAGTTGATCACCAAAACATACATCAAGTGAATCACATGATATCCCATTTTCACCACAGATACGCAAAGCAAGACATACATCAAGTGTTCTCAAATCTTTAAAGACTCAATCCGATAAGATTACTTCAAAGGGAAAACTCAATCCATTACAAAAGAGTAGAGGGGGAGAAGCAACATAAGATCCAACTATAATAGCAAAGCTCGCGATACATCAAGATCGTGCCAAATCAAGAACACGAGAGAGAGAGATCAAATACATAGCTACTGGTACATACCCTCAGCCCCGAGGGTGAACTACTCCCTCCTCGTCATGGAGAACGCCAGGATGATGAAGATGGCCACCGGTGAGGGATCCCCCCTCCGGCAGGGTGCCGGAACAGGGTCCCGAACTGTTTTTGGTGGCTACAGAGGCTTGCGGCGGCGGAAATCCCGATCTATTCTCCGTTCTGGAAGTTTTAGGGTACGTAGGTATATATGGGTGAAAGAAGTACGTCGGTGGACCGAAGGGGGGCCACGAGGCAGGGGGGCGCACCCTAGGGGTGGGGGGCGCCCCCACCCTCGTGGGCACCTCCCTTCTTTCCTGATGTGCACTCCAAGCTTTTCCGGTAGGTTTCCTTCCAAAAATAACTTTTCCAATTGATTTCGTTCCGTTTCGACTCCGTTTGATATTCCTTTTCTTCGAAACTCTTGAAACGCAAAAAGCAACAAATCTGAAATTTGGGCCTCCGGTTAATAGGTTAGTCCCAAAAATAATATAAAAGTGGATAATAAAGCCCAATATTGCCCAAAATAGTAGATAATATAGCATGGAGCAATAAAAAATTATAGATACGTTGGAGACGTATCAGTCATCGACAAACTGATACATGCTGGCCCACCGGGCTACCTTTTCAGCTTCATCTTAGTTGTCGGGAAGCTCTCCGGTTTGGAGAAAGTGGACAGTGTGCCTTTCCCAAGTTGGAGCCTGGGGCTCGGCAACAAGGACTAGCGGCACCTCCCCTGCTGCCGGAGCACATGCCTCGTTCGCGGGGTCCATGGGCCCGGCTGGAGGGTGCGGTCCGGCAGGCTGCGAGGAGTTGTTTCCAACAGGGTCTCTGCCAGGAGCGGACGGCTCTACTGGGAAAGGCTTGCCTGAGTCCAACTTTCTCCTTTTCCGGGCCATTGTTGCTGGGGATACTGAGGGCTGAGTGAGATGGAGAACAAAAGTCCCTGGTTCCACAGGAAGCTTGTGCGCA
The DNA here is from genome assembly GCA_021605145.1 of Aegilops bicornis. Taxonomy (NCBI): domain Eukaryota; kingdom Viridiplantae; phylum Streptophyta; class Magnoliopsida; order Poales; family Poaceae; genus Aegilops; species Aegilops bicornis. The sequence continues at coordinate 551,912,377 of CM038670.1, read as the reverse complement.
ACACACTTTGACCGATCATCAACTATGCAGTTTTCCGCACGGGGTATGTGCTCTGTTTGCAATCCGTCAAAGCGCTCCTCCAGTCTCCTCACTTCCTCGACGTATGCCTCCATCAATGGACTTTGGTAATCCTTGTTGACTTGTCTCACCACAAGCTGTGAATCTCCTCAAATGATCAGCTTCTTAATTCCCAATTTAGCTGCAATCCTGAGCCCGGCAAGGAGCCCTTCATATTCAACTGTATTGTTGGTTGCTTCTTCCCGGGCAAAATGCATTTGGACAAAGTACTTCAAGTGCTCCCCGGAGGGGGAGATAAGAAGCACGCTAGCTCCTGCACCTTGTAGGGAAAAAGCACCATCAAAATACATAATCCATCTTGGGGCGATTCCTTGCCGGGGATAACTATCTCTGTTAGTTCCTCATTAGGGGTTGGCATCCACTCTGCCAATGCCCTGCTCTGAATAGTTGATGTGCTCTCAAACTTCCAGCCAAAACTGGATAACTCCAAAGCCCACGCCACTATTCTGCCGGTAGCCTCAGGGTTTTGGAGTATCCTCTGCAACGGGAAATGAGTGACAACCGTGATCTCATGGGCTTGGAAGTAGTGGCACAGTGTCCTTGAGGCCATAATGAGACCAAAGATCAACTTTTGCATGCCAGAGTACCTTGATCTAGCCCCCTGTAACAAGGAGCTGACGAAGTACACTGGGCGCTACACCACTTTCTTCCTTGCTGCGTCCTTGGGGTTGCTCTCGTTGTCGTGCTCATTGCTGTCCTGATCCTTCTCTGACTCTACCTGTCCCTGCTCATTCTCTGCCTCATCTACTTCTAGTTGCGCTACCAAGACTGCAATGACCACTTGGTTGGTTGCCGCTAAGTACAACAGCAACAGCTCCTGGGGTTTGGGAGCTACCAAGGTAGGCACAGAGGACAAGTAGGCCTTCAACTCTTGCAAAGCTGCATTTGCTTCCGAGGTCCACTTCATAGGCCCTGCCTTCTTCAAAATTTTGAAGAACGGAAGGGCGCGCTCGGTAGACTTGGAGACGAATCTGCTAAGCACAACAACACATCCTATCAGGCGTCTCACATCCTTAACTGTCCTTGGCACTTGGATCTGCTCGATAGCTTTGATCTTGTCGGGGTTGGCTTCAAACCCGCAATGGGATACGAAGAACCCAAGCAACTTGCCGGAGGGAACACCAAATACACACTTCTCCGGGTTCAGCTTCAAATTGATCTTGCACAGATTAGCAAACGTCTCCTCCAATTCCTGAATAAGGATGGCTCTACCCATGGTCTTGACCACAATGTCATCCATATAAGCTTCTATGTGTCTGTGCACTATGGCTCAAAACCAATCTGGACTGCCCTTGCAAAAGTGGACCCAACACTCTTTAATCCGAACGGCATGCGGACAAAACAGTATGTACCACATGGAGTAATGAACGACGTCTTCTCTTCATCTTCCTTGGACATGAAGATTTGGTGATACCCAGAATATTCATCCAGAAAGGAGAGCAGATCACAACCTGAAGTGGAATCCACAATCCGATCGATACATGGCAAGGGAAATGGGTCCTTCAAGCAAGCCTTGTTGAGATCTGTTAAATCTATGCAAAGCATCCACTTCTCGTTAGCCTTGCGGACTACCACTGGATTCGCCAACCACGTGGGATGCAGCACTCCTCTGACCAAACCAGCTACCTCAAGTTTGTTGATCTCTTCCGCAATGAACTGCTGCCTCTCCAAGGCCTGCTTCCGGACTTTCTGCTTGACAGGTCAGGCATGTGGGCAGACAAGAAGGTGGTGCTCGATTACCTCCCTAGGAACACCGAGGATATTAGATGGTTGCCAGGCAAACACATCGATATTCGCCCGCGGGAAGGCAATGAGCGTGCTTTCCTATTTGTCATCAAGGGTGGCGCTGATAGTAAAAGTACCGTAAACACCAGCCAGCCCTATCGGGACCTTCTTCAGTTGGGGTGCAGCGACATTGGATCTCTTGCTGTTGAAACACTCGTCATGTTGTCAACGGGTGCCATGCACTCGGTGGGGGCACGCTTCCCGGACTCTTTGCCGGAGTCCCTACAATCTCTCTTTTTTCCTTTGCTTTCCTTAGCAGGAGCTGCTGCTGCCGCGACCGCGTCCCGGTACATCTTGTCCACACAAATGATTGCATCCTTCTCATCTGATGGGATGGTGATGCTCCAAGTGGCCCAGGCATCTTCAAGGTGTTAATTAGGCATAGTGAGATGCCACCATGAATTTCGCCAGGGTCGGGCGTCCAAGAATCCCATTGTATGGCAGGGGGAGATCGACCACATCAAACACAATCCTCTCAATATGGTAGTTCAGTTCTCCCCAAACATTACCAACAACGTGATCTTTCCCTTAGAATGTCTCCTGCCGGTATTAACTCCTTGAAATGTGTCGGTAACATCTAGCTCTTCCTCTGCTATCTAAAGCTTGCTAATAACTGCTGGGGAGATTAGATTCAACCTGGCCCCGCTGTCCACCAACATCTTTGTGACCTTGAGGTTGTGAATTGTCGGGGAGACCAACAATGGCAAACATGCTACCGTAGTGGTACGGCTAGGATGGTCCTCCTCGTCAAAGATGATGGGCGTATAGGACCATTTGAGCGGCTTTCGGGCCTCTGGCGCTGGTTCCACGACATTGACTTCTCTCGCCCACCACGTGCATTGGCGGTGAGAGGTGTACAGAGATGCACCCCCGTCAATGCACGGGGCATTAGTGGCCTTCTGAAACTCCTGCTCACTGGTTTCCTCTTCATCGCATCCATCACTCTCATCATCACAGGCTTCCTTCTCTCGACGTCTGGCGGGCTTTCCTTGGTTCCGAAAGAGTTTGCCGGGGTGATTTACTTCACCACCTCTGCCTTACCGCCAGCAACATTCTGACCCTTTTCCTTGTCACGCTTCTCATACTCTTCTCTCTGTCTCTTGACAAGCTTCTCAACACCTGATAACACTCTTGAAGGTCGTGGCCCTTGGTCCGATGAATCTTGCAATACGGCCCATCACCTTTCCTGTCTTTCTCGGCAGCAGCGGCTTCTCGGCAGTCAGTGCACATAGAAGCTTCCTTGCCGGGGGCCTCAGCTTTGCCTTCTTGCTGGTACTAGGCGTACCCGATCCTTCAACAGTCATCACTTCCTTATCCCTCCGTTTCTTACTGTGTTTCTTACTCTTCTTCTGACTGGTTAATTCATCATCATCCTCTGAATCAACATTGGGGCAATCTTCCTCTCCGGGTAACTTTCTTCTCTTCTCCATCCGAGCACACTTATCCACCAATGTGTAGAGCTCCTTCACAATCTTGGGCAACCGTATGTTCATCTTTGTTGGGGATATAACCTGGCGCCCACCATGGGGCCAGCGCACGGTGGATTTGAGTTCTTGAAGGGCTGCTTCGAAGGGCTCAAGGGATACGCAGTGGGCCGGATGACCAAGAGTCGTCGCGGCAAGATCTACATCGACAACGAAGGCTGGGGCCCCGAGGCCGACTCAATTGAGTACGGGTACCGGGTCCCCTTTGGCGGAATCCACGTCTTCATCGGCCGGATTGGTGAGCTGGGCCCTGAGCCGGACAACTGCACCGACCTCGTCGAGACGGCTAAGCGTGCGAGACCCGCCCGAGCTCAACCTGTCGCGAAGCGTGTATTCATGGGCTGCGTCCACGGAGAAGAACTTCCTGAAGAATCTAAATATGGTGGTGAGACGGCCATCCCCTCGGATGATGATTCGTCCGCCGGTTCAACAGGTTCTTTATATCAAGTCCAAGAGGGCATGCTTGAGGGTTGTTCTGACGGCTCTAGCACTCCGGACTTCTATGAGCCGCCAAGCTGGGCAGGAGTCTTCATGGCTGGTACTCAACCCAGTCAAAACTCAACGGCTGCAACAGCAATAACGTCCGGATGCAGGAGCAGGCGGGCAGAGGACCTGTCGCCCGCCCGGCTCAGTCTTGATGGATCTTATGGATAGGCTGACGGCCCTGTTAACCGCCACAGTTATTCCTGCAAATCAAGATGAGCATAACGCGGAAGTGGCGAAGGTGCATGAGGAGATAGCCCGGGCCAAGGAGGCCTTGGCAGCTGAAGACACCAGGTTAGCTACAGAGCGGGCGGCTTTAGACGCGCGGGCGCAGCGACTCCAGTCAGAGGCTTTCCAGCTTAATATGAGCCTGAACGCATCCAATGAGGTGATGAGGAGGAGACATCAGAAAACCCAGTCCCGGTTGCCTCCGGTTTATGACCCTCGGAATCTTTTCGCTACACCCGGTGCTGGCCTAGCAACCCGCCCGAGCAAATCAGTTCACACCGGCGCGGGGCTCGGCTTCAAGAGATGGCACCTCTGCATGGGAGTATGGCCCCGCCCCGTTATGTACCAGTACCACCGGGTCACTTCTCCAACCCCATGGAGAACTTGATAGCAGCGTCGGCGCGTTTGGCGGCTCTCCCAGTGGACGGTGATGATCCGATAGCGGTGGAGACCCGGAGGGTCAGAGATCTTATTCAGACGGCACTGGCACAACAAGAGACCTATTCATATAGCCGGGACAGGATTCATTCGACTCCTCCGCCTTGGCTAGCACCACCTCATCAAAACTGGAGTCCGAGTTACAGCAGGCACATGGAGTCAGAAGCTTTGTCAAGAAATGCCCAGCGTCGTAACCAGCCGGGTGGCTATAACCCGGTGCAAGACCGAATACGTCAGGAGGACGAACGGGCGGCTCAACTAGCGGCTCAGCAGGCGGCATATCAAGATCTCCCAGAGTATCCGACGACTTCTGTTGGAGCGGGAGTGGCTACCAGAACCGGTGGTGTTCCTTGTTTGGTGCCGGCTCTGCAGGATGTACGTTTACCCAAGGACTTCGAGGGACCTCGAAAGGTGCCGAATTACACGGCCGACATACAGCCCGGAGCATGGATCGAAAGTTACGAGATGGCCATGGAGCTATTGGAGGTCAGCAACGCAACAATGGCTAAGTACTTCACCATGATGTTAGACGGGACAACCCGGTCTTGGTTAAAGGGTTTGCCACCCAATTCCATTAGCTCATGGGCAGAGCTAAAGTCCTGGTTTATCCAGAACTTCAAGGACACTTGCAAGCAATCTATGTCAATTGTGGACTTGACCAATTGTAAGCAGGAGGAGGGTGAATCCACAACTCATTGGGTGCGCCGGGTCAAGGAAATAATACATTAAATGCGATAGGATGGATGCCATCTCTGCGATCCTCATGTTGGAGAAGAATTGCCGTTTGAGTCACTGAGGTAAAACTGGGCGCCTTAAGCGAGATTGCAATGATATGGGTACGCTGATGGCGGCTTTAGTCAAGTACGCCGATTCTGATAGTACCAAGGATCCCGCATCTGATGAGGAACAGACAGGGAAGGGAAAGAAGCACGACAATGGAAAGGGTCAGCAACATAACCCGGCAAATCAAGGAGGCAACAAGCGTAAGGCCGAAGGTAACCCGGAGTTTGTGGCCAATGCCAATGCACAGGGTAACAATCAGAGATATAAGGGAAAGCCGCCCCCTTGATCTGGTGGGTTAGGTCCATCTCTTGAGCAGCTTCTCAATGAGCCTTGTCCGAGACACGGTACTCGGGAACGACCCGCCACCCACTTATGGAAAGATTGCGCAATCATGAAGGCTTTCAAGAATTCCAACATGTTTGATGGCAATCATGGACCAGGTGGCGGTTCAGGGGCCGGCTGTTTTCATGGCCCGGGCGGCGGTTCAAGTTCCGGTTTTCAGGGAAGTCAAGGCGGCTACAATCAACAGCAGCCTGGTCAAGGGGGACAGCAGCAGCAACAGTCAGGTTATCAAATCCAGCCAAAGCAGCTGAATGGTGGGCAATACCATGTGTTTACCACTAATTTTTGCAAACGTGACTAGAAGGTTCATAAGAGGGCCGTGAATTCTGTTGAGCCGGCGGTTCCCCGTTATTTGAGGTGGTCAGAGTAGCCCATTATATGGAGCAGGGAAGATCACCCCCTCCGGGTTGATAATCCGAGTCAGTTGGCCTTAGTGGTAGCGCCTCAGGTTGGTGGATATAAGTTCACTAAGGTACTCATGGACGGAGGAAGCAGCATCAATATTCTCTATTATGAGACCTTTTGCCGCATGGGGTTGACTGATAAAGACTTGAGGACGTCCAACACTGTCTTTCATGGAGTGGTGCACAGTAAGTCGGCGTACCCAGTTGGCAAGATTGAGCTGGAAGTGGCCTTTGGAGATGAATATGATTCCAGAGCTGAGAAATTGACGTTTGAGGTGGTCAAAATCAGGAGCCCGTTCATGCTCTGTTTGGACGGCCGGCATATGCCAAGTTCATGGCGCGGCCGGGTTATGTTTATCTGCAGCTCAAGATGCCGGGTCACAAGGGTACCATCACTGTGCATGGGAGTCGAAAGGTAGCCTTGGAATGTGAGGAAGGCGATGCGGCTTATGCTGAGTCTGTTTGTGCAGCGGAGGAGCTGAAGTTTTATCAGAATAATGTTGACCCGGCAGATATGACCTCTTTAAAGAAGCCGACTACAGAGCATGACCCGACATTGAAGTTTAAATCGGCCGCTGAAACAAAGCTTGTTGACTTCACTCCAGGCAACTCTTCCAAGCAGTTCAGCATCAGTGCCAACTTGGATCCTAAATAGGAAAGCGTGTTCATCGAGTTCATCCGTGAGAATCGGGACATCTTTGCATGGAAACCTTCTGACATGCCGGGTGTTCCGAGGGAAATCGCTGAGCACACTCTTAATACTGATCCAAAGTATAAGCCGGTCATGCAATTTCTTCGGCGGTTCAATGAGGAAAGACGGAAAGCTATTGGGGAAGAGGTCGCTCGGCTCTTAGCGGCTGGGTTCATTGTGGAAGTCTTTCACGCGGAGTGGTTGGCTAACCCGATGCTGGTACTCAAGAAGAATGGCACTTGGCAGATGTGTGTGGATTACACGGACTTAAATAAGGCTTGTCCAGCTGATCCCTTTGCCCTCCCCCGTATTGATCAGATCATCGATGCTACGACGGGTTGCGAGCGTTTGAGCTTTTTGGATGCTTACTCCGGCTATCATCAGATCAAAATGGAAGTTAAGGACCAGGAGAAGACGGCTTTCATCACTCTGTTTGGAGCCTTCTACTATGTATCTATGCCATTTGGGCTCAAGAGTGCCCAGGCGACTTATCAGAGATGTGTACAAAATTGTCTCCACAGTCAAATTGGGCGCAATGTTCACGCTTATGTGGATGACATCGTGGTGAAGTCCAGGGAGAAGGAAACCTTGATATCTGATTTAAAGGAGACCTTTGATAATCTCCGGGTTTATAAGATGATGCTTAACCCGGACAAGTGTGTGTTTGGTGTACCTGCAGGCAAGATTCTGGGTTTCCTGGTCTCAAACAGAGGCATTGAGGCTAACCCGGAGAAGATCAAGGCGATCACCTCCTTGGCCAAACCGGCGTGTATCAATGATGTTCAACGACTGGCGGGTCGTGTTGCCGCTCTAAGCCGGTTCATAAGCCGGTTAGGCGAGAAGGCCCTGCCGCTATATCAGATGATGAAGAAAATAGATGTTTTAAATGCAGGACGCCTTCTTGACGCTGCCTTTTGAGGATTTAAAGAGACAGGTTGTCCGAGCCGCGGTCCTTGCGGCTCCTATTGATAGAGAGCCGTTGCTGTTACATGTGGCTGCTAACGCCCGAGCCGTTAGTGTGGCCATCGTGGTGGAGCACAAGGAGGCTGGCAAGGAGCATCCGGTTCAACGGCCGGTTTACTACATCAGTGAGGTGCTCATTGAGTCTAAGCAAAGATATCCACATTGGCAGAAACTTGTTTACGGAGTGTTTATGGCAAGCCGGAAGCTGAAGCAGTACTTCCAAGGTCATCCTATAACTGTGGTAAGTTCTGCCCCCTTGGGAGACATCATCCAGAACAGGGAAGCCACATGGCGAGTAGCCAAGTGGGCCATTGAGCTTGGGCCTGATGGTTTGAAGTACATGCCACATACAACTATTAAGTCTCAAGCCTTGGTGGACTTTATCATGATTGGACAGAGTTACAGGCACCTGAGGAGAAGCCAGATCACACATATTGGACTATTCACTTTGATGGGTCCAGGCAGTTGGAAGACTCGGGGGCTGGAGTCGTTTTAACTTCCCCCCGAGGTGACAAAATTTGTTATGTGCTCCGGCTTATGTTTCCCTGTACTAACAATGCAGATGAGTACGAGGCTTTACTCCATGGTCTCCAGATGGCCAAAGAGATGAATTTGAGCCGGGTAAGGTGCTTGGGCAACTCAGACCTCGTCGCTCAACAGGTGTCAGGAACATGGGACTCCAAGGATCCCCTGATGGCGGCTTATCGTCGTGAAGTTAATGCGGTGGCTGGACACTTCAAAGGTTATCAAGTGGAGCACATTGATCGGAGGAAGAATGAGGCGGTTGATGCTTTAAGCCGGCTGGGGTCTCAGCGTAAGCCGGTGCCGTCTAACACCTTTCTTGATGTTTTGCATAACCCTTCTGTCAAAGTGCCTACAGAGGAAGAACTAGCAGTGCCAGACCCAGAGGCACATCTGGTGGCGGCTCTCCATGCTATCCCGGATTGGACAGTCCCATATTTGGCTTATATGACCCAGGGAGAGTTGCCTGAGGATGAGACCTCGGCAAGACAAATTGTCAGGCGGTCCAAATCTATGACAATTGTTCATGGCGAATTGCATCACCGCAGCGTTACTGGGGCGTTTCAACGTTGTGTGTCGCCTACGGAGGGTCAGGAGATACTTCGTGAGATCCATGAAGGAGATTGTGGTCATCATGCCGGCTCAAAATCTCTGGTGGCTAAGGCTTTCCGTCATGGTTTCTATTGGCTGGCGGCTCATGCTGATGCGGAGGATATGGTCAGCAAATTTGACGGATGTAAAAAATTCTCACGACGAGCTCATGTGCCGGCTCAAGAATTGAGGATGATTCCAATTACTTAGCCATTTGCAGTCTGGGGGCTTGACATGGTTGGACCTTTCAAAAGGTCTAAGGATAAGAAGACACACCTTTTGGTGGCAGTGGATAAATTCACCAAGTGGGTTGAGGCAGAGCCGGTCAGTAAGTGTGATGCACCACGGCGGTTCAGTTCATGAGAAAGGTGATCTTCTGTTTTGGCTTTCCACACAGCATCATAACTGATAATGGTACTAATCTCTCCAAGGGTGCCATGGAAGAGTTCTGTCAACGAGAACATATCCGGCTTGATGTTTCGGCTGTTGCTCACCCTCAATCTAATGGTCAAGCAGAAATAGCTAATCAAGAGATCTTGAAGGGTATCAAACCCCAACTCTTGGTCCCCTTACAGCGAACTCCGGGTTGTTGGGTGGAGGAGCTACCCTCTGTACTATGGACCATCAACACAACGCCTAACATATCTACAGGTTATACACCTTTCTTCATGGTGTACGGAGCAGAGGCAGTTCGCTTAAGTGACATCCGCACGACTCACCCCGAGTGGCGGCTTACGTTGAGGCTGATAATGAAAAAGCTCGTCAGGATGCACTTGACTTGTTGGATGAGGAGCGAGACTTGGCAATAGCCCGCTCGGCGATTTACGAGCAAGACCTACGCCGCTATCACAGCCGCCGGGTTAGAAGCAGAGCCTTTCAGGAAGGCGACTTAGTGCTCCGGCTCATCCAGGATCAGTCTGATATGGACAAGCTGTCCCCGCCTTGGGAAGGACCCTTTGTGGTTAGTAAAAATCTGAACAACGGGTCATATTACCTCATCGATGTTCGAGAGCACAAAGACTCACGTAAGTCGGAGGAAGAGACCCGCCGGCCGTGGAATATAGTTCATCTTCGGCCTTACTATACTTGAGCCGCCGGCCCTCAGTATATCCATATATTTTTCTTTTTTGATAATGTATATATTATATAAAGCAATAAATCAGGACCTCTTTTCTTTTCACCCTCAAAGGTTTATATATCTTCTTTACCTGGTGGTGGAAACAACCAACAGGGAGCGGATCATATCTGAATCCGGCTTTCCCTTTGGTCCAGCTTATGATCATACCTAAATCTAGCCATGGTCACTTGGGGGCTTCCTGTTCAAACATAGGTCGTATTCGAACCAAAGAGAACATAGCTGTTGATACCCAATTGATAGGCATACTGCCAAACCCACTTGGGGGCTTCTTGATCATATTTGAATCATAGCTTAACCCCTTTGGGTCTAACGTGGATCGTATTCGAATCAGCGTCATTGAACAACTCTCATGGTCACTTGGGGGCTTCCTGTTCAAACATAGGTTGTATTCGAACCAAAGAGAACATAGCTGTCGATACCCACTTGATCGGCATCGCCAAAGCCACTGGGGGTTATATGATCGTATTCGAATCTTAGCTTAACCCCTTTGGAATGGTCCACTGATCGTATTCGAATCAGAGGCCTTTGAAATTAAGTATACTATTCATTATACTCTGTAAGTATAAATGTTATTAAGGGCCAGGTAAACATTACATGTGCCAACTATCAGGAGTTAAATTAACTCTCTAATTTGGGTCACATAAGCCGGCGAGTATATACCAACTAAGACCGCATGTATGCTATTGTGATCATAATCATAAGCCAACCTTTATATGATGTTTTGGTTCATACTCCGGGTTATAAATACTTTATGTGACCCCGGATGCGATAAGTCGCCAAGGGAATTCTATTTGTTTTATCTATAGGTTAAAGCAAGAAGAATTTTTTGACATTAAGGAAAGATCAACATAAAGCTAGAAGTATATAACGATGGCGGCTTACGAAAGTGTTAAGTGCCACAAACATGCGCGAAGGCATGGCAAAGTTAAGAGGTTTTTTCGACCCTATTACAAGACTCCCCGAGTCTGAATAATGAAGCATTATTTTTTGCAAAGTCATAATGCCTGGCGGTTCACTCCTTTGGTGGGCTTGATGTTTCCGGGTTATCCTTCTCCGCCTCTCCGTTGGTTGCTTTGTCCTGGAAGGTTGACGAGGCCCAATCAATGCCACTCAAGGCTTCAAACTCAGCTTCATCATCTATTAAACCGGCTGGGTCCACTTCAGTGGCAAAAGTATGCTTACGCGTTGGAGGAATCAGGCTGACTTGACCATATGGAGTGTTTGGAATTCTCTGGTTCTCGCTATCATAGCCCGGAGAGTACTTGGAGAGGTCAGTATCGTTCCCAATAAGGGTAGCCACGGGACGTATGATTTTGACGCAGGCGGTGAAATCGCGATCATCAAATACGCTACCATCTTCCTTCAGACTCGGGTATCCAAGAGCAAGGTCGGCCGGGTCTAGTTCTGGAATCCATGCTTTTGCCCGGCTCAATGCGGCTACGGCTCCAGCTCTTGAAGATGCCCGCCTTAAATCCTGGATCCGCTGAGGTAGCATAGCGAGACACTTCAGCACGTCTTGCAGCAAGTAGGGAGTAGTATTTGATAAGGCTACAACAGCCAAAGCACGTTGCGACCCGGTGTACAGCTGCTCCACTAGAGTGTAAACCGCCTTAAGTTTGACCAGCATGTTCTGCTTGAGGTTGGTGCTCCTGGGGCCTGTGTGTTCACAAGCATAAACGTGAGCCGGAGATAACGGTAACGGCAATAATCAAAGGAAGGATTGCAATATTTGGGGTTATGAACAAAAATACCGAAGATAGCTGAGACCATTTGAGATATATGACGTTTTAAGTCGGACAACTCGGTTGTTGCTTCTGCGAGTGAAGCCTCTGCCGTCTCAGCCCGGGTCACCAGTGAGGCTTTCTCATTAGCCCAGATTTTCTTCTCTGACTCAAAATTCTTCTTCAACTTCTCTTGTTTAGAGACGCTGAATTCAAATTTGGAGTTGGCTTTTTGAGTTTCAAGCTCTTGAGTTGTCAGACGGCTCTTCAGGTCAGCAATCTCCGACTCAAATTGACTTATGGTGACCTACATTGATAACCGAGTTATGGTAAGAATCATGGTAAGATCATATTAAGTCCCAAGCACTTTACAAATAAAGATACTTGGCACTTGGGGGCTAATGTATGCTGAAGAATTTTTAATCTATCATGCCGGGTTATGCATATTAAGTCTCAAGCACTTTACAAGTAAAGATACTAGACACTTGGGGGCTAATGTGTATCGCAAGTTCAGAACTATCATGCTATAACCGGGTTAAATATATTCTCTTTGAACCGGACAAACCAACAGTAAGCAGATTTCTAAGTCTACAGCATATTTATTCATAAGCAGTAGACTTGAGGGCTAGTACAGTAAGTAAGATTCAGGAAAATAGCATAAGTTATACCTCAGATTTATGCTGTATTTGTTTCACCATGTCAATTTCCAGGTCACGGCTATTATGCACTTGATTCAGATAACCTGAGACTATATCACCAATGCTTAAGTGAGTATAATCAGTAATGTCCTGTTTGGCCTTTCGGCGTTCGACAAGTTCTTCATTAGCAGTACATTTGGCAAGGGTAGTAGGCCGCCCTGGTTCAACAAACTGACTCTTCAAAACTTCAACTTCCGGGTTAGTCGTCTTGACCGGGCTAGGAGCTTCCGGGTTATCGGAACTGTTGAGAGTATCTTCGGCAGGCGGGTCAGATGTTGGCACCGGAATGTCGAGCTTGATTCGGTGGCTCGATGGGTGGAGCTGTCTAGAGCGTACGTGTCGGTAGCCGGTTCGCCATTACAATCGGGTCTTGGGGCGGCTTATTCTTCTTTGCCCTCTTGCTGGGCTTCACCTGCATGCTGTTCACAAAGGTAGAAGGATGAATACTAAAGCATGAGTAAGGTCAAAGCCTAGAGTAACTAAAGTTACAGTACTCGGGAGCAGTTTTGAAAGCCGGCATGTTTGATTGCATAGACTCGCCGGAGGAAGGTGAGGTATCCTGATAATTGGAGTCAATGAATTGTGAGGTTGGCGAATTAAACCCGCCAAAGGGAAAACAGAACGTAAATCGGAGATAACCTCAGTCCGACGCTTCCTAGTTACGTCAGGTAAGCCGGAGGAGAGTTCTGCATCCTTGTTGGTCCGGGTCTACCTCCGACTTTCAATCTGTTGTTGCTTCAAAAGAAACTGAGGATCTTGATAAGCTAGAGGATGTGAAAATCTTAATTTCCGGGTTACCATTCGGATTTTTTGCTTGGGCACCGGCTCTGAGTCGGAGGAAATTATAGTTACCTCTTCACCAACCGCTTGGCTGTGCCCCGTATCCTCCTGAAAGGATGACATGTCAGTAAAATAATGACAAAGGAGTGAAGAGAATCGGGGATTACCTCTTCATCATCCGAAGAACTGTCGTCCAATTTGAGTAAATCGGAGGCGCTGGGTTTCTTCTTCTTTGAAGTTCCCGTTTTGGCAGCTTTCCTTTCGGTCTTCTTGGCTGTTCTGGCTTGTTTAGCAGCCTCATGGTCATACTGGACCTTCCAAAAGTTGTCATCGGCCTGTGAAAAAAAGATAATAAATTATGAGTACAAGTAAGGTGTGACAAGGCTAGGAATATTTGTTAAGGTTGATGACTCACTGCAGGGGCCGGGTTCTTCTTGGAGAAGGGAAGTAAGCCGAAGGCGTTGCTAGTTACTGTGCCCTCCTTCAGCAGTGACTGGGTCGTAGCTTCCACCACATCATCTGGTAAGTCCTCAGAGCTATGACGTAGTGGATCATCCTTTTCGCCTGAATAAGTACACATTAAGCCGGGGCGATGGCTTAACGGAAGTACTCGCCAAGCGACCCAAACTCGGACCAGATCAATGCCGTTTAGGCCATTTCCCAAAAGAGCTTTGATCTTTTTGATAGTGGGATTGAGAGGCAGACGCTCAATAGCAGTTAGCTTGTTCGCTAGCGGATGGTTGGACTCAAGGCACAGAGCGCGAAAGCCGGGCAAAGGGCTCTCGTTAGCTGGGGAAGTGTCCTGGCAATAGAACCACGTCTGATTCCAATCTTTCGGATGACTCGGCAGTTCAGCATAAGGGAAAAGGCAGTCTCTCCGCCGCTGAATTGAGATACCGCCAAGTTCAAGATCGGGACCGTATATCGCGTTCATTCTGCCGGTTCTAGTAGAGAAGCTCTCTGAACAAAAGCAGATTTGGCTCCTCTCCTAGGTACACCTCGCAGAAGACTTGGAAACTACAGATATTTGACAAGGAATTGGGTCCAATGTCTTGAGGTCTAAGGTCAAAGAAATTCAAAACCTCCCTGAAGAATTTTGAGCCGGGAGGGGCAAATCCCCGGCTCATGTTATCCGCAAAACTACCACCTCCCCTTCTTTGGGTTAAGGCCTTTCTTCAGACGGGTCAGGGGCACGATAAGACATGACCTCCTTTTTCGGCAGATGACCAGACTTGACAAATTCAGACAGTTTACTTCTCGTGACTGTGGATGGGACCCAATTACAGGTCACAGGAGCCTTGGCCGCCTTAGGTGCCATGACAAAAATTAAGGCCTGTGACAAAATAAGAGGTTCCGGTTCAAATTTAACCCGGAGGAAAATATTTAAAATTAGTCAAGATGGTGTCTTAAGAAGGGGCCTAATGGTATATGGATGACTATGCGAGAAATATTAAGCCGCTACAGGTGTCAATGAGCAGTTAAACATATTCGTCAGAGGCAGTTTTTTCACTTCCGGGTGGAACAAACAGGTTTCACAAGTTACATCTATTATTTTGGATCAAATGGTCGTTCTGAAAAGAAAAAATTTCTAGACCTAAAGCAAGTGCAGAGAAGTTTATACACTCGAAAGAAGCTTCTGAACGAAGGAAAAGGGATCTGTTTGCATATAAAATGGAGGTGAAACAGCTACCGCAGCAGTTCTATACCATCTGACGATCAGAAAAGGGTGTCGGGGTGAGATCTATCAAGGGTTTGCAACGGGCGGCGATGAACACCGACAAAATCGGGAGGCTGTAATGCAGATCTAAAAGAAGGGAAAGAAAGAGACTCACGGATGCAGAGCTGTTGCAGGGGTCCGTCGCATTTCTCTGGTCAAGTCAGGTTGATGCAGCGGCCTGAGTTGGAGAAGACGAGGAGATCTGCGGCGGCGGCGGCAGAGCTCGAGTGGCAGAGAAACAGTGCGAGGAGGAAGATGACCGAAGATGGAGAATGGGAAAGACCTAGGTCACACTTATTTATAAGGGAAAGCTGACTGAGACGATGCGAGAAACGAGGAGGCCAACATCATTATCCAGCGGGCCCGACGCCTCGGTTTTCGGAATGGTTAGTAAAGGCAAAAGATCCGTTGGAGGATATAACGGAATAAAATATGAATTTAATTGAGGATGACATCATGGCGGGTTAACCCGGATCCAGAGGATGACGTCACGGCGGGTTAAAACCTTTGAACAGCCT